>JAOTON010000715.1:107500-707500 GCA_034440635.1 Lepas anatifera | reverse complement strand
GTGGAACGTCCCCATCCCCAAATCTTGTGCAACTCAGATTGATTACACTATATCCACGTCCGTACACATTGTCTGCGAACACGCCTCATGTGAAGCATTATTCGTGCTATTCATTTTAGAAAGTCAATGGGCTAATAACTGCGGGATTGTGCTGTTTTCATGAATTTCACCCTGCACCAATGCATATCAAGTGTGTTTTTCACTAACTGTAAGCTGGCGGGAGGAACTCTCTAGATTAGTCAGTTATCAAACGTATCACTTCTTGTCATATGCTAAGCTACGTTTATTTTCATGCGAAAGCTTGGCAGTGTATTTGAACACGTCTCTGCTCTGTCCGAGTGCTACCAAAGCTGGTATCTCTGTCTCACTGCCTCGTGCTGCGCTGCCGCAGCACGTTTGCTTAGTTTCATCCGTCGAACAACCCACCTCTCACGCACTTCCTTAGTCTATCTGCACCGTAGCCCTCCATCCCTTGTATATGACGTCATCAGACGTTGGCCGGTGACGTCACTGTGTGTGGTGGCGGCGGCAGGGCGATAGAGCTGTCGCTGGCGCCGGGCGGAGGTCCGACGCCCTCGTCCGAGGCTCGGCCGCCGCCGCCGTCGGCAGCCGACTCGGAGGAGGCGCAGGTGGCGGCCGCCCTGGAGCTCTCGCGGCGGGAGGAGTCGGCGGCCGAGCGGCGCCGGAGGGAGGAGGAGGAGATGGTGCGCCGCGCGCTAGAACTGTCGCTGGTGGAACAGTGACGCACGGGTACGCAGAGGCGGTATGCCCTCGGTTAGAGGAGCATCAGCGGGAAAAGGTGGGACCAGCGTAGGAAGTGCGGTGATACGTTGCGCCCAGTGGTGGCAGTAGCCGATTGCTAACGTTGAATTACGCTTACCGAGGGAGTGGGTCGGCGGTGCCCGCTCTGCAGCACGTTTCCCTGCACTCACGATAATGCAGCGGCCGGTGGTCTGCCTGCCCTAGTACCTTCCCAACAACCCTGCTGTAGTGAACCGGAACCATACGGCGGCCGCCGTCGGCGGTGGTATGCGGTAGACTTGATGCGAAGACCAACCTGGCGCCTAGACCCTGACCGCCTGCGGAGACGGAGACCAGTTGCTTTCACTCGCCACGTGTGCTCCAGCTTTCGTCCATTGGCCACCCTTGTTATCATTGTGTTTGTATCTGTGTGCTCATTACCTTCTTCAGGAAGTAGCTTACACCTAATGCTGGATTTGCTAGGACATGGCGGGGAATGTTTCGAGTGTTTACAGACGCAGCCAAACTGTTGGACTTGCGATGAGATAAGGATGCGTTGACTTAGATGGTGCTCAAGTGCCGGACATGCGTCGAAATATTATGAAGTAGCATTTCTACCTGAAATATTTAGTGTAACATTCAAACAAAGAGAACGTCATAGATACGAATTATGTCCGAGGCGTCTCCTGTGCGGTTACTCGGGGTCGTTGATACCCCTGTAACCCGAAACCATTCAGATAGATGAGACTATGGTTAATAACGTGATAACGCTGAGTCGAGTTAAAACCACCATGACTAAACGGTACTATATTCCCAGCAGGAAAGCTTCGAGTTAGCATTTTATGGAATATGATTATTTCATCTCAGTTAGTTGGTTGCCAGCGAAGTAAGGACTTAGCAGTGTCTGTCCTGTGGAATTTTGAATATTTTGGTTGTGATTTTTTTCCCGTTGAAAACGTCAGTTCTTCGGACTTTCGCTAATGTAAGTGATTTTTCATGGATTTGCATGTCCAGAACGTAAGCGTTCGGTTGACATGGAATGGAGTCAAAATGGATGTTGCACCTTTATAAAGGCTTTTGAATTGAGACGGCACTCTTGCGGAAGATAACGAAAGACCTTGGTTTCACACCATTGATTCAAAGTTGACCGTTTGCGGGGAAATTATCGTGCGTTCAGAGCAGAATGGTGTTCTTGCCACAGTCTTCCTTCGCGTCCGACCGACCGGACGCTGCCGCGAGGTAACGGGGGTGAGGGGAATGCGACGAAATGCTTGTTGCCGCCGAGGAAGTAATTTTTCTGGAAGGAAGGAGTTGTAGGACGTTCGAAATTTGAGATTGAGTTGGTAAGATGTTATTTGGCCTGTCTCTTCGAATCCTGCAAACGAAATTGGGGACACAAGCAGTGTGATTATATATTCGAACGCTACCCGTCAGAATCTTCATGTAGGCAAAACAAAACGTGACAAATTATCGGTCATCGTGTCAGTCGCGACTTCGAATACTAATCAAGGTAGATTAGTATTCTATATATTTGAAGGGCTGTGCTCTAATATATATTGTACATAATCGTCTCAATTTTGCATCCACGACTCGAGAAAACAGGTCAAGTAAAATCGCATCAACTTATAACCATACTCCTACGTGCAAAAATGCAGAATCTACTTTCTAAATTTGAGAATAGGCATACTGTACACTCTGATACTTATGTATAATCTAGAGGAGTGATACATATCGGTTATCAGTTCGAATCCCATAGAGGTACCACCATTTATTTTCAAAGAACGATCAGCTGAAAATGTATTATTGCCAAATAAATATTTTGGTACTAAAGTCACCTTTTCATTATTTTTCAACGCCACCTGGTGAACGATGGCATTGCCTCTATAGCATGGGAACGATATAAATGTTTTCTTTATCTTGGATTTCAATATATTTACTTCTATGTAAAGTTTGTGTTCTTTTTGGCACACATAGAATATGATCGTGAAATGTTGCCGTCTAAAGGGTGAAAACACGCGTGCCCCACGAAATTATGGGACACTCGTGGCTTGATATTCGTTGGGACGGCAGAATATTTGCAGCTGCTATTTGTGTGCTCGAAAATAATTTGATTCCATAATAAATGACATGGGTCTTCGTTTAGCTGAGGGAATTTAAGATAGCAAACGTTTTCTTCCGGTGCTGGTAGGGTACTCCTCGACAGGTTCAAATAAGCCTGCTCACAATTCTTACTGAGACTGGATACTGCGTACTTGCAAACTTGTCTTCTTCCGCGTAAGTGCTGAAAATGTTCGTGATTTCTGAATCTCCCCCACTTCTTAGAGACTTTCTGCGTCGTTCTCATTTGATATCTGCATATCTGCCTTCAGTTTCCCTCAGGATGTGTATGTTTGTCTGATACAATGATTCCAGGATTTCTTTTGATGTGGATGTTGTTACAATATTGTTGCTGTTGTGAACATGTGTTATCATGCTCGTCAGAGAATAATTATACTTAGGCTGAACCCGGCAGTATGTTAACATTGTCCCCATGCATTGAAGTACTAAATAGAGGGAGATTAAAAGAAATCGGTTTGTGCTTGGTCACGCCCGAGGAGTACGGACACCGCCACTTTCAGCGTATCATTTTTATCCGCGCCTGGTTGGGAATTGTGCTACTCCAAAACGCTTCCCAGCTGTGTGAGGATTGACGACGTCGTATAAACCTACCAGAGGATGTGCCGGCGAAGTCCTAACAATTATAAGGAGCAGCGTTTGTTCCGGTTTTACCATGACATGTGCGCCGTCAAAATGCTAGTCCGAAAACGATATCGAATTCGGTGCACCTGAGAAGTTTAACAATGATAAAAGTCCACTCACATTACTCCACCTGCTGCTTTTTTGTGTCTAGATGGGAAGAAGGCATCTGATTTCATGGTAGAGTACCATCACTTATATTTATCGTGAGAAATCAGTGAACTGCGTGTGAGTAAAGCAAGTTTTTTTAAACGAAATGTCAAGCATGGTTACTGACCTTGAATGACATTTTCCTACCAATGCAATATAATACCTATTTTCGTGTGTTACTGGTATCAGTCCCATGGAACGTGGACCGTCCTCTGACGGCTCATTGTCATCTGACGTTCCTAGGTTTGACGAGGCCTTTGACCTGAAATAACCTCATGTGACATATAGTAGCGGAAATAGAAATATAAACACGCTAGAGATTATTTGTCTGAAACTGCAGCTGTTCAAGTTCCCAGGGTACAGAAAACACCTCGTGTTCTTTCGCGTCTGAATCTTACGTCAAATTTGGTATGGTTGGGCGATAAATGCGACCTAAAATAAAACCTATCACGAATTTGTGTAAGTTCATTGGGTATGTATACCACGTGAAAGAGTTCAGGTTACAAGCGGTACGGTACCACTTGTCCGCCTATGCTTTTATTTCTAAACAGCCGGGGACCGGTGCGATGCCGTTGCTTCGGCAAGACGATGGTGTAAAATATGTCCGGTAAGACGAGGCAGTGCATTCTCAACTTTATACCTGCGACGAAATAGCCCGATTTGTATAGTACTACACAAACACCCAAAAGAAATGAGACTTAGATTCAGACAGCCTGTAGCGCTATTAGGCTAACAGGTTAGGCTAACCTGTCACATTCTGTGACCTGTCATGACCTCAGTATTGACATGAGCCCAACAGTGACTGATTTAGTTTCTTCATTAATTGTTGTGAGCTACCCATCAGCGTTAACGTTTTTCGCTATCCCGCATACGATCCGAGATCGAGGGGGGTTTGAACTCATCCAACGGGGCGAGGGTGGTTTGGAGGCCCACTGGGGCGGGTATTAAGATAAAGGAAGCCATATGGTTATAATATGTCTTCTGCTAAGCACCTTCGGTCAGACTTGCCTGTCACAAACAGTCGAGGAATAACACATTTATTTCTCTCAATGCTGAATGTGTACCCATTATTATCGGAGTGCAATTGAGTGAGTTTTGGAAATATTAGTGTCTTGGATCGCGCCACGCAGTAGCGTTGATAATTTCTGTGAAATTTAGTCCAGCACGTGGGAAACTTCTCCCTAGTGGGAAATAGTGGGAAATGTACATTTATTCCAGTAACGAGAGGACTGCACGAAAGCTGCCACCTCCCCTTTGACGAAAACGTTCTGCCGGCAGTGAGACCTGGTAAATTTCCATTCTTCATAATTTTCTCTCAGATGTATGAGGTATAACATCTTTTATATAGGTGGATCCAGGATTGCCAATGGGGGGGGCACCTTCCCAGGGTTGGGGTGCCATCCGGACCAGGGGGTACCAGTGTAGACCGGAAAACCTATCAGGTGGGCGCAAAATCCTATCGGTGGGCCCCGATTTTCGCATCCGTGGGGAGGGGGATATGGGAAGCGAAATTTCAGGGGGGTGCCATCGACCTTTCAGGGCGAGGGGAGGGAGCTGCCCCCTGGATCTGCGTATGTTATTCGAAAGGGTTTACAATCGGAATATAATAGGAAGTGGAATTATAGTGGGAGGGGGCGGGCTCGCCCCCACGTGAAACATGGAAGCATAGTTGAAGTGCCCTGAAAATGTCCTAATTTGTTTTCATTTTAGGGACTTATAACGGATTCATGCAGCTCAGCAGCCAATAGGCATGGGGTAATAAGACGTTGCCCACGCTTGATGCAAATACCTTGAAACACGGGCTTATCCTTCTGGCGGGGGCAATGCGGGGCTGCTCTGTGGACTTGCGCGATGAGAACCGATCATTGGTTTTTCCAGCGAGTTTTGGACAATATCTGGAGTAGTCTGGAGGATATTTCCTTTCGGCTAGCGGTTTTCTCACGTGCACATCTTGTGACCAGTGTCTGAAAGAGGAGTAGAGGAGTTGTGGTTGTATCAATTTAAATAAAATCAAAATATTTACTTACTTACGTCAGCGATTGCTGAGGTGAGCGCATATTATGAAAATGCTAGATGTTGTTTCGTTTAACATCATCTAGGCAGATTCATTACCCCACGTTCACAAAAGCTTTATTCACACGATCCAGCCCTCTTACAAGCCATCGTTCTAACATTGTGTATTTTCGTTGCATTTGCATGCAAAGGGGGTTGTATTTGGTTTTATTATGTAAAGTAAAGGTGCCTTGGTACTATCGTATTATTCCAGTCTGCAAAGTATGGCCGAGTGCCCTTGGGGACAGGAGGGAGTGGTGCGAATTTTACCAACCTGGTGCGAGTTTGTGAGACTGGTGCGAAGACGGTGACACTGAAAACTAAACAAATAATGGCTATATGGTTATAAAGACACAGGAGGGATCCTTATGAAGTCCTCGACTAACTAATACGAGAGGTAGCATTGCATCATGTGGGTAGGAATGGGTATGTTTTTCTCCCTGGTATATGGCAGATTGGTGTGAATTTTTGGTGGCTGGCGGTGTGAACATTTTAGATGGCTGGTGCGACTCGTGTGGCCTGCTGCCATACTTTGCAGACTGGAAAGTGGGGGGGGCAGCCGCACTTCAACCTGATGCTGACTAGAAAATTTCCACATTAGGACCAAAAACTGTCCAAATTTGGGCTCCTCCCTGCCTTGTGCAGCAACTGGTTATAAGAATGTCCAGTTTTCTCCCATTTTGACTGAGATCAGGAAATTTTTGGCCAAAAAGTGGGGGGCTAGGCCCCCTGGCCTCTCTTTTCCGACACATATTCCACTGGGGCATACATACATTGTCATTTTGTACCAGAGGAAATGCAGTATAAAACAATTGCCATTACTTTTATCATTTTTTCTGTTCGTTGCCGCTGTGTCCTCCTCAGTGTGCCAGTGCTGTTCCAAGTGTCTTTTTCTGCCTCAAAGATTCATTGCTTGCCCTTAAGATAGGCAAAAGCTATTCCAGACTGGTAGGTCTATCCAGAGGCTGCCCTAATGAGGCTTTGCTGAAACATGCCACCTTCTGCAGACTGGCTTTTGGGTACTTAGAAGTATTCAGGTCAACTATGCAATTAGTTATCTCTATATACCAGAATTTCTGAAATCTGTGATGACCACTTTTTATATATATTTGGATAGTACTCAACAAAAATGGTAAAATGTGTGGAATGCAGTTCAAAAGCTATTCTATAGTAAACTGTCCTCTCAAAAACAAAAATGCTGTGGAAATTTTATGTCATCAGAATTTGCATGGGTGGGTTGAAAAAACATGCCACACCAATACTCCCTGTAATTGGACAAGTGTGCCTGTTGGGAGTGGCCCTAATAAAATAAAAATAAACAAATTATATTATGAGTTATGACATGATGTGGCATACCATTTGTATTGAAAATGTTATGTTTTGGTGGAAGGTTTTGGTGTGATCTCTTTGTATGTAATGCTGTTCCAAAGTCTTATTTTTTATGTCAAGTTCATTAGAAAATTAATTTTCAGATGATCTGAACATGTAGGTAGCAAGAGATTTTGACATCAACATGGTGGTGCC
The DNA here is from genome assembly GCA_034440635.1 of Lepas anatifera. Classification (NCBI taxonomy): domain Eukaryota; kingdom Metazoa; phylum Arthropoda; class Thecostraca; family Lepadidae; genus Lepas; species Lepas anatifera. The sequence goes on along the minus strand of JAOTON010000715.1, from coordinate 700,297 downwards.
AGTACTTCTGTGAAGAAAAGGGAAAAAGGGTGTTAAAGTATTATAAAGCAGAGGTGAGTCTTTGTTATGAGTATGTGCATGTTTATGTTTTGTGACAAAGAAATTTAGGCAGGTCAAAAAGGGCCAATGTTTCTGCTTTCAAAGCATGCATGATAACAACCCTTCAGGGAATTTTCATGAGTGGTAGGTGTGGGTAGTTGGTGTAGGAGGATGTAGGTAGGTTAGGATTGGCTAGCTTAGGGTGCATGATTTCATGGGACCTGTCTGACCTCACCTAACCTACAATCACTACCTACAACCCAATGCAACATCTGGCAGTCAAGTCAAGAAGATGTTTGGGGTGGGTAGCTCAAGCTCTGCCTCAAAGAATGCAGAAATGTTGTTGATTGAACATAATTTTTCTCAATTTGGGCAGAACAGTTGCAAGTTTAAAGAAAATAACACCTCAAATTTGAAAGAAAATCAAAGAGGTGACATGTAGGCCTAGTTTGATTGATGCTGGATTGCCCAACTTTTGAGGTGAGAGCTATCTGGAGGATACAGCTGGGTCACAACCCAGCTGACTGCACAGCTAGGATTGCATTGGTCAAGGACATAATGGTATGTTGTGATTCTGACTGTCAATCCTATCTTGCCAAATAAGGTTAGGCAAAGTAAGGTTAAGTTTTAATCCAGTAGGTGTAGAAATGTATGCCAACCCAATATCACAACAATATTTAGAAATCTATATGACGATATGTGTGAAGCTATAAAGATTTGACTGATATCTATAGATGGCATTGTAGACTTTAAATGAAGAGTGTTGGTGGTTGCAGTACACATTTTGACAAGATCAACTCACCCAAGCTGTGGCAGGGTGCAAGTCCTCCCTGTTGGCCAGGTTTGCATTCTTATTCTTCTGATATCACACTGGGACTCAGCAGCTGAACCTCTCATGGGTGACCCAGAGGTGACCTCACTGATAAGTGAGTGTCTGTGGCTTTTCTTGTTGGATTCAGTTGATTATGATATGCTCGTCCTAGTCCAGGACTATTTTAAAGTAAGAGAAGGGGCATCCCCAGATTCACGTTCCTGAGCGTGGATAGTGCGCACAGAGTTTTGTCTATCTGATGGATTCTGGTCTAGGTCTCCGGTGGTGAAGAGTGGATCGTATTCATGGTCAGAGGGCTAGCGACGGGCTCGGGTCTCCGGCAGTCAGTAGTAGATTGTGTTCATGTTCAGATGACTAGCGATGGGCTCGGGTCTCCGGCGGTGGGGAGTGGATCGTGTTCGGGGTCAGATGACTAGCGACTGGCACGGGTCTCTGACTTTCGGGAGTGGATCGTGTTGGGAGTCAGATGATTAGCGACGGGCTCGGGTCTCCGGCAGTCGGGAGTGGATCGTGTTCGGGGTCAGATGACTAGCGACTGGCACGGGTCTCTGACTTTCGGGAGTGGATCGTGTTGGGAGTCAGATGATTAGCGACGGGCTCGGGTCTCCGGCAGTCGGGAGTGGATCGTGTTGGGGGTCAGATGACTAGCGACGGCACGGGTCTCTGACTTCGGGAGTGGATCGTGTTGGGAGTCAGATGATTAGCGACGGGCTCGGGTCTCCGGCGGTGGGGAGTAGATCGTGTTGGGGGTCAGATGACTAGCGACGGGCTTGGGTCTCCGGCGGTGGGGAGTGGATCGTGTTCGGGGTCAGATGACTAGCGACTGGGTGGGGTCTCCGGTAGTCGGGAGTGGATCGTATTCGAAGTTAGGTGACTAGCGACGGGCTCGGTTTCGCTGCTGGAGAGGGCGCCGGCCGGCGCTATTGCGCCGGGTGTGTTCCAGCTGACCGCCTGTACCGACGTGCCGCCGGTTGCCGAGCCGTTCGTCTGTGCTGTGATGTTCGGCTCCGGTAGAGCCGTCAGCACCAGTCTGTCTTATCGGGGAAAGTGTGAAGGCGTCGCACTGAGGCTGGGAGGTCCAGGTGGCAGACTGTATGTTGATATGGTTTGTGGGGCTGTTGGGAGCGCCAATTTCACAACAGCCGCAGTGGGTACCGCTGCAATTACCAGCTTCTTCCACAACCCAGTCAGCAGAACTTCACAGGCATGGCTTGAACAGCATGGCGACATCGGCTGGCGCTGACTGACGTTTGCCGTTTTCAAAGGGCTGGCACCCTATTCGAGGGTCAGTTTCGAATAGCTTCCCTGCTGCTGCTGGGTTGGGTCTTCTGGACCCGTGGAATCTTCAGAGTTGGCCGATCTTTGGCTGTGGCGTTGTGAAGTGGACTTTTTGTTCTGGCTAGGCTCGGCCTGTTCAGGTCTGCCTCGGCTCCCAGCTTATTTCTGCGAGCGCCGTGAGAACGAGTCAGAGCAAGGCCACGAAAAACTCCCGAGGCTCATTATTCAGAACTGAAGTGGCAGACAGTATGAAGGTTGGTTTGCTCCCGTACTCCGTCTGTCAAATGGATCTGTCCGGGAACATACAGACGTCCCAGGGCAGACTCCAGACGTCTCCCAGATTCGCTCGAATCAGTTGATCCCCTGGGAATGCGCGGTTCCCTCGGCTGAAAGATGTTTCCAGTCCCCTGCCAGATCTCCATAGCCTCCCATAGGAGCAGCACATCATGAAACATAAGGTGGCGTTCTTAGCTGAGGGCCCGCACGCGCCAGATGCGGCCACTCGGCGTGAAGGTGGCGACTGTGGCTGTGTTGCAGCCATGAGCCTGGGTCCGAGCCTGATCGTGCCGGTGGTGCTGTGGGGCCGGCACCCGCCCACCCACCGCATCTCCTGCGTCTACCTGACGCCCGACCAGAGGACGCTCGTCACCGGCTGTCGCGACGGCCACATCATCACCTGGAGCGTGCACCCCGCCACCCTGGAGGTCAGCAACACAGCCACGTGCAGATCTGCGCTTCATAGAATGTTGTTACGATCGCATTATTCAGTTGTAGAAGTGTCCAATACTTGCAATTCTATGGTAACCATCCACCCGGCAATGAGTGTCCTATGATGGTTAGCTGCTGGATTTGTGCCAGCTAAGTGTGCTGTACAGTGAATGTGGTGTCGCCAGGTGAACCCGTACATGATGCTGGTGGGACACACGGCCTCCGTGGTCAGCCTCAGCGACGGCCTGCTCAACACCAACCACAAGTATCTGGTATCGGCCGCCGTCAACGGGTCAGTCTGCCCCGCCTGTCAACACTCTCTGCCGCTCTAACCTTCCCCCCTGTTCATCCCTCCCTCCCTCCCTCCATGCTTAATGACCTGCTTCCCTCCCTGGCACTCTTTCTCTTTTCTCTGGTCTCAAATTGGATATCTCTCTCTCTTTCTCTCGTTCCCTCGCCGTTTGCACCGTCAATGCCTTGTGGAACAACTTTTGGATATTTCTTGTGAACTCCGTGTCGTGATATACCGACGAAAAGAAGCTATTAGCCCTTTGAAAACAAGCCTGACCAATGTTGTACTTTTGTGATCATGTGTTGTTGATCTTCGCTGTCTTAGATGTTTGCGTTTTTAGGGAGATGTGTGTATGGGATCTACAAGAAGGCCAGTGCTTGGAAACCGTAAAGATGTCTTTCATTCATCGGCAGATTGAGGTAAGCGAGCTGGTGGGAGATTGTGCCCTTTCAGATACTAGCAAAAAATATGTCAACCATATTCCGTTTACATGTATTGTCCTGGGATACTCGCGATGCTGGTTTTTTAGTTTTATGAGAACGAGGACGTGGCAAGCTGACGTCTTTCATCCGCACTGGTTGCCCACAGCCTTGGTGTGAGGGGGGCGGGGGTGGTGGTGGGGCTCAACTTACTCATTTAGCTTTGACTCTTCGTTACGCGTCGGCTCTTTTCGTCTGTATATTTAAAAGCTTTTGATTCTTGCATTTTCTCTGTGGCTCATGTAGTGTCGGCAGATATCGGGTTTTCTTAGATGGAAGTTTATTTAGAGGTTGATTATATCGGTATTATGTTAGCATTTGGCAGTTCGTGGGCCTGAAAAACGCCACGTAATTGTGTATGACCAGAAGCATAAGTCGATGCCGATTTGTTTTTGTTAATTTTTCGCACACTTGGCCTAACCAAGCTCTCACTCAGACATGTTACCATAGCTCCGTTGCCCCTGTTCATTATTTTGTATCTTGTGTGTTTGACTAACCCAATACAGCATATAGCTGTGCATCTTTCTTTGGCTCATGGCAGCGACTTGAAATTTGGCGAGAGAACACTACAGCTCAACAGTAATGTTTTTGTTAGTTTTAGCAATTGCGATCTTTGCACCATTTACTTAACGGTCTCGGCTGTCACTGGCGAACGGCCGCGCTGGATACTCAGGCTAACGGCAGCGCTCTCCTCGCCTGGTGGTGTGCAGCGGCGACGGTGAGCCCTCTGCCGCAGGCGTACCAGCCGTCGCACGCCTCCGACGTATTGCTGTTCTGCTGCGGCGAGTACGCCGACATCGTGGTGGTGCACCCGCTCACGCTGGAGGTGGTCTACTGGCTCTCCAGCAAGCTCAGCTCCAACTGGGTCACCTCGTTGCACGTGTTCCGGCCCAAGGGCGTCTCGGGTTAGTCGGAGTTGTGACGTCGGAGGAGTTGGCAATCAGACAGAGATGTGGTAAAATGTGGGCGAAAGACTTGGGCGGAAGAGTTTGATGTCAAGATGTGGCTCTCCGTCGGGAAACTTACACTGGCTTCCAACAAATTGATTTGGTCATGGTAAAACCTGATGTATGCATGTATTGTGAGGGACGAGCGCTGCCCAAGTGTTGCTAGAGAGAATCTAGCACCTTTGTGGGTTTTGAACTGAGCTATCAGGCGCGTGGAGCAGAACAAAAACGCCTGGTGGTATGTTTTGTTTATTTCTGAACAAACCTTAGCCGGGGCAACAGTGCTTTATGAGCGTACTTGTTTTTAAATGCATTCCTCTCACACCTCCCCTCCCGTACCGCCTTCGAGCCTAGCGGCTGTGCGCAGCTGTTTTGAGAAGTCCAAGGGCCAATGCTAAACTGGTTTTTCGGCATGCCTTATCATATCCTGGCCCTCTCAGTTCAAATTCATTGTAAAGATGCCCTCATTTTTCAACGCCTGCACTGTTTCCAATTCACAATTGTTAAAATACTGTACTTGTTATGCATGCCCTGCCTTGTTGGTCTCCCAGACATACTTAGTTAAGAGGAGTTTGCCTGGAACGTATGCCCATCCAAGCGCCTTGTTGCGTTCGACTCTGCTGCAGACGACATTATTATGGCGGTGAACACGGACTCGCTGGTAAAGATTTGGACGTTGGGCGCCATGGACTCGAAATCGCCAGCCGACATCATCTACGAGAACGAGAGCAAGCGGATCCGGTGCGCGGGCGTGCACTACCTGCGCTGCTGCTGCTACAACCCGCGCACCGTGCTGTTGGTCTCCAGCACCCTCTGGCAGGTACTGCGGCCGCACTGTCCTGGTCTCAAGCACCGTCTGGCAGGTACTGCTGCCGTACTGTTCTGGTCTCCAGCACCCTCTGGCGGGTACTGCGGCCCACTGTTCTGGTCTCAGCACCCTCTGGCGGTACTGCTGCCGTACTGTTCTGGTCTCCAGCACCGTCTGGCAGGTACTGTGGCCGCACTGTCCTGGTCTCCAGCACCCTCTGGCAGGTACTGCGGCCGCACTGTCGTGGTCTCCAGCACCCTCTGGCAGGTACTGCGGCTGCACTGTCCTGGTCTCCAGCACCCTCTGGCAGGTACTGTGGCCGCACTGTCCTGGTCTCCAGCACCCTCTGGCAGGTACTGCGGCTGCACTGTTCTGGTCTCCAGCACCCTCTGGCAGGTGCTGTGGCTGTGCTGTTGGTCTCCAGCGCCCTCTGGCAGGTACTGTGGCCGCACTGTCCTGGTCTCCAGCACCCTCTGGCAGGTACTGCGGCCGCACTGTCGTGGTCTCCAGCACCCTCTGGCAGGTACTGTGGCTGTGCTCCTGGTCTCCAGCACCCTCTGGCAGGTACTGCGGCTGCACTGTTCTGGTCCCCAGCACCCTCTGGCAGGTACTGTGGCCGCACTGTCCTGGTCTCCAGCACCCTCTGGCAGGTACTGCGGCCGCACTGTCCTGGTCTCCAGCACCCTCTGGCAGGTACTGTGGCTGCTCCGTGTGCGGGCGGAGGCGCGCCGCTGCTGGCTGCATGCTTGAACTGGAGGGAGTATTGCTACTGTCTGCTCTAATTGTGTGATGGCAAATACGTTAAGTGAAATGCGGCTCATGTGCACTGACGTTTGAACTGATAATCGGTGTTGGAGAGCGAAACCAAAACGATTTGAATTGCTATTTGGTCGTCCCCAAGTCACTGTTTGTGGTAAAATGTACGTTTTCTGAGCGGTGTCCCGCGCCCCGTCCGTTCTGCTCCGTGTTCCGCTCTTTTCTCTCGGTCGATGGTTAGGTTTTCGACAAGCGAAGTATGAAAGTTGTGACTTTTGGTATGCTGTTCCAAAGTAGCATATCAATTCAAATCCCATAAAGGCGTCATATCTCGTTCCACACCATGGCAATGCCCGCTCATTGAAACGCGCTTCGCTGCATTTCCAAATCAAAACCACATTGTGATGAAGGTAGCGTACCATATTCTTGAGCGGACACGGTGAGGTGCTGACGGTTCAGAGATCCGCCTGGTAGGTGTCCGTCGGTGTTCAGTTCCGTCATGCCTTGCCGGCGGCTCAGAAAACTGCCTGGTCCCTGTTCGTCGGTGTTCAGTTCCAACATGCCTCGTCAGTGGTTCAGAGAGCCGCCTGGTCCCTGTCCTTCGGCGGTTCAGAGAGCCGCCTGGTCCGTTTCCGTCAGCGGTTCAGAGAGCCGTCTGGTCCCTGTCCGTCGGCGGTTCAGAGAGCTGCCTGGTCCCTGTCCGTCGGCGGTTCGGAGAGCCGCCTGGTCCGTTTCCGTCGGCGGTTCAGAGAGCCGCCTGGTCCGTTTCCGTCGGCGTTCAGTGCCGTCATTCCGCGCCGGCGGCCGGCAGATTTACGACGCCTCCGACTTCTCGCTGCTGTGCTCGTGCGCGGGCAGCGGCGGCCAGCAGTGGCAGCGGGGCCAGTTCCTGACGGCCGACCGCGTCATCGTGTGGACGGACAGCGGTCACGGCTACATCTACAAACTGCCGCCCAAGTGAGTGCCGCGGCCGGGGCAGCAGCTGCGCGGACGCACGGTAGTCGGCTGCATGTCTGACGCCGACCCTGCCGGCCCCTGCACCGACAGCAGAGCCCCCCCCGCCACCCGCCGGTCCAGACAGTCTCAGAACACGACTGGGCGTGACGCAACTACGGTCGCGAATGCGTCATGTCATTCAGCTGCTTATCTGATCAAATATTTTGTGACCATGTATCCTCTATTGTCATATTTGTAATGTATTTTGATTGCTGTTGTATTTTCGACTTTCTTGTGTACATGCTATTAGGGGTGGTCGTCGAAACAAAGTTTTGATCCCGAAGTCGTCCTTGTGATACTCCTATGAAAACTTATTTTCAGGAAATAATTGTTTTATATCAGCTTACGTTTTGCTTTCCAAAATTGGACGTATTTGCAAGCGTATTCCTACATATTATTTTACATCGAAAATTCTGAAGACACTGAGTAAAATGTAACGCAAAATGCAGATTTCTTCAGAGCCCGAGGAAGAAGCCGAGCGCTAACTGAATAATCGAAGTTGCCGATAATAGCCCTTTACACGACTACCCCCAATACACGTATGTGTCTGTAGAATGACTCCATGGCCTTTTTCAATGTTGTTCGTTTGTGGCAGAAACGGCAGACTTTCCTCCCGCGTTTCCCTTTTCATGCTGCAGCCGCCAACTGCGGTTTAAGACTTAAAGTGCGATCCCGACGGTGAATGACGGTTCGGCTTTGCTTAAAACTTGCAGGCTCGCCCGACTGCTTTCAATTACACCCTTTCACTACCTTAACCTCAAACATGCTAAGGTGCCTGCACATTTTCCCGACTGGGAACCCTTACGAAATATTTTACGCCATACGTTCACTGTCCCTCATTTTGTCATCATATTAAGTTCATCCATTCATAATGCTATGCAATGTTCCCTAGCAGAATTTTTCATTTTTTCAGGCAATGGAAAATGTAGGAACATTCGCTCTGTGATGAGGTATAGCCTAGTGACTTGCTGCACTGGACTTTGCTGCCTGTTTGATGACGATGTTGGCGCTGTTCCTCTGCAAACTACCTAGTTGGGATGACCCTGCACTGACCGAGCCTTTCTCACTGGTTCTGTTGGCCTTTGGCAGAAAATTGCGAGGAAAAGCAGTGCGGTCAGTAGCAATCAGTTGAAACCTAGTTTCACCCTGCACTAGTTGCATGAGCCTGAGACGCGTTCGACTGCTTTTGAACAGGCCAACCGCCTTTCTGGTTGAAACCAGCCTAGATATATGTTTGCATGTGAGCATCCCTGTTCATGGTATGTGGATAGGGAAAACCTATTGACCGGGTGTGTATTTCTGTGTTATCGCTTACGAATGCTGAAAGAACGGTGGTGGTCCTATTCCTCTTTCATAACCTGCTTGCACGTGTATTTCCTTTATAGGGAATGTGGCACCTTCATAACGTGATTTTAACTGAGATAGCCAAGTTGTAAAGCAAGTTGGAAAACCCGGTACTCAATATATCATTTGTCTTGGAACTCGAGATTTCCGTAGAAAAAACTGAAACCTACCTGCAATATACCCCTCATGTACCCTTAGCAGCAGGCCACAGTTGTCATGGCTGTTGGTGTGACGACATATGCTGACGTCACGGTGAGCATCAGCCAATCGAAGCCCTTGAAGCGTTTCGAGTACGGTAGTGGTTGCCAGATCATGCATCATCCACACACAAGTATTTCTTTCTTTCCCTAGTGGAACATTTTACAAATCAAAATATTGAACTTATTGTACATTTTTCAGAGAAATCATGAATGGTTTCATTATTTTCGGCTAAAATTACGCCCAATTACACTAAATTCCAGGATTCGACCAAGGTGCCACATTCCCTTTAAGTTGTTATGCGATGTCTTTATCAGATCCAGTGCGGGGCTTTTTGTCGAAAGTCTGGGTGATCCGGTTTTTCGGAAAGTCGACTTTGTCCTATCACCACTGTGAGCGTCCTCTGTGCCATTGCCATCATCAAAATTCCTTGTTCGTATTGCTTACTTTAAGTGCTTCGAGCCGTTAGCTCCAAGGGAATATGACACCTTTGTAATGGGATTGATTCTGCTCCGTTTTTTATTCGTCCGAGAATGCGTTATTTGTAGCGTAATAGTATGTGTGGAGAGCGAAATCTGAGCTCAATTCGGACAGGCACACTCAAAAACAGATCTCTCTCACATATAACCAAAGAAGCTGACGTGCCCTAAAAAACACCAAAAACAGATCTCACTCCCCACTATAGTTGGGCTTGTGCCAGGGTGGCTCGTTTAGTCGGTCCGGTCAGCCGTACAAAACCTCGTCCTGTTCGCTACGAGGGGTCCCATCAGGTGATGCAGATCGTACAGTCTCTTGGCAAACGGAGATAAGCCCAGTAGCTAGACTCACCCCATTGTAATAAGCCCCCTGTTCACAATGTAAGTCACCAGCGGGCGTACGCTGAAGGCTGTCTGCTGCGCAGCCCGGCGACCGGCCGGCGCAGCACGGATAAGGACAAAATGCCAGCGCAGTTTGGGGTCAAGACAATCAATCCAGAAAAAAACACGTGTTGTTTTTGGTTTTAAGGCGCATTGACTGCCAAGGGATTCCGAAAAACGGTGCAATACAATGACAGCATTTAGGGTTTTACCGTGCGCTTCCCTGCGCCATTGGGCGGTAAAAGGCAAAGAAGGCATATTTCGCAATACTACCTCATACACAGTTAAAGTCGAGAGCCCCGCCAGGTATTTTTTTAGGGAGGAAGGGAGCCCAACATAATCAAACTATCTCCACTTTTACATGTGCTCAGTTAACAGGAGGGCACGGCAAAACTTTCGATTAGATAGCACTGGAGTCACTTAAATCTTGAAGGAGATATTTCCATTCACTAAGCTTGCAGTTATTTTAGCGCAAGCACACTTTTTTAGATACATTTAGCTGCTGGAAGTGTAAGATCGTATTTTTATCCAAAATGACTGACCTCCGCCCCCGTTGATGGTGAAGCCACTTGCTAGAATGAATGAAAAAAATTATTTGAGCAGCCGCCATTATGTCAAACTGTCGAATGAAATTACCTCCTGGATCTACCTCGCCTTTCCTGGCGGTGAAAATCGCCAGAGAAGAACGTTCCATCACTGCTTCCCTCTCCACCACTTCCCTGTTGAGTTTTCCCAGCTCACGTCCTCATTTCCCTTGTCCTAGAAACTTTCCGGGGTCGGGCACAATTACCAAACAGTATTGATTTAGTATGGCGAGGCTTTCTTTTGCCGCAAATACTGCTTTGAAGATGGTTAAACAATTTGGTAGCTTGACACCAGGCAAAAATACATTGAACTGCAAAAGCACAGTCAGTGAAAAAAGAAACATTGGTCGATGCGCAAAAACCGGGGAATAATAAAAAGTAATTGAATAAAAATATAATGCAGTTGTCATTGCCCATTTTTCGCAACAGTAGAAGCGAAAAATGACAGGTTTAGTTTTACTCGGTTCTTATAGTAACAAAAACTACAAGCAAACCAGAGCGGATGAATAAGCCCTTCATGCTCTGCCTTCTCTTCATTATACACCAGTCAAAGTCGATTATGATATTTGCATTTATTTTACGTCCGCTGTGTGAAAAAATGTGTAGTTCGTTCTGCATCAATTTTCTTTCATCCCACGAACACGTCAAATGGGTATCTCGAATTGAAACTGTGCGGGATGCGATGCACCGATCAGCCGGACGCCGCTGCGCGACCGGCAATGCCAGCCCCTTAGTGCCACTGTATGTCGGCGTCCTCTCTCCCTAGCGGTCCCGCCCCTACCGGTACGTGTCACTAAGCAGTAAGTGTGGCTGGGCGAGCCCGATTCGCCTTCCCGCCCTGGGATGTATGTGCCATTAGGTGATTGCGGCGTTTTAATAAGGCTGAACAAACCGGACCCTAACACCGGCGCGCGTGCCGCCGTCCTAGCTGTCAACAAATCCAGTATGCTAGATTATGTTGACTTACAATGTCATAGTGTCAAAAGACATTGGAGGGCTACTTTTTGGACACGAATAGTTAATAAATGAAAGCTCAAATATGAATTTGTGTTGTGACATGTCTCTCTTTCAGCATCTTATTCTTCTTCGCACCATCGATTCATCGAAGACACTGTCCCACAGAAATACAAGTATCCAAGAGTTCACTAATGTGGCTCAGAAAATATCGCTAATTATGAAAATACAAATTGTTTACTGGGTAACGCTGATTACATAACAAATCGGGCAATGCAAAACCAAGGGATTGAAACACACATAAATATCCGTAGACATTTGGCAAAATCGTGTGCTGGAATTCCGTGGGTGAAAGGTCGAAAAACGGACTGGGGTACGGTTGTAGCTTAATTGCATGCCATTGGCTCAGGACTGATGAATGAAACCTGCTTTTGTGAGGTGACTTCTGCGCGCAGTTTCATCAGCGGTATATTCCAATTGGCATCCATGATCCTTGCTGTAGTTTTTAAAAGAAATGGCTGGTCTCATCAGATGTTCGGTTGGGCTGTCTTTTTAACTTTTGCAATGGTAGGCTTGCCTTTGTTAAGACAACCCCCGTTGTTCCACACTGTGACCTTTAAGGCCCCCCAGTTCTGTTTTTTATGAAACAACGACGGAGTCCAACATAGATCATTCACTTTTGGGTAGATTCACCTGAAAATGCTGTGGTATTTGTCCCATGTTTTGGCTTCTAGGGCTTTAGCTTGTTTTTTCCTTATCGCTTTTTTGTTCACACTTCAATCGCATATTATCTACTTTCTGGAACGCAACGTCCATTGTGTTATGCTCATAGGGATGCGTTATATTGATTTGAAACGAGCCACACATACGAAGCTTGTTCAAGAAAGGTTAATACATGCTATTTCTCTATATTTTCCGGTGCAGTAAGGGTAAATCATGCTTTATCCAGCGCCGCACTATCGTTGCCGGGCAGTTTCGACACACTGACGTGCCACCCGCCCGTTCTTTAGCTGCATCGCTGCCCACGAGGACTTCCACACCCGGGAGCCGGACGAGCCCTTCCTCTACTGCGTGCTATCGTCTCCCGACCAACAGGTGAGCCCCACTACACAGCTCTCATCCACCCTCCTGCGCCCCTGTGAACTGGAAACTTCACGTGGGTTAAGGTAGCCCTCCTGCTTGTGGCAAGATTTTATAAGCGGACCAACTGCTGACAACGTGAATCTCACTTGTACTGACATATGCTGTTCGTGTTTGGTTAATAACTGTTCTGATCATTTATAGATATTAGCTGCAAGACAATGTGACAAAGGCTGGATTTTTTCTATCCCTCCTGGAGTCTGCTTTTTTGTGAGGAAACTGCCAGAAAAAATCGACCTCTTCTTGAGCCAGTGACTGTTGTCTGAATTTGCCGTGGTCCAGACCAGCGGCTGGTGTCTATGACGTTGCCGTGGTCCGGGCCAGCGGCTGTGTCGTGACGTTGTCGTGGTCGGGTCAGGGCGTCCGTCTAGAGTTGCCGTGGTCGGCCAGCGGCTGGTGTGTGACGTTGTCGTGGTCGGGTCAGCGGACGTCTATGGTTGTCGTTGGAGTTGCCGTGGTCGGCCAGCGGCTGGTTTGTGAGTTGCCGTGGTCGGGCCAGCGGCGTTGTCTGTGACGTTGCCGTGGTCCGGGCCAGTGGCTGTTGTTTGTGGCGTTGTCGTGGTCCGGGTCAGCGGCTGTTGTATGTGACGTTGCCGTGGTCCGGGCCAGCGGCTGTTGTCTGTGACGTTGCCGTGGTCTGTGCCGTGCAGGAGCTGTTCAGCGCGCCCGTCAGCCTGCACGCCGAGCTACAGGGCGAGGCCAGCTGCCAGCTGCTGGTGCGGGGCGACTGCCTGGGCCAGCTGGCTGTGTGGCGGGTGCCGCGCGTCACCAACACCCAGCTGGGACAGCTGGTCCAGCAGCAGCTGTACCAACCGCCCGGTGAGCGCCGCCGCCCGGCAACACGGCGGCAGATGGAACTGAGCCGTGTTCACACGCTCTACATGGCGCAGGTGGCGCAGTGCTGGTGAAGCAGCTGCACCAGCCGTTAGCTCCACATAGGCAGGACTCAGGGTATGGTTACGATCACGCAGATGTTGAAGCTGTTGCATGGAACGTCACATGGCTGAGGACGTAGCCGCCGATAATTCCATGCTGGTTTGAAATTAGCATAAGACAGTGAATCTAGGAAAAATATTGAACGATTTGTATATTACATTTAAGGGCTGAAAATTGCGAAACAGGGCAGTCGCGTGGAGGGGATTTTGAGGAGTATTGCTGTGTAACTATTATGGAGGTATTTTTATAGATTGGTAAGTTAATTTCATAAAAAATGTAGTTTCAGTGTACCATAATCAGAGATGGCCTACGTTACGTTACGAAATTAATTTTTCCGAAATTAATTTTTCGTAGCCGTAGATCTGGGAATGAAACGTAGCGTAGCTGGGCGAATTCCGTAGCGTACTACGCCAAAATTTAGCGTATCGTAGCGTACTACGAAAAAAACTACGTCATATATGTATATAACTTCTCGTGATATCGATCGCGGTACTAAGGATTGTTGGTAACGATTTGCTTTAATTTAGGATTTGAAATAGAAGTGATAATATTTGAAAAAATTAACGACCAAAAGATATCTTTAAAACTACAAACTTTTAGCAACTTTACCAGAAATGCATCAGATCGCTGTCAATTAAGATCGGGACTTTTAAGTGGGTAGTGTAAATCACGGACATTATTGGGTCTATAGGTACAAATTAGAAGCTGGCTGATTTCGATTTATAAATTTGTCTCTTCAAGTGGTGACAATAACTCCCGACCATTGATCACACACATCAGTCACTTCAAAAGACCTTTATTTATCAAAACGCAACTGATGACAAAGCGTGTGAACTCGGCGACCGGAAAATGCCCCCGCGCTATGTCTATCTGAATGTGTACGTGGGCACTTTTGGTTCAGTATATTCGGTTTGCAAGAACATAAACCTTTTATTTTATTTCATAGTGCAGCTTCTATTTGCTTTAAATGGGTGAAAAAAATTGTAATATCGTAATACAATGTATTTTTACCGTAGCCGTAGCTAAAATAACGTAATTCCGTAGTCGATGAAATCTAACGTAGCGTAATTCCGTCGCGTAGTTTTGGCCCAAATCGAATCGTAACGTAGCGTAATTCGGTAACGTAACGTAGCGTAGGCTATCTCTGACCATAATGCGCATTTGGCAAATTACTTCATTAGCTTCTAAAACATTGTATGTGATTTTAGGTCTTAACCATGCTGTTTGTTCCGCAGAGATGCCTCCAACTGTGCTTTGGAGCATCCAGAAAGCATGGCATTCTATGAAAGCTCCTCCAGTCGGTATCTTAGACCAACTGGTAAGTCTGGTATTTAGTGTGGAATTTTTATGTTTCCCCGGTTGAACCATTTGATGCATGCTTGAAACTTATCAAGCATCTAGTCACTGGGGAATGTTGACTTATGCGGCCAGCGAGTTGGGCTGAGGGTGGTTTTCTGTTGGCGGCCATGGAGGACGTCTGACCGCGCGTGTCTCCGTCGCCAGGAGTCGGTGGAGGGCGGTGCTCCGCGGCTCACCTCCAGCATCTACCTGCCGCTGCAGGAGGGCCGCCTGGTCTGCGGCCGCGAGGACGGCACCATCATCATCGTCTCGGCCACCCACACCGTGATGCTGCACCTGCTGCACGGCAAACACCAGAGCTGGGACAGTGAGTGGGTGTGTGCACCGCTGCCTGCGGAACACAGGAGTCTGCCGAAACTGACGCGGGTCAGCCTGGGGGTAGTTGGCTTGTCTGCACGCGATTTGAAATGCGGGACAAACAAATTGTTGTGAAAATGGGCATATAGCTGTGTTGAACAAGCCTACCCCGGTGTCAGATTGGCTGTTTTTTTTAATAAATTTTGTTCAAGTTGTTCATGGTAAGGCTGCTGGAGTCGGAGTCTCACTAAAGTCATCAAGGGACTTGTCAAGGAGACCCCGACCCCACCACCCGAACGAGCAACTCCCTCAATGGAGGGTTGATTTATTTTTAATTTTATTTTTGGAGTTATTTTTTATTATTATTTTTTGTTGTTATTTTTGGGTTAATTTTTTGCCAGTGTTGCACGGGTAGCAGCGGACCGTCTGCCCTGAGTCTTCCCATGCCACTTCCATCCACGTTGTCAACGGCGGCGTTGTTGGTGTGCAGACTGGCCGATCCACCAGATCCTGTCCGGCCACCGCGGGAGGGTGACGTCGCCGTTGTTTGTGTGCAGACTGGCCGATCCACCAGATCCTGTCCGGCCACCGCGGGGAGGGTGACGTCGCCGTTGTTTGTGCGCAGACTGGCCAATCCACCAGATCTGTCGGCCACGCGGGAGGGTGACTTCGCCGTTGTTTGTGTGCAGATGGCCGATCCACAGATCCTGTCCGGCCACCGCGGGAGGGTGACGTCGCCGTTGTTTGTGTGCAGACTGGCCGATCCACCAGATCCTGTCCGGCCACCGCGGGAGGGTGACGTCGCCGTTGTTTGTGTGCAGACTGGCCGATCCACCAGATCCTGTCCGGCCACCGCGGGAGGGTGACGTCGCCGTTGTTTGTGTGCAGACTGGCCAATCCACCAGATCCTGTCCGGCCACCGCGGGAGGGTGACGTCGCCGTTGTTTGTGTGCAGATGGCCGATCCACCAGCTCCTGTCCGGCCACCGCGGGAGGGTGACGTCGCCGTTGTTTGTGTGCAGACTGGCCAATCCACCAGATCCTGTCCGGCCACCGCGGGAGGGTGACTTCGCCGTTGTTTGTGTGCAGACTGGCCGATCCACCAGATCCTGTCCGGCCACCGCGGGAGGGTGACGTCGCTGTTGTTTGTGTGCAGATGGCCGATCCACCAGATCCTGTCCGGCCACCGCGGGAGGGTGACGTCGCCGTTGTTTGTGTGCAGACTGGCCGATCCACCAGATCCTGTCCGGCCACCGCGGGAGGGTGACGTCGCCGTTGTTTTTGTGCAGACTGGCCGATCCACCAGATCCTGTCCGGCCACCGCGGGAGGGTGACGTCGCTGTTGTTTGTGTGCAGACTGGCCGATCCACCAGATCCTGTTCGGCTTCCGCGGGAAGGTGACGTCGTCGTTGTTTGTGTGCAGACTGGCCAATCCACCAGATCCTGTCCGGCCACCGCGGGAGGGTGACGTCGCTGTTGTTCCCGCACCTGAGCCACGGCCGGTACCAGATGTCGCAGCTGGTCTCGGGTGGAGAGGACTTCAGCGTCTGCCTGTGGGACCTGTTCAACGGCAGCCTGCTGCACCGGTTCGTGGTGCAGGCCGGCATCGTCACCCAGCTGCACGTGCCTCCCGACACCGTCTCGGTGAGCGCGCGCCGACGCCTGTTGTTGGAAGCTGTGGCTGGAGTGTCGTGTAGCCGTGCCATACAGGTGGCAGGCTTCGAACGTGGCCGGTGCTAGTTTTAGCCGCCGTGTCCTGCAAAGTCGGGAATCGGGTCCGATTTTGGACAGAGGGTACCACCATTAAAGGGAGATACGCGAAAAATTATTATTGTGGTTTGTTGCTATTTGAAAAATCCTGATAACTAAACTATCAATTATTTTTGCATCTTCGGCAAAATTTTGGGAGGCCACTTATTATCGAAATAGGTTAACAGTTTCGATAAAACGCCCATCACTTACCCATGCCCATACCCATCAATTACTTTTCGAAAACTATTTAAAGTTGAGAAGTAATGTTTTTTTATAATACAAATCTCTGTTCTCCTGTATTTGTATTTGAATTAATTTTAAAAAGCTTTTAAAAACTACAAAATGAATTAGTTTGCCCTAGAAACGGAAAAAACATAATTGCTCAAGTCTTCAGCGGTTTCGTACCTCGGGTCTTGAGTCATTTTCTGCTTCAGCCCCAGGTTGACAAAACTTTTGCGTCAGATAGGTCACGTGACCCCGGTTTGAGAATTTCTAGACTTCTGATTGGTTAATTGTGATTTCTTTTAAGTCCTATATTTCTGTTTCAAAAGAGTTTTGGAATGTTGTTTTTCTAAAGTAATTTTTTTCTGTAGTAGTCCAAAGTTCTACATCACTGTTTAGGATAGATGTGACCTAATTCTTAGAGAAATTGATAGCCTTAGCCAGGGGTACGTCATTTACATCGATATGAGGTGTACCGGTAAAGTCGTCTAGAAATGTTGACTTTGAGAGCAATTTTAAGGCATTTGCAGGCCGAATTCGCAAAAATGAGAATAGGACTTCTGAAACAGCTTTTTGTAACCTTTTGATATAGCCAATACAATTTTTTCGCGTATCTCTCTTTAATAACTCGGTGAAAGACTGAACTTTTCAGCGCGTATTCTTGCTTTTTTAGTGTTAGAGTTCTTATCATCGCAGCCAGTTTTGGTCGGCCGGAAAAGATTTGGGAATTGCAAATATATCCCAATATTGTATTGATGTAAAACTTACCGTTTTTAATCTTTTGGGATTCCTCCGCCGCCATGTGATGACATTTTTACGAGAGAACATGCCAACATATTGTAACTAAAGTAATTGCGGATTCTTAGTTTCAGGGTTCGCTCGGTGTTCATACGATTCAAAGGAGGGACCGTATATTTTTATTTCTAGTGCATTGCTTAGATTTAAGACGTGTTTCATCAGTGAAACCAGCTTGTTTTGGATAGCGCTTTCATGGAGAGCATTTTCATGAACCTCTACCATAGGCATGGGCCTGGAGCCAGCCTCTCTCGAATGTGTCTTTTAAACAGAAGGATACATTCTGTGATGAGACCAAACAGTAGCTTACTTTTCCGGACGGGTAAAAGCGCTTTTCTGCGGAGTGAAATAATTTCACCAGACATGAATTTTCTTCAAGCTTAGGATCGTATGTGAGATTGACTGGGCCGTTTCGCTTCAAAAACGCTGATTACAGACTAATCATTTGACAGGGACTCAGGGACTCTGACATTTGACATTTATCAGACTCTAATCATTTGACCCTCTGTCCCAGCTGCGGCTGCCACAGTGCATCTGCGGTGTGCCACCACCCCTGACTCCCTGACCCTTTGTCCCAGCCGCTGCAACAGTGCATCTGCGGTGTGCCACCACCCCTGACTCCCTGACCCTCTGTCCCAGCCGCTGCAACAGTGCATCTGCGGTGTGCCACCACCCCTGACTCCCTGACCCTCTGTCCCAGCCTTGGCTGCAACAGTGCATCTACGGTGTGCCACCACCCCTGACTCCCTGACCCTCTGTCCCAGCCGCTGCAACAGTGCATCTACGGTGTGCCACCACCCCTGACTCCCTGACCCTCTGACCCAGCCGCTGCAACAGTGCATCTGCGGTGTGCCACCACCCCTGACTCCCTGACCCTCTGGCCCAGCTTTGGCTGCAACAGTGCATCTGCGGTGTGCCACCACCCCTGACTCCCTGACCCTCTGTCCCAGCCGCTGCAACAGTGCATCTGCGGTGTGCCACCACCCCTGACTCACTGACCCTCTGTCCCAGCCTTGGCTGCAACAGTGCATCTGCGGTGTGCCACCACCCCTGACTCCCTGACCCTCTGTCCCAGCCGCTGCCACAGTGCATCTGCGGTGTGCCACCACCCCTGACTCCCTGACACTCTGTCCCAGCCGCTGCAACAGTGCATCTGAGGTGTGCCACCACCCCTGACTCCCTGACCCTCTGTCCCAGCCTTGCTGCAACAGTGCATCTGAGGTGTGCCACCACCCCTGACTCCCTGACCCTCTGTTCCAGCCGCTGCAACAGTGCATCTGCGGTGTGCCACCACCCCTGACTCCCTGACCCTCTGTTCCAGCCGCTGCAACAGTGCATCTGCGGTTTGCCACCACCCTTGACTCGCTGACCCTCTGTCCCAGCCTTGGCTGCAACAGTGCATCTGACGTGTGCCACCACCCCTGACTCCCTGGCCCTCTGTTCCAGCCGCTGCAACAGTGCATCTGCGGTTTGCCACCACCCTTGACTCCCTGACCCTCTGTTCCAGCCGCTGCAACAGTGCATCTGACGTGTGCCACCACCCCTGACTCCCTGACCCTCTGTTCCAGCCGCTGCAACAGTGCATCTGCGGTGTGCCACCACCCCTGACTCCCTGACCCTCTGTCCCAGCCGCTGCAACAGTGCATCTGCGGTTTGCCACCACCCTTGACTCCCTGACCCTCTGTTCCAGCCTTGCTGCAACAGTGCATCTGCGGTTTGCCACCACCCTTGACTCCCTGACCCTCTGTCCCAGCCGCTGCAACAGTGCATCTGACGTGTGCCACCACCCCTGACTCCCTGGCCCTCTGTTCCAGCCGCTGCAACAGTGCATCTGCGGTGTGCCACCACCCCTGACTCCCTGGCCCTCTGTTCCCAGCCGCTGCAACAGTGCATCTGTGGTGTGCCACCACCCCTGACTCCCTGACCCTCTGTCCCAGCCGCTGCAACAGTGCATCTGCGGTGTGCCACCACCCCTGACTCCCTGACCCTCTGTCCCAGCCGCTGCAACAGTGCATCTGCGGTGTGCCACCTCCCCTGACTCCCTGACCCTCTGTCCCAGCCGCGGCTGCAACAGTGCATCTGCAGCGTCTCGGCGGACCACTCTGTGGCGCTGCTGTCGTTGAAGGAGCGCAAGTGTCTGCTGCTGGCCTCGCGCCACCTGTTCCCGGTGTCGACTGTGAAGTGGCGGCCCCTGGACGACTTCCTGGTGGTGGCCACCGAGGACGGCAGCGTCTCCGTCTGGCAAATGGAAACAGGTCAGAGCTGACGCGCCCAGCCCAGTAAACCCACAAGAAAGAAAACTATATAGAAGAGAGCGCCTGTTAAATATCTGTCATCGCCCGTTAATGGGGTCTGGTATAAACAGCTTCCGAGGAAGTGAGACATGGATGAACATGGTGTCGTCGAAGATAACCGAAATATATAAAATTGTATTGTAACATGTTACGCACGTTCTTTGCATCAAACTTGGCTGTGTCAATGATAACAAACCAGTAGAAGCGACGTCAACCTAGCCAATGTTCACACAGCGAGATGTGAGCTTTGTTGGTAGCAGGATTATTTACCAGCTGTTATTTGTTGCTAAGGCCCGACTGAAGACCCATTGACGCTAGCAATATCAACAAGGAAATATGTCAATATTTTTGTCGGTAGACTATCTCCGCGCTTGCTTTTGTAGCGTGGCCCGGAAGAAATTTTGGCAGATTTTGTCAGGCTTGGATGGGTGTAGAGATTTTTCGATTGCACTGTCACCAAGCCTAATTGTTTGGGGGCACGGTACAACCGCCGTAGCTTTTAGGTGTGTAATTTTACGCTGTTGTTTAGTTTTATGAGAAGATGAGTAGAGTGTCATCCGTACCGAGCCGTCTGAACCCTGCGTGTGACCGGCAGGCCACCTGGACCGGGTGGTGCATGGGACCACGGCGCAGGAGGTGCTCTCGGCCTGCGACGAGAACGTGACCGTGTCCTCCACCAGCGATGGCGGCGGCCTGGCCAACCCGGCCGTACACTTCTTCCGTGGTCTCCGCCACCGCAACCTCTCCGCCATCAGACACGCCGCCAAGGTGGGCAGCCGGCGCCCAGCCCGCGCTGGCGGAGGCGATGGTGAAGGGTGTGAGGGTCGGAACACCTGGTGTCATGTAGGTGGGACTGGTGGAGGCGATGGTGAAGGGTGTGAGGGCCGGAACACCCGGTGTCATGCAGGTGGGACTGGCGGAGGCGATGGTGAAAGGTGTGAGGGCCGGGACACCCGGTGTCATGTAGGTGGCACTGGTGGAGGCGATGGTGAAAGGTGTGAGGGCCGGAAACCCGCGGTGTCATGTAGGTGGGATTGGTGGAGGCGATGGTGAAAGGTGTGAGGGCCGGGACACCCGGTGTCATGTAGGTGGGACTGATTGAGGCGATAGTGAAAGGTGTGAGGGCCGGGACACCCGGTTTCATGTAGGTGGGACTGGTGGAGGCGATGGTGAAGGGTGTAAGGGCCGGGACACCCGGTGTCATGTAGGTGGGACTGGTGGAGGCGATGGTGAAAGGTGTGAGGGCCGGAACACCCGGTTTCATATAGGTGGGATTGAAGAGGTGGGAGGGGGTTAGTGAATAACGCGCGATGGCTGTCGGGTGCTGGTGGTATTGTTGTTTTCTGTTCTGCATGCAGAACGTGAATATTGTCTTGGGATGCATGGCTCAGTGATGACTGCCTGCCTCCTAAGCCGCAGGCCCTGGGTGAAGACCCGGCGGATGCTCTGAGTAAATGCAGCTTGATCTCCACCTCCCCACAGGGTGGAGTTGACGACGTAGTTTGATATTAGCAGTCGATGCATTGTGAAGCCACAATAATGATTACATGGCTATTGTTCGCGTCGTTGCATCTATTTCGTAGTTCGCTAAATACTGTCCTGCCTAGTTTGAAGTCGAACACAGATAAAAGTGTCAGAAAGAAAGGTTTTCATAGGTTCATCTGCTATGACCAGCACCACTTTTGCCATTGATTCACATCAATAAGCTCAAACTTCCTCTCATCACACAGCCTCAGTAAGACTCCCGGTCCTGTCCGGGCGCGCCATTGTGCGTGCGGCCGTCTCAGGCCCACCCCTGTGTACTGCAGCGGGGACTGCAGCAGATCCAGAACTCGCTGGGGCCCGGCCACGGCCCGGACGACACGGAGCGGCGCCGCTCGCAGGCTCTGGTGGTCCAGGGCCTGCGCACCAGTGTAGCTGACCCCGACGGACACGTCCTCTTCTTCGACGTCGAGTCCCTCATCGGTGAGCAGCGCATGCTTCGGAATGGTGGTTCAGAGGTCTGACGGATGGATGAATACTGGGCTCTTTGGTGAATGATTAGCTGATGGGTGATGGTCGAGGTGTTGATGGCTTGGGTTTTGCGCGATTTCAAGCCAATGATTTTGGGATCATAGTGCAGTATTCGCAACAGGAAAACTGTTGTTGCCCCCCCTCCCCCCGACTAGGATTTCTTCTGAAGCTTAACCAATGTGGGTAATGAGAATCGCATGTCCGCTCAGTTGTCGATCAGGGCCTTCTGGAGAAACGTTGAAACAAGTACTGGTGGTAGCCACTGTCGGACCTGCTAAGCCGCTGAAATCGGTATTCAAAATCTTACTTTGTGGTAACAATTTCTGAGATACATAAATGCTTGAATGTTTCGAAGTATCTTCGCTTTTTCATATCACGTAAAGTGTGAACGAAAAGGAATGTCTAGCACTCAGAGTGATTTAATGTGAGTCTGTGAGGGGCTTTAGCGCGGAGTAATGTGCAGTAGCGGGAATGTGACTCGGTGCTTGGGTCACGGTGGCGGTTTTGCTTGGGTGCGCAGTGCATTGGCCGGTGCAGCGGCCGTTGGCTAGCTGGGTTGTTAGCTTTGCGGTGGGCTGCGGTGCGCCGGGCGGCTTCTGTGCACGCTGTGGACGGGGCTGACGGGCGGCTTCTGTGCACGCTGTGGACGGGGCTGACGGGCGGCTTCTGTGTACGCTGTGGACGGGGCTGACGGGCGGCGGACGCCGGCAGTGGACCTTCTGACCGAGGCCTACAGCCAGATGTCGCCTCAGCTGCTGGAGGAGCACGGTCTGATTCAGGTCAGCGAGTACCAGCGCGTGCTGGCGCTGACGCAGTCCGAGTCGCCGGACGCCCAGCAGAAGATCTCAGGTACAGCGCTCGCTGCCTACTGATGCTGCCACTCTCGGCAGCATGCCACACGGTAGATAACGCTTTCACATCTACGGTATGACTGTCTCGATTTGGATTCAGAAGCCCTGCTTTTTCCCGCACTTCATGGATGACACCCGTCCGGGAGATTCGGTCTCGAGTGTTAACCTTTGCGCGCGGGGTTTGGAAGTACTTGTAATACGAGCAATGCTAAGCGTGGCCAAAGGAGACCTGCGGGAAACTGCTGCTGTCGGGGACAGTTATGGGCGCCGGCTAAACCCGTTCTGGAACGCGCAAGTTGCAATGCTATTCGCTGATGTCACTTTTAGATATTCGTTATACTGCTTAAAAAGAGAAGCGTAGGCCGTTGACCCGACTTAAGGTTTACTGACTGGCTCTTATTATCGCCATTGAACGGTGCCGGCGAAACTTTCAAAATTCCTTTTCAAGGGATATTTAGTGATATTTGTTCTTCCACCTCTGGAACGAGCATATCCGTACCGTTCTACGTTAGTGTCGCTCGTCGTGCTGTTGCTGTTGCCTCAACGGTGCTGGCTGCCGTGCAGAGTTTTTCGGCCGCGTCAAACACAAGGCGGGCGACGTGGAGAAGCGGCTGAAGGAGCGGGACACGCGCGGTGAGGGGAGACCAGCCTGCTGTAGCCTCTGTAGCCGCCGCTGTCCGCCACCCGTGTGTGCACTCTTTACCCTCACATGGCGCACGCGCAGAGCGCTCCCGATTGCCTCAGCGCACTGCTTTAATTTGTATCGCTGTTGCAGGCCAGTGTTTCGCATGCTTATTTGTCGCAGTATCTAGAATATTGGGTTGGTCTACACCCAGCTGGAGAACGAGACGCGTGACATTTCTAAGTATACGCCAACTTAGTTTTCCGAGTGTTTTGATGCTCTTGGACTGGCTCAAATATTTTCTCCGCCGGCATGCAATGCTAAGTTTTTTTAGCGTAGCTGGTTTTTTCGAGTTATCTCTCCAGTGTTTTCTTGGTAGTTTTTTGCCAGTCAGTGATATCTGCAATGCATTCCTGGCTTGCATATTGTTCATATTTCAAACATTCCCATTAAGTGAGACAAAGTATTCTAACGCGAAAAAATAAGCACATTGATCACGCTTATGTTTTCTCACTCCACACAGGCCCTTGTTTTCTCATTCCCCACTCCCATGCCCTTGTTGCGAAATTTTTAGGATGAATAGCAAGTGGCAGTCTTATATCACCATGCTATTGCAGCTATGACGTAGATAAGAGAACGGTCGCCGCCAATGTGCTGCTTGAGACAGCCGCATAATACCTACAAACCAGGCAGCATACAGTAGAATGGAGAAGATGATGCTGTTTCCGAAAATTGTTACTTTTAGGCGGAAATATGACATCTATTACTCAAGGCTTTTACTTGTCAAAAGTGTGCCGCTGCGGTCCTTTCGCCACTATGAACGTAAAAACGGCTGGTATTAGCCCAATTTTGCACCGGATATATATTAACAAGGGTATTTGCCTCCTAATAAAGCAAACTCGCAGCCTTGTGTACATTCGGGAATATGCTCCTGTGGAAAGTGGCCGTTTTGTCCGTCAGCGGCTGGTACCTCCCGGGCGGGATATGATGATTACCCCTTGGCACCCAGCGTTAGAGCGACTGTTCAACACTGAGTAAGGATGGAGTGCTTTAAGGTTAAGGTGGGTGCGTTCGGAGCGTACTTTGCGGCCTTAACAAATGTCCGGGCTCGGGTCCGCCGGGAGGCACACTGGAGCACCCGTATCAGCTTTGCCGTCACTTTGTGTGTGGTCGTCACATGCCCCTATGATCACTTGGAGCGGAAGTTTCATTAAAGTTGTTTAGTGCCGTTAATGCAATCAAACTGCCTAATGAATAGACATCACAACACGCAAAAAATCATAGAGACAAATGGAGTCCTGTGTGTTAGGCCGTTATCCTTGATTTTAACGTAATCGCAGAAAAAGTGCATGACCCTAGGCTGCCATGGTATGGCTTGAAATGCTTGATGTTGCGTGCTGTAGCTTGATTAGTGATGTCTAGTGTGTGACTTATTGGCTATGCAGCTTGCAAAAAAACTGTTCTTACCAAATTACCATTACCAGTTTGAATTCGGTTCCTTACAGAAAACCTGTAGCGAACTGAAATCGACGTCGCTTCTCGTGTTAGCTTATCCTGAAAACGCAATCGAATGCATTTCTCTTCATCGTTAAAACTTTCAGCAGTATTGCTATTGGATATTTTATGATTTCGAAAAGAGCGCGCATTGCCATATTCCATGGTTATCCAGATGGCGCTGCTTTCCGTTGCTCGTATTGTCCGTCCTAGTCCGCATGGCGCTTTCAACAATTCTGCACCGGGTTTGTGTTTTCAGGCAAGAAGCTAGGAATATGCGTTTCTGAGTGGCTGTTGACGGACAGGGAATGGAAAAGCTGGGGCTATTACCAGGATAGTATCTTGTACCAGTCAAGTAGTTGGCTCATAATGTCGAAAACTTTCATGACTTAGAGCGTGGTCGGCTAAAAGATTTGGGAAACGACCTGGCAAACGATCACATGGTGTACTATTCTTTGCCGAATATTTTCTTTTTGGGCACCAGTGTTCTTCCTGGCCCTGGTTATCGTCATGTGGATCACCGTATATAGTGATAGCTGCCAGCAGTCCTACATATAGCTTATGTGGCTGGTAGTGGCCTACTTTGCGCATGCTCCCTCGTCCGTTCACTCTCCCAGACTCCTCTGCTCGCACGCGCGCTCTGGTCTCTTTGCCTTCCCAGTGGCTGTATCTCCTGGGCTCTGTTCACGGTAGCTCTCGACCACTGCTTACGCCGGCGAACACAACAGCCGCCGCTCTCCGCAGATCAGCGTGTGAACTAACAGTCATTGTAAGCGTCGGCGTGCACCCGTTAACAGCAGCACTGACGCCAACCACCACAGAGGTGGCGCTGAATTGCTAAGCCGAACGTAAACTTCAACAAGGAAAGAAAGAGTGTTTCCGGCCAATGTTTTGAACAGCATATACTGCATTGCATGTGAGAGCACCCACAGTATTTTATGACGAGAATTCAAAACACAAATAAGCCTACAAGGGTCATAATTA
The DNA here is from genome assembly GCA_034440635.1 of Lepas anatifera. Taxonomy (NCBI): domain Eukaryota; kingdom Metazoa; phylum Arthropoda; class Thecostraca; family Lepadidae; genus Lepas; species Lepas anatifera. The sequence goes on along the minus strand of JAOTON010000715.1, from coordinate 674,467 downwards.
CTGTTTCTGGAACATGTACGCTGCGCCATGGTAGCAAGCAACCCTGAGCGCGGGTGCTGCTGGGGAGTCCTGGGCAGTGATCGGCATCTAAGATTCTTAGCTAAGACTGAGCATGCGCAGTACGTCTCACGCCACCCAGCCAGCCACCTAGCGGTAAGACTGGCGTTAGCTCGTACATGACGTCACTAAAGTATGACGTCAGCACTAAGGGCCTTGTTCCAGCGCCTCCTTTAATCTCCTCCAAACTGATCCAGAAGAGGTAGAAGTCTCTACCAAACCCTACCATCCAATAGAAAACTAGATAAGAGCATTTCTACTCTTCTGTGAGGAGGTTGGAGGAAGTTAGAGGAGGCGCTGGAACACACCCTAAGACTGTCTTACTTGTCAGCTAAGACAGAAAATAGCGACTGCGCGCAGACTGATATATCGGCATATCTGGCGCATATGAGATGATTAGGGCAAGTTGCGTTTTGCGGTGCGGCAATCTGGTGCGAGTGGTTCTCCGTCGTGGATAACGATGTATGTACCTTTTACTCACCGTCTAAGAAATCATTTAACTATAATGTTAGTAATCATATAGTGGCTTCACTGGGTATTAAATGTTTCTGCTCCCTGAAACTGCAATGATGGTTAGGTATTGCATATATCATTTAAATGATTCAAAAACTAGTGAACTGCCAAAATATTGCACTCCATCTCGATTAATATTTAAGATTATACAACACAAAATAAACACTAAGTATTCCTGCGAAATACGCTGTGCAATCTGTCGGCACAACGTGGAAGAACAACGCGCAAACACTACAGTAACAACACAGTACGCAAACAAACAGTACGAGCTGCCCCTCTAAGAATATCAACCAACAAGTCGACTTGCCTGCCACCTGGCGCTAAGACTGGCGTTACACCGGTGACGTCAGTGTTCATGACGTCGATTATGACGCGTCTAAGCCTAAGAATATTCTTAGATGCCGATCAGGGCCCTGACCGCAGGCGCGAGCCGGCGGCATCCGAAGTGTGACGTCATACACCCTTTCCCTCTCCCCCACTGTTCGACGCTGATTGGCTGAGAGCCACCGCGAGCCGGTGCGAGCAGTGGCGAGCAGTAGAATCTTGCGCCGTTAACAGGGTCCTGAGCTCCTCAAATGTTTGCATCTCATCAGTTTCTCAATTAGGTCGCGAGGTACACTAAACTCACAATATCGTATCCTCATGCTGTGCAGGATATTTGTCAAGAATGAAGGAGTTGAAGGAGCAAAGTGAAGCCATCAGAGACCACCTGAAAGAAAAGGCCGAGGGCAGCGGTGAGTCTCGGCCTCCGTTCATGTGGGTGTCCACTCGGCACTGATGGTTCCATGACTGTTTCACAATGCTTCGCTGCACACTCGGCACTAGCTGAACCCTTCCTCCGTGTAGCCCGGTTAGAATGAGAGCCTTTAGCAAGGTAGTCCTATTGGGCCTCGGCCATTCATCAGTGTCTCTACTGAAAGCCGTTTCCTTCCGTCACCGGGTTCTGACACAACGCTTATTGCCTTCTTGGTTTATGAAATGAACCTGGACTCTCCAGTGTATATATGTTCCACACAATTACGCAGGCGTGCACCCATATGCACTCAACTGTCTAAGCTGTTCTTACTCTTCAACCTCGTTTGTTTATCTTCTCAAGTCACTGCTTTGTTATCTGGTGGACCCTTTTCCTGTTTTTGTCCTCTACTTTATGAACTAATTCCAGCCCGTGGAAAGATTAGCTGTTGGGCTGGGCGGATATAAATTTTTGTCGATTTTCTATGGCGTTTGAATAGGGAGACCACTGCGGCGCGTGCTGCTACCGCGCAGCATATTCCAACAACCTTAACGGATGGTTTTGTAAGATGTACCCCAGAACTAATAGGGGTGCACTCTGTTAAAAATAACATAATGACAATATTTATCTTATTACATCTGTAGCTTTGAAGAGAAAGGTGAACCGTCCCATGCTGGGATGCCCTTCTAGTGTTTTATTTCGTTGAGGCGACAACTAAGGCGGAATGATTGGCCGAGACGATGATGTGATCAGGTCCGTGGCCAACTCCATCAGACATGTCGTTCTGCGGTCATAAATGAGCCAGGATTAATACCCTGTGCACCTCTAGTTATCTTAGTTTTCTCTTGCTCAACTTATTGACTGCTGGTCTCACTACCACATGATATACAAATATAATTTAGCCATGTGTATTATCAGCCATGCAATGGACACGTTGTGACCTAAGGTTGGGCGAGTCTCAAGTCCAAATAATTAAGTAACTAGGCGAACCCGACATGAAAGAGGATCTGCGAGGGAATACATGGGTAATACATTGGTTTCTGACTAACGCTCATTCGCAAGTCGGCCAATTTAGTCCGTTTGTGGTGGTATTCCTTTCAGGCGCCTAGTTGGCATGTTAACGTGCTCTCATTTGTAACTCGGGGAGTCTGGTTATTTTCTGGTTATTGTCGCAGGACACGTGCTCGGCCTTGTACTGTGATTGACCACTATCTTTTGTAATTACTTTTACTCTAGATTTCGGATTGAGGTTGAGATTCGTATAGCATTAGGTCAATTGATTGTCTTCGCTGCGCGTGCTCGGGATTACACCTAGAAATGCAAAGGCGTCTCTCGTTCGGACAAATATTCCGCTGAACCGACTCCGCTTCGTATCAATGTGCAAAAGACAATATTGTTTGCGCGATTTTCGCTGAAACTCCATTGTACATGTTTGCTTCAACCCTGCCAGTATCACAGAAAGACATTTCAGGCGCGGTATGAGGTAAGGAGCCTCTGCTTTTGTTCTGGGGCTCGATTTTGGTTCTGACTGTAGCCACTGTATGGATATTGAGGCGAATATCTATGCCCACTTCGAATTGAAGTAACTTTTGGAGATCAAGAAACAGGTGTTCATTTCCCTTCTTTCGGGGAGCCCGAGTACGTTTTGCCAGTTCCATGGGTTTCCAGAATCAATTCTACACTTTGTGTTATATGCTCCAGTCATACGATTTCCCAGTGTCTATGTATGATAACTGAGTTGATGGTTTGATTTTTAATCGTTCGTCTGCGTGTTTTTTTTTTGCTTCTGTTCATTAGCACCTTCTCCATAGCTACTCTCTTTTTGTGTATTCACTTCTCACTGTTAACACATTTTCACGTCCTCTCGTCACCCAGGGACCCGCCCCGGCCTCAGGTTCCGTCCAACCCGCGCTCTTGCCCCCTATCCGTGTCTGTAACCCGCGGTCTTGTCCCCGATATCTGTCCTCTAACCCGTGGTTTTCTGCTTGATCCTGATCCGTGAACACCTAATGACCGGCCTTGCCACTAACCTGTGTGGCCCTCTCCAAACTGCGGTCTGTGAGATTCTCCTAAACCCAGTGTCCTTATGATCTGTTAGCATCCTCCTCAAATCGCTGCCATGCAGTCTGGCCTGTCCAAATTTCGACCTGACCGGTAATCGCTTGGTCGTGCCTCCTGTGACCATCGGCGGTGCGCAGGAGATCTGCAGAAACTGCGTGAGCGGGCGCAGGGGGCGCGCTCGAAACTCGAGCAGCGCATCCACCGCGAGCTCGAACAGACCCCGGACGCTGCCGGTCAGTCCCCCCGTCGCTTGGCCGAGCCGTGCACGTGAACGCGTGGACTGGTGCATGACACGTAGCCTCTCGCGCTTGCCCTTGCTGCGGAACGGAAACTGCATGTGTACATTGCACTTAGACCTGCATGTGGAGATGGGGGTGGTGTGGATAACGATGTAAACAGGACGAGTGAGAGGAATTCGGGATAGCAGTGAAGCCACTAGAGTATGAATTCACACATGTAGCTGATTGTTAATCTTGTTGATGACTGAAGATAATGTGAGTCGGCTCAGCTCTGAGTCACAGCTCAGCAACCGGTTCTGTTTCTAACTCAATTCGTCTTGTTGAGTCGGTGGTTTGACTCTTAATCAGCCAAAATCCGGGAGTGAACCGATTCAACTCTGGCCAAAGCAAAATGAGAGTTAGGGTCTACTTCGATTCAAAGTTGGTAACCAAGTCTGTGTACGACAAATACGGATTTCCTTCAATAGCATGGAAATTGGCATTTACAGGGTGACCAAGAAAAAGTCATCACCAAAAGTCAAATAACGTCCAAAATTATATTTCGGTCATGACCAAACTTCATCCACATTATGGCAAGCCTATGTGCTCAACTTCCACCAACTTTCAAGTCTCTGGCTTAAAAACTCGGCATTTTACTGGCGCTTCAATATGTGCTCCAAATGAGCCCCCCCGTCGCTGCAGGCGGTGACCCAAAAAACAGTCATCACCAAAAGTCAAGTAAAGTCCAAATTTTTTTCGATCATGACCAAACTCCATCCACATTATGACAAGGCCATGTACTCAACATCCACCAGCTTTCAAGCCTCTGGCTTAAAAACTCGGTTTTTTACTGGCGCTTCAAGATGTGCTCCAAATGAGCCCCCCGCCGCTGCAGGCCACTTGGATCCGGCGGGCAAAGTTCTCGATGACCCGCCCGCATTCCTCCTTCGGGACTGCTTTTATGGCTGCTATGATGGCTGCTTTCAGGGTAGGAATGGTCTGTGGGTTGTCTTCTTACACCCTGTCCTTCAGGTACCCCCACATATAAAAATCGTATGACCCTGGCAGTTAGTGCGTCGATACCCCCCCCCCACATATAAAAATCTGGGGTTTCAAGTCCGGTGAATGCGGCGACCACTTGGGGTCACACCCGCGGCTAATCAGTCGGTTAGGGAAACGCTGCCGTAGCCATGCCAGTGATTCGTTTGAGGTGTGGGGGTGGCGGCATTCTGTTGGAACCACTGGAGGGCCCTGACGACACCTCTCCGTCGACCAAATGCTGTCCAGAACTCGGCAAGCACCTGGACATACCGCTCGGCCTTGATTGTCACAGACTTGCCGGATCCAAATGTGCCTGGGGCGGCGGGGGGCTCACTTGGAGCACATCTTGAAGCGCCAGTAAAAATCAGAGTTTTTAAGCCAGAGGCTTGGAAAGTTGGTGGATATTGAGCACATAGCCTTGTTATAATGCGGATGAAGTTTGGTCATGATCGAAATAAAACTTCGGACGTTATTTGACTTGGTGATGATTTTTTTGGGTCACCCTGTATTTAATTCAATTTAGAACTGCCTAAGAAGTTATATAAATGCTCAAGTTGGCATGTGGTACGTCGTTAAACCTCAACAATATAATAATTCTAAGTGCTTAAGAAGAAGCTGGTTATCTTTCACTCTGTGGGCTTGTATGCATTCAAATATACAAACCGGAAGATCTACCCTGCTTCTATGAGTATATCCATTTACTATGAATGTTGAGCGATATTCGAACTGCTCCAAGTTTGACTTGAGTTTGAATCGGTCGGGTAGGGAATGCCGGGTTTGATGGTGTTTCAGTTCGCCTGGGACGCCAGCCGTTCTGGGTAATCAAGCCGAATTTGCGGACTTTCCAAGGGGAACATGAGTGACACTGCTATAAGGAAAGTGGCTTGGTCGGCGCACGAATCTAGAGGAGGGAGCGCTAGCGTACTAGATTTGTCCCAGCCCCAATGCGTCCCAGCAGGACCTCTCGCCTCCCGCCCCAGACCTTATCGGTAGTAAACTTCGTCAGCGTCGACAGGGCCTTTTTTAGCATTCGACGTGGTGACTTGTTCAGCCTTGGGTTCTGTTCAAGTTATGCATGTTAGCGATTGTTAACGTGAATGGCGGGGTAGTGTCATATGTGGGGGATATACGAGTGTTTGTGTGTCTAGCGATGTCACGGAAGAGCGAGGCCTACAATCATTCCCAAGATAGTGCAGGTGGATAGCACTTAGCAGAGCTGCCTTGTGGGTCGAATAGAACCATTCATTACTGCTTGTAGGGGTATTGTAAAACAAATGTATGCAGTGTCTTGCTCATTGGCCGCTTCCGATATAAACTTCAAGATATCCGGCTATGGTTGAAACTAGAGCTGGAGTAGGAATCGATCATTTCCTGCCGGAGTCACAGTCGACTCCGGCACAAAGCCGCCGACGCCTCAGCACTGTCAACAGATACTGCATTTACTCCAATCATCTTTGCATCAGTTTAAAGGTGGAAAGTGACCGTATACGTATGTTAATATTAATGGCTGTAATATGTGTGCACAGTACAGAGTAAGTACCGTCTGCCTTTGTTTCCCAAGTGTCTGACGGTGGTATCCTTTAACGCCCCCCCTCATATGCCTTTCTAGCCTATCTACCTATTATTGCGTACAGTTTTCGGTAGTTATCAGCTTAATTGTTTTTTCGTAATGATAAGTTTTGGGGTAAGAGTTGTTGTATGTTTCGTGTCTATTTTTATCTTTATCTTCCAGCACAAAGGTGCCGTGTCGTTTCAGAACGACCTTTAAAGGTGCTTTAAAGGCCTTTAAAGGTGGCGAAAAACCTTTAAGGTGGTGAAGGACCTTTAAAGAGGGCGAAAGACCTTTATATTCGCCTTTTGGATAATCGTATATTTGATTTGTCATCACCCAAAATACTTTCATTGCAACCATAAATGGTACCCTTGGTATTCGCAGCGGGTACAGTATTTGTTGTCAATGGTTGCGAGGCCACACCGGCTATCGTTCTCTCCCCGGTCAATGCGAAATGGCTCGGACCTGACCAGCGCCAAGCCACGTTGAACAAAGGCTTGGATAGACACGAAACAAGACAAGGTCTCCGTTGTATTTGGTTTCGCTCGTGGTGGTGTGCATTTCGGATTTTCATGACCTGTTGGGTTGCATTAATCTGAGCAACCCATTTGGGATGCGGGTCCTCTGGATCTAATCAAATTTACCCAACTTTTGCTGCTAATGTTAAGCTGAGCGCTCAAATTTCGTTTCGGTTTATCGTATAATTTTGAATTATGAATGCCACAGAAAATACAATGCAACTCGTATCGGATTGTGGCTTCTGCCGAACATTTCGGAGGGGACTAATAGACGTATGACTGGCCTGAAATCTTTGCATTTATTATGCGCTCGCCCCTGCTATGTTATCATTTGAGCGGCGTTGCTTGCCTGTTTTTTCGTTCGCATGAAACCAAGTGATTTGTTTGCGAAGTATTTATGATACCCTGGGAAGATTTGTGGTGTAAAAGAGCATTTGTTGCGGTTAAAATTCTCTTGGTATGGAGCCGAGACGACATGAGATGCTCGTTGCATTGTTTTGCTTTGGCACAGGTAACTCGTATTTCCTGCGCTGTAGGCCTGCTGGCTCGTGTGAAGGAGGGAGCCGAGACTGTGGGCGGCATCATTCAGGCCAAGGCGGCCACTGGACTGAAGGGCGCCGGCGAAATTCGGAAAGGTAAGCCGGGTCAGCTGCAGTGTGTTGGTGCTGGTCCGTATCTTCCCAGGCCGGTATCTGCCAACGGTCCGCTGGTGGGCCGTTGGGTCGGAGTGCTATGTAAATCATGTATGCGACACTATCGTCCTCCTGAACTATAAGTGGCGCTAAGTCATCTGCTTGTGGCGTAGTTTGTCGCTATCTATATGGAAGTGAAAAGCTCGACCAATTCTGTCGTGTTGCATACGCTTGATTATGAAGCGAAGTGCTCACTTATCTTTGTTCGATGTGCACTTCGTCGATAGCAGGAGTGCATCGCAAATGCATCTCTTCAAAGAAGGAAAAATTTATTGCGGGGCGGACATCGGCTTCACTGTGGTGTGTACTCATGCTGAATCCATAATTTTAATCACTTGACGTGCCGGGTGAGGCCTATGTTTCATTTTCTCCATTTTTTCCGTCACTTACGTGGTTCAACCAAAATTTAGAAACAGATAAGTTTGTCGAGTAATGAATGGGCACATAAGTCTTGTATGATAAGCTCTGTTTTTCGCCTTTCTTCTTCTTGATTTCCATGTCAGATATGCTTGTCTTCCGTGCTATGAAAATGGTCACGCTCTCAGGTTGCTAATTGTGCATTCAATGATGCGTGATTTCTAGTAGAGAAGGAGTACCAACACTTACTGCCGACCATTTATTGTGAAAGTGCACCGGGCGCTGCTCTGTGAAGGAGACTTGGTGGCCGAGCAGCTAGATGCGATGCGATGCAGTGGCAGCCACGGTTGTAGGCTTGGCGCTGTCTGGTTGCAACCCCCCCTCATGTTCAGGAGCCGAACCCCGCCAAAAGCAAAGGAGAAGGCACCAAGTCCATATTATTGTGTGCCCCTCGCGGTGACGTGAGGCTACTTAAACCGCTTCAACGGCGCCTGGTCTACAGTGGTGTGTGCATCGACCATGGGACCTGCCTCTCATCACTATGTCACCTGGTTTTACATGAATCACACGAGCAATCATCTAACGCAGCACTGTTCTGACTAAAGGGAAATGACACCTCCATAGTGGGTTTTGAACTGAGATAGCCTTCAAGTGGTTGACCACTTATTCTTCTAGAACTTCCTCCAGAACTTAACGTTCGCGGATAAAAAGGTCAAAACTCATCCCCCCTGTCGACCAAGCCTCACCTGGTAGACAGCTGGTGACGATCAGTAACCATGACAACGTGACGTAATGCCCGCGCCCCGCCGAGTGAACAGTCTTTCTTACCTTAACCTCCTTATAACCTCTGTGCTAGGCGTGACTTTTGGTACGGGGCGTTGTAAATGCCTATAACGCGCCTTAATGGCTAGTTTCAAACGTGAAATATATATTCAGGGAAAAAGGAAAAGCTGGATGTTATTTTGGGTATTCATGCAGCATCTTTTGGCCAATTTGTAATCGTATTCATTTTCGGCGCAGCCCTCCAACAAGGTTTATTGTGGCATTATTAACCTATCGCTGATACAGCCCTTTCAGTAGAGGCTATTGCTTATAAACTGGGGAATAGCCCGTGATAAACCTTTTGAGACAGAACGTTCGTGACCTGGAGAAATCGGGATAAACTTTATATGGTAGCCAATTTTGTAAACTTTATAGGTTGCCAATTTTGTAAACTTTATATGGTAGCCAATTTTGTGTGTATCTATTTATTTCTAGTATTATTGATTTTTAATTTAGGTGCACACAAAACATTATGAGAATCAGAAACAGCATGATGGTCAGCTGGAACACCATTCACAGAACGCAGCTGTGCTTGTACTGGGTTTGGGCGACAATTACGCAGAGTCGGGCGGGCCGCTACTTATTTATGGACCTATACCTTAGCTGACAATTCCACACAGTCATGGTTATTTATAGGGCCTTGTCATACATATCCCAATGCAGGAATAGAAATAAACATACATAGATCAAACCTGTTACATTAATGGGAGATGCGCGAAAAAAATATTGTGGTTTGAAGAAAACTGCTTGGTTTGGTCGAAACATACAGATATGGGTTTTTTCCCTAAAATCGATTCAATAAGAAGAATGAAAAACCATGTTTTGGGTTGTGCTTTAGTAGTGCTTTACAATAAAAGGGAGTGGCAGCAGAGTAGCGGGTAGCGGTTTTGTAATTCTGAAAAATATCGCCAGTAGCGGGTAGCGGTTTCAGCTAGCCAAGGTAGTGGCTTCAAACATTTGGTAGTGGCGCCCACGTCTGCAATTATGCTGCAACTTGTGAAAATAAGGATCTGTTCCAGTACCTTCTCCTAAGAAAGATAAGAGGAGCTTTGAGAAGGATGGAAGAGCTGCGAGAATCCCTGTCCGCAAAAACAGACATGAACACGCGGGATTTACGACGCACCGACTGCTGCGGTCGTATGGCGTCGCCAACTCGCCGCCTGTTGGGAAGGCATTATGGGGATCGGAAAGATGCATGCAGAATACCCGCTCGGGGATTTGAACCCGGGTCAGCGGCGTGGAAGTCAAATGCTCTTCCCCCACGCCACCGCTTCCCTCGGTAGGAACAGGCCGGGAGGGGTTTGGAGGTGTCAGCGGTTTACAACTGATCAGCCCCAGTATGGCAGACATTGCGCAGCTATCGAGCTATAGAAATTTAGTTAAGGGCTCTCATGCACATTTGTGAATATTTTTAGGTAATCTATTGTTGAATTTTGAATGCCACATGTAACAACAATTAAATATTGATTACAGACCACCCGCAACATGTATTTCTGTGAAATGATTTGTTTTGGTTTCTTTATCAAATTAGTTCGCTAAAATTGAGCCTGCTCCAGCCATCTCGGAAAAAACACCGCTGAAATCCGAAGAATCCATTCTCGTTGGGGAGAAAATTGGGGGGATGCTGGAGAGGGACTTGGGGGAACCGCTGGAACACTCAGAAGGTGGTAAGAAGGGCTCAGAGGAAGTTGGAGGATACACCTGAACAGGCCCTGAAATACTGTACGGATCGTTTTTATATTCAATTATTTTAAGCGAAGCAATTATGTGAGACATTTATCATTTTTTAGCGATGCAATTATGTGAGATATTTAATCTTCATCTTTTGAGCCTCGCGCTTTCTCTCCCACCCAGATGGGTTTGTTTTTATACATTGTCTTGAGTTTCTTCCGCTGTCGACCACGACGCTAACGCTCGACGACGACGACGACGCTCACCAGCAGCTTGGTCTCATCAGACGCCTATGCCGGAGTTGAGCCCATGCATCTCGCGCAATTCATGTACCGCCCCTATCAAGTCTCTAAAGTGCGCTATGACGTATTGACCCCAACTTTCATGGCCGCAACCTCGAAAAATGTCACCGTATTACTGTCGAGAGGGTTTTTTATGACTGAGTATTTTAATGAGTGGTTTTTCCTTTCATGCAACCCAACTTATATTGGAACGAGAAAAGCAAGGGATAGCTTATATGATCCAGAAATTTACGCAAAATAGTGGGCAATGAAAAAATCAGTCTCACGCTTTCGGTAATGTTGTTAAGCATGCCTTGGAACGTTGTTTTAATCCTCGCCATGCCCCGTTCAGGAGCTGAAGTGCTCAGTTATGGCGCAGCTCCAGCTGAGGGGCTGGGCTGGTGCGGCGCTTTCTGCGGGGTTTCTGCCGACAGCCGGTGGTGTTTAGCGTGCGCTGCCGCGGCGGTTGGGCGGTGTCAGGCAGGGGTGTGGCCGGCGGCAGTGCTCGGTGGCGCTGCCGAGCGGCCATGAGTGGCTCCTCTGCTCTGTGCCGCCGCCGCCTGGGCAGGGTGTGGTCCTGGCGGGGCGCTCCCCGCCCGCGGCGGGGCCGTCCCACCCGGACGTGGAACCCTCTCCGCCGCCGGCACACAGCGGCCGGATACAGGACGCCGGGCACCGTTACACGCCGGCTCGGAGACGTGTGCCCGCCGCGGCCGGCCGCCTCCGGGCACAGCTCCAGCCGCGCCCACCGCCCCAGTCATCGCTGCCGACCAATTGCCGATCCAGATCAATGATAGGGTTAATCTTCGACTTTGACCTATAGCATCCGTATTGTTAGATATGGCCAGGACAGGAAGGACTCCGCGAATGCGCAAGAAGCTCGAACAGGCGGAACTGTGGGCTTGGCCTGGGCCATTGCCGTTATCTCATCAGTTTCTCCTGCTTGCTTCGTTGGTGTGTCCATTTTTTTAATGAGATAAGCATATTTGTGGTTTTGTTAGAACTATAAACCGTTGTTTGGGGGATAAGATATTTATATCAATTTGATTCGGAGGAGTAGGCTGGGTCGGCTGATTTTTTAACTTGAACGAGAATCCCAAAATTTTCACCAAATCATGTGTTGGCAGAGAAGAATTGTTTTGGGTAACCGCGATTTGACGAGGCTGGAACTGTCCGATGTTTTCATGAAGGGTCAGCGAATATGTTATGTCGTGGAAAAGCTCATTTGTATCGTTTTGATCAACAAGTGCGCTCACGGATCCGCCAATTTTCATGCTGCGCTAGGCCAGAGTCGGAGGTACAAAATCACGATGGCATGTATTCAAAAATAAGGTGAACTCTCAGTGGATAACGCCCCGGCACCGGGTGGCGACGCACTGCTTGTGCGGCAGAAACGGCGCACTGACGGTGACGGGCGGCAATCGCGACTGCGGCGCTCACACAAACGCCGCGCCGCGCCACCCGCCGCCGCACTTGCGCGCTCTGCCGGCGCACTTGCGGCGCATCCCGGCGCGCGGTGACTAGCGACATGAACGTGTTACCCTCCTCCGGCTACTGGCGGTGCTTAGGCGACGGGGTCGACACGGTAGGCGGTGGCGTGTCCCGGGTTGAGGATGGTCTCGGTGAGCTCGGCCGGGTAGCCGGCCGCTCCGGCGTAGGCGGTGGCGTAGTTGGCCGAGTAGGCGAGGGGCAGACGGGCGTGGGCGCCAGAGTAGGCGAGGGGCAGACCGGTGTAGGCGCCAGAGTAGGTGAAGGGCAGACCGGCGTAGGCGCCGAGGTGTCCAGCGGCGTAGGCCAGGGGAAGGCTGCGCCGGCTGCGGCTCTTGGCCTCCTCGACGGCGGCCAGGTGCTCGGCCGTGGCCGCCTTGACCTCGGGCGTGAAGTCCACAGGCTCGGGAGCCACACCAGTGTAGACGGGTGCCACGGGGGCGACGCCATTGTCGGTGGGGGCAACACCATGGTCGACCGGTGCGACGGGCAGCGCGTTGCTCTCCACCTGGAAGCCGTTGGCGCCGGCCGTGTAGCGCACCGTGATGGGCTTGCCCTCAGGCGAGATGTAGCTGTAGCCGCCGGCGACGTTGCCGTAGGCATCACGGACGGCGGAGTGGCCCTGGTCGATCTGCTGGTGTCCGTAGGCAGCCTGGCCCAGCTCGTCCTGGGCGTGGTACGTGCTGGCGTAGCTGTAGGGCGCCGCGTAGCCGTAGCCGGCGTATCCAGAGTAGCCGGCGTAGGGGGCGGCGTAGCCAGCGTAGCCAGCGTACGGCGCGGCGTAGCCAGAGTAGCCGTAGCCGGCGTAGGGGGCGGCGTAGCCGTAGCCGCCGAAGTACTGGGCCGAGGCCACAGCCACGAGGGCCGAGAAGCACACCTGAAAGCAGAGAGAGGATGATACGTCAAAAATATTCACGATTGTAGCATACCGAAGGATAGATACGGATGCATTAGCAGCCCAAGATATTCATTTAGTATCAATAGCGAGACAGAACGGCATCGAGAGGTGCCAGTATCCTGCGTGGCAGATAACGAAGTATGTTAGAAGAGCCGGATGGTTGTTTACCAGAGCGTTCATGTCGTGTCACCGGTGGGTGTTGTGTGTGATGCCCTGGCTGTGTAGGCAGCGGCTTATATACGGCCTGGCGGTGTGCTGTGCGGCCCAGGCCCCGCCTGCTGCCGCGCCACGCCCGGCCCCCTCCCGGACACCTCACTATCATGTGCTATTCCTTTTGCTGTCCGTGTGAATAAAGGAAGTTGCCCATGAACCTAGTTCTAGGTGGTGGATGTCAGACTTCCATTATCTCAGTGGCCTTTCCATCCAGGTGTTAACGCTGCCATTGGGATTGGATCGAAAAATTGGTGTGTTAACCAGGAGTATGGGGTTGCCATCATCTCTGGGCCTGAAAGATACTCCCGGTGCTTCTCTTTGGGGTTAATGGGGGTTTGCGTAGCATCAAAAGATTTGCAACCCATGACCAAAGACTTTCTGTGATAAAGTAAAGAGTAAAAGGAAGCTGGAAGTTGCTGTTGACTCAGTGTTGATGCCGACATGGACTCTGGGCAAAATATCTCCCGGAAAGCTCACAGAGCGCAGCTTTCATGCTCTTACATATTAAATTTTATTGGATTTCAGCCAGTCAATCCTAGATGCTTGTATTCAACACCGACTATAGTGTCGAAGTGAGAATTGTTGGTTTTTTCGCTTAGGCCTAGCTTGGTGTTCTTGGACTACTCTGCATCCATGGTTTTGTATCGGTGAACCCATTCTGCTCCAATTAAAGGCAAGACGGATGTTTTGTTCGCACACATTGCTACGAGTGTTGCCACGAGTACTGCTACAAATACTAATCAAAAGTCGACCCTGCAGACGTTATGTAGCAAATTTATACCTGGTGCCGGTTGAACTATTCGAATTTAATTTTTTAACACTGATTGGACCAATGAGTTTTTCAAAGGCGGCTTATTCGTACTCGCAAGAGTGTAACACTTTTTGGGTAAAATTATATCGGTCCTGAACCTTATAGCGCTCTTTGGTGCCCGTTATTTGACAATACTTGTGTTTTAATGCTTCCTCCTTTCTCCAATGTTTGTGAGAGCAGCTACCATTTCGGGTCGTTTTCTTGTCTGCGTCAGCGCCAAGGTGACAGTTCCAAAACCTTGCGTTTTGCTACTCCCCTTGACACTGCAAAATTGTTCTAATGTGTGCGAAAATAGGTCGATGACTTAAGTATCCCCGTTGCCCATCGCTCCGAAAGGGGTGTTATTGTTTGTATTTTTATCGCAATTGGTCATTATAGTACATGGCTGCCGGGGAAGGCAAAAGGCCGTAACTCGAAAATGGTCGTTTTTCGGTTTTTAGTATCATTGGAAAGCGCACGTTAAGCTGCATTTGATGACGTGAATATCATGTTGAAATTCAAATTATAGATTGGTTATTTTATAGGTTTAAAATTGTCGTGATGCCGTAAGTCTATTTTGGTGGCGTGAATTATCAGGCAAAAGACCGTAACACACTTTTCACCCACTTACGGCTTTTTGCCTGCTACGATCCACTAGAAGAACCGCCTTCGCAGTCACCCGAATCGCCGTAACTTCCACTCACGGTTTTTCTGCTACAAAATGGTTTAAAACTCCACATTCTGGAATGTTCACAGTGTGCTATAACTCGCCCCAAGAGAGGGGGTTTGAATACCCTCCCCAAAATTTTAAGGTTGGGTCATCTCAGGTCAGGTCACCAGTGCAGGTCAAGTGACCCCACCTCCAAAAATGTTTTAGGTGACATAAGTAAGAAATGGGTAAATTTATAGGATTGAAACTTATTACACATAATGGCCCCACCGAGTGCTACAAATGTATCCCGGGATTTTTCAAATCGATGACCTAGGGCCAGGTACGGATCATGACCTCTCCATGGGAAATATATGGGAAAACAGGAATTGGGCTGTATTTGTGTAGATACAGCTGCGAATACCTTCGTATTCTCCAAATCGTAGTATCCTGGGTCCCTTTTCAGGTTCATGCTGCAATGTTTTACCTATGACCTCTGTTAGGCCATCTGGGGATGCTTAAGCAGTTTTCAGACTTGGGTCAATAACTTTGCAGGATTTGATTATATAGCTTGTATTTTGAAACCATTACATTTAGATTGCTTTTAAGAGTCGACTGATATGTATATTGACTATGCTAGGCCGGAAAGTGACCATAACCTGACCTGAGGTCACATTATTTTTGTGTTTCGACCTAACATAGTCACATTATATATCATTCGATTCACCGTGATGAGAAGAAGCGAATGGTGTCTAAAATGATTCTAATTCAACTCTATCAGACGATAGAGCCCAAAAGCACTACCCTAACATGCATCCTTCTTTGACCTGTCATGACCTCAATATTGACCTGAGCCAAAAGTGACCAATGTAGTTTCTGCATGAATATGAATGAGCTATCCACCAGTCTTCGCGTTTTTTTCGCTATTCTGCAAAGGAGCCGAGTTCGAGGGGTTTTCAAACACCCCCTCCACCAAGGCGAAGGTGGTTCGAGCCCCACCGGGGCGCGGGTAACAGCAAAATCCGTGAGCAGTAGGTTACCATCAATGTTAGGCAGCCACTCCACCGGCCTGTTACCAGGCCAAAATGAATCACTTTCGTTCAAAAGGCACCCATGGATGGGTCACTTGGCGTCCTCTGTTCTGCGTGCAGAGGAATCGCCGCAACCAACGCCAGCACTTCGATTAGCCCTTGCTCCCCAGGCGGGGGTACCGCTTTGTCTGTGTGAAGCCACTCTTCTTGACAACGGTGGGATAGGCCGCCAACACCATGACTGCCCCTCAGGACAAAGAGGTCGATATGTCAGCTAACAAGCTATGCAGAGAGGTCTTCGAGCGCCACATAATGGCATACCACCCGGTGGCATCCCATGATATGTACTTGTATGCCCCCAACCGCAGGTACTTGCCGGCTGACTTGACAGAGCCATATATGAACACTTCGTAGAGGAAAGTATCTGCCCATAAAGTAGCTTCTGCATAGTGGTTCAGGACCTCAACATAGGTTTCACGCGTCAGAATGGTGAGAAACGTTCCACGCGCAAGGCTAACAAGAACATTTGTGTGTCTTCAAGCGGGGTGTCGCACTTGTGCTGAGTACGCCCAGCACAGAGATCAGGCACAACAGGCATACCCTCATGGTTTGGAGTGAGAGTGGAGCCCCAGGCAAATGATCCTCACAGTGGATATGATAGGGTGTTTTTGTATCCATCCATTCCATACAAAATTTTCAGTTCTTGTCCCGACTCGCGATGTACAACGAGAATTTCGCACCAGGTGGTCTGTCAACAAAATCAGGTGCGAGGCCCACTTTCGTAATGTGGCACGAGGCAGCAGGAAGAGACACATTCAATGTGGCATCCTGTTTTTTTAGATTGGTGGTGGTGGTGTGGTGGTGTAGCAGTTCCCCGTGCTGGTGTAGCAGTTCCCCGTGCTGGTTGTAGCCGAAACGTTCTCGGTATCAGATGGTCGCGATTCAAAGCCGCCACGCCCCCTGTCCGAAGCTGTGCCGGACATGGATGAAAGCTACCGAAAAAGTGGAGCCACACTCACGCCAGACACGGACTCCAGAGCAGAACGTGCTCGGTTGTGTCCCGGCGTTTGCGGCAGACAGGCAGCGTGCTGCAAGGCACGCCCCGCTTACTGCTCGCAGGGGCTGGAGGGAAGACGGCTGATGCGGTGGCGGTACACCTGGAGAGTCCCCAGTGCCCCGCCCGCAGCTGGTGAACGTTGACAATGTCTTTCCGGCTCTGGGTGAGGACCGGTGTCGGCATCCAGTCCCCATGATGCATCTGAACAGGCTGTCAAACCAGCAGCAACGCCGAACCCTGGAGGTTATACAGTCGACGGCTCGGACGAGACCGCGGACGTCCGCAGGTGCGTTTTCCTGTGGAAGGCTGGAGGCCCCTAAGCCATCGCGTCCACTCTTTCATTTCCAAGAAGCCCACAGTGGGCCGGAACCCATGCAGGAAGGTGTCCTGACCTCTGGCCGCGATTTCGAGGTGGAGACGACGCAACAATGCGCCCATCGGGGTCCGTTGGGCGCCCGCACAGCTCGCAAGGGTCGCGAGGGCAGCCTGGGAATCTGCATATAACAATGATGGGCTCGAACGAGGCGCCGCCCATCTCCACCAGTCTCTCCAGCGCCGCTCGGATAACAACAAGCTCGGGGCGAGTGCTGCTGCACAGTTTTCCCACTGGGGCGGTGACCAGGTGTTCTTCTCCAGAGGGAACTACGATTAGGGCACCTCCTCCACTGGCACTTAGCTTCTGCTTGTTTTAGATTCGAGGAGGGCCATCGCTATACTGAATATTTTACCCTTAAGCTGAATAACTGCTATGCACAAAAAGCATTGGACTTTGATTACAGCATTGACCCAGTCTGTTCACCGAAAGATCTATAACTTGGAAAGTGACCTTGATGTATTTTTAGAAGTGTTACACGTGGATGGCAGCCGATTCCATTCATCGGACTTACAATAAGAGGTTGAAGAAACTTGGATCGGTCTGTGGACATAGTGGACTTCAAGAGCGCTATTAAGAAATCATTGGTGATCTTAGAAATGCATACAGGACATTCTCCTACACAGAAAACGCTGTAAGCCAAACCAAGTTGAAGAGGCTGAGTGTGGATGGCCAACGATCATATTTGGCGCATATCAAGGTGATTCAGTTACGGCGTGGTCATCCGCTTGTATTCAAAAGAACGACGCACAACTCAACAAGGACAGCGTTTGATCTAGAAGGAATAATTTCAACGCTGCCAGAGCGCCCACAAGACACTCCGTAGCACGGGGCGTAAATGCGATCAAGCTGGGAGGAATTCGTGAAAGGCTTCTGATCTGTTGACTTCCACAAACGAATGTTCTGGGCAGATCACAAGTCTCCAAAAGTACCTGATCTCATGGGATAGAGATTGATCGCAGTGAAGTTATAATGCGTTCTTCCTAACGTCTTCCGAGCTCATTTTCTCTCCTTGGTGGTCACACTTCAAATTTGATGTAATATGATGATTAAATGCACCTTTTATGCGAAGCTGTGCTACATCTACCTCAGCCAGGCTAGATAGCGACGATAGAACATTGGCCTCGGATTGCCCACTGCTCATTATTGAGCAATAGTTATGCAGAAGCTGACCTGCATCGGTCATTTGGGTTTTCAGGATGCTCAGTGACCTTAGCGTGACTAAAGGGTGGTACAGAAAACACGGTGTCTGATCCCGTAGCGAGGAAAAGTTTCAATCCCCCATACCAAGTGCTGCCTAGACTGACTTGACTGGGCATAAAATGAATGAATCCAGTAGATACGGTCTTCTGCCTGGTATTGGAATGAATGAAACTGTTTATTTACGGTCTTTTGCCTGCTTCTACGCCTTTTTGCCTCATTTCATATTGACGTTTGTGACCAAAAGAGGGAAGGCAAAACACGTTTGTAGAATTTGTTAAATATATAGTTTGTTTTGCATGAAACGACCTACATGAAAAGATGCAGCTCATTTCAACGATTCCGGTGATATCAAACACAAACAAAACAACTGATAAAGTCCAGAGTTATGAAGAAAAACGTTTTTTTGCTTCTCCTGAAAAGTTAAGAAAATCGATTTACGGTCTTTTGCCTTCCCACGGCAGATTGTATGGTTTCATTTTATTGTTTTACCTTATTATCTTGATTGTTTCTTTGTTTCAGAAGCCCCCTTGAACAATGTCATGTGGTGACCGATATATTGATTTGCCGAGCAAACCAGCTCTGGAGGAAATTTGTGGCAGCGAAAACTGTATTGGTGTTCCTCACAGGGTAACTATGGCCATTCCCGCGGCGTTCTTTTCTAGCGAATGTTTCCAAAACAGCTGGCAGCAGGTCATAGGCACTTCCATTAGGGAGTCAGACCTTTCCCTGCCTTTTGCTCTCCTCGAAGCTGGGCGTAAATATGGACCTCGCCCTCCTAACCCTTCGGAACAGACAGTTTTTGCCAGAAGCGTGACGTCGTCGTGAGGACGGTACACAGTTACTCTGTGGTGCCGTCTGAAGGCGCTCTCCATCTGGAGACGCTGGGCACGAAAATTAACGCTCAGTAACCGCAGGGCACGGTGACGTATTTAGGGTGAACATATTGGCACGACCCCTTACTCCCAATGCACTCTACCAAGCGATACAATGCACTTTGAGGCTCCCTCGGACGTACCTTCTTCCTCTTCCCTTGGCAGTACCTTATTCCTCCTCCGTGGACGTACCTTTTTCCTCCTCCCTTGGCCGTACCTTTTTCCTCCTCCCGTGAACGTACCTTATTCCTCCTCCCGTGGACGTACCTTTTCCTCCTCCCGTGGACGTACCTTTTTCCTCCTCCCGTGGACGTACCTTATTCCTCCTCCCTTGCACGTACCTTATTCATCCTTCCTTGGACGTAGCTTATCCTCCCTTGGACGTACCTTATTCCTCCTCCTGTGGACGTACCTTATTCCTCCTCCTGTGGACGTACCTTATTCCTCCTCCCGTGGATGTACCTTATTCCTCCTCCCGTGGACGTACCTTATTCATCCTCCCTTGGACGTACCTTATTCCTCCTCCCTTGGACGTACCTTTTTCCTCCTCCCTTGGACGCACCTTTTTCCTCCCCCTTGGACGTACCTTATTCCTCCTCCCTTGGACGTGCATTTTTCCTCCTCCCGTGGATGTACCTTTTCCTCCTCCCGTGGACATACATTTTCCTCCTCCCTTGGACGTACCTTATTCCTCCTCCCTTGCACGTATCTTATTCATCCTTCCTTGGACGTACCTTATTCATCTTCCCTTGGACGTACCTTATTCCTCCTCCTTTGGACGTACCCCATTCCTCCTCCCTTAGACGTATCTTATTCCTCCTCCCTTGGACGTACATTTTCCCCCTCCCGTGGACGCACCTTTTTCCTCCTTCCGTGGACGTATATGATTTCTCCTCCCGTGGACGTACCTTATTCCTCCCCACTTGGACGTACCTTATTCCTCCTCCCTTGGACGTACCTTTTCCTCCGTACCTGTTTCCTCCTCCCGTAGACGTAACTCATTCCTCCTCCCTTTGACGTACCTTATTCCTCTTCCCTTGGACGTTAGTGGGGCGGCTTAGCAAACCTGTTGTGCATTTTGTGATTCAAGCACCAAATTTGTCACAGCGGTACATTGACATGTTGCGAACATTTTCAGATATTGGGCCACTTGAAATGTTTTCTTTATAACCGACATATTGGATTTCAAAATGGCCGTCACTTGAAATATACATTTTCTATCTTGTATGGGCATAATGAGACTGTTACTTGATCCTGGTACGTAAATTTATGTTTTTGAGGGCAATAAAGTATATGGTACATATTGCAATTTGGTATTGTCAAGTACTGGCCGCCATATTGGATTTCAAAATGGCCGCCACTTAAAACCTACATTTGCAATTATCTCTGGTTCTAATGGAGCTGTGGTGGTGGTGGGGGATCCAGGACCACTGATCAGGGGGAGCACATGGTTGGGGGTGCCATTTGGGCCAAAGAGGGCGCCAATTTTGGGCGGTAAAACCTTACGCGTGGCCCCGAAACCCGTCAAAGGGCACCAAATCTTATCGCAGGGGCGCCAATTCTCGCCATCAAAATGTCAGGGGGGTCGATCGGGGAGGGGAGCTTGTGCGCCCCTTGGCCCGACAGCAGACCCATTCTTACCAGCATCCCATGTCTTGGGCACAAGAAGTCACTGCAGCAGCACTGTACATCCTGCAACACCGTGCCTACGACTGCTACTGTGTAGGAGAAATCAAGGATGCAGAGGACCCTCCTCCGTTCGAAGACGGGTGTTGCCAGAGAGAAGACGTTCTTCAGGTTAAATACTGGGAAACCGTGCTGGAATTGGAACTGCTGGTTCTAATAAATGTCCGTTCTCGCAGGCAGAGTTCCTTATTATTTTCAATCCCGATTGACCAGGCACATCAGGGATGGGAACTAACGCTGGAGATGACAAACAGCAGACACAAGTCATCATAAAGTTATGCACGTGCAAAAGGGGAGACAAGGCGTGCGGAGACGTGTGGTGGCTGCCGGAGCCATACCAAGAAATTGCCAGTACTACCTACCAGTGGACAGCAACAAGACCGAGCTGTTCAGACTCCTCTCAGCAGCTTTCACAGAATGGTTTGACCAGGAAGACAAGCAACTCGTCATTACTGATTACTGATTGCAAGCCAGTATTGCCAGATCTGACCTCACTCGCCCCAGTAACCATGCAGAAACCGACACTCGGATGTTGCTGCATGCATATCACGCAGCCAAGCATGGACACCATGCAATACTCATCCGGACTGTAGACACCAATTTTGTGGTGCTGGCAGTGTTCCTGGCACATGAGTTGCAACCAGAAGACACTGTGGCTCGCCTTTAGAACAGGTCAAAGTTTCCGGTACAGCAGCACATGACATAGCATCTGGAATGGGACGAGAGAAGGCCCGTGCACTGCCTATGTTGCACGCTCTAACTGGATGCGACCCTATGTCTAGTTTTGCTAGACGTGGCAAGAAGTCTGCGTGGGCAGTCTGGACGGTACTACCAGAACTCACTGAAGCGCTGCTGCTGCTGTCCTCTGCACCGCACGACATACCAGACGATAATATTTGCGTCATAGAGAAGTTTCATCCAACCAGCAAATGCACAGACATTGACAAGGCCAGGAGGAAACTCTTTGCAAGGAGGAACAATGTGCAGCTCATCCTTCCGATGAAAGCAGCGCTGGGGTAACATGTCAAGAGGGCAGTGTATCAAGAGGGACATGTGTGGGGTCAGATACTGCTGCCAGCACCAGAGCTCCCTCCACAAACCAACTGGACTTGTAGCGTAAGGAGGGGTGTGTGAGGTGGGCGCGATATAGTCCTAAATGCTGAAAGCACCCTATAAACCCCAATATACACGGGGTGTGTGAGGTGCTGCAAGTGCAAAAAAAGTTACCCTTCGACTACCCTCTGTGATTGTGAAACGGACTGCAAATGATGGTGGGTGCACAAAATACACGTACTTGAGGCAATGCTAAAGTTCTTAACACGATCTAGTTTATGCACACATATATTCGGTACCGGTAAATACCTAGCCTCAGATAGCAGACCAGGGTTGTGTGTGGCTCAGTGGTGAAGTGGCTGCCTTCTGAGCCATAGTTCCTGGGTCCATGCCATGGCAGAGCCTTTGAATAAGTTTTTTCCATCTAAATAAGTTGATCTGATCACTAAAATCTCTCCCAACAGAGTGTGATTTGGTGACGCTGTATAATACTGGCATTTGGTATGCCGTTAAACCCTAAAAATTATCAGATAGCAGACCATTGTAGAATATCAGTGTACACCTAGCCCAAGATGCTAACCATGTAGTATGCCAGTATCTTACATGATATTTTGACAGAACTAAGGCATTTACACACACTTAACATCAGGGGCGTAGTCAAGGGGGACGGCAGGGACAGCCGTCCCCCCCCTGAGGACCCGAAGGGCCCCCATGAGGACATGGGCCGCGCGAAGCGCGGCTCGTCCGCGCTATGCTCTGTGGCCAAATTTGAAATTTCATACCAGACACTTAGCCCTCTTCAGCACTCTATTGTGTAACAAGCAGGGCCCTTTTTACCCATCAGGGCCCTTTTGACGCTGTCGCAGGGGCCTTTTTCGGGGCCCCGCCCCCCTGAGCGAAATCCTGGCTACGCCCCTGCTTAACATATGCTTCAAGGAAATGATTATTTCCAATGCTGTTTTTCTGTTGAACACAATATTTGGCCAGATAGATTTAAAATACAATTGTATAATTGACTGTGATATATAATATTAGGTTCAAATTGGTACCATTGGCCTCTTTGTCCTAAATTAGA
The DNA here is from genome assembly GCA_034440635.1 of Lepas anatifera. NCBI lineage: Eukaryota > Metazoa > Arthropoda > Thecostraca > Lepadidae > Lepas > Lepas anatifera. Next base: position 651,563 of record JAOTON010000715.1, on the reverse strand, counting down.
ACCAGAGATTTAAATATATATATATATATATATATAATATATATATATAGTAGACCAGGGTTGTGTGTGGCTCAGTGGTGAAGTGGCTGCCTTCTGAGCCATAGTTCCCGGATCCATGCCACCATGCCCTGATATATGTATATATATATATATATATATATATATATATATATATATATATATATATAATATATATATATAAGACTAAAATGTCTAAATGATTATAATATATCTAAACATAATTATATATTAAGATTTCGGAACCAAGCCAACTTGGTCGCGGCATGTCCTGCTAGGAAGAAGAAAGTAACTGAAAATAATACAATACATATAAGTCATTTTAGTAATAAGAGACTGCCAGTATATGCCTCCTGCAAATCTACAAGAATCTGGAACTCTAGTCTGTTTAGGCTTGATACGTGTTAAATTATCATTATTATTAATTTGATTATAACAATGCTCATTATTAATAATATTATTAGTTTGATTTTCAAGCAAAGCTACCTAAAACTGAACATTCATGTTAATCACATCCAGGTTCTGGCGAAAAGGTAGAAACCCAGTAACATTCCCAGAAGGCACGGAAGATAGAAGGTAAATTAAATCGGAATATTCATGCTGATTGGAGTATAGTGAAAACAAGTTTGTTATTACATACTAGTTTAAAGCTCACGAAGTTTTCTCTACATGTGCAGATTCATACTTAAATGATCTCAGAAACACCTCTCTCTCACGCATTCATTCAATCTCACCCACTGTCTAAACCCATGGCGCCGGGGAAATCCCAGCATCGATCCCAGCTACCCCGTACTCGGGTGCTCGGGGGTGCGCGTGTTCGGCACCGATATACCGGAGCGTCGATCCCAGCTACCCGTACTCAGGTGCTCGGGGTGCGCGTGTTCGGCACCGATATACCGGTGTGTTTATCTCGCCAGTTATGCTCGGTGAGCTTACAAGGAGTTAAGGATTTTTTATCAATGGGTGAAACCTGTGATTCTTGCCGCTTTACATGTTTTAGGTGCAATTTCTTGATCAAACCTAGTGATTTGACCTGGAATAATCCAGACTTGACATTATGTGAAGAGTTACAAAAAGATAGATAAGTTATTCCCTCCACCCGGGAAAACCTTTTTGATTTGCGTTCAAACACTTCCACCAGGGAAAGCTATTTTGTGTCGTGGAAGTATGTGTAGTGGCAGTTTTATGCCTTGAAGAAGCCTGAATGATCCTAATACTTCGTTGGCTATTTGTCTCAGGTCTTGGAGTCTTCCTATCGACTGTGTTAATGAGCATAGGCGCTGAAATGGGAGGCGCCTGGGGTTCGGCTAGGCCCACTCTGCATCCGGAAGTATCCCGATATCACCCTTGTTAACCAACATGAGTGGAGTGCAGCAAAAGGCCCATCCAACGACTTTGGTAGTTTAGAGAAACTCGTTTTTGGTCAGCGGTAGGTTGAGGATTCTCTGGATCGCTCCTTGTTTGCCCGATTGGAATGCTGAAGTTAATAGGGTTAGCCCGTCATTGTGTGTTTGAAGGCGCTTCAGCCTCTGAGGTTATCATGTGCCTGAAATGGAACTAAACCCAAAAGGAGACAGGCTGTTGAATACGGGTTTCTCTAGTCTTCGATGATGCTGCACACACGGTTTACTTCAGAAGCAAAATTACTGTGGTTTATATTTATAGTCACCCATATATTAGTGTAGCCTGCTTGTTTTGTACATTTTCATGTTAAACTGCTGGTGCCTCCGTCGTAAAATTTAACTGACATGTGATTGAGCTACTAAAGGGTTCTAAGCACATAATGTAATGACAATTCATGCTAAAACATGGGGTGTCTTTTACAAGTTAGGTTCGGGCGGACCTATTTGTATTACCCCCTGATTGGTACATAAGTTTTGAACTAGTCGAAGCTGCAAATTCACAGAAAACTACTAGTGTACTTCCACAGGTATGGTTCAGAATGTGAAGTCGTAACACTTCTCTGTCAGCCAGTTGCGATTCCACTGTAAGGGGTATGTGTGGGCGATCACTCCAGATGCAGACCTGCCGCCTTTCACCAACAGCCTCGGCAGTATTTGGTACACAGATCAGCATACATATCCTGTGTGGGAATCATTGGTTACTGACACGTTCGAGCATTTGGTTGATTTCACACCTCACGGAATTCGAGTTGAAATCCGATTGCATACGCTTCGTTTCATCTGTTCCCTTCTACAAGACATCACTGGAAATACTAGAACATTTGCAATCACGTGTATACTGTCCAATCTAGTGTTTTTCGGAGGATCACCGAACCACTTGAGTCGTGTATGGCTTGTATTTAAATCGATTGAGGTGTTCACAGAAAAAATCCTCTTGAGAATTCGGTTGCGGCTGCTCACATATTTGATTAAAGCTCCTCATGCCCCTGTGGCGGTGTCGGCAGAGGGTAGGCGCTCTCGTAGGTAGCCACGAACGTGCGGATCTGCATTGGGTTTAGTGTCACTGTAAGTGGATCAGCGGCTGCTTTGCTGGGGATGGTTCCGGAATGGTGCGAGAGACTGTTGGTCTGCGCGTGATCGAACTGCAGCCGGTGGATGTCGGAGAGAGGACGGTCGGCCGACATGCCGTACTCCACCACTGAGCTGATGTTGAGAGTAGTGAACAGGCCGCGCAAGTCCACGGAGACGGGCTTGCTGAGGTCAGCGTCCTCGTCGGTCTGGAACTGGTGTTCTAGCCTGATCAGTAGACTGGCAGGCTTGTACATCTCCAGCGTCAGCAGGTGCACGTTAGCTGGCAGCGCTCGCATGCCGGTGAATTCCTTCACCGTGGCGTGTTTGAGCCAGGACTCCTGTGTCAGCCCCTCTGCTTGGGAGAACGTGATTTGCGGAGACATGAACATCCGCTCTCCCAGATCTCGGTGTATTTTCGCGGCTTGTTGGGCGGAACTAGATACGACCCAGTGGCGTCCTCTCACCACCATTCCTTCGCCGAACTCGGTCTCGTTAAGGGGCTCTCCCACGCCGAATGCGTCGTCCTGCACCGTGCGCCGGTGCAGCATCAGCTCCAGCTGCCCTGAGGCCAGACTGCTCCCGCCCTCCGACCTGTCCGTCAGCACCGTCAGCTGGCTCTTCTTGTCCGAGATGTAGATCCGCGAGTTGACCGGGTAGTAGTTGCCGGCCACTGGCTCCGTCACGTTCAGGGTCCACGTGTCGCGGTGGTTTCGCGTCCGCTGCATCATCTGCCTGCCGTTGGAGTCGGTGTAGAACGTCTCGCCTGAAACTATATCGGAGCTGAAGCGGCTGATCACCTCCTTGGCCACGCCGTCGCCGATGGGGATCGGACCCACCTGCCACTCCACGTCTGCGTACGGTTCTCCCTTGTACAGGCGGGTCACCTGTGATACCCAGCCCTGGGCGTAAGTTTGACGCAGCTCCTGGACCAGAGGTCCTTCCAGGACGAGCGACGATGTTGTTCCGATGGGGTTGGCCTCTCCGTTGGGGTTGAAGATGTAAGCTCCGGTGGGGCGGTGCTCCGGTCTCCAGCTGGCGCCGCTGACGTTGCCGTAGCCGGCGTACCACATGAACATCTGGTTGAAACCAGTCTCGCTGCTGTCGGTGCGAATGCGACGCAGACTCTGACTGACGGGGTCAAGGTCCAGTGTCACTCGGCCGTTGGTGAGGGAAGCCACTTTTTGCCGCTTAATCGCCTGCTGTCTGCTGTTTATTCCCTGCTGTTTCTGGACCAGGTAAGCCTTGAAGCCCAGTGGAGGAACAGCATCAGCTTGGAAGATGAGCTCAGTGGTGGCGGTGGAGTTGCGACCGGGTAACTTCATCACAGACTGAGGGATTGGACTCAGTTGGCTCTCCAAATTCTGACCGTCTGGGCCTGTGACGGTGTAAGATTGTCCCATGACAGGGACGCGAACCCATGGACTGACCTCTCGCGCCAGGGGGTTGTAAACGTAGGTAACAAAAGTGGCGCTTTTCTCTGTGATGGCACAGGATGAGATGTTGAGGCCGTTGCAGAAAGTCTGCTCTAGCGCTCCGGCCCGCTTCATGGCGTCGTCGACGGCACCCTGGCACGATTCTGTGGCCTCGCTGAGTCGCAGTACGTAGTCATCAGCCACGTGCTGCTTTTCCGTGCCTGTGACGGCGTCGTGGTGCTGGTTGACGCCCATGGCGTACCTCAGGTAGTCTACACGATTTGGGGTCTCGTACGTGCGCTCCGTTTGCAACATTGCCGTCAGCTGCTTGCACACCTGCAGAAAGTTGTTTGACTTGCGGATGAATCCCTTCTGGGCTGGACGAGATGTAAAGTAGCCGCTCCAGTAAGCCCAGGGGTCGCTGGCGTACGGGATGAAGTCGTCTTCCTTGGTGGGCCACACCATGTTCGCATCATGCAGTGCCTTGAGATAGCAGGAGGGTGTGCTGTAGAACACGTTGACTTTTTCCCCGGACGACTGCCGTGCATTGACATACTTGATAAGTTTATCAAGATTCTTGTACCAAACATGGGCATCTTGGTACTGAAAATCGGAACCCATGGTCATAACAATATGGTTTGTCTTATACGACTTGCTTTGAGCTTTTGCAGTTTTGAGAAAATCATCCACCTTCTTGTCGACATTGTAGTCGTGTAATCTCTTGTCATCCATGATGGGCGGATCGTTGCACAGGATGTCGAAACAGAAGCCGGCCGGGGGCTGGTACATGTTTGGCAAGACCCCAGTAAACAGTTCTGCGCCTGTGTCTGCGCTGGCCTTCCACACCATCTCCATTTCGGTGGTGTTCATGCGCTTCTTCTTGTCGTCATAGTCCAGGCGACCAAAGAAAAAGCCGTCAAATCCCATCTGAGCGAACAGGTTTGCCTGCTCCTTAGTGTGACCGAAGGGGTCGATTTGCCAGGCTATGCGGGGTATTCCACACTTTCCGAAATGATCCTGTAGAGTTCTCATTCCGAGCGACATCTGATCAATTACGGCGTTATAGTGGACGCACGCTTCGTCGTTCATGCTCCAGCCACCTCCAATGAACTCCAAGCGACCCTCGTTAACGAGATTTTCTACTGTGGAAATCATCTCTTGGTCTTGTTGAAGGTACCAGCGCCAGAAGAACGCCGTCTCGACATAGATGAATCGCTTCTGGGGGTCCTTAACTAGCTCAGAGATAACCGAATCCAAGATATACTGAACTCCCGCGTTTTGGATCTCGGTCTTCGCACCATAGAAGTACTGGTCCACGGTTTTGAGCCAACCCACATCGTCGTGAGTGTGCGGGACCAAGTGGACATTCAGCATGCCTTCTTGGCCGCGGGGACAACTGTCGTATCCGCAGATCTGCTCTCGCGGCGCAGCGAGTGCGACGGAGACTAACAACAGGAGCCTCCACATCGCGCCTCTGGTCGGCCGGCTGGATGGGTTCTGTGAATTGATCTGACACTGCGCACTTCTGGAACGGCCGAGAGTGTTGCTCCACCTCTGCACTGACTGTGGCAACTGAGAGCCAGCCCCAGCTGCCGGGAGTGTGTGACGGTAATCAGAGCCGACCAACAACAGCCCCCGTCCCCCCTCCCGCTATCGGCCAGCGTCCGCTCACCCCAGCTGAACGTCTGTCGGCGGCTGTGCGGACCAGTACCAGTCGACTGCTGCCCATTCCTGGTGTTACCGCTCTGTTTTCCGTCTCGTGAAGTCTTGATCGATTTCTTTCATTTGAAATAATGAACAATGGGTTGGTTTTTTGGATCATGGGTACATCATTTGTCTATTGGTCACTTATGTAATTCCACCCTGGATCGGCATTTCCCACCAGCGGGAAACGATGACTTCGTCTCAATTTCCGTCCTTGCATACGCCTCCATTCCTTCCTCTCTGAGGCTAACTGTGCATTATTGTGGCACATGCTACACATTTTGTCTTAGAAGTGTGGTTGGCTTGTTGTTCGGCTCGATGCTCGTCAGATAGCCGATAACTTGCAGCATGCTTGATGCGAGACTTTAGCAAAATATGCATCAACGCTTAAAGGAAATGTGGCACCATGGTCGAATCCTGGAATTTAGTGTAATTATGCGTACTTTTAGCCGAAAATATTGAAACCACTCATGATTTCTCTCAAAAATGTACAAAAAGCTCAATATTTTGATTTTCAAAATGCTCCTCTAGGAAAAGAAATAAATATCAGCCTGTGGATGATGTCATGATCTGGGAACCACTACCATACTTGAAACGCTTCAAGGGCTTCAATTGGCTGATGCTCATCGTGACGTCAGCATATGTCGTCACACTAACAGCCATGGCAAATGTGGCCTGCTGCTAGGGGTACAAGAGGGGCACATTGCAGGTAGGTTTTAGCTTTTTTCTACGGAAATCTCGAGTTCCAAGACAAATGATATATTGAGTACCGGCTTTTCCGACTTGCTTTAGAACTTGGCTATCTCAGTTAAAATCACGTTATGAAGGTGCCACCTTCCCTTTAAGACGGTTGTTTTCCTGACTCAGGATCAGGGCATGGTCTAGCGCGCTATATTGACGAACTAATGGATGTGTTCTCATTAGTCGTGGGTGAACTCTTTGAGTTAGACCACGTGTTCGTATAATTCAGTTTAACTGGGTTCCGGAACTTGGTAACGCAGACCTATCATTAATGGGAATATTGCAAAAAAAAATTGTATCTTGTCTTACTTCCCTGGATTGACCCAATCACCCGGCTGCTTGCGGCATGTGACATTGCAAAAACCATAGCCTTGTTTAGCCTGTCAGCACAGTTTTGTCAGCAGGCCCTCTAACTTCTCCTCCAGAAAAGAAACATCAGCGCCATAATCGCCTCTAGTTCGTGCTAACTAAAGGAAATTCAAACCTTTATGCCATTAAAAAATAGTAGGCTGCCACTTCGTGCACTTGCTGTTTTCCCAGCAGCACAACAGCAGGCCGTCAGCCCGTAAAACCTCTAGAACTAGTTTCCGGGGAGATGCTACAATCGTGTGACGTAGGCGCAACGCGGCCCACTGATTGGTGCTTACAAAACTGTGCTGACAGGCTAAACAGGGCTCATGTTATTTGTTAACATTTATCACGTGGCATTCGCTACCAGATGGAAAGGGATTCCTTCATGGTTTAAAAATAGAAATGGGTTGTGTACGAGGTAACGCGTCATCTCAGGATCTGCACAGAAACAGTACCACCTGGACCGCAGCACAGACTGCTGTTGGGTATCCAGATCCCCAGCAGGTAGATTAAAGGGAATGTGGCACCTTGGTCGAATCCTAGAATTTGGTGTAATTAGGCGTACTTTTAGTCACAAATGATGAAACCACTCATGATTTCTCTGAAAAATGTACAATAAGCTCAATATTTGGTTTTTAGAAATACTCCTCTAGAAAAAGAAATAAATATCAGCCTGTGGATGATGTCACGATCTGGCACCCACTACCATACTTGAAACGCTTCAAGGGCTTCGATTGGCTGATGCTCATCGTGACGTCGGCATATGTCGTCACACCAGTAGCTCACAACAATGGCCGCCGGCGACGGGGGGCTGAGGGGGGCTGGTGTCAGGTAGTTTTTAGCTTTTCTCTACGGAAATATCGAGTTCCAAGACAAATGAGATATGGAGTACCGGGTTTTCCGACCTGCTTTACAACTTGGCTATCTCAGCTAAAATCACGTTGTGAAGGTGCCACATTCCCTTTAACAGCTGCTACTGCAGATAAGAAACAGCGATTCAAGCGAAGCCAGTCGAAACCTGGCCCAGCTGCAGCGGCGAGAGGGTGCGGGGCGGTGGGGGGGGAGGGGGGCAGTCCGCGACAAGGATGGAAATAATTGCGGTTAGCGCACATGGGCGAGCGGAAGCGTGCCGTGTTGACGAACCTCGAGTCTGACAACGTTGTGAGTCCAACGTCCTTCAGTTTCACTGGAAAAGGAGGAGATTGGTCCATTTGTTTTGCATTTTAAAATGAAATGCTTTGTAACGCATCTTGATAAGTTTTTAAAGTTACCCCAGATGCATGAGTGGTCAGTTCTGGGAACGAACCGTATTATCCAGCAAGGCTGTACCATCATGAGCCGGCTACACGAGCTCAAAAGGTTTAAATGACGTCAAACTCACTCTCTCCCTCCTTATTTTGACCGGCTGGTGCCTCGCAGGTCCGTCACGCGCTCACTCCCCTTGTTTACGTTCGGCCGAGTTTGGGTAGTCTCCCCTTGTTTTGATCGAGCGTCCTTTCGTTACCATGCTACGCTCCTTCTTCTCGGAGAGGACCAGAACAGGGTGGTGTAAACGTACCAGACACCCGCATACATGAGTCGACTGGGCCGTTCCCGCGGTCGGTACCGTCCTGAGGCTGCTCATGTATGTATCATGCTCATGTATCCGGGGTAATGAAACATTCGCATTTGTTTATGGTTGAATAGTTATGTTATGGAACAAAAGTCACCACTATTTAACCCATCTAAGGGACCATATCTTTGTTACACCCACGTCATTAGTTTTTGGTAGTGCTCTTTGTATAACGTTTGACATTTCCGTTCCACCCTTACATGCGAGCCAATCGAGACGTTGGGTTTCAATCGCCTGAAAATTGTTCGGGATTTTTATTTAGTTAATGCAGCTATATGGGATAAAACTATGAATGGCCGGGGCCGTTGACGCTCAGTTCGGCGCTTCTCACGCCCACCTATTGAACAAGTGTTCCCGGTTCAAGGCCCGAAGGCTCCTTGAATAAGAGGTAATTTGGTATACGAAGCTCCTTCCAATTGGGCGCGTAACGCCCCTTGGCAGGAATTCCTACCACGCGACCTTTTTACTCTGGGAACCGTTCTGAGAACCGAAACTTTTGTTTTCATCAAGGCGGTGGAGAGGACCTGTGGTTCTCAGTCAACGGTATTATCATATTCTCTATTTCACGCCTTCACTGCTTATTGGAGCTTGTATTTAGACCCAGTGTCACCAGGCGCGGGGGCGGGCGGTGCACGGCAGGACAACAGATTATACATGAACTTGATTTATTGTTAACAAACTATTATTTTGTTTCTTGTCAATCTTAAATTTCCAAATCATCGGAAGATGGCTTTTTACGGCTCAAGTGTATTCCATGTGCAGCTGAAATACGTAACATCGGGTGACCGAATTTCCTGCCAACGGGCTGATACGGGGTCAGAATTTCAGTGCATAACAACATGATACGGTGTTTTCAATGCATAGGCGGATCCAGGGGGCAAAGGGGGGCACATGCCCTTACCCCCAATCGACCCGCGGCGCCCCCTGGAAGGTCGATGATGCCCCCTGAACTGTCGCTTCCCAGACTGGTCAGACTAGTTGCTGGTGTGGTGGTGTGAAGTGCTTAGCGTGTTTATTTATTATTGTTGTGGCAGCATGCGTGATGTTTATCGTGAGATCACTGCATCAAACTTGTCTATAAAATTTATAAGTTTTCAGCTGTTTATTCTCATGAATTCCTTGATGTTGAAAATTGGCAGAGATTATATATTCGGCCACAGCCCTTCCTCAGAATCATCAAACTGCCTCCCGAGAAACCCTTCCAACAGGGAAAAGAGTTGGCGATGCGATGTGACCCTGACAGTTGGTGCGTCGATAAGCCCCAAAAATATTTGACAGTCACAGCCACACATCATAGTAAGCATGTACAGCCCCCTGCAATTGAATCTGTACACACTGGGCTCGGCAGTTCTTGGCTAAATTCTGGACAAATATTGATCCCTCAGCCACGATGAAATATACAGCATGTGTGTCTTTCCTGTGGCTTTCGATATTGTCCCAAAAACTGTGGTCCAGGTTCATAGTTTGAAAATATTTTGCAGAAAACGTTTTTGATGGCTGTCTCGTGACACTTTAGTTTTTCGATTTTAATTTTTAAAATATGTGGCTACTGAATATTAATGGGCAAGTAATCGATAGCTTGGAGCAAAACACACAAACTGTATGTTTAATCACGATTCTGCAAGCAGTAGTTCGCTTGCACTACAACAAAACTTCCGAGCCTGTTGTGTACAGATTCAATTGCAGGGGGCTGTACATAACAACTTGTCTCGATTTAGCCTATAAACCACATGTGTTTCGATACTTTAGGAATTTACTTACCTTACCACACTCATAAAAAAATCGGGAAATAGTTTGTTCATTCGGAACGCATTGCAGCAGCATGTATAATTTGGAAATGGGAAGAAGACAATTGAGAAACATTTTTTTAACCCTAACGCGTCTAAGTTGTATTCCCCCCTCCAAATGGGGTATTGAACCCCTGAAGACACTATAATGGACAGCTCAAGAAATGCCCCCCCGCCCCCATAAATTTTTCCCCTTAAAATTTCCTGCCTTGTACACAATGATAAGATTTGTGCTTTTTCGGGGGAATTTCGACCCGGCATCTGCTCATTGCCAGGAAATCTTCCCACTCAAAGAGGTGTGCTTAGGATTAATTTTTATTCGAAATTTTTCCTGTGGCCTCCTTTCAGCGATACAATTAAGGTGCTAAAATATCACAAACGCCACAATGCTACGGAGTTAAGGCTGTTAATGGATTAATATAAGCAGTTGCGTGTCGTTTGACCCCAACACCACTAATTGTGTGAAGACATTTTCATGTGAGGCGTCCTGTCTGAGCTATGCGTTATCGGAGCCTATGCCCTTCTCTATGTATATCCGAGGCAGGGGAAATGACGGGGACTGGCTCCTACAATACGTGGACTCGTGTTCCTATGAATCCGAACCGTTTTAGGATATTGTAACTATATTGGATATTGGATATTGGATATTGGAACTGGAGACGAAAAGCAAAAAAAAACGCCACGGGGTGAAAAATATGGGCTTAAGATACTTTGTTTCTTATCCAAGCCCCAATATTTACACTGAACTTCACTAATTCTATTTGAAGTTGAGAGTTGAAGCACCAAAATCTTGCTTACAAGCTATAAAGGAGTCGGGGGAAAAAGGATGTCGGTCGCTTTAGGGGGGCAAAAACATAGTTTTGCCCCGAGCTTTTTCGTTTGGGGGTCAATTGCCTTTTTTGCCCCCCCTGGATCCGCCACTGGGTATAATTTTGGAAAGAACATCAGAAGCCGATGACGAACGTAGTGTGTAATTCGAATTGCAGAATTCGGGAGGGGAACACGTTTTTTGTGTTAATGGGCACCGTGGATCTCATTCCGGAGCACGGCAACATTACAGGGAGGGGGAAACTTTCAGTGAGAGGGTGCCGGGCACGTCCGGGGGTGCACCAAAGGAAGTTGGGGCGTGGGGGGCTAACATACAGTTGGGGATGCAGTATTTTTGCATTGGAGGTGCACTTGCGTTCCCAAAACTGTGCGAAGGTACGCCCCTGGATCTGGAGCACAATGCGGCTGATAAGGCTTTCGTACAGTTGAGTCTGCTGTGGCGTTTTCCCAGGCCATTGGCGCCTATCCATTTGGAGAACAAGATCCCGATCATCTGTCGAAATCAAGCCCGTGTCTGAATTATGACTGTGTCGTGGCTCTAATTGATATGTTGTAATGTTGACGACAAAGTGGAGGTGACATAATGAAACAGACACCTGTTTTGGTAAGAAAAACCAACGGAAGAGCTATGTCTCGTGACACAGTGGATCGAGTGGGGCTTCAAAGGGGTGCTTTATCGATAAGATATCAATTTTGACCAAGATCATGCGGGGCAGAATGTAGTCAAGGACCTTAAACAACGGTCATTGACTGGGGCAATGACAATGGCCTCCATTGGGAGAGTTGCCTTGTTGAGAAGCTCCTTTATCAGGTTGAATTTACAGCTTTGAAAAGTGTCTGTGGTCACGGAGCTATCAGGGCAGATATAAAGGTTCTCATGTGAGAGTGAATCAATTGGTGTTCGGTGACCTGGATTTTCATTTGATGCCTATGTAACAATAGCCTGTAAGAAATATGCCTTCCAGTCGCACCTTGCCAAAATTCAATGCGATGATGAGTTTCCATTCCAGGACAAAACGACCAAAAATATTTCAATTTGACACCACCATGTCTAAAAAAATCTGAAACTTTGTCTCCGGGGTAGTTTTGGCCAGGAACACGCAAGTGAGAATCTTAGCCCCCTCGGGTCAGCGGTGACCGATTTATAGCCCGAGACATTTTCGGGAGGTCACCTTGTAGACTCATATTTGATGCTTCATAACTTAAAAACGCATTGCCTAATGAACAGGTTTTGTATGTCATTGAACTCGTCTTGAGGTATACACTATTTTGAAGGAAAAAACTATTTTTAAATTTTAAATATTTTGACTTATAATTCGTTTGACCTTTTCTTTTTGACCTAGCTTGACCTATTTGCAGTTGAAAATGCCCTTTTAGACGCTTCAAAATTTTTGCTTCATAAATTATCTTTCGACTATTTAAAAAAACGCGTTCTTGCTATAAATTCCTAATTTTTAGCACCTAAGGTAGGTATGCACACGGTTTTTTACCACTGCGGTAGTGCAGCCTTATGTTTAACACCGCAAACAAAAGGAATTGCTTTTGTAATCGGTTGCTTGCAATGATATTGCATTGTTTTTACGAGATTTTCATCGTGCAAGTGTTAGAATTTATGGCATTTAACACGCGCCCACACGAGAGGGCGGGCAACCGGCCTCCTTAGGTTTTCACAAGTAGTAAAAAAACGCTTTCGGCCAGTGCCACCGTACTTCATCTACCTCTAACTCGAAATTTTTGCAGCTTCTTGCAAAATAATTTAGGTCAACTGGCAGGTGGTAGATACCGTAAATACCGTAGGTCAGCTGGCAACTGACTGGTGAGAGGGTGACCTGAGGTAGAGGGCCGTCGTTATGCCTTGTGGGACGTTCAATTTTGGTTCCTTGATTAACCCTTCATCGTGGGAGTTGCTCGTTTGGATGGTGGAGTCGGTGTCTCCTTGAAAAGACCCTTGGTGACTAGTGAGACTTCGACGCCTAAAACTGAACTGGCAACAACTTGGACAAGATTTATAAAAAGAAAAATAACAGCCATTAAAAGTGATAGAAAGGATCCATTGTTTCGAGGCAGGCGACGGCAAAGGAACTTTTTAGTAATGGGCTTTGCAGCCTTAAACGAAAATTTGCAGGGATGTCGCGAATTTATCAATAATTGAAACAAGTATAACTTATCCTATAAGCACCACTAACTCACACAATTACATCGCTCCTGGAGATGGAAAAATAGTATCGATACAAGGTAACCCAGTGCAGTACAGCATACGTTTAAGAGCATTCACACAATGTAAAAAAGTGTCTGAAAGGCTTTCATTCCCAGGAAATAATTTGAATATGCTTATAGATGCGAAAAAATTCCTGAAATCACAACGCATTTTACTTGGTCACTTGAACAGGCTGCCTCACATGATATTTTTAAAAGGCGATCATTTCATAGCCGACACGGATCCCAGTTCGAACGCCACTTCGAAAGGGTTTTGATTGGTGTTTTTTAATGATTAGGGATGGGAAAATTTGAAACAATATCGAGAGCCCCTACGTGAAAATAAATAGCAAAATATATCCTGTGATTAGCCCTCTCACAGGCCAGTTGAACAGCATTGAACCAAGAAGTAGTATTTGAAATGAAAAAAAGAACATTCAAAGGATGTTTTATAACTTTAACTACAGTTTCCACGATTCATTGGAGGTGGTCGGGCACCCACAAATATATATAATTCCACACTTCTGGTGCCTTGTATAATCATTTAATCATTGAAGAATAAGGGAATACATTGGCGGACGCAGGGGGGGCACTCCGGTCATGCCCCCAAAGCGCTGGAGGGGGCCAAACTATCTTTGCCCCCCTCCCAAACGCTGGATAAATTTTTGAAAAAAGGTGTTTACACTAGGTCTGTAGAGCAAAAAAACATTCGCTCTTACTCCCCCCCCAGGAGAGCGATCATGTATTTGGAGAAGTAGCTTATACTAGGTCTGTCGAGCACCCAAATTGCACGTCCCACCCCCCCCCCAGGGAGAGAGGTAGACAGGGGTTTGCTTTGGCCCCCAAACCCGGATCTGCGTCCGCCCCTGAGGGAATACACTGAGATGACTTCAAAACTGACACTGACTTTGTCCTGTACAAACGCGTTCATTCACCTGCAATGATGGCCGTCAGATCTTACTAAAGACATTACTTAAAGGGAATATGGCACCTCGGCCGAATCCTGGAATTCAGTGTAATTAGGCGTACTTTTAGCCGAAAATAATGAAACCACTCATGATTTCTCTGAAAAATGTACAATAAGCTCAATATTTTGATTTTTAAAATGTTCCTATTGGAAAAGAAATAAATATCTGCCTTTGGATGATGTCATGATCTGGCAACTACTACCATACTCGAAACGCTTCAGGGGCTCGATTGGCTGATGCTCATCGTGACGTCAGCATGTGTCGTCACACCAGCAGCTCACAACAATGGCCGCCTGGCGAGAGGCACATGAGAGGTACATTTTGGGTAGATTTTAGCTTTTTCTAAGGAAATATCGAGTTCCAAGACAAATGATATGTAGAGTACCGGGTTTTCCGACTTGCTTTACAACTTGGCTATCTCAGTTAAAATCACGTTATAAAGCTGCCACATTCCCTTTAAGCCAAATAATCTCTACCAGTATGTTTTATATTACCTTTGCATTGGACATTAGTCATGACTAAATTTGCGACTATTCACGCAGCACCCATAAAAGAAAGTATATTTGCACAGCACGACACTGTTTGGTTCGAACATAGGTATACGAAACCCGAACCTCTCTTCCTTTGTTTGTAGAGACTTCATGAACAGTGATGGATGTCTCATCTACTGCTGGTATTCTTTGAAACTTGTATTCTTTTCCCATAATCGCATTGGCGAACAGACTGGAGCTGTCTGGCAACATTGGCTGTGCTTGATTGTGGAATGTACAAGAACTTAATCGTACTGAAAAAATGTATGCGTAAGAAAAGCATGCGTACCTTTGGCGTCACGTATTTGATCTTTCACAGGACTCTTTAAACCATCGCCATTTGTTACCGGTTTTGCAGTGCTCTCAAAATAGTTGCAGGCGCCCTTGCTGTGAGACGTAGTGAAAACACTTCATTAACATACTTGAATTTTGCTTCGATATAACTTTTGCACTCCAATTAGACCTTTGCATTGCTTTGAAATCGTGTGCATGGCGGCACCATTTGATGAAGTTAAATAAATTTTTGCATTGTGCAGCACAGCTCTCCGTCAGGAGATGTACATTCTTCAGTCATTTCTCTCGCTTTCATGCTCCAGGCATAAGTTCTGAAAAAAACACGAGCCATCACAGTGCTGTGTTTGGTGGTATGTGATATCATACAGGCTAAGTGGCCTAATTTTTGGTTATCTCTGCTGTTCAGTGAACCATGTAGAGTGAACAGTGCACTGGGAGGGACGCCGCTAATTAGTCAGTTTTTATATCTACCGACAATGTTACATACAATCGTTTGGTCGGGTTACCTTTGAGGCCGCTCGAGGTCAAAGTATTCCCAGCAGGAACACAGTGGAAACCTAAATTTTGTGGCATAATAGTTGACAGAAGAGAGCCGTAGAAAAAATGTTTAGCACCATTGGAATGCTCTTGACGAGCCCGATCGGATTATATATCTTATAATTTTGTCTAGTCCAATTTCAAAATTAACCTGCCTTGACCTATGGCCGGGTTTATGGTATGGTAAAAAGAATGGCGTGGTAAAAAGAATCTTAATCAAATTGCCATGGCAAGTCAGACACGACAACGTAAAAATAATACCTCCATCGCAATTCTCGACAATTCTCAATTCTCGCAAGTTATCAAAATTTACAAATTGCCCCATGCATTTCTAATGGAAGGATCGTGGCCCTGACCTTGTCCCAGTTTGTCGATATAGGAATTCTGCTACTGATCCCCAAAATCCCTTCCAACAGGGTGAGAGTTGGCGACGCCGTATGACCCTGGCAGTTGGTGCGTCGTTAAACCCCAGTAATTAGGAATTCTGCTACGAACAATTATCTTGCTCGGTGAGCTTATTATGTGATGTGAATCTAAGCACGATAGTTTAATTTGATCTTACTGATGCGCCTCCAAAGTTTTTCCAGTTCAAGTCTCTTTACGTGGTTTGGCGGTTTGACCTGGTATGACCCAGACTTAATTTTTTCCAGAAGCTGCAAAAATTTCAAGTTAAGGTAGATGAAGTACGGTGGCGCTGCGCGAAGGTGCTTTTTTACTACCTGTGGAAACCTGAGGAGGCCGGTTGTCCGCCCCCTCGTGTGGGCGCGTGTTAATTCTCATAAATTTTGACACTTGCAGGATGAAAATTTCGTAAAGGCAATGCAATATCATTGCAAGTAACCGATTACAAAAGCAATTGCTTTGTTTCCGGTGTTAAACATAAAGCTGTACTACTGCAGTGGTCAAAAACCGTCTGCATACCTACCTTAGGTGCTAAGAATCTGGAATTTATTGCATGAAAGCATTTTTTATGATTTTTATCGAAATATAATTTATGAGGAAAAATTTTGAGGTGTCTAAAAGGGCAATTTCAACTGCGGAAAGGTCAAGCTAGGTCAAAAAGAAAAGGTGAAACGAATTAAAAGTCAAAGATTTTTAAATTTTTATTTTTTCTTGAAAATAATGTATAGTTTAAGACGAGTTCAATGACCTACAAAACTTGTTAATCAGGCAATGCGTTTTTGAGTTGTGAAGCATCAAAGATGAGTCTACAAGGTGACCTCCCTAACATGTCTCGGGCTATAACTCGGTTACCGTTCATCGGAAGGGATAAGATTCCCACAGGCCCAAAACTGGTCCTGGCCCAAAAGTACCCCGGAGACAAAGTTTCAGATTTTTTTCTAGAGATGGGGTGTCAAGCCTTGGTCGATATGTCCTGGAATCCCCTTAACCTGTAAGAAATATGCCTTCCAGTTGCACCTAGCCAAAACTCAATGCGATTATGAGTTTTTGTTTTGTGGAAAAATGTATAGATGCGATTCGGTCACCGCTTTTACGGTAGTTTCTGGTCTGCGGCCAGTGTCCCAAAACCTGGGGTGCTGGGTGCAGAACGACACCCAGTCAATCAGAATTTTCCACTCACTTTTATATTTTTTTGCTGAATTTTCCACTCACTTCTAACAATATTTACTACTACTATTGAATAACTATTGAACAATACTTTACTACTATTGAATTTTACTCAACAATACTTACTACAAAGCCCAGTTCCATTGCCTCCTCTACCAACGTCCACTGGAAAAAGAGAGCAGCAGAATCGACTAGAAGATCGCCAAATTAACTCGGCTCTTATGCGCTTCTTTCGCTTTTCTGAAAGAGAATCTGGCGATTTCTATTTTTCTGGTCAATTATACCTGGCATCCTTATCTCCACCGATTTCAGTGGAACAACAGAATCGAAATTCTGGCGCGGGCAAGACGCACAGTGCCCCCTCCCTGCCCCACCGGAGAAAGTTCCAATGGGTGAACACCGCCACTAAATTCCACCACTCGCAAAATTGGTGAGTGGAAAATTAGACACCCTAGCCTTGTGTTGCCAAAAAAATGAGCTGACCGCTTTGAAAGATACATTTCTGGAAAGCAGTTTATCTGTGCATATGATTTCTAGGCTTATGTCCTTGAAAAGTTGTTTTTGTATTTCTGGTACCGAGAATAGTGAAAAACCATTTTTGGTCATCTTGCTGTTAAAAGCAATTATCTTGAAATTTGTATGCTAAGCAGCATATTTTTTGACATTGTATCGTAGAAAATTAACCATTTATTGCGTAGAAAATAATTTTTATCCATATTAGCCCTTCATTGCTGCGTCCACGCCGTGTGACACCCAAATCCACTCACGACACCCTACGACACCCTAGGCATAAATACGCTGATATTTAAGTTGAACTAAAAGTGTCCGGTACTTTAATACATTGAAACTCTACATTTTCATTAAATGATTTTTGGGCAACAAGAATGCATCCAGTTACCCTTCAAACATCGGCACTTTTTGTATGGCTGGTCTACGGCGTGGACTTACCAAAACGCCGTCTTTACATCTAGTAAATAAAAGCGGCATCTTTAGGCTTTTGAAAGGCTGGTTTCGTATTCGTTATTGACAAAACATTGTTAGTCTTCCTCTTGGTGTGCTCTTAGTTGTATAATTTTCTAGTCTATAAGGATTTAGAAAATTAATTTAGAGCAAGTTTTAAAATGCAAATTATGTTGCTCATGCCACCGGCAACTGGATTGCGATCAGAAATTTAAATTAGTAGTTGCTTCGACGCTGTCGCAACCCGCCGCGCCTGGCTGATTGTAGACGAAAGGAAGAAACAACAGAAAGGAGGCTGCATCTATAGGAACCGTGGCTGCAGCAGCTTCGATTAATATTGATAGAAAGCAGCATACTCATATGAAGGTGAGTATATATGTGAAGAGAAGCAGGGGAATTGACAGGTAAAGAAAATAACCTTTTAGCAAGAGTCTGGAAGAGTTTATTGCCATGATAGAAAGTTTGTAGTTTCGTCTGGTTAGTTAAGTGTAAACCAAGACTCTACTGGGCCCTAGCATAGGTGTATGCGAGGTGCAGTGATTGAGGCCAGGAGTGGCCTCCAAAATTCCGATAGCTATAGGTATAGGTATAGGAGGGGCGTTGTCCCGGACAGGAAAACTATACAGTGTATGCGTAGATAATTAATTTTGGAACTAGGTATTGCATGAAAAAATCCCTTTCATTTTCACCGCCTGCCGATCTCGGAGGCCCCTCTGCAGAGTTGTCTAAGGGGGCCCGATATTTCGTCTCAGGTCCTTAAAAGCTGGTCGTGTGGGAGAGGAGGGGCACAAGAGTTGGTCTAGGGAAGCCCCCAAGAGTTTTAGTGGCTCCCAGAGTTCTTTCCCCCAAAGGTTGGTCTCAGAGGCCCCCAAAAAAGTTTTTTATTTGTGGAAATTCACCAACTCCTTAAAAATTGAGACTGCATCAGGGGTTTCAGCTGGTAAAGATCTACCTGCTTAACCCAAATTTCTCACATGGGAATGGTCAAACAATGCTGTTTGGGGATGATTTAAAAATATTTACTTTGAGAAAATTAAACGAAATATCCATCCTTCAGTTCAAACAAGGGCTCTGAGAGTTTACCACCTGAGTACAAAATTTGAAATTTTTCACTCCGCCATACATTTTGTGAGGAATTTTCCACTCACTCGCCATACATTCCGAGCTGAATTTTCCACTCGACACCCTAGCGCAAAACCTATTTTGGGTCACTGTCTGCGGCACCTTGTAATTTCGTCACAACCAATTAAAACCACATCAAATCCAGAGTCGGAGGTACAAAATCACGATGGCATGTATTCAAAAATAAGGTGAACTCTCAGTGGATAACGCCCCGGCACCGGGTGGCGACGCACTGCTTGTGCGGCAGAAACGGCGCACTGACGGTGACGGGCGGCAATCGCGACTGCGGCGCTCACACAAACGCCGCGCCGCGCCACCCGCCGCCGCACTTGCGCGCTCTGCCGGCGCACTTGCGGCGCATCCCGGCGCGCGGTGACTAGCGACATGAACGTGTTACCCTCCTCCGGCTACTGGCGGTGCTTAGGCGACGGGGTCGACACGGTAGGCGGTGGCGTGTCCCGGGTTGAGGATGGTCTCGGTGAGCTCGGCCGGGTAGCCGGCCGCTCCGGCGTAGGCGGTGGCGTAGTTGGCCGAGTAGGCGAGGGGCAGACGGGCGTGGGCGCCAGAGTAGGCGAGGGGCAGACCGGTGTAGGCGCCAGAGTAGGTGAAGGGCAGACCGGCGTAGGCGCCGAGGTGTCCAGCGGCGTAGGCCAGGGGAAGGCTGCGCCGGCTGCGGCTCTTGGCCTCCTCGACGGCGGCCAGGTGCTCGGCCGTGGCCGCCTTGACCTCGGGCGTGAAGTCCACAGGCTCGGGAGCCACACCAGTGTAGACGGGTGCCACGGGGGCGACGCCATTGTCGGTGGGGGCAACACCATGGTCGACGGGCGCCACGGGCAGCGCGTTGCTCTCCACCTGGAAGCCGTTGGCGCCGGCCGTGTAGCGCACCGTGATGGGCTTGCCCTCGGGCGAGATGTAGCTGTAGCCGCCGGCGACGTTGCCGTAGGCATCACGGACGGCGGAGTGGCCCTGGTCGATCTGCTGGTGTCCGTAGGCAGCCTGGCCCAGCTCGTCCTGGGCGTGGTACGTGCTGGCGTAGCTGTAGGGCGCCGCGTAGCCGTAGCCGGCGTATCCAGAGTAGCCGGCGTAGGGGGCGGCGTAGCCAGCGTAGCCAGCGTACGGCGCGGCGTAGCCAG
Source organism: Lepas anatifera (assembly GCA_034440635.1). Lineage (NCBI taxonomy): Eukaryota > Metazoa > Arthropoda > Thecostraca > Lepadidae > Lepas > Lepas anatifera. Next base: position 631,327 of record JAOTON010000715.1, on the reverse strand, counting down.
AGTAGCCGTAGCCGGCGTAGGGGGCGGCGTAGCCGTAGCCGCCGAAGTACTGGGCCGAGGCCACAGCCACGAGGGCCGAGAAGCACACCTGAAAGCAGAGAGAGGATGATACGTCAAAAATATTCACGATTGTAGCATACCGAAGGATAGATACGGATGCATTAGCAGCCCAAGATATTCATTTAGTATCAATAGCGAGACAGAACGGCATCGAGAGATGCCAGTATCCTGCGTGGCAGATAACGAAGTATGTTAGAATAGCCGGATGGTTGTTTACCAGAGCGTTCATGTCGTGTCACCGGTGGGTGTTGTGTGTGATGCCCTGGCTGGGTCGGCAGCGGCTTATATACGGGCTGGCGGTGTGCTGTGCGGCCCAGGCCCCGCCTGCTGCCGCGCCACGCCCGCGGCCATCCGCGCCAGCTCTCCGCCGCTGATCAGGCCCGTCTCCTGACCAAAAATCGTATTGAAATCCCGCTATTTTTCCTCAGTCTCTGAAGATGTGTGCCAAGTGCCCGTGGATTCCTCGCCAATAACGTGAATAAGTTTTTTTCATGTGTAACCGCCTTTTGTGGTGAGGAACGTGGAGTTAAGCTGAAATCTACATTTCAGACAGGAAATTTCAAAATGAAACAGGCTAAAAAGTAAAACCAATTGCTACATTGTCGGAAGGAAATTACTACACATGTTCATGTAGAGATTTGTACCCATATATATATTTACTCACCTTCGCAGTGTATGGCAACAGCAATGGAATGATATAATCAATAACAAGTTGAAAGTAATCAAACCTGATATAGGTGAGTGGCAGTGTTGTGCGTTTCAAAATTTTCTTGAGTCGACTCAACTCAACTCATGTGCTGAAAGTGGTCGACTCAACTTTGACTCAACCCATTGTCAAGAGTTCAGTGAGCCGACTCAACTCCGACTCAAGGTTAAATCCTTCCAACTGAACTCCGATTCAACTAACGACTCAAGTCAACTCAAACTTCGACTCGGTTTCAAAATATATAAATAAATGATGAATAATATAAATAGATAATAATAACAAATGCATAAACCAATAAACCACTAAAAGACAAGATGTACACAAAGTCATACAGGAAATTGAACATCAATAGATGGAAGATTAATTAATTGAAAAATTAAAAACTAATTAATTATGCGCAGGAGCCATGGATACATCTTTTATCCTTCCAGACTCTCACTGTCAGATAAAGCTGCCACACCATGTTGCCATGATTTCTAAAAGAAACCTTGCATATTTAACCCGGTACATGGAATGGAAAGGAACTTAAATGGGTTAAGGTTGCAATAACATGGGGAAATAATTGTTCCTCTATACTATCAGAAAAGGTCCAAGCTAAAAACCATTTTCTAAACTGTATTTTCAAGAATGATAAGGGTATTGCTTTTTGTTTCTGTTAAAGAACGATGCTAGATAATTTTGGTAAAGGAAACATTCCTATGCTAAGAGCTGAACCAAAATATAAGCTTTAATTACTAGACTACCTAGTTGCAAGTGCAAATTATAAGAACTATATCAAATCCTAGGAAATAGTATACCGTATCAATATATGGCATAGGACAATAGAAATGTAAATTTTATCATCGTGCTGCATTTAGTACATTTATATTTTTAAACCCAATGCAATTTTCAGGTAGAAAATCTCCAATATCACACATGAAAATGGGAGCACAGTTTGATAGAAAATTGCCAATGTAGTATAGGGCTTTCTAGATAAAATACGGACGACGATCAGACAAAACCAGTAGCAAGAAATAATTCGTCTGATTCGCGCGACAATGGTATTTCAATATTTTGTTAAATCAGACTTCAAACTTTTCTATGCTAACGGTAAGAACTGCTTTTAATAGGCAAAATTAAGACAGCAACTGCAGACAGCGCATTTAAGACAAAAGAAACAAAACCATTTGTAGTTTAGAAATATTCGCATCACTTTATGAATTATCACGTGACTTCTGCAATGTTTTGCCCTGAAGCTAATTTAGCTTAAGCCTATCCTTGACTAAATCTGTTCTTCAAAGACAGCAATGGCGTACTCTTGCCTGTGCTTTATTAGAGTGGTGGAATGTTTGAGTGTCTCTACTAACTGTGAGTAGTGGTTGAAAATAAGTAATACTGGATGTTGATGATGAGGAGTGTTTGATATATTTGAAATGTATGTTGCAATCCGTTCCACCTCTTAAAATATTTGAGACAAGGCCAGAGATATGATACATATAAAAAACATATATAAGACAAGACAGGAGTCTGTTTAATTTTTCGAGTACATGTATTATTTGTGCCTAGGGATTTCTTCGGACCGGATGGGCCTTTAAAATAAGCATTTGAACCGTATAAGTAATTTGATCTATTGAACAAATTAAAACTTTGATTGAAACAATTGAAACACTGGAGGAAAAGGCATTCAAAGAAGGTTAAAAGAGGTTTGGAAAAGGTAGGCAAATTCAAACTTATTCAACATATTTACCTACATACTGAGTCAACTGTTTTCGTCAACTCATTTGACGTGGTGTGAACCGACTCAACTCAACTCATCTTACCTGTCGAATTTTTTCGACTCAACTCAACTCAGAGTTGAACGAGTCGGAATTTTAGTTAAACTCCAACTCTGACTCGCCAGTCGCACAACTCTGGCGACTGGCCATCCTCGCTGCGGCCTCACCGCCGTGAAGAAGTGGCGTTGTGTCTATTGTGGACTGGCCACACGCTGGCCACTAGGCCATTTCATTAAAAAAATTGATTTTGGTCAGGTTTCGTGACTTCCCGTTCTATGGTTCCAGTGGAGTCGATCGGTGCCATTTTTATCGAAATCAGACAATATTTAGGTCTGCCTCATGAGGCCTGAAGGTACCTAGTTTTCGTCCAAAATGGCTATAATGGTGACCAACACGGCCGGCGCCGTAATGATGGTAATAATTTCAAACACGTTTTTTAAAACCCGCTATTGAAAAATATTCACACAGGCATGATGTAGGCCATATAATGTCGTAAACTATGGGAACAAGGTCTCAGTAAGCTATGATAAAAATTGTAATTCTCGCTTATGAAGCCTCCACCAGCGTATTCTTGAGCTCACTACTGGAAATGCTTTGGGCGGTAAAATGCGTCAAAAACAGCCCCGGGCAGGGAGTTATATTCCATTTGCATTTGCTGATCGTGAAATATATTTTCTGAGTGTCATAGCCGTCTTCATGCTGTGTGCACCCCAGCAGGCCATGCGCCTTAGTGGTGAAAAAGTGCGGGCGCATGACGTTGTCGCTACTTCGGGAAGTTCACTCTCCTAGATATTGTTTAAAACTTCCTTGGAGAGCTAGGGAAGTTTGTTCTGCAATTTTCCCCCTGCAGAAGTTTTCAAGCTGCTATTCATATTTTTATCTGCTGGTCAAATCCTTCAGCATACAAATACCACGTTTTGCAACATAATTTGCCACTTTAAAGTAGGTACTTGATAAGGGTGTGAATTATGTTGCACTGTTTGTGTGCACCCCATTCCACAGACTCTTTTGCTAGTCAGGAGAGATCTGTCGGGCTGACGAACTCCAATGTTGTCCAAGTCCATTCTAACACCTACTAACAGCTGATGCAACCAGCAACGACCTGCACCTTTATAAAGACCTCATCCGGCACAAGGGTGTGGACGACTAAGTAGCCAAGGCTGCGCTGTGGGTTCTCCAACGTCACATATCGTAGGAACATTCAGCCACCAATTGTGTCGTTCAGTCTCTGCAGCGACTTTGTCAGCAATGACAAAAAAGAAAGAAATGTGTGAAAAGCTTCTTAACATGATCCGCCCCAGAGGAGGATTCGCAGAATATGTCTCGTCGGTGTTCCTGGACAAGACCACACAGCTCGCTGACCTGGTGTTTCATGCTTGGACAACCTTAAATTTCGTAAGCCCGACAGATCACCCCTGACTGGCAAAAGAGCCTGTGGGATGGGGTGTAGACAAACAGTGCAACATGGTTGACATCCTTATCAAGTACTTAAAAGTGATAAATGAAGTTGCAGAACGAGGTATTGGTATGCTGAAGGATTTGAACGCAGATAAAAAAAAATATATAAACGCAGATAAAAATGAACAGCAGCTTGAATAACTTCTGCAGGGGAAAATCGCAGAACAAACTTCCCTAGCTCTCCAAGGAAGTTTTAAAGAATATCTAGGAGAGTGCACTTCCCGAATTAGCAACAACGTCATGCGACAGCACTTCCTCACCACTAAGGCGCGTGGCCTTCCGGGGTGCGCACAGCATGAAGACAGCTGTAACACTCCGAAAATATATTTCACGATCAGCACATGCAAATGCAATATAACTTCCTGCCCGGAGTTGTTTTTGACGCATTTTACCACCCAAAGCATTTCCAGTAGTGAGCTCAAGAATACGCTGGTGGAGGCCTAATAAGGGAGAATTGCCCTTTTATCATAGCTTACTGAGACCTTTTTCCAATAGTTTACGACATTATATGGCCTACATCATGCCTGTGTGAATATTTTTCAATAGCAGGCCTTACAAAAAAACGTGTTTGAAATTATCACTGACATTATAGCGTCGGCCGTATTGGTCCTCACTATAGCCATTTTTGACGAAAACTAGTTATCTTCAGGTCTCATGAGGCAGACCTAAATATTATCCGATTTCGATAAAAATGGTACGGATCGACTACACTTGAACCATACAACGGGAAAAGTCACGAAACCTGACCAAAATCAATTTTTTTAAAAATCAAATGGCCTACTGGCCACTCAGCGTTATCTGCTGTGCGGCAAGCCTCGACCAGAGTGTCGGCGATGTGCGGCGTTCCTGTCGGTCCGCCACGCGCTAGTCTCGTGCCCGGAGTATGATAGACATAGGTCCTGGCATTTTGGCGTGCACCGGCAAGAGTCCACACCTTTAGAAATCGGCCGTGACTCCAGCATGGTTGGGCGGGTGCTGCCCTATCGTAGAGACATTGACTGCGATCATATTTGATCCTGGTTGAATGCGTGTGCTGTGGAAGGCAGCCGCGCTGGTAGGCGCCTGGCGACGACTTGGCGGTTCCTCCCTGGCGCTCCGGGGCCTCCGGGTCCGGGAGCACCGGGGAGGACCTCCGTTAGACGTCGGGCTTGGGTCTGGCGCCTATGCTGCCCCCGCTCCCCCGGGCCCCTGGGTCCGTGGGTGCGGGGTGGGCGCCAGAAGTGATGCCCCGGCGCCCCGTGCCGGGCGCCTGCCGGCGCAACAAACCTGTTGAAATCTATGATCACGTATCCTCCCAGTGAGAATTATAACCATGATGTGAAAGATTCACTTGACGGTAAATATTAGCCCTGTTCCAGCTGTCAGCACAGCTGTCAGACTGCCACTTCGTGCACTTACTGTTTTTCATCAGCTCAGACAGCAGGCCGTCGGCCCGTAATACCTCTAGAACTAGTTCCCGGGGAGAGGCTACAGTTCTGTGACGTAGGCGCAACGCGGCCCGCTGATTGGTGCTGACAAAACTGTGCTGACAGCTGGAACAGGGCTATTATTTTGGTACAAATGGGACTTTACCTTGCTTTGCCCTACAGACAGACAGAATTATAGACTTTGACTGCCGAGAAGTGTTATGGGTGCTATATAACCTCGCAGGTTGGCGCGCCGTAAACGCAAATAATAAGTCAAATGCTACACATATTCCGAGCGCTGTCTGAAATTTGTGCGATTGCGTTTGGAATGCGCTTGTAAAGAGTCTTCCAGGCGATATGAAAAGACCAATGGTCACTTCTTTTCGGGCAGTGTAAGTAAAAACACTACATATGTGTTCTTTTTTAGGCATGGTAACAAAACCTGTAGATTTTTGGGTAAATTGATTAGTTCCTAACTTTGTAATTATGGCTTTGTCCTTTTGCTGTACTTTTCTTTTTTGTGGGCTAACGATGCACCAGATGCTAAGGTTTTATGGCGTCGTAGGGAGAAAGGGAATGAACTAGGCTTGGGCTAGAGAAGGGGGATTCCAGGTCATGCCCGTGAGACATGCCTGTGAGAATCTTAGCCCCCTCCGACCAACGGTGACCGAGTTATAGCCCGAGGCACTTTCGGGAGGTCACCTTGTAGACTCATCATTGATGCGTCATAACTTAAAAATGCATTGTCTGATCAACAAGTTTTGTATATCATTTAAAGGGAATGTGGCACCTTGGTCGAATCCTGGAATTTAGTGAAATTAGGCGTAGTTTTAGTAAAAAATAATGAAACCACTCATGATTTCTCTGAAAAATGTACAATAAGCTCAATATTTGGTTTTTAAAAATACTCCTCTAGAAAAAGAAATAAATATTAGACTGTGGATGATGTCACGATCTGGCAACCACTACCATACTTGAATCGCTTCAAGGGCTTCGATTGGCTGATGCTCATCGTGACGTCAGCATATGTCGTCACACCAGTAGCTCACAACAATGGCCGCCGGCGACGGGGGGCTGAGGGGGGCTGGTGTCCGGTAGGTTTTAGCTTTTTCTACGGAAATATCGAGTTCCAAGACAAATGAAATATAGAGGACCGGGTTTTCCGACCTGCTTTACAACTTGGCTATCTCAGTTAAAATCACGTTGTGAAGGTGCCACATTCCCTTTAACTCGTCTTGAAACATAAATTATTTAAAAAAATTGTAAAATTTTATAAATTTTACTTAATTCGTTTGACGTTTTCTCATATGACCTAGTTTGACATTTTCCAGTTGAAATTGACCTTTAACACGCGCACTGGAGGGGGACCTCGGAGGCTCCCCACCGGTTTTTCCAAGGTGGCCGGAGAACCGCTCGTAGCCGAAACACGATACTTTGCCACATTAAACAGATTGTAATAGCGTGTCGATTGGTGAAGATTTTTTGAAAACAGTCGAACTTTTTTTACTTATAGACTTTTAAAGTCAGACCTGCATTTTGAGATCGCCTTAATCGCGCGGTCGGACCAGTTAGCTTGCATTGGAGACCGAGTGGTGAAGTCATAACACCATATAACCGAGATTATAGGTCAAGGTCACCTCAAATGAAGGTCAAGGTCAAAGGTCACAGGTCAAGGTCATATCTACACTTTCAAGGTCACTGACCACAGTGCTTCCGGTCAAATGACGTTACCCGGTCTGACGTACATTATGCTATGACGTCATCGATAAGGTACCCCAATACCAATGTCAAGGTCAAAGGGCAAGGTCAAAGGTCATTTGCAAAGCGTCAATCCTCATTTCCCGCCCAACACTGGCTATAGTGTTAGTCAAAGTGTACATTATAAGTAGTATACTATATTGTGACCTTACAAGTCAATGACCTTGAATGACCTTGACCCAAAAATTGAAGGGAAGGCTCTTTGAGACCTTCTCTTTATGACCCTGGTCCGCCTTTAACTTATTCCCGCCATTTTCCCGCATAATCACGGCATTTACCAGTCGGTCTCCAGCGTGGCCAAGTTTTGACCTTTATGACCTCGTTTGACCTTGAAGATATTGACCCAGGTCAACAAAAATTTGTCATGATGTAGATCACCATAACCCCCACCCACCTCTCAAATTTTGTTTTTCTATGCCTCTTAGTTTCTGAGATCTTAGGGGGGGCCTACCAGGCCCCCTCCAGTGCGCGTTAGTGCCAGACTCCCCTCCAGTGCGGGTGTTAAGACTCATACAAAATTTTGCTTCATAAATTTTCTTTCGATAAAATTTAAAAAATGCGTTCCTGCTATAAATGCCAAATGCAGACGGTTTTTGACCACTGTAGTAGTACATACAGTCTTATGTTTAACACCGCAAACAAAGCGATTGCTTTTGGAATCGGTTGCTTGCAATGATATTGCACTGTCTTTACGAAATTTTCACCGTGTAAGTGTCAGAGTTTATGAGAATTAGCATGCACCCACACGAGGGGGCTGGCAACCGGCCTCCTCAGGTTTCCAAATGTAGTAGAAAAAACACCATCGCGCAGCGCCACCGCACTTCATCTACCTCTAACCCGATATTATGCTACTTCTGGCAAAATTTTAGGTCTGGGTCATATCAGATCAGACCGCCAACCCAGGTCAAGAAACCTAGCCTCGAAAAAAACTTTGGACGTGCATCATTAAGATCAGATTTAACCTATCGTCCTTAGATTCACATCATATAGTAAGGTCACCGAGCAAGATAATTGTTCGTAGCAGGATTTCCATATCGATAACCTGGGACACGGTCAGGGTCATGATCTCTTCATTAGAAATACATGGGGCAATTGGTGAATTTCGATAACTGGTAAGAATTGAGAATTGTCGAGAATTGCGATGGAAGTATTATTGCCGCGTCTGACTTGCCACTGCAGTTTGATTAATAAACATTCTTTGTACCATACCGACCTAAGCCCGACTCTAAGGTCAAAGCAGGTTAATTTTGAAATATGACTAGACAAGATTACAAGATATATAATCCGATCGAGCTCGGCAAGAGCATTCCAATGTTGCTGTAAAATTTTCTACAGTTCTGCTCTGTCAGCTATTATGCCACAAAATTTTGGTTTCCACTTTTTCTTTGTTCCTATAAGGAACACTTTGACCCCCAGCGACCTCAAAGGTGATTTGACCAAACGATGGTATGTAACATTGTCGGTAGAGATAAAAACGGGCTATTTAGCGCCGTCGCTCCCAGTGCACTGTTCATTCTACATGGTTTACTGAACAGCAGAGATAACCAACAATTAGGCCACGGAGCCTCTGTAATATCAGATGGCTCCAAATACAGCACTGCGATGGCTCGTGTTTCTTTTCAGAACTTATGCCTGGAGCATGAAAGCGAGAAAAATGACTGAAGAATGTACAATGCATCTCCTGTATGCCTGGGGCATGAAAGCGAGAAAATGACTGAAGAATGTACAATACATCTCCTGACGGAGAGCTGTGCTGCACAACGAAAAAATGTTAACTTCATCAAATTGTGCCATCATGTACACGATTTTAAAGCAATGCAAAGGTTTAATTCCAGTGCCAAAGTTATATCGAAGCAAAATTCAGTTATTTGAATGAAACGTTTTCACTACGTCTCACAGCAAGGGCGCCTGCAGCTATATCGAGAGCACGGCCAAACCGGCAACATAACACGATGGCTTAAAAAGTTCAGTGAAGAATCAAATACGTGATGCCAAAGGTACGCATGCTTTTCTTACGCATACATTTTTCGTCATGATTAAGTTCTTGTGCATTTCACAGTCATGTATAGCCAATGTTGCCAGACTGCTCCAAAATCTGTTCGCTGATGCGATGATGGAAAAATGAATAAAAAGTTTCATAGAATACCAGCAGTAAATAAGACATCCATCGCTGTCCATGTAATCTCTACAAAGGAAGAGAGGTTCGGGTTTCTTAAACCTATTTTTGACCAAACTGTCGTGCTGTGCAAGTAGACTTTCTTTTATGGGTGATGCGTAAATGATCGCAAATTTAGTCATGGTGAACGTCCAATACAAAGGTAATATTAAATATACTGGTATAAATTATTTGGCTTAAGTAATGAGTGATCTGACGGCGATCATTGCGGTTGAATGAATGTGATTGTGCAGGACAAAGTCAGTGTCAGTGTTGAAGTCATCTCAGAGTGTGGAACTATATATATTTGTGGGTGCCCGACCACCTCCAATGAAGTGTGGAAACAGTGGTAAAAGTGGTAAAACATATTGTGAATTTTCTCTTTTTGCATTTCAAATACTACTTTTTGGTTCAACTCAGTTCAAACTGCCTGTGAGGGGGCTAAGCACATGATACATTTTGCTATTTATTTTCACCTAGTGACTCTCGATATTGTTTCAAATTTGCCCACCCCAATCATTAAAGGGAATGTGGCACCTTGGTCAAATCTTGGAGTTTAGTGCAATTAGGCGTACTTTTAGCCGAAAATAATGAAACCACTCATGATTTCTCTGAAAAATGTACAATAAGCTCAATATTTTGATTTTTAAAATAATCCTCTAGAAAAAGAAATAAATATCAGCCTGTGGATGATGTCGCGATCTGGCAACCACTACCATACTTGAAACGCTTCAAGGGCTTCGATTGGCTGATGCTCATCGTGACGTCAGCATATGTCGTCACACCAGTAGCTCACAACAATGGCCACCCGGCGAGGGGCTGATGAGGGGGCTGATGTCAGGTAGGTTTTAGCTTTTTTCTGCAGAAATATCGAGTTCCAAGACAAATGGCATATGCAGCACTGGGTTTTCCGACTTGCTTTACAACTTGGCTATCTCAGTTAAAATCACGTTATGAAGGTGCCACATTCCCTTTAACAAATACTAATCAAAAGTCTTTTGAATTGGTGTTTGAACTGGGATCCGTGTCAGCCATGAAGTGATAACCCTTTTTAAAAATTTCATGTGAGGCAGCCTGTTCAAGTGACCAAGTCGAATTCTTTATGATTTCAGAGCACTTTTTCCCATTTATTAACAGATCGAAACTACGCCCTGGGAATGGAAGCCTTTCAGACACGTTTTTTTACATTGTATGAGTCCTCTCAAACGTGTGCTATGTTGCACTGGGTCACCTTGTATCGATACTATTTTTCCATCTCCGGGAACGACGTAATTGTGTGTTGGTGGTGGTTATAGGATAAGAAGAATTAAGATGAATTAATACAATACTGTGAAGATGAATTAATACAGTAAATTTTGGTATACTAAGCATAGAATGAGCTAAATTCACAGAAAACATTGAAAATGTGGCAGGTTGGGAGCCAGATACATTTTTAAGTTTTTTTTTCAGGTCTGCCCCTATCCAAAATTACCTTCCACCGCCCGTGCCTAGAGGTATAATTTTGCAAAAACATTTCAGTTTCAGAATTCGGGAGGGGGACACGTTTTATCGTGTTGATGGGCACCGAGGATCTCATTCCGGGGCACGGCAACACTACAGGGAGGGGGAAACTTTCAGTGAGAGGGTGCCGGGCACGTCCGGGGGTGCACCAAAGGAAGTTGGGGGGTGGGGGGCTAACATACAGTGGGAATGCAGTATTTTTGCATTGGAGGTGCACTTGCATTCCCAAAACTGTGCGAAGGTACGCCCCTGGATCTGGAGCACAATGCGGCTGATAAGACTTTCGTACAGTTGAGTCTGCTCTGGCGTTTTCCCAGGCCATTGGCGCCTATCCATTTGGAGAACAAGATCCAGATCATCTATCGAAATCAAGCCCGTGTCTGAATTATGACTATGTCGTGGCGCTAATTGATATGTTTTAATGTTTACGACAAAGTGGAGGTGGAATCATGAAGTATACATCTGTTTTGGTAAGCGAAGCAAACGGGAGAGCTATGTCTCGTGATACACTCGATCGAGTGGGGCTTCAAAGGGGTGCTTTATCGATAAGATATCAATTGTGACCAAGATCATGCGGGGCAGAATGGAGTCAATAACCTTAAGCAACGGTCATTGACTGGGGCAATGACAATGGCCTCCATTGGGAGAATTGCCTTGTTGAGAAGCTCCTTTATCAGTTTGAGTTTGCAGCTTTGAAAAGTGTCTGTGGTCACGGAGCTATCAGGGCAGATATAAAGGTTCTCATGTGAGAGTGAATCAATTGGTGTTCGGTGACCTGGATTTTCATTTGATGCCTATGTAACAATGGCCTGTAAGAAATATGCCTTCCAGTCGCACCTTGCCAAAATTCAATGCGATGATGAGTTTTTAGCTTGTGGAAAAAGTATATATGCGATTCGGTCTCTGCTTTTTACAGTAGCTTCTGGTCTGCGGCACCTTGCAACTTCGTCATGGCAACCAATCGAAATCGCATCAAATCCAGAGTCGGAGGTACAAAATCACGATGGCATGTATTCAAAAATAAGGTGAACTCTCAGTGGATAACGCCCCGGCACCGGGTGGCGACGCACTGCTTGTGCGGCAGAAACGGCGCACTGACGGTGACGGGCGGCAATCGCGACTGCGGCGCTCACACAAACGCCGCGCCGCGCCACCCGCCGCCGCACTTGCGCGCTCTGCCGGCGCACTTGCGGCGCATCCCGGCGCGCGGTGACTAGCGACATGAACGTGTTACCCTCCTCCGGCTACTGGCGGTGCTTAGGCGACGGGGTCGACACGGTAGGCGGTGGCGTGTCCCGGGTTGAGGATGGTCTCGGTGAGCTCGGCCGGGTAGCCGGCCGCTCCGGCGTAGGCGGTGGCGTAGTTGGCCGAGTAGGCGAGGGGCAGACGGGCGTGGGCGCCAGAGTAGGCGAGGGGCAGACCGGTGTAGGCGCCAGAGTAGGTGAAGGGCAGACCGGCGTAGGCGCCGAGGTGTCCAGCGGCGTAGGCCAGGGGAAGGCTGCGCCGGCTGCGGCTCTTGGCCTCCTCGACGGCGGCCAGGTGCTCGGCCGTGGCCGCCTTGACCTCGGGCGTGAAGTCCACAGGCTCGGGAGCCACACCGGTGTAGACGGGTGCCACGGGGGCGACGCCATTGTCGGTGGGGGCAACACCATGGTCGACCGGCGCGACGGGCAGCGCGTTGCTCTCCACCTGGAAGCCGTTGGCGCCTGCCGTGTAGCGCACCGTGATGGGCTTGCCCTCAGGCGAGATGTAGCTGTAGCCGCCGGCGACGTTGCCGTAGGCGTCACGGACGGCGGAATGGGACTGGTCGGCCTGCACGTGGCCGTACGACGCCTGGCCCAGCTCGTCCTGGGCGTGGTACGTGCTGGCGTAGCTGTAGGGCGCCGCGTAGCCGTAGCCGGCGTATCCAGAGTAGCCGGCGTAGGGGGCGGCGTAGCCAGCGTAACCAGCGTACGGCGCGGCGTAGCCAGAGTAGCCGTAGCCGGCGTAGGGGGCGGCGTAGCCGTAGCCGCCGAAGTACTGGGCCGAGGCCACAGCCACGAGGGCCGAGAAGCACACCTGAAAGCAGAGAGAGGATGATACGTCAAAAATATTCACGATTGTAGCATACCGAAGGATAGATACGGATGCATTAGCAGCCCAAGATATTCATTTAGTATCAATAGCGAGACAGAACGGCATCGAGAGGTGCCAATATCCTGCGTGGCAGACAACGAAGTATGTTAGAAGAGCCGGATGGTTGTTTACCAGAGCGTTCATGTCGTGTCACCGGTGGGTGTTGTGTGTGATGCCCTGGCTGTGTAGGCAGCGGCTTATATACGGGCTGGCGGTGTGCTGTGCGGCCCAGGCCCCGCCTGCTGCCGCGCCACGCCCGCGGCCATCCGCGCCAGCTCTCCGCCGCTGATCAGGCCCGTCTCCTGACCAAAAATCCCCGGTGCTTTGCACAGAATGCCTCATAAAAGGCCCTTAACTAACAAACAAAAATTCTTTGTGAAATTGTGTTATTTTTCCTGAGTCTTAAATTGATTAGCTCTTACCTTTGTAGTTATAACTTTGTCATGTTGCTGCAACTTTCTTTTTTGTGGTTTAACGACGCGCCAACTGCAAAGGTTTTATGGTGTTGGAGGGGGAAGGGGAATGAGCTAGGCTTGGGCTAGGGCATGGCGCCAAATCCTGCCACTTAGTGGGCTCAAACCCACGACACCCTGCAGATATAGAACTTCGGCCGAGCCGACTTCACCACCCAGACCCCTGCTATACCTTTCTCGGGGTCTGCCCGGCCGAGGGGAAGAGCAGCAGCGTGCTGCGCCGTTGGCTCCGCGTCTGATTCCTGGCACGCTGTTATCTGGATAAGTGTCATCTTATCTGGATAAGTGTCATCTTCTCTGGATAAGTGTTGTCTTATCGCCGGAGTCCTTTCTTCAACCGCCAGTGTTTTTTTTAAAGGATTTTCTTAAGTGTTGTTTGTCCATTTATGGTTGCGTAGATGCCTACATGCGTATTTTTATGTATTTGGCATTAGTTTCCTGCAATGTTGACTGTTTTCAGGGTAGATCGCCTGTCTAGCAAAGCCATGATTTTACCTGAGATGGCCAGGAGATAGAGCTTGTCGTATAGTCCGTTGTTCCGACTTCCACTGGTCGCAGAGCTCACCATGTGCAGAGAAATAGGATGGATGGAGAGTGGAATCCGTCCTTTGGGCCCTGGGCCGGCTCCAGTTGTAGCTGACGGTGGCTGTTAGTAGGGTACGGCCAGGTCAGCGAGGCTCAAAAAGGCCGGCCATTTTTTAACATGTTAACCTTCGCCCGGGTGGGGGGTCTTTTTAGACCCCCCTCGGGTTATTCCGAAGTGGCCAAAAACGGCGGCGCGCAGCGCCGCCAAACTTGGTGTAGCTATTCCTTCATTATTTTTACATCTTTCCTGAAAATTTTAGCTCAAGGTCATATCAGGTCAGGTCACCAGGCCAGGTGAAGTGACCTCACCTAAAAAATGCTTAGGACCGCATAACTAAAAGAAGGGTTAATCGATCAAGTTGAAACTCATACAACATATTGGGCCCACCAGGAGCTACAACATTTTTTCGGGATTTTGGATATTGGTGACCTAAGGTCATGTGCAGAGCATGACCTCCCCATTGTCAATACATGGGAAAAATCACGAAATGAGCTTTTCTCAGTAAGTGTGGATGGAATCAAATTCAAACATCGGTTACGACTTGCTCTTAGCCCATTTCTGAAGAAGATGGCAAAAATTTTGACTTGTGACCTTTAAAAGGTCACCTTAGGTCAAATAAGCATTTTTTGGTGTTTTACTCTATAAATTTTGAATAAACAAAGATAGAACTTTTATTTTGTTACCAAAGTGTTTGTATAGTCACTGCAAGTCAAATGATATACATCATGACTATACCAGGTCAAGTTAGGGTCAGACTGTTGACCTGGTTCAGGTCAAATTCTTAAATTTGAGCTGGCATAGCAATATTATATATCATTCGATTCGTATTGACGAGAGGATTGCAATGGTGCATCAACTATGGCTGCATCTTGTTTGGTTTGGAAGTTATTAGCGAAAAAGGAAACGCCCTTATGCATGGATGGCTATGGACATTCCCAAAGAATATTCCCAATATTCAGTGACCTGTAGCTCCCTAGGCTTTGACCTGACACGAAAATGAATGCCACTGCAATGAAAGAGCAACTCAAGAGCTTTCGAATGATGTTAGAAAAATGTTTCTAGCTATCATAGTTTCTGAGATATATGAGGTTTTCTTTGTACACCTCATATTAGCGATTTTGACCTATTTTGACCTCTGGTGACCTTGATATTGACCTGACAAGAAAAATGACCGAAGTATTTTCGATATTATTTTTGAAGAGCTTTCGATTTCCGTTTTGCGCTTTTTTCTAGCTCTCTTAGTTTTTGAGATCGTGGGGGTCTTTTTTAGCCCCCCCCACCAGGGCGAAGGTGGCTCGTACCCGCCACCGGGGCAGGGGTTAATTGGGTGGCCAATTGGCCCCCCAGTCGGGCGAAATACCCCCCCCCCCAGTGCCGGAAAACTGCCCTCCCCCAGTGAAATGGACAAGTATTACCTAAAACTGAATGAACACAAACTCACATAACGAAAATAAGACAGAAAACCACCCGATAATAATAATTTTGTACTATTGCTCGTCCCAAATTGGCAATCCACAAAAATTGCGTTCAAAAACTATTATCGGTAGCTGTCTACTCCATCGTGCAAAAACGAAACAAAGCAAGTAGGTACGGGAGCTCCTGGCTAAGTAACCTCACCATGAATTTAACTAACCACAACGCTGGAGATAGTTTACAACCAATCAAACATCGTTTTCTATCCGACCAGAAGCCCCCGCCCCAGCCAGTACCGTGGCAGTGCATGATGCTTTCATTTCAGACGTGGTCGGTTGTCAGCGCTCAGGGCTCGTTCGTGGATTAGGCGGGACGCAGTGTAGTCAAAGCGCGTCAGACTGGTTGCTGGTGTGCCGGTGTGAAGTGCTCAGCCCATTTATGTATTATGTGTTGGTAGCATGCGTTTGTAGTATTTATTTATTGGTAGCCCATTTCTTTTTTGGCCATTTCAATTAAAATAAAATCGTGACCTCTTTTTGGCGCTTTTTCTAACTTAGATTTGGCCTTTTGCCGCCGAAAAGCCTAGCATCCCTGAGCAGAATCTATAATTGATGGAATTTTGAATAAAAAATTGGGAACATATTTTTATTACTAAGGCGTCTAAATTTTATTAACACCCCCTACCCCTCCAATTGGGGTCTTGATTCCCTGAAAAGACTATAATGGCCAGCACAAGAAATTCCCCCTCTGATATTTCCTTAAAAATGCCCTGCAAAAAGGAGTACCGTCATGAAGTGATGTTGCTTCGTAAAAGGTAAGCTATTGAAGAAACGAAATACGAAAGCAGGGGCTTTGTATATGCCTTGCACTTCTGAAGCTCATTTCATATCCAATGAAGATGCCGTACACTGGCGGATCCAAAGGGGCCGTGGCTCACACTAAAGCCTAAAATAGTATCTTTTGTCCCCCAAAAGGACACAAGTTTGACATTTTTTTAAATACCATGTTTTTGCGATTTTTTAATCAATTTAGCCCCCCCCAACGTTGGCTTGGCCCCTCTCTTAAAGCTACTCCTGGATCCGACAATGGTGCAGTATTTCCTTAAATAGTGTGTCCGGCTTCAAATACTCGGCACGAATCTTGAAGTGCTCATGAAACGTCGATTATATCTGCCATCAGTATCAGGTATCAGCTTATAATAATGATCCGGGCTGCAGCCCTGCAAAATTCTTCAACGTTTTTTTCATTGGTGCTCCAGAAAAATTACAGCACAAAAAGTACCTTTTATCCTTTTAAATGCCATCCCTTACTTCGCCCTTGGAACCGCCCATGGATCTCGAGTTTCGTTACCGACTTGATTTAGTTGGTATCCCAAACACATTTAACTACTTCATTTATGTTTTAGAGGAAAGAAAACACTTAATAGGCTATTATTTGTTTTCGACAATTTATCCTTGTTGATTATTACTTATTTTTCGAACCCTGGCCTTTAACGTCAGCTGGAATTTTCAATTTTCGTATGTAAAAATACTATGACATACATGAGGGGCTAAGAATTGCTCATCTTTCATCCTGGATACCGTTTTATTCCGTATCCGTCCATCTAGAGGCGGATATCCGAAGTCCATCTGGTGGCATCGGTGTCGCTGGGGCTGCACTGCTGCTATTCGGGGTCCGTAATGTCTATCGCCTAGGGTCAGGTCAGGTCCGTAACCTCCCCACTGTAGGGTTGTGGGAGAATTTTGAAGTGTCGGTATTTCGGCGCAGCACGTTTTGGACCAGCTTGACAGTTGTAAGCTCATAAGTTCGGGGGCCATTCCCGAGATCGAAGTAAATCTGTCGCCTCTGACTGGTGCCCTGTCTTATCGCTGCCAGCATATGACCACGGAGGATGACTGTCGATGACCATACTTTGTCACTTCGTTGATTTGAGGTCAGGTCAACTTTTGAATTCGACGTAGCCTAGTCAAATCATGTATCATTTGAGTATTATTGGTGAGAGAATTACAATGGTGCCTCAATAGTTTACCTATCGCTTCTGATTCGGAGGTCATTCGTGATGAAGTAAGGACTCCCTAACCTTGGTAAAGTATCATCTTCGATCTCGGTTGACTTCGTTATGGACCGAATCTAAACATGGGAGGCACTGTATCGGTTTTTATTTCCAAGAATCTTCGAATGACCAAAAACCATTTTTCTATCTCGCCTCTTAGATGGGACGGATGACCTCGAAATTAAGCGTGCATGATATTGCTGCCTAAATGTATTTTCTAAAATTTATGATTATCAACAACCTGCGGTGTCCTAGCCTTTGGACCTGAACCGAAATTTGATGCCACGTGGTTGAAAGAGCTATTAGAATGGTTTTAGATGCCATTGGGAACATTTTTGTAGCTGTCTTAGCTCCTGAATTTAGCCAAATTTTCTAACTACACCTCTGTCAGCAATTTTCATTTTTTTTCCTTCTACTGACCTCAGTATCGAGCTGACAAAACAATTAGCGAATTATCGTCGACAGTGATTTGAACAATCTTTTGATTGTTTTCTTTCTGCATTTGCATTGTCCTCTTAGTTTACGAACCCACCACACGTGCGAAGGTTCAGGGATTCATTGCTGTTTGGGAAGGGGGGATAGGCGACCTGCTAGGCACCAAATCGCAGACTTCCAGACCTCGTTGTGGCAAACCTTGAATTTTCCGGAACTGCAGTGTAGCGCGGTAGGATGGCAGACTTAGTGACAGGTCTGACAGGGGTCCGAGACGGCTTCGCTACGAGTGGTAGTTACCTTTCCGGGAAATATCGGTGTCATGTTTGGACTGGCGTCGGAATCGCAAGTTTCCGGGATTCACCAGGGTCCGCTGCAAAACGGCCACGGATATCGGCCCGGAATACCGCAACGTTCGCCTTACAGTGAACGTGGCCAATGTGTTCGATGTGTGAGCTGGCCGTCAGTGCCAACCATACGAGCTGTGGCTTCACCTAAGCTACTGGCGTCCGCACGACCGGATATCCGTCCAGCAGGCTCGCGTCTCTGCGGTGCGTGCTCCCGTCTTAAAACTGGGTAATTGGACCAAGTGGTATCACCATTATCATGGCGTTACGGTCATTGGCGTAACTGCAAAAGGTACGACATGAGCGAGTGGTGTGATTGTCACGTCGGAGGCACGTTTGAAGTGGCCTCCCGCGCGTTTGGCAGCAGAGCGGGACCTCGCTTTTACTGCTTGGTTCTGTAGCTATCAGATCGGTGCTGTTTTATAGCAGCGCTTCCAGCGGTGGACGGCCTTTCAACAAGATGAGGTCCGGCGACACTCTGTGGCCCCAGTTGTCCTAGCGTCGTACATTGCCGAATCGCCAGTTTAACGCTGTGCTTGGCAGTCGCCGGACTTTCTTGCCACGCCTGCACGCAGTATACGATAGATGCACTGCGGGCGACGGCGTCATCAGAGCTTTTGTCCCTGAGAAACTCATCAACCCTTTTCGCCTTAAAGTGCATGTGCATCTGTTATGGATACAGTTTTTCTTGCATTGATCGTGGCTGCGACAAAGCAATATCATCATTTGGATTCGTGCTCTTAGTAGTCTGTGTGTCATACCTACTTGATACGTCCTTCAGTTTGTAGAATCTCACTGAGCCGACCCTGGTGGGTCTGCTGCAATGTCTAAGAAACATCTAAGACAGTACCGTTTTGAAACAGCTATAGTTACACCGCTCAAACTCAGCATGCTATTCCCTGACACACGTTTGCCAGATATGACGCAGTGAGTGCCTCCTTCAGACTTTGTGGAGTACGCTATTCCCTGACACACGTTTGCCAGATATGAGGCTGGAAGTGGCACTCACTATCTTATTCCCTGTGACACGTTTGCAAGATATGATGGGGCAGGGAGTGCCACTTTCAGACTGTGTGGTGCAGATTTTTGTTAAAACCCCATGCAAAGTTATATGTATCGAGCCGAGACGTACCATCCTTTTGCCGAAGACTATGTGGCCAGCTAAGGCCAATCTCTCGGCTGGAAGCCGTTCAGTGGCCGGTACAGGCGACCGCTGCCGGTGAGGTCCTGGACAGTGGCGGCGGTGCGGCGTGCCTGGGCCGGGCGTGGGTCGCCGCTGGAGGAAGCGTCTGCCGCCAAGGCCGGCGCGCCGGCTAGGCTGTGGGCCGCCGCAGGCCAGGGCGGGTCCGCCGGCCGGCCGGTCGACGTCGGACGCACCCTCCCCTGCCCTGCATCCCGCTCAGCCTGGCGCCGAACACCACTCGCGGCCTCCGTACAGCCCACCCCTGGGCCGATAAACCGGAACCTCTACTCTCCGCCCCTCAACTGACCACCTGGGCCCTAGACAGGGCGCCTGTTCTGGACCCTGCGGCTGATAACCCGAGCTCTGTACAGCCCGGTTGTGTGCTGAGCGGGTACCCGGACCCTGTAGACTCTGCCTGTTGGTGTATTTATGGACTCTGTACAGCCCGGTTCTGTGCTGAACTGGTACCCCGGACCCTGTAGAGTCTGCCTGTTGGTATATTTATGGGCTCTGTACAGCCCGGTTCTGTGCTGAGCTGGTGCCCGGGCTGCCTGTTGGTGTATCCCTGGATCCTGTGCTGAGCTGGTGTCCCGGGCCCTGTAGAGTCTGCCTGTTGGTGTATCCCTGGGCCCTGCTGAGCTGGTGTCCCGGGCCCTGTAGAGTCTGCCTGTTGGTGTATCCCTGGGCCCTGTGCTGAGCTGGTGCCCGGGCCCTGTAGAGTCTGCCTGTTGGTGTATCCCTGGGCCCTGTGCTGAGCTGGTGCCCGGGCCCTGTAGAGTCTGCCTGTTGGTGTATCCCTCGGCCTGAGCTGGTATCCCGGGCTCTGTAGAGTCTGCCTGTTGGTGTATCCCTGGGCCCTGTGCTGAGCTGGTGTCCCGGGCCCTGTAGAGTCTGCCTGTTGGTGTATCCCTGATCTTGCTGAGCTGGTGCCCGGGCCCTGTAGAGTCTGCCTGTTGGTGTATCCCTGGATCTGCTGAGCTGGTGCCCGGGCCCTGTAGAGTCTGCCTGTTGGTGTATCCCTGGGCCCTTCTGAGCTGGTATCCCGGGCTCTGTAGAGTCTGCCTGTTGGTGTATCCCTGTGCTGAGCTGGTGTCCCGGGCTCTGTAGAGTCTGCCTGTTGGTGTATCCCTGGGCAGCCCGTCGCTTGACGGATCCCCTGGTCTCGGCACTACTTGCTGCAGCTGGCTGTGCCGTCTCCCCGTCCGATACTACACCCACGGGATTGATGGCATCCGCCTCGTAAACCTTGTCACGTCTTGTGCGGAGTGCATATCCGCCCTGCTTTCGTTGTTCAGCCAGGGGCGTAGCTACCATACCGCCAGAAACCATAAATATGGTGTGCTCGGAAATGTATGCGTTTCAGAGCCGAGGAGCAGTTGGGAGTTGCTGCCTTTGGGAAACCACGAAAAATGCCCAGCATACCATCTGATGCCCCAACTGTTGATATCCATGGTATGTTTGCGTGTCGTTTATTTTACTGTTTAATGCGATCGAGGGCTGAAAGGCCATCGTAAAATGAATATCTCAGAATAGCTCTACCTATCTTACTAGTGGAACGAAGGGCCGAAGAGTGTCCCAGCACACTACGTGAAGCCCCAATGATCGACACTTGGCTTTGTGCCGTATCCTATCAATAAACCCTATTCAACCAACCAACGATATGAATATTTGCGCGTGATTTGAAGCGTCAGAGACTAGTGGATGTCATTTACCCTAGGACCAGTGGCGGATCCAGGACTTCATTTCGGGGGGCTAAGGGGCCCGAGCTCCCCCCGCCATTGCCTCGAATGCACTTACTGTAGGCACTTTGACATTTCGGGGGTGGGGCTTGAGCCCCTAGCCCCCCTGGTATCCGCCCTGCCTGGGACGGCCAGGCCGGTCAATGGACCGGCCTGCTACCACTGGACTACGACTTGGACTATTTCTTTGCCATTACCAAGGCAGAAGGCAGCTACCGAAAACGCCTCAAAACCACGTAGTCATATTTTTCCGAAACTAGATTAGTATATTTATTGGCATTAAAAATCTGGAACGGAGCGATTTTGAGTATTCAATGGTTATTTTGAAAGCGCAGTCGCGCTGCCCTGGCTGTCAGGCAGTTACCGAAAACGACTCAATACGGCTTAGTCTAATATCTTTTGGAAATAGCCCCGAATTCGGGGTTTGAATAGCTGAAAACCCAGGCACCTGCTAGTCCGTGCTTCAAAATTGGGAATCCCAAACCTAGTGGTTATCAACGTACCACAAGTGTGTGTAGCCTTGCAACGCTCTGATCTGCTGCACGTCTGATTGTGCAAGGAAAGGTGGCCTCCATTGTTGGAAAAAGTCACGTGCCAGACACGCGCACGTGCACATCAGGGGTTTGGATCCTCTTCAGATGTAACGGCGAGCATATCCGCGGCCTTTTTGAGTGCTCTCGGGTCCGGGTTGAAAAATGTATGTGCTCAGCTGGGACCACTCAATTGACCGGCGTGGCCGTTCTGGCAGTGGCGGATACAAGCGGAGCTAAGGGGCTCAGCCCCTCCCCAAAGTCAGAGTGCCTATAGTTCATGCATAGTCGGAGGCTGTTCCGAAGCAATGGCGGGGAGGCTCAACCCCCCCATCCGCCCCACCATGAAGTCTTGAATCCATCACTGGTTCTAGGTAAACACATTTTCCGGACGTCCTAGGGTTAAGATGCCCCTTTGGTTGGTGGAGGCTCATGTGCATGATTCTGGGGAAGGTCTGCTTGGTCTGGAGTGCGACCTTTCACAGGGAGGCAAGAGTGAACGCTGGGTAATTTTCTATACGTGAGCGCGTCCGGCTGTTTCGAGGATAGGTGACGGCGAAAAACTGCAAGAATGAATCAAGCTTGACCAGCATCGTCACTGCTTAGCTCAGCTTGCCATGGACTTCGGTAAAGGTTGAATGCAGTTTTTGCAAGTAAAAACGAACAAACTGTGTAGCGCAGGTGCCTAAAAGTTGGCAGGCACGTTCGCACAGTGCTACCCAGCCCCCGTGTTATCCCGTCACCGGCGACAGACCATCGTTCGGTGACGGGGCCGCCCGTCTCCAAACAACGGCCGCCCCCTGCCAGAGCCCCGGGCCCGGTACCTGGCGACGCTTCTTATGTATCCACTCACAAAAACACAAACAAACTGACGCCGCCTCAGTTCCCCGTGAAATTCCCAAGAGCGGCGTATGGACGCCCTGCTGAGAGTTCGTCCCCCCCGTTCCTGTAGCAAAATCCCAAATCCATCACCACAGTTAAAGCTGTAAAAGGTGGCGTTTCAAGATGTTATATACAGAACTCATTAAGTGGATTATCTTTCCATGATTTTGTGGCTGTGTGACACGAAAGCGTGTTGTTATGTTTAAAATGAAGGGCTTCATAAAACTTCATGAAGGGCTCCCCAAAACTCATGGACGCCCTCGAGAAAAAGATGCCCTTAGTGAAATGTTTGATGTTTTCTAAAAAATTAGGCACGCGTCTGGTTTCAGCAATGTCATAATCAGTCTTGGAATTGTTCAGCCTGCCATATATAGCCGTGTTAGACGATAAACACCTCTTGGACTTACACTTATGCTCTTAGCTGCAGAGTGTCAAAAATTGGAGGAGAATGTTGATGCTGGATCCAGTGGTTCCCCTTGCGGGAAACTCGCTTGCATAGCATGTTTAGATTTGAAGGTCGGATTGGGTTTTTTGATACGTTCAAATTTTATATTTCTATCAAAACATAAAAAATCAGAAAAAGATCTTAGAAAAAATGGAGACTGGGTATCGTATCCCTCTCCCCAACGCAGGGACGGCGCCCCTTCAAACGCTCGGTTTAGTAGCAGGGACGGTGCCCCTGCAAACGCTCGGTTTAGTAGCAGGGACGACGCCCCTGCAAACGCTTGTTTTAGTAGCAGGGACGGCGCCCCTGCAAACGCTTGGTTTAGTAGCAGGGACGGTGCCCCTGCAAACGCTTGGTTTAGTAGCAGGGACGACGCCCATGCAAACGCTTGGTTTAGTAGCAGGGACGGCGCCCCTGCAAACGCTCTTAGTAGCAGGGACGGCGCCCCTGCAAATGCTCGGTTTAGAAGCAGGGACGACGCCCCTGCAAACGTTTGTTTTAGTAGCAGGGACGGCGCCTCTGCAAACGCTTGGTTTAGTAGCAGGGACGGCGCCCCTGCAAACGCTTGGCTTAGTAGCAGGGACGGCGCCCCTGCAAACGCTCGGTTTAGTAGCAGGGACGACGCCCTTGCAAACGCTTGGTTTAGTAGCAGGGACGGCGCCCCTGCAAACGCTTGGTTTAGTAGCAGGGACGGCGCCCCTGCAAACGCTTGGTTTAGTAGCAGGGACGGCGCCCCTGCAAACGCTTGGTTTAGTAGCAGGGACGGCGCCCCTGCAAACGCTTGTTTAGTAGCAGGACGGCCCCTGCAAACGCTTGGTTTAGTAGCAGGGACGACGCTCCTGCAAACGCTTGGTTTAGTAGCAGGGACGGCGTCCCTGCAAACGCTTGGTTTAGTAGCAGGGACGGCGCCCCTGCAAACGCTTGATTTAGTAGCAGGGACGGCGCCCCAGCAAACGCTCGGTTTAGTAGCAGGCACGACGCCCCTGCAAACGCTCGGTTTAGTAGCAGGGACGACACCTCTGCAAGCGCTCAGCTTAGTAGCAGGGGCGTCGCCACATATTTTTTACTGGGGGTGCGGACCCCGAGTTGGCGATGGCCGGGGGATGGGAGGTGAATTGTGAGCATTTGTGGTATCAGAAAAAGCTATGAAGATTCACGTTACCAGCACATTTACGTAGGTCCACGTAGGCAATAGGAAGGAAATACAAAACACCTAGGTTGAGCCCATCTGTTTCTTGGGGGTACGTCCCCCGTCGTCGACGCCCATGCTTAGTAGGCAGATCGCCCCCGCAAGGTAGTTGGGCGTGATGTTCAAATGCGGCAGGAACCGGCCGCCGGCGCGAAGCCACGCCTTCAAGGCTGACTGAACAGGGGCCAATGATTGTGCAGTTGTGCGCTGCTGCTGCAGCCATGCTTTCTGGAAGAACCGTCGCAGAAAAGTCCGATGGCGCTTTTTCACCCGTTTGGGTTCGCCATTATTGTCTTGTTTTATGTCACACTCTCAAATGAATGGGAACTTCCCTAACAGGTCTGCAGGTTTGATAGACATATGTTTGGCGAAAAGTAAGTTTATAGAGCGCGTTCGAAATCACTTTAAATGCGATTTGTATGTGTTTTAATTTTTCAAAATTTCTGGTTTTCTGGAAGCCCCAGCAGTTTTCTTGGGTTTCCAGCATTCCAGTATCGTTTTCTTGCAAGTGTTGTAGAAACGTTTCATGGTCCGTGTTACACTGGATCCCCCAAGAAAATAAAAAGAATGCTCAAGCACATCAAAGCAAGGAACTTAGTATCCTACGAGAATCTGAGTCATTGTTATGTATATCAGCAAATATTACTTCCTGCGATCGCGATAAATAAGATTTGTACAGTATTGACTGTAGTTGAGGATGTAATACCCCTTGATCAGTGGTACAGTAGGTAGCGGGGGCGCGGTACTACCGCTCGGTGAAGAGCGAATAGAATAGCGGAATCCGGATTGATCAGTTTGTAACAATGCGGGCTGGAAATTCCCAGGACCTGTTTGGGCGGCCACCGCACTGTTTCGGCTGAGTGGGGGTGTGGACCCGTCGGCGTGGGCCCGACTCCGCTGTGTGGGAGACTGTGGATAAGGCGAACCACGCCCTCACCCTTTCCGACTGTTAGAGAGTATGGCGCTGTTGAATCAGGGTGCAGCTCTGGGGTGTAAAGGGAGATCATATGAAAATATGTTCCGTGGCGGATGTGACACGATACCCTTTCTGGAGATGTGTTGAAGGCGTTCCAGATCAGTGAGGATAAACACGGGGGTGAATCACTCCACCCTCCCCCTCCCTCTTACAAAAATCCTATATCCACCACTGTTGAAAGAACAAAACATTCACAGTTGGAAAGGCAGGAAAAATATTAAATGTTAGCGGGGAATAGTGCGGCTAAGATAATTAATGATGCTAACAAATTCTCCGGTTATGTGGATAAAATCATTTGATAGCTACGCGGGATTGGAGGGGCACCCATGGCCTTCTATTAGTCCGCGCCCCACCACCTTCGCCACCACCACCTCCGGCGCCACCTTCGCCCCACCGAGGGCATCGATGAGCCCCTTTCTAACTCCGAAAATATGGGGGTTAGCGCAATTCTACAAAGTGCATTAGGAAGCTCATGTGACTTCAGTATGATTTTACTTCACATTTTTAGGCGCTCAGGAGAATGGTTTGACCTCCAGAGGTCAAGTTGGGTCACGATAGGCTATTTCTACTAAAATATGCAATGCGTAAGGAACCTGGGCATGACTCTCATGCCATTAGAGCTATTTAAATTTACTATGCTATGCTTGATAGGAAAGTGCCAGGGCTTTCTCTGCTATGTGGAACATAATGACCTCCCGCTAATGTTTTGACCTCCAAAGGGCACCTGTTGACCTAACATGACCTGAGGTCACGAAAGATCAGAAAGTGACCTTGCCGTATATCAAACGGAAGCCATTGATGAGACATACACGATGACGTTTAATTCAGCGCTCTAGCTTGATGAGGTTAAAAGTAGTTTTCAAAATGCTGTTTTTTACCCCTGGTGACCTGTGATGACCTCAGATAGGTCAAAGGGAAAATATCACCCCTGGAATCCGTGAAAGGGTAGCCAATAATGCTTTTCTGAGAAATCTGAGAATTTGCAACCGTTTTTGTGACTTTTAGATCATAAGACAGCTTTTTCCATGTTTTTATGGAAGAGGTCCCTTTGTGACCTGACCGCAGTTCACCAAATATAACAAAATCCGGATATGCAATTTGTAGACCCTGGAAGGGTCATCAAGTGTAAATAGTTTCAAATCGATCAGATTAGAAATGTAGCTAATGTAGAGCTCAAAAGTTGAAGTGAGGTTACCTTGGTTGACCTTGCCTGGTGACCTGACCTATTGTGGCCCGGGGTAAAAATTTTTAGTGAGGGTGGGAAAACGATGGGCTGAGAAGTAGAACCCTCAACCACAGTGCTGCACCTCGTCGTATTTCTGCTTTTCTGAAAAAAACCTTCGGGGGCCATCGTTGTTCCCCGGTGGGACGAAGGTTAAATGGGTAGTGCACTAAAAAATATTGCGTCAAGTCAAGACCAAACTGCCAAAAATTAGGTTTAAACAGTGATACAAGTTGTACTTCTGTGAGTTTATGATTACTGTGAGGGGTCGTTTTAGTCTCAAATCTGACTTCTGTGATATTTATTTGGCTGTTTTAGTGAAAAAATTGGTCCCTTTTTGGCCCTGCTTCTAACTCGGTTTGGCCCTTTTCTACTGAAAAAACTTGGCAGGCCTGGGCAGCATCTATAATCTCTAGAAGATGGAAAGACACAAAAATTTGGCAAGGTTTTTTAACGCTAGCAATTCTAAATATTATTAACGCCCCCCCATGGGGAGTTGATCCCCTAAAGACACTTAATGGCCAGCACAAGAAATGCCCTCCCCCCCCCACTGACATTTCCTTAAAAATGCCCTGAGTATCAGTTGTACTCTACATTATTGGGAATATCTCATATTGTTACGTCATAGATCAGTGGCCTTGAATGGCCTTGTCCTAAAAATTTCAGAGGACATGGTGTGGAACCTTTCTTTTATGCCCTTAGTCCGTTTTCAGTATGTTCCCGGCTCTGTCCGCATATCACGGCATTTCCCAATAGGTCTCCAACACTGCCCAGAAATTGCCTTTACGGCCTTCTTTGACCTCGAAGATCTTGTTTGACCTTGATCTGGGACAATACAAACTGGCTGTAATGTAGATCATTATGGCCTCCATGCACCTTCAAACGGGCGTTGTTCTAACCCTCTTGGTTTCCGAGATCTCAGGGGAGGGGGCACTCTAGGACCCTCCCTTCACTGCTCGTTGACGCCAGACCCCTCTCCTCTGCACGTGTAAAGTGCGTGAGGCTACTGCCCCCTTCCACTTGGGAGTGAGCCGAGTGTGTCTGTCGGCGGGCGGGGGGTTGCGGACCAGAGTACGTAAGGAAGAAGTTCGTATGCCTTAAGTACGTACGCAAAAGTACGTATGGCTAAAGTACGTATAGATAAAGTACGTACGTGTATAATAATCATAATGGAAAAAGTTCGTATGGAAGAAGTTCGTACGGGTTAAAGTACGTAGGGGTAAAATGTTCGTAATGTAAAAAGTTCGTATAGAAAAAGTTTGTACGGGTTAAAATACGTAAGGGTAAAATGTTCGTAAATGGAAAAAGTTCGTGCGGGTTAAAGTACGTAGGGGTTAAATGTTCGTAATGGAAAAAGTTCGTATGGAAAAAGTTCGTACGGGTTAAAGTACGTAGGGGTAAAATGTTCGTAATGTAAAAAGTTCATATAGAAAAGTTCGTACGGGTTAAAGTACGTATGGGTAACATGTTTGTAATGCGAAACGAATCGTCGCCGGTAGGCTGTGACGGTGGTACGACGCACATAGGCCCTAAATGCCTCCGTCCGTGGCCAATATTACGAAAATGCAACTTTTTCTAAATCATTTCCTGAGCACATATACTGATAGAGAATTCTTTACTGCACTTGAAACAGACATTGAAAACACAAACCGTGCTCTGGAAGTCTTTGTAGAGTTCCTTGAAGTAAGCACTCGGGTGCGCCACCCGCGGACCAGAGATCTACCGCGAAAACTACGCACATTTCATCATGCTTAAAATCGACCATGAAAGCAAGAACAGGTCAAAATATGGCAATACCACTATTGTGTGAGCCCTTTGCGAAGGGTTTCGGTACAAAATAATGCAAAAATAGTTTTGACAACTATTTTATAGACTATTCTCTCAGTATGCTGCATATCTCAAAAACTGTTCGACTTACAAATACAAAGAGAGGGATTTAAAACTTGGCCAGCATCGGCCCCGCATAAAACTACCATTAAACGATTCGCCAGGATGTGTTCTACAAGGGCAAGTCAAAATATCTTGCGTCCACTTGCAGCCCCGTGCTCCAGATGACATATAATAACTCAGGTTGTGGCTCCAGCCAAGCCGCTGCGGTGCTAATGCAACGCCGTGGGCTACCGAATGGAGGCATGGACCGGCCAAGAATGTGCGATATGAGTGGACTATCAGAGAACAATGCTATAATAAATGCCTAGAAGTGCAGACATTAGTTCATACAATTTCAAAACACTATAACCGTCTTAATTTGTGTATTAACTACTGTGTTGACTGTTATCCAAATACCCGGAGGGACTGCCGACAATGAACCATTTATTGCATGAGAAATGTTCCTGCTAGATGTGTCAATCTCTGGATTCGGATCCCGCTATTTTCAAAAGCCCCAATCACTGGATTAAGCCTCTCTGATCGCGGGATTCGGACATGTATTATAATACCTTCAAGCAATGCCAGGACAGCAAAAAACGATACCTAAGAATCCTGTTTTGCTGCATATCACAAGTTAAACCACATATGGTGAATACCAGTCATACTTTTTCCTCCAATTGAACGGTCGCCGTAACCATCGGAGTTCCGAGGTGTCCTAGAGATCCAATCGGGAATCGAATTTCCTCGCCGTTCCCACTGTCACGAGCCGAGGCAAGATGACGCTCGGGCTGCTCAGGTAACCTACGTCCCATAGTTGGCGATACCGCGATATCGTATGTAGCGGAGGGGGGAGACACGGACTGACCTTAACGGACTGATATTTTGATATGCCTTGAGGAAACACAAGGGAGGGATATATTCTACCCCTTTCTTCTACTCTGCGTGTTATCACGCGCACTGGAGGGGCCTCGGATACTCTCCCAACTATTTTTTCCGGGATGACCGGAGAACCGCTCGTAGCCAAAACACGGGAATCGGCCGCATTTGATAAAATTTAATAGCGCGTCAAAAAGTGAAACAATTTTGAAAATTTTTCGAAAATTGTTTGACTTATAGGCTTCTAAAGTGAGGCCTACATTTTGAAATCGCCGCGACCGCGCAGTCGAACCGGTTTGCTTGCATTGGAGACCAAGAGGTGACATCACAGTGCCATATAGACGGGATGATATGTCAAGGTCACACCCAGTTGTAAGTTCAAGGTCAAAGGTCAAGGTTAAAGATCATGGGTAAAGGTCAATCCTCATTTCCAGCACAAGGTTTGCCATAGTGCTACTTTAAGTGTGCATAATAGGGAATATCCCATATTGTGACGTCACAGGTCGATGACCTTGAATGACCTAGACCTCAAAAATGAAGGAAATATTCTTTGCGACACAATCTCTATGACCATGGTCCGGCTTTAGCTTACTCCCGGCTTTTTCCACGCACAATCAGGGCATTTCCCAACAGGTCCCAAGCATGGCCAAAATTTGACCTTTACGACCTCGTTTGACCTTGACAATATAGACCTAGTTCAATGAAAATTAGTTATGATGTAGATCACCATAGCCCCCATCCACCCCCAATCGGCATTTTTTAAGCCTCTTAGTCTCCGATATCTCAGGGGGCTTACCAGCCCCCATCCTGTGCGCGTTAGTGTCGGACCCCTCTCCATTGAGGTTGTTAATAATCATTCGAATGCCGGTTATAATAGAACATTCTCATGCAGAAAAGGTGTTACAATTATACCAAAAAACCGGCTTAAAAAGAAAAACCAAGCTCAAATACACATTTATGATGCCTCCCGTTTTGTTGTTCGTGGTGACGCTTATGAATTTATGGCAGACCAAGATTGCTGTATCGTTGTTTATGGATTACATGTTTATTGTTTGCAGTGTTTCAAACTACAATTCGGTCGCAATTCATGGCGCCATGACAACACCTGCAAAATATTTTACGGACACCCTGGGCTGGATTCAGTTGCTCCAAATGCCCCTATTTTCACTGTCCTGATTACGCCCATATAAAATAAAACTTATATATCGAAGGCCAGTGTTGTGCGCTATTCAATTATCTGTCACATGAGCTCCTTTGTTGAAAAAAATCGGGGGAATTTGCGGTATTGCGAAGGAGTTTTCCACGAAAAGTAATATTGGCCACGGATGGAGGCATTTAGGGCCTATGTGCGGCGGACTGGTGCTACAGGGATGTGACGGTGGTGCGGCTGGGATGTGACGGTGGTGCGGCTGGGATGTGACGGTGGTGCGGCTGACTGGTGCGGCTGGGATGTGACGGTGGTGCGGCTGGGATGTGACGGTGGTGCGGCTGGGATGTGACGGTGGTGCGGCTGGGATGTGATGGTGGTGCGGCTGGGATGTGATGGTGGTGCGGCTGGGATGTGATGGTGGTGCGGCTGGGATGTGATGGTGGTGCAGTTGGGATGTGATGGTGGTACGGCTTGGATGTGATGGTGGTGCAGCTGGGATGTGACGGTGGTGCTACAGGGATGTGACGGTGGTGCGGCTGGGATGTGACGGTGGTGCGGCTGGGATGTGATGGTGGTGCGGCTGGGATGTGATGGTGGTGCGGCTGGGATGTGACGGTGGTGCGGCTGGGATGTGATGGTGGTGCGGCTGAGATGTGACGGTGGTGTGGCTGGGATGTGATGGTGGTGCGGCTGGGATGTGATGGTGGTGCAGTTGGGATGTGATGGTGGTACGGCTTGGATGTGATGGTGGTGCAGCTGGGATGTGACGGTGGTGCTACAGGGATGTGACGGTGGTGCGGCTGGGATGTGACGGTGGTGCGGCTGGGATGTGATGGTGGTGCGGCTGGGATGTGATGGTGGTGCGGCTGGGATGTGATGGTGGTGCAGTTGGGATGTGATGGTGGTACGGCTTGGATGTGATGGTGGTGCAGCTGGGAAGTGATGGTGGTGCGGCTGGGATGTGACGCTGGTGCGGCTGGGATGTGACGGTGGTGCGGCTGGGATGTGACGGTGGTGCGGCTGGGATGTGACGGTGGTGCAGTTGGGATGTGACGGTGGTGCGGCTGGGATGTGACGGTGGTGCAGTTGGGATGTGACGGTGGTGCGGCTGGGATGTGACGGTGGTGCGGCTGGGATGTGACGGTGGTGCGGCTGGGATGTGACGGTGGTGCGGCTGACTGGTGCGGCTGGGATGTGATGGTGGTGCGGCTGGGATGTGATGGTGGTGTGACTGGGATGTGACGGTGTTGCGGCAGGGATGTGATGGTGGTGTGGCTGGGATGTGACGGTGGTGCGGCTGGGATGTGACGGTGGTGCGGCTGGGATGTGATGGTGGTGCGGCTGGGATGTGATGGTGGTGCGGCTGACTGGTGCGGCTGGGATGTGACGGTGGTGCGGCTGGGATGTGACGGTGGTGTGACGGTGATGTGACGGTGGTGCGGCAGGGATGTGATGGTGGTGTGGCTGGGATGTGACGGTGGTGCGGCTGGGATGTGACGGTGGTGCGGCTGGGATGTGACGGTGGTGCGGCTGGGATGTGACGGTGGTGCGGCTGGGATGTGACGGTGGTGCGGCTGGGATGTGACGGTGGTGCGGCTGGGATGTGACGGTGGTGCGGCTGGGATGTGATGGTGGTGCGGCTGGGATGTGACGGTGGTGCGGCTGACTGGTGCGGCTGGGATGTGACGGTGGTGCGGCTGGGATGTGACGGTGGTGTGACTGGGATGTGACGGTGGTGCGGCAGGGATGTGATGGTGGTGTGGCTGGGATGTGATGGTGGTGCGGCTGGGATGTGACGGTGGTGCGGCTGGGATGTGACGGTGGTGCGGCTGGGATGTGACGGTGGTGCGGCTGGGATGTGACGGTGGTGCGGCTGGGATGTGACGGTGGTGCGGCTGGGATGTGACGGTGGTGCGGCTGGGATGTGATGGTGGTGCGGCTGGGATGTGACGGTGGTGCGGCTGGGATGTGACGGTGGTGCGGCTGGGATGTGACGGTGGTGCTACAGGGATGTGATGGTGGTGTGACTGGGATGTGACGGTGGTGCGGCAGGGATGTGATGGTGGTGTGGCTGGGATGTGACGGTGGTGCGGCTGGGATGTGATGGTGGTGTGGCTGGGATGTGACGGTGGTGCGGCTGGGATGTGACGGTGGTGCGGCTGGGATGTGACGGTGGTGCGGCTGGGATGCCGCCGCCGGACGGTGAAGGCCGTGCCGTTCCGACGTGGCGGGCCCGGGCCTCGGCCGTTCTCACGGCTCGTACAGACGCGGTATCCCGGCCTGCCGCGGGTATAAGTGCTCTCCAGCTGCTCCGAGAACGCTAATCAGCTCCGTTCAAAAGTGACGGCTGGCGATCAGTGGTGTGATGCTTGCGCTGGTAACACCGGAACGCTCAATGCACGCGGATGCAAAATTTACTAATTCTTCCGGAAAGTGCGTTGTGTCACTTATATTTGCCTGGCTAGAAGTTGTCAGTCATGAATATATAGACTGGCGGTTTTTGGAGAGGGATGGTGAATGTAACTATCATGTGAAGAGGGGTATATCTGTTTTTATTTATTTATTTGTTTCGGCTGTGATTTTCCCCGCCCGTATTGCTGTGTTCGGCAAAGCCCCGTTTGTACACTTTCCTCTGTACCCGGGTCAGTTCCGCGAGTACGTATCTGCCACAGCTCAGTTGATAGTCACGGCTGGCGGCCTCTTCCACGCTCTTGTGTGTGCGGCTGTTTGTGACCGTTTGCAATCTCCTCCCACTCACTCAGTGCAGAAAGGAGGCAAGTTTTCTTAGCTCTTTTCACCGGATATTTGTCTCTGCGCAGGTACCTAGTCACCAGCCATATAGTTTTTGTTTCACTCAAATATCTTCCATTCCATATAGCACACAGTCCCTTACCACCGCTACACTCAGTCCGGCTCTGGCTGCGGTACCAGTGATTCCATCTCTGTTCCAGACGGCGAGAGTGAGGAGGGGCGCGGCAAGGTCGCACTCTCTCAGACGGAGAGCCAGACGATGGAGATCTGCCAGGTGCTGCTCTCGCTGATCCACGCCTGGGGGTGGACGCCGACGTGGACCGGCTGTGTGAGACCAAGCTGGGCATGCTGCGGCCCAAACAGCCCGTCTGCTTCGGCCTCATCAGTAAACACGGTCAGTCGCGCTCTGTAGTAGCGCTGGCAGACACGCTCATTAGCAGCGGCAAAAAAAATTAAGGGGCATGCCTGTGCAGCAGACTACGGATAGTTGCCGAGTTCCTGTTATTTGTTTTGTACTATCCAGAAGCTGAGTGTCCCAGACCGCCACTGGTCTTCTCACGGTTGAATAAAGCTATTGGTTTCCGCCACAAGTGAAATGAAACGACCTAGAATTCATGGTCGGCAAAGTCGGGCCGGTGGTCTGCCGGTCGGCCCACAGACGCAGTCACAGCGTGGGAATGTGCGCTTTAGTCGAATGCAGAGGTGGCAAACAACGATCCGTTCGAGAGGCTGCTTGACTAGCATCAGTGGGCACGACACTGGGTGTAGGGGTTGATGCAACAAGTCAATATATGTATAGCCCGCTACGCATAACCGGTGTATGGATATTCTCTGTCTATTGACTTTAAGGCCGTATTAGTTTGTAACATTGTCTTTGACGAGATGAGATCAGCTATTTGTTTCGTTGAGATTGTTTGCCGTGGAGTCTAGCGTGCGCTGATGTGGTATCAGTACCCGTTAGAGCCAGGCACCTGGAACAGCTACCAGCACCCGTTTCGAGGAGCTTGCTTCGGTGATCCTAACTCATTCCTATCGTTCCATGCCAAATTGAACTGCTTTCGGACTGTAACACCCCTAGTTCCCAAGCCTTCTTCCATCTTCCCTTGGTATAAACCATCTTAGGGCAGAACATTTTTAGAGAGAAAGTGAGGACCATTTTTGGTCTGCAGCTCTTCCCATTGGCCACAGACCTTTTGCATTCTCTCTGACTGAAACCAGGCCCATTTGGCTCTAAATTACTGCAGCTCGAGTACCTCGTTAGGCGAGGGCTATTGCGTCCTTTTCTGAATGTCGCGATGGCTCCGTAACGATGCATGTTATGCCGAAGAGGGAACCGCGATACCTGGGGAAGGAGACTTCAGTATCCTTTTATCACCAGAGTGTCCCTTTCCTTCTGTGGCTACAGGTGAAGTTGTGACAATTCAGTGCCTGAGGCTGTTCTCCTGATGACCGCTGTCCGATGGGGCAGGTTTTGTATCACTGCTTCTGCCGACGTTTCTGGGCGGGCGCGGCTCGGCGGCGATGGCGGCGCCTCTGGCGGAGCGCACGGTAACCTTCACGCGGCGCACCCACTGGGAGCTGAGCTGCGCCCTCACCACTAACCACCTGTTGGCTGTGATCTCCATCGCCGACACCCTTATGTCCATGAACAACACCAGCTTCGTGCCGGAGACGGAGCGGCGCAAACGACTGCAGAAGTGAGACGGGGTGGGAGAAGCCTAGTATAGAGGGACGCAGCAGGAGAGGCCTGGCATAGAGAGACGTAGCGAGAGAGGTCTGGCGTAGTGAGACGCGGCGGGAGAAGCATGGCATAGAGGGACGTGACGGGAGAGGTCTGGCATAGAGAGACGCGGCGGGAGAAGCATGGCATAGAGGGACGTGACGGGAGAGGTCTGGCATAGAGAACGCGGCGGGAGAGGTTTGGCATGGAGGGACGTGACGGGAGAAGCATGGCATAGAAGGACGTGACGGGAGAGGTCTGGCATAGAGAGACGCGGCGGGAGAGGTTTGGCATGGAGGGACGTGACGGGAGAAGCATGGCATAGAGGGACGTGACGGGAGAGGTCTGGCATAGAGAGACGCGGTGGGAGAGGTCTGGCATAGAGGGACGCGGTGGGAGAGGCAAGACCAGAGCCGTGTCTCAACTCCATTTTACTAAATATTTTGTGAGCTATTTTCGGAAATTAGGAACATCTATAGATGATGTGGTGTGTTAGAAAAGGAAATATACGTGGTAGCGTGTGAGCATGTGGCCTCCACTCTGTTTACCCAGCCTAAAGGCAGAAAAAAGTTTGGTGAAACTCGCCTCCTGACTGATACGCTGGAACCAGTACCATGCATCAGTGTGACTGATGCAAGTACAGCTGGGATGTTACCGGCACCCATGGACCATTCAAAATGTCTGGTTTATTTTACTTTGTTCATAATCGCCAGCGCGTCTAATATGGCTGTTTCATACACGGCGCGATCAAGAAAGACATTTAGGAGCTACATTATTGTTATTATTATTATGTTTTAGGAGTTACAGCCGAGGAAAGGGCAGAAAGTGATGTGAAATTTGAGGGTATGTCGTCATTTTTGTCACGTTTGCCTTATTCGACACCATAACCGTTGGAGTGGTTTCTGCGGCCGACAGACAGCTGACCAGGACGCTGAGTCAGTCGAACCAGACCAACAACACAGGCCGCGCGCCGGACGGCATCTCCGAGCTGCAGGCGCACTTTTGGACTCAGGTCCGCGAGGTAGGTACACTGACGGAGCGGGACCCGTCTCCCTTGGCTCTGGTCCGCGAGGTACGTACACCGACGGAGAGGGGCCGTCTCCCTTGGCTCAGGTCCGCGAGGTAGGTACACTGACGGAGAGGGGCCCGTCTCCCTGGGCTCTGGTCTGCGGGGTATTTACACGGATGGAGAGGCGCCCGTCTCCCTTGGCTCTGGTCTGGAGGTAGGTACACTGACGGAGAGGGCCCGTCTCCCTGGATCTGGTCTGCGGGTATTTACACGGATGGAGAGGCGCCCGTCTCCCTTGGCTCTGGTCCGCGAGGTAGGTACACTGACGGAGAGGGGCCGTCTCCCTTGGCTCAGGTCCGCGAGGTAGGTACACTGACGGAGAGGGGCCCATCTCCCTGGGCTCTGGTCTGCGGGGTATTTACACGGATGGAGAGGCGCCCGTCTCCCTTGGCTCTGGTCCGCGAGGTAGGTACACTGACGGAGAGGGGCCCGTCTCCCTTGGCTCCCTTGGCCCTTGATGAGGTGCCCGTCTCCCTGCATTGTTGCCAGATCAACGGTGCCGGCCCGCTATTCTGCAATGCTATGCACTGTGTGCAATTTTCGGATAGGATGGAGACCTCGGGCGTCACCATGTCCCCGTGCTGTGGTTGCAGGGCTGGAGCCAACTGGCCACGCTGCACTGTGTGCAATTCCCGGAGAGGATGGAGACCTCGGGCGTGTCTCTCAAGAAGCCGCTGGTGGAGATGCTGGCGAGGAAGTGGCAGGACGGCTGTGTCGAGGTAACCGCACCTCCCAACTATATATATATATATATATATATATATATATATATATATATATATATATATATATATATATATATATATATATATATATATATATATGTCCTTGGGTACTGAGCCAGCTTGTATATGAGGTTTGGATCCTATTCACCGCCACAAATGTCATCACTGGTGTGTCTTAAAGCTTCCGTGTGGATGATTATGGATCGGGCTATAAAAATTTGTCATCCTATACCGTTCGACATCATAGGACTGGAAATATATTTACAAAGTAGGTTAAATGGTCCATTGGGGACAATTTAGCAAAATGATACATTAGGGAAGCTGATTGACCAATATTTCGAGGCTGCCATTTGGCCCCAGCGATGATGATTTGTAAATGCTTCCAGATTAAGCTTCTTGGCTGGATCTCCATGGTCCCCCTGACGGATTTTTTTATCAGTCTAGGTGACCAACTTACAAGGGTATTTGAGACCACCCATATTAACTTTGTTACTTTTTCACGTCTTACTTGAGACCACCCATATTAACTTTGTTACTTTTTAACGTATTTGGTTGCATTATTACGTTATTTTGTATTGCTGAGACCTGTTGGGCATTATGTTTGTCTGATGGCAAAGACTGGCGGATGGAGCCTCTGTTGGATGCTGCAAGGCTGTACTGGTAGTTCTGTTCGACTGGACCTTTATCTCCTGCTGTTTGAGATCCTACGGACCGACTCTGTTAGACCAGTCAGACTGACATGTATGTATAGCCTGTTGGCTCAGATCCCAGGGACTGAGCGTTAGGTTAGACCAGTCAGACTGACGTGGATCCCTGTTGGGACAGATCCCAGGGGCTGAGCGTTGGGTTAGACCAGTCAGACTGACGTGGATCGCCTGTTGGGACAGATCCCAGGGACTGAGCGTTAGGTTAGACCAGTCAGACTGACGTGGATCGCCTGTTGGGACAGATCCCAGGGGCTGAGCGTTAGGTTAGACCAGTCAGACTGACGTGGATCGCCTGTTGGGACAGATCCCAGGGGCTGAGCGTTGGGTTAGACCAGTCAGACTGACGTGGATCGCCTGTTGGGACAGATCCCAGGGACTGAGCGTTGGGTTAGACCAGTCAGACTGACGTGGATCCCTGTTGGGACAGATCCCAGGGGCTGAGCGTTAGGTTAGACCAGTCAGACTGACGTGTATCACCTTTTGGCTCAGATCCCAAGGGCTGAGCGTTGGGTTAGACCAGTCAGACTGACACCTATCTCCCGTCGGCTCAGATCCGGCAGGCGGCGCAGGCGCTGCTGCTGGCGGAGCTGCGGCGTCTGTCGCCGCGCAGTCTGAAGGCGCTGGTGGACTGGTGGGCGCCGCTTCTGCCGGCCTACGGCGACCAGACGCCGGCGCCGGCGCCCCCCACCGCCGCCCCGGAGCCGGCCGAGCCGACCGAGCCCGACACCGAGGACTTCGCCGACGAACACATCGAGGGTGAGCCAGAGTAATCAACAACGCCCGGCCAGGTCCCATGTCAATGTTTTTCAGGGGGAGTGATCCGAAGTGCATTGATTGCCTACTCACTTGTATACCATCCTTGTAGGCTGCAAAAATTTATTGGTAATCGGGGCCCCTGGTGCGGCATACTTTCAATATGATTCAGCTGTTGTTAAAGGGAATGTGGCACCTTGGTCGAATCCTGGAATTTAGTGTAATTAGGGGAACTTTTAGTCGAAAATCAAGGAGGCGTCCATGTTTTCTCTGAAAAATGTACAATGAGCTCAGTATTTTTATTTTTAAAATGCTCCTCTGGGGAAAGAAAGAAATATCTGCCTGTGGATGATGTCATGATCTGGCAACCACTACCATATTCAATACGCTTCAAGGGCTTCGATTGGCTGATACTCACTTTGACGTCAGCATATGTCGTCACACCAACAGCCATGACAACTGTGGCCTGCTGGTACATGAGGGGTACATTTAAGGTAGGTTTTAGCTTTTTTCTACGGAAATCTCGAGTTCCAAGGCAAATTATATATTGAGTACCGGGCTTTCCGACTAGCTTTACAACTTGGCTATCTCAGTTAAAATCACGTTATGAAGGCGCCGCATTCCCTTTAAAGGATCTACTAAGGTACCTGAGCTGTGGGTTAAGCCTACGCAAGGTGATGATGTTCAGAGATTACAGGACGTTCAGACCTGCACGGCTCAGTTCTGCTCTCCCCACACAGAGGACGCGGCGCGGAGAGCAGCGGCGAACGAGGCCGAGGCTCGCCGTAAGCAGGCCACTGCCATCATCCTGTTGGGGGTGATCGGCGCCGAGTTCGGACAGGAGGTTTCCGGCGGCAGGGGCGCCGGCGTCGAGGGCTTCGGGCTGGGCCCGCTCGCCCTGCACACCAGTAAGTTCGGTTTCTTTTACTGCGCATAAATCAACTGGACAATCGAGTCAATCACTGACCTTTGCATCTGTTAGATTTGGACGTTAATGCTCTCTGCAGAGTTGTGGATCGTGTTTGGCGGCGCCAGCTCCGTTGCCAGGCGGTGGGGTACACTGTGCGTTCCTGTGTGATGTGACCAGGTCAGGCGCTGGCCCACCTGCTGCTGGCACCGCCGTCTGCCCGGCTGCCGGCCCATACGCCGCTGCGCAGGGCGGCCATCGACCTGATCGGACGCGGCTTCACTCAGTGGGAGCCGCACATCGACGCCTCCAAAGTACTGCTGGCCATGCTGGAGCTCTGCTGCGAGGCCGACAGCATGGCGCCCAGGTGAGAGTCGACGCTCGGGGCTGCAGGCCGACAGCGTGGCGCCCAGGTGAGAGTCGGCGCTCGGGGCTGCAGGCTGACAGCGTGGCGCCCAGGTGAGAGTCCGGCGCCCAGGTGAGAGTCGGCGCTCGGGGCTGCAGGCCGACAGCGTGGCGCCCAGGTGAGAGTCGGCGCTCGGGGCTGCAGGCCGACAGCGTGGCGCCCAGGTGAGAGTCGGCGCTCGGGGCTGCAGGCCGACAGCGTGGCGCCCAGGTGAGAGTCGGCGCTCGGGGGTGCAGGCTGACAGCGTGGCGCCCAGGTGAGAGTCGGCGCTCGGGGCTGCAGGCCGCACTAGCTGGGAGCCGGGGTGCCTGTGGGAACGATGATGGCGGTGTTCGCAGGCGAGGTGATCAGCCCGCTGTCATTAAAGCGTCACCTGGGCAATTTGTTTTGTACTGGGCTGCTCATTCCCCCAGTTTCTGCTTTGCGGTACTGTTGTTTTCTTCCAGACCCCGTGTATTCGGTCTCCAGTGTCGTCTCTGCTGTATATTGGTGGTGCCGTCAAACAGCCACGACAGTGGTAAGTTGACGGTTGGCGGCTGTGTCTGGGCTGGGAGGCTGACGGCAGTGCTCTGGCGGCAGCATGAGCTACGGTCTGCCTCTGGCGGCGGCGGCCGACACGGCGAGGACGGCCCGCCACGCGGTGGCGCTGATCGCCACCGCCCGGCCCCAGGTGTTCGTCACTACCATGGCCAGGGAGGTGGGTGTCGCCGCCATACGATTGGACCTATCCGACCATGATTGGACTCCCTCAGAGCTATCAATTCTACTGTCATATAAGACCCAGGATGAACGATTCACGCACGGGAAGGTCTCGTACTCTAAGCTCCCTCCTGCCTAGATCACTGAGCTCAGAGCCTAGAGTGACTGAGTCACTGAGCCCTGCCTAGAGTGAGCTGGCGTGTTTTTAATCCATGTCACGTAAGATCTAGATGCCCGTTTATCCATGCGTTCAGTCAGTAATGCAATTGGCCATATAAGCCACTTCAATTGAGTGAAAGTGCTTGTAATATTTGAATGATATTACGGTTGGCGAGCCCTTAAGCCAAAATAACTAACTAATCCCTTGCCCGATGCCACTCTTCTGATCGGAAGTATTGGATCCACCTCTTGTGGCATATAATGTAAGTTATAATTTTGATGTGGTATAACTAATGAATAACTCCCAGAAGGCTGCCGCCTGCCGATACCACCAGCCGCTAACAGCGCCACCTCTCGTGGCGTCCAGCTCTGGCCTGAACCTGCCGAGCTCTCCACGTGCTGAGGCGTGATGCGAACCCGACAGGTGGCGCGATACAACAGTCTGCAGCAGAACGCGCAGTCGCTGAACGTGGTGGTGCACCACACAGTGCTGATGCGGGCCAAGCCAGAGATCCTGCGCGTGGTGCAGCTGCTCATCGAGAAGTGTCATCAACAGCTGGTCAAGTTCCTCATTGAGGTACTGTGAGGGGATGGGTTGGCTTTAGATATCATGGTTGGACTACATTTTAGCATCAATATCATTCCATCCCACCTTGATCGGTCCTATTGCATCCCACCCCGGAAGTGCCTCACTATTCAGGTGGTCCCATTCCGTCCCGGAAGTGCTTCACTATTCAGGTGGTCCCATCCCGTCCCGGAAGTGCCTTACTATTCAGGTGGTCCCACCTCGTCCTGGAACTGCCTCACTATTCAGGTGGTCCCATCCCACCCGGAAGTGCCTCACTATTCAGGTGGTCCCATCCCGTCCTTGAAGTGCCTCACTATTCAGGTGGTCTCATCCCACCCGAAAGTGCCTCACTATTCAGGTGGTCCCATCTCGTCCTGGAACTGCCTCACTATTCAGGTGGTCCCATCCCACCCGGAAGTGCCTCACTATTCAGAAGGTGGTCCCATCCCGTCCCGGAAGTGCCTGGCTATTCAGGTGGTTCCATCCCACCCCGGAAGTGCCTGGCTATTCAGGTGGTTTCTTCGTCCTGGAACTGCTTCACTATTCAGGTGGTCGCATCCCGTCCCGGAAGTGCCTCACTATTCAGGTCGTCCCATCCCACCCGGAAGTGCCTCGCTATTCAGAAGGTGGTCCCATTCCGTCCCGGAAGCGCCTCACTATTCAGGTGGTCCCATCGCGTCCCGGAAGTACTTACTATTCAGGTGGTCCTATCCCGTCCCAGAAGTGCTTCACTATTCAGGTGGTCCCATCTCGTCCTGGAATGCCTCACTATTCAGGTGGTCCCATCCCTTTCTGGGAGTGCCTGACTATTCAGGTGGTTCCATCCCACCCGGAAGTGCCTGGCTATCCAGGTGGTTCCTTCTCAACCCTGAAGTGCCTCACTATTAAGGTGGTCCCATCCCGTCCCGGAAGTGCCTCACTATTCAGGTGGTCCCATCCCTTCCCGGAAGTGCCTCGCTATTCAGGTGGTCCCATCCCGTCCCGGAAGTGCCCCACTATTCAGGTGGTCCCATCCCACCCCGGAAGTGCCTGGCTATTCAGGTGGTTCCATCCCACCCCGGAAGTGCCTCACTATTCAGGTGGCCCATCCCGTCCCGGAAGTGCCTGACTATTCAGATGGTCCCATCCTGTCCCGGGAGTGTTTCGCTATTCAGGTGGTGCGATCCTGTCCCATTGTCATTTTCTTGTGATGTTTCCAGAATGATAAGTCCCCAATGAAGCGAGACATTTTCATGTCATCCTGTTCCATTCGACTTTCCCTTGCGCCCCGATTGCCTCACTGTATTCCGGTCCACTCAGACCTCCAGGCTGGGATCAAACCAAGGGAAGTTCTGTGATCAAACCAAACAGTGTGCCCTCCGACCG
This sequence comes from Lepas anatifera, assembly GCA_034440635.1. Lineage (NCBI taxonomy): Eukaryota > Metazoa > Arthropoda > Thecostraca > Lepadidae > Lepas > Lepas anatifera. Next base: position 589,221 of record JAOTON010000715.1, on the reverse strand, counting down.
TTGTTGTCTGTAGTGAACCAAAAACGTATTCTCTCTCTCTCTCTCTCTCTCTCTCTCTCTCTCTCTCTCTCTCTCTCTCTCTCTCTCTCTCTCTCTCTCTCTCCTCCTCCCTCTCTCTCTCTCTCTCTCTCTCTCTCTCTCTCTCTCTCTCTCTCTCTCTCTCTCTCTCTCTCTCTCTCTCTCTCTCTCTCTCCCTCTCTCTCTCTCTCTCTCTCTCTCTCTCTCTCTCTCTCTCTCTCTCTCTCTCTCTCTCTCTCTCTCTCTCTCTCTCTCTCTCTCTGTCTCTCTCTCTCTCTCTCTCTCTCTCTCTCTCTCTCTCTCTCTCTCTCTCTCTCTCTCTCTCTCTCTCTCTCTGACCCGGTGTGCGGGCCGCCGCAGTTGACGGACATCCTGCTGCACTGTCTGGACCCGGGCCACCTACGGCAGCGGCCTCTGTCGGACGTCTTCCCTGCTGTGACGCGATTCAACCAGATCACCCACTGCACCAGCAGCCGGCGGGTGGCTGTCGGTACCGCCAACGGCACATTGGCCATCTACGACCTCAGGCAGACCAACAAGACCCAGGTCAGCACCGCAGTCGAGCATTCATTCTGGTGATGGATTGCTTGAATTGATGTCGATGACTTACCACAGCCCGATGGGTCCCTGTGCAATTGAGTAATTAAGTTGTGATACCGTAAGTTTTGGGGCAAACCAAAACAGCTAGGCAGTGGCTGATCAGCAATGCCGGTCGCAAAATTATTTGTGATTAAGTTTAAATCTTTATTTCTCGATGTCACGCTAAGCTACGGGCGTTGCCATCACTGCGTGTTTTTGCCGTAATTGGCTTCCACTGACCCGCTGTGTATCTGCTGTAGCAGCTGCACGCAGCGTGTTTTGGCCGTGGTTGGCTCCTTCTGACCCGCTGTGTCTGCTGTAGCAGCTGCACGCACACGCGAAGGCGATCACAGCCTGTGCCTTTTCGCCCGATGGCAAGTTCCTCGCCTCCTACTCGACTGGCGAAAACAAGATCTCATTTTGGCAGGTAAGCTTCTGGCGACTCGGTGCATTTATTATGGCGGCAGTATAATACTGGCTCAGTTGTCTACAGACCGTTGTTGTCGCGCGCCTGAGCCTGGTTGTCAGCGTGACGCTGTGTATGCATGGGCGGACAGTGCTGCGGTTGTGCGCCGCAGCTGTGGCGGTGCATCGATTTGCGATAGCGTCACATACACATATGAGTCAGTGCGATGCGGCTGAGGCCGGACTCCCGGGACTGGGAATGCCGGGCGCGCGCGGCGGCTATCGCCGCTGGCGACTCCGCGTCACGGCCGTGACCGCCGCTGGCGACTCCGCGTCACGGCCGTGGTCGCTGCTGGCGACTCCGCGTCACGGCGGCACCAGGAGCGATGGACGCTTCTGCTCAGACCGACGTCTGCCAGCCGGTGTCTCGGATCCGCATTGTTTAATGGCCTGCAGATGACTTGCCATGTTATTTCGCTGGTTAACGTATTTTTGTGGTGACTGGGTACCGATGTAGTTCAGTGGCGAGACGTGGATGTTAGAATGTTAAAATGTAGGTTCAATTCGTACGCGTCCTTGATATCTTGCTCTGTGTCCGATGGTGGCAGAGTTGATGCCTCATAACAATGACAGTTACTGCGTTGGAAAACCACAGAATATTACGGCATTAGGAAGAGCACGTCACCTTCATGGGGTGTCAACTGAGTTATCAGTCGCGTAGAGCCGGCCGGAAAACCGCTGGCTCGATATTTCGTTTCACTCAGAACTCATGTTTTACAAGAAAACAGCGTTTCATAAGCGTGCTACTTTTTGAGTGTGCAAGTAAGGCCGGCGATGCCTGCGTAAACTTGGGAGCAGCGCCGCTCAGGGTGGTTTGGGTTCGACGGGATGGCCACCTGCTCTAAATACGCACAGCTTTTCGGCAAGTGACAGACTCAGAGATGAGCCCACGTCTGGGTTTCATTACCGTTTACGTACGAATTGGCAGAGTGGGCAGTGACAGTTGCCGAGTATACGTCATCGCACATTGCCGGTTTGCGACAGCCTCACCGGTAATAACTACGCCTCCATCCACAGACGTCCACGGGCATGTTCGGGCTGGGTAACGCTCAGACGAGGTGCATCAAGACCTACAGCACTCCCCCGCTGCCGGAGATAGTGCGGCTGAACCCGCCTCGGCAGCCGCGGCTGGTGTGGAGCGGCCACAAAACGGTGACGGCTCTGCTCTCGGACGGCACCGAGCAGAGGTATAACGTCTGAGAGCCGCCGTCGCACCGCAGACCCCACGTCGGATCAACATGGCGCCAAAGCTAGACTCACGGTTGTAAGAGGAGCCTGCCGCCGGTGGCTCCTGGCGGCAGGGAGGCTGCAGCGCCGGCGCGGCGCGGTGCCATGCTGCAGGACGTGTAGAGGAGGCCGGGCAATACACCGAACTCACCGAAGCTTTTATCGCGACGGTTGTCAGTCATACGAGGCCTCGTCGGCCCTGTGTGGACGAGTGCCGGGTGTTATGCATTCCAGCGCTGTGGCTGAGTGCCGGCGATGTTCAGGTTCTGTGGCGGCGTTCGACCGGTGGACGAGGGATGGGCCGACGCCTCTCGGGACGGCAGCGTGTCAGGGGCTCTGTGCAATCGTCGCCGCCCGTGCCAACCGGCCGCTTGCCCGGGTTCACTCTGTTCAGCCACGTCGAGCGGCGGTTTAGTGACAGGCGTAGCGTGGGAACGTTTCACGCGGTGGAGAGCCACGTCAGGCTCGATGCGCCAACTGTAGAGTTGGAGGTAGCGACTCATGCCAGCCTCCTATAATCGCCATTCCCTATGAATCGTTTTGTGTTGTGTAGCTGTGATTGTGAATATATTACCGTGTTATACCCATACAGCATGAGCTTTGCTGATTTATTATTATATCGATTATTAGTGGCGATATTGCTCTAGTTTTGAGGATATGATGAGGCAGCATTTTATTCTGTCAGGGTCATTGTGTTGTTAATATGTTGCATTGTTGAGATGCGTTTGTCGTGGAAGATGACACGCCACCTGGAGTCTGAATATGTATTGGAGCGAGCGCATTTGGAGTCAGTTTCCGAAACTGCAACTGACGTGCAAGTGTTATTGCCTAACACCTGGTGCCCTAAGTCTCGATACGGTGTTTTGTACAATAGCTTTCTCAGTTTATTGACACCGGACTTCGACAACAGGTGCGCTTTACAGTGACCAGGGCTCGCCTGCACATATTCTATGTTTTCTCCTCACGGTGGCATAATGTGGCGTGGCGGCCGTGATTTGCGGGCCAGTCCATGGCGCTGTCGGGGTTCTGCTGTGTCTGCGGCGTGTGTGTGCGTGTGTGTGTGTGTGCGTGTGTGGTGGCGCCGGCGGTGGTCTGCCGCGCTGCGCCGGTATCGGAGCCTCTGTCTCCACAGACCCAAGCCTCCGAGGAAAGTCACAAACTCGCCAGTCGGCCGCGCGCCCAGTCACTGCCATAGTCAGCTGTTGTTGCTGGGTCGTCTGTAGTCACCTGGGTGGGCTGCTGTCGCCAGGGCAGGTTACCCAGTCCTCTTCGCTGGACACAAGTCAGCGCTAACGGCCCCCCTCTCCCTCCCTGCTCCTCCCAGCGCTCATGTCTGTTGTCTGTCTGTGGTCGTTCCTCTTGCAGCTATCTTGCGCATGTTGTCAAGCTCTCCCAGGCACTTACATTGTTTTTTCTGGAATCCGAACTTTCTGGTAGTCTGCGGCCGCTGGTGACAACGCTGGTTTTCTTCCGACATATGCAGTAACTATGTCTACACGTAAAGGTTGTCCGTCCGAATTAGTTTGCTGACCGCCTTGACCTGGGCCTGCTCGCCGGCTGCGTTGTTGTCCTGTCTGCTCTCTGTCCTCGTTACCTGTGTGCTGACGTCTCAGCGACCCTCACCGACGGTTCCTCTGGAATAGCCGCCACTTCCTACCCTCCTCAATAACTGAACAAATTGTTATCTTACATAGCCAGCTGTCCGTCTGTGGTGTGAGTTGCCAAGCTGCACATGTGAGTGGGCGGGGGCAGTGCCGCGGAGAAGTTCGGTAAGATGTACGGAATAAACGATGAGAAATGCGCAACAGCTATTTGGGAGGTTACACCACTCCCTTTCTGACCACGTACGAAGCCGAACATTAGCAGTCGTTACTTGAGATGCAAAGCAAAACAGTTCTAGCAAGTAAGGTGGAGGAGGGCATCTTGCATAGCCACCTGCGAATATCCGAACTGACGTGTCTGCTCGAAATTTCGTCACATTCGCCGCTCGACTGTGGCTGTGGCTTTGTCTGGTGCTGACATTTTTGTACTCTCCCCGAGGGCGTGGCGAAAGTATAAACGCGGTTGGTTCGAGCAGATAAATCTGAGCCAGAACTAGCATCGCCGAGTGCATTGGCTAATCTCCTGCAGAACCTCGGTAAATATTTACGTCTTCCCGTCCTGTATTCCCCGCTGATAACACGCCGCGCTGATACCGCGGTCCGCGGTGCACCATTGGCGCCACCGGCCTTGAATGAAGGAAACGGGGTGTAGGACGCCCATTTAGTGGAATGATGGCGAATAGATGTTACAGGGAGTAATTATATTGTGTTATTTTATTTACGAACTGACTTCAACTAGAAGTGGACTTACGTCGGTCGGGGATAACTAACAGACGAACCAATATCATCTTGGATGCAACTATCTAACAGCGAAACCGATTTTCGAGGCTTTTGAGTACACGTTGAACTGGCCAGTATAAAATGATATTGCTCGGAGATTGGCCTGTAATAAAAGCCGAGCTGACATACCGAGACAATGTTACCGATTGTGTTATCGGGTTTCGGTCGAGTTGAGTCTTAGAAACATCGATCCTGAATAAGGCTTTCGTAGTTCGCCCATGTGTCTACGCTTCTATGTGGCGCTACGCCACGTCTCTGACCAATTCGTGGCAAGTCGGTTCCAAACGGATATGTGGCGGCCGCGTGCACTCGCCACGCGTGAATAATGCCGGGATCAGAGGCGCCGCCAGCGCTGCCGCCTGCCGGCCCCCGTTCCGTCGGCACGCCTGCCAGCGGCTGTACATATAGTTTCCCAGCTAGAATGCGACCAGCACTAGTTCAACAGCGACATGGCGGCACCGCCACCGCGTCCTCTAAACGCGGCGGCACGATTTAGTGCCGAGTGGTTGCGCCGGGTGTGCCTTGTGGTGATTGATGCATGCGTGGGTCACAGGTGGGCTGCTCAGCAGAAAGGCTGCACTGCCACCATTGCCAACGGCCTGGTTTATGTAGGCGGCGGCAGGCCAAAGTTAAAGCCTCCAAACAGACTCCGCTCTCCCCTGGCCCACTCAGCGATCTCCTGCGCTGCCAGCCCGCCCGCTGCCGCCTCTCCCCTTGCCAGCAACTAGTCTGAGCAGTTCCTTGCGCTGGCCACAGATAACGCCTCCGCGTGACCAGGCCACGCATCGGGTTTTAACGCCGCCTGAGCCGGGATATTTCTAAATACCCTCTGGCGGATCACAAAAAACCGAATCCTATTCGGAGTTGCCGGCGGTTGCGGGTGCACGTCCGTGACCAGAGGCGGCAGCAGCAGCGGTTCCGGTGGGACGCGGCGGCTGATTCCTGCCCCACAGCCGGCGTGGGCCGCCACAGGTGGCTGGCCGCGTGGGCCGCGCCCTCCCTTCGCCCGCGCGAGCCGGCGCCAGTGCCGTTGGTCGCGCCGAGAGAGGCACGTGAGACGGGAGGCGCGCCGATCCGCAGCCAGTGCCGCGCGAGAGCAGGGGCGGTGACCGATGTCGCGTGCGGCGATATCGCGCAGGGCCTCCTGGATGAGCTGCAGGCACGGGGCAGCCGTATCAAACAGCGAAAATGCAGGTGAGTGGCCATCCCACCCTCGCGCATGGCCGGCGTGGAGAAACTCGGAAGGGTGGGAATGATCTCCTTGACTGGGAACGTGCCCCTTTCCTTTGTACTGGGATATTGTGTCTTGTGTCTGGACATATGGTTAAGCTCAAACTCATCACTTCAAAAAACAAAAAGGAAGGGGAGGGGAACTAATTCAACTAGTTTATCCGGCTGCATCGAACTGCGTCGCACTTCCCCGCCACTATAATAGCTAATCCGGTTTCATGTCTCGAAACAAGCAAGACACGCACCGTAGTATTTGTGGCTCAAATATAAATGCAGAGGCCCACCGCACATCAAAAAAGTGCTGGCGAGGCCCCAAACGCATGTAGTTCGCCCCGGTTCGATGCAGCCGAGGTAAAAACGATTGGACGCGATTCTGTCTTATCCGTCAAAAAAATAAATAAATAAACCGTTTTAACACGATTAAGTAATGAACGAAATTGAACCCCATCCCACGCGAGAATAGCCGCATGAGCTGTAGAGGAGTTATCTCGCGTTTGACAAATAGCACGGCCCACGTCATAGGGCTGAGAAAATGGCACTTGATAGACTCGATGACTCCATGGTGTATCCTGATATGTCTTGGGTGGTGCCTATGAAGTGGTAAGACTGAGGCTCAATACGGTAAGCCTCCTTTCTCATCGCGGGTGTGGTTTGATAGATTTTTGAGAGTGCCCGGGCAACTCCAATGATAGGTCTAATTTGCGTTTTTCTTACTATAGATTAGTTTTAAAAGAACCGGGCGGTTCGCTAGTTTAGTCTACTTCTTGCTGCTACTCAGCTACTTCCGAGCTCTACATGGTAGCAGAGTAGCGGTAGCGGTTTTAACGCCCGCACTGGAGAGGGGCCCGGCACTAACGCGCACTGGAGGGGGGCTGGTGGCCCCCCTGAGTTCTCGAAAACTAAGTGGCCTAGGAAAACTCTGGTTTGGGGTGGGTGAGGGCTATGGTGATCCATATTATAGCCAATTTGTATTGATCTAGGTCAAACGAGGTCATAAAGGTCAATTATTGGCCGTGCTGGGGATATCGAGGATAAAGTGACAGCGAGAAAGCCCCAGGCTTTTCCTTAAGTTTTGGGGTCAAGGTCATTCAAGGTCATTGACATATGACGTCACAATATGACATATTCCCTAAAATTCCACTATGACTAGCATAAAAGCAACCGTTGTGCGAGAACGAGGATTGGTCTTGACCTATGACTTTTGACCTTGAACTGACCTTGGGCTTTGCATTGAATTATCTTAACTATAACGTCATATCAAAATATACGTCATACTGGGTAACGCCATTTGACCGGAAGGGCTGGGGTCAGTGACCTTGAACATGCTGGTATCATAGGCGGATCCAGGATTGCCGATCGGGGGACACCTTCCCGGGGGGGCGCCATCCGGACCGGGGGGCGCCATCCGGACCAGGAGGGCGCCACTTATGGCCGACAAAAGCAAACAGGTGGACGCCAAATCCTATCGGTGGGCGCCGACTTTCGCATCCTGGGGGGGGTGGATGGGAAGCGACATTTCAGGGGGCGCCATCGACCTTTCAGGGGGCGCCGAGGGTCGATCGGGGGGGCACGTGCCCCCTTGCCCCCCTGGATCCGCCTATGGCTGGTATGACCATGGGCTTGACCTTGGTTTTGATCTTCATATGGGATGACCTTGAAATATAATCTCGTTTATATCACTGGCAGCGGAACTGGGGGGAGGTACCGGGGCACGGTGCCCCTCCCCTCCCTTAAATAAGAAATTTTAACACTAGCCCTATGGCGTTGACTGGAAAGAAATTGGTTGAAAAGCCCATGGTGCCCCCCTTAACTTCAAACGTTCCGCCGTAACTGGCTTATATGCGATTATAAAGCCAGCAATAGGTATCAGATGCAAGGGAACTGGTGCGACCACGCTATTGCGGTGATCTCAAAATATAGGGCTTGACTTTAAAATGCTATAAGTCAAAAACTTTCTAACCGATTTTCCTAATTATTTCCCCAATCAATGCGCTGTTACATTCACCCAAATTTTTTCAAGTAGCATTAAGGGGATCACCACTCCTCCCCCAGAAGATAGAAGATAAGAGATTGATAGGCGCGAATGTTGTCCGTCAGAAAAAAGATTGAATAAATGTTTTTGTTCACGATATATTTTGCATATCTTTCAGTGCGATAACTTATTATAACTATGCTGTACAAACAGGTAGAAGCTTTGCTTGAAATTTATTAACCCTCGCCTTAGTGGGGGGGGGTTGTTTGAGCCTCTACTACCCTTTGTCCACTGCAACCCGGGTTTGAACACCCCTCGGATTTTATCGACGGCACGAGAAAACGGTGGCACCCCGTGCCACCACGTGCTTGGCATACCTTATGCTTGATTGATTCTGCAACTTCTCCGAGAAAAAATTAAGTTCGGGTCGGCTCAGCTCTAGGTCACCTGACAAGGTTAACCCTCGCCCCACCGGGGGCCATCGATGGCCCCCCCTAAGGTTTTTCCGGGATAGCAGAAAAACGACGAGGCTCAGCACCACGGTTGAGGGCTCTACCTCTCACTGCATCATTTTCTCATCATCCCTGAAATTTTTTACCCCGGGTCACCCAAGGTCAGGTCACCAGACGAGGTCAACCAAGGTCACCTCACTTCAAATTTAGAGCTCTGTAAGAGCTACATTTCAAAGTCGATCGATTTGAGACTTCCTACACTTCATGACCCCTCCAGGGTCTACAAGGTGTATATCCGGGATTTTTCGATTTCGTGCCCTGAGGTCAGGTCACGAGGCGACCTCTCCCATTGGAAAAGCATGGGGAAAACCTGTTTCATGATATAAAAGCCACAAAAATGATTGGAAATACTCAGACTGCTCAGAACAGCGTTTTTGGACACCCTTTCACGGATCCCAGGGGTCATATTTACCCTTTGGCTTTTTCTAGGTCATCAAAGGTCAGCAGAGGTCAAAAACAGTATTTTGACAATAACTTTTGACATAATTAAGCTAGCGCGGTGAAACAAACACCATCGTGTTTGTCTCGTCACTGGCTTTCATTTGATATATGGCAAGATCACTTTTTGACCTTTCGTGACCTCAGGTCATATTAGGTCACGTGGTGACCTCTGGAGGTCAAACCACTGGCGGGAGGTCTTTACGTTCCACATAGCGGAAAAAGTACTGGCAATTTGCTATCAAATGTACTTTACCAGGCCTCAATAGCTCTAATGACATAAGAGTTATGCCCAGTTTGCTTAATCATTGCATATTTGAGTGAAAATAGCTGATCTTGACCTAATTTGACCTCTGGAGGTCAAACCATTGACCTGAGCACTAAAACATGCCAAGTAATTTCTTACTGAATTCACGCGAGCCTTCTATTGCACTTTGCAGATTTGCGCTAACTCCCATATTTTCGGAGTTAGAGGGGGGGGGCATCGATGGCCCCGGTGGGGCGAAGGTGGCGCCGGACCCCGGTGGGGCGCGGGTTAAATGAACTCACCTTCGAAGATGTGTCAAGTGGCACCAGTGGAAGCAGGCTTAGTCTATTGATCAGATATTCATATCACATAAAGGGCTAAGGAGTGCCACAAGTTGTAATAACGGGATTTTTATATCGATGGTCAAGGGAGGGTTAGAACCTCTACATTAGAATGCATACATTCAAATCCCGAAACAGGGATTGGTCAAAGATGACGCTATTTCAATAGACACGCCTTATAATTCCTTCCTTTTCCCAAATCGTAGTATCTTAGGCCACTCTCCAGGGCCGTATTGCAAGTTTGGACCTGTGACCTCTGGGAGGTCATTTGAAAGTGTAAAGTTAAAAGTGTCTTGAGACTACTTAAGCAGGTTTTTAGACATGGATTCCAGTGCTAAAAGTCGGCCCCCTTGGGCCGATCTCAAGCACTGGAAAGAAACGCCTCTCGCCGCAGCCGCCGGGCCCCCCTGCGGAGGGCCCGGCGGCTTCGGCTGTACCCCGGCCCCGCAAGCTGCCTCCTAATGTCACCCAAAGGTTCTAGGGGCCGATATATAGTACCCGGGGGCCCCTCAAATTAATCTCGGAGGCCTCTTATGAGCTTTCTTTGGAGTCCACAAGAATTTGGCTCCATTGGCCCCATGGAGTCGTTCTCGGGGACCTGCCTCAGAGGTCCCACGAGCCCTGCAACCGGGCCCCTAACAATGGTCTCGGGGGCCCAATGCTGGCCAAGCTGGGCCCTATTCTCAGCAGTTTTAGGTCCCCGGTATTCCATCCGGGCCCCCTGTGGCTGCACCCAGGCCCCCTGCGGTTCACCCTGGTCTCCTGGTGGCCATCCGGGCACCCTGCCACTCTTCCGGGCCCCTTGCAGTACACTTGAAACCGCTGAGTCGGTGACCGGACCCCTCAGAACTGCTCCGGGCCCACTGCTGCCGAATCCGGGCCCCTATTCTCAGCCGTCGCAGAGCGAATTCCACTGTAATCCACTCGGGCCCTCTGTGACCACAGCCTAGCCCTCTGCGGTTCACCCGGATCTCTTGTGGCTATCCGGACATCCTGAAATACTAACGGGGCCTCTGTGGTTCACTTGGAACCTTTGTGTCCGCGACCGGGCCCTTCACGATAATCTCAGACATATTGTGAGTATACTCGGCCCCTGCCTTGCTTGCGGGACTCCTTTGGTCTTGGTCTTCTGCGGCTACAACATCTTTCCCTGCTTGGGAGTAGTAGGTATGATATCTTAAACTTTTAGTTTAAGCTAGCTCCAGACTATTATATGCGGTCTGAGATGGTCCCGATCAGAAATCCAAGCCGAAATTTCAAATTTCGGCGTGGCCAGTGGCCAGTCGCCTGGATCTGTGGAATTAAATGTTGTACGGATCTCAGGGGTTTTAAGGCCAGTTCATAGATTTCTGGGCGTTTGAAGTCCTCAGAAATTTTGCCCCTCAAAACGGTGTTGAACATTTTTGTTCTGCTCACCAATATATCCTTTATGTGTACATATCTAGGTTTTTTATTTATACCTTGCACGGTCGGCCCCCCAAAAATATATCGGGCCAGTGGCGGATCCAAGGGAGGGGGCAAAAAGGCAATCCCCCAAACGGAAAAGCTCGGGAAAAACCATGTTTTTGCCCTCCTCAAAGCGATCGACCTCCTTTTTTCTCCGAATCCTTTTTAGTTTATAAACAAGATTTTGGTGCTTTAGGTCAGCTTCAAACACAACCAGTTAAGTTCAGTGCAAATATGTGGCCTTGGATAGGAAAAAGTATCTTGAGCCCATATCTTTCAGCCCATGACTTTTTTTCCTCAAATAGCCAAGGCTGCCGGCAAGTCATATTGTAGCGCAATTTTTCAATGTGTGAGGTTTTTTTTGCTTTTCGACTTTATGCCCCTCCCAAACCGACCGGCTGGATCCCCCACCGTTTCGGGCTCCCTGCGAGCAGGCCGGGGCTCCCATGGTCAGGGAATTCGCCCCCTCCTTGAGGGATTTCTGGATCGATTGGAGAGGGCATATGATGAAGGGGAAACTGTGGCATGCTGAAGGGAGCGTGAGTGGGAAGCGTTTCAGTTGGGTGGTAGATCGGTGCGTGAGGGGCTACGAATCAGGTCCTAGAATCCCTTGCGACCAAGATAACTTTACCCTTGTGACAATGTTCCGGGGTGAGGAGTAATAAGAAGTGCGTCTGATGAAAGGGGTTCAGGTTTGGTCAGCAGCGCTAACAAAGATTTTCTAAAGGTTTATTAATCTAGAGTCTCTGAGTGGTTAGTTGAAGAATTTTTCATTTCGTTGAATCAAAGGCCACAAAAACGGAAAAATTTGTGTGGAGAAAGAACAACCAACAAAGCGAAGGGTGAGAGGAGGGAATCAGTAAGGTAATTGGACATTCTAATTGCGAATTAACTATTAGACAACCTATTTTCAGCGTTTGGGAAAGCTTGCGCCACCGGAACAAAGTCTGCTTTAGTTTCTGTGTGGGATACCAATCAGGTAGGTGTGGCTGCTAAAACAACGAACTCAGTTTGAACCCTGATAATTAAACTTAATGTCGAAATAATCGGCTCCAGCTCAAGGTGTTTCTGGTAGTCAGTTTATTTTGAATCCTTTATGCTTCATCTCATCTTAATTAGACTAGAATAGACTTTATATCAATTAGGTTTCAAGACACCTCTTGGTGTTAATAAGCATTCCTTACCTTACCTTACCTTACCTACGGTTGTCGGAAATTTTGGAGGCCAAATGGCCTGCAGGTTCCGTTCTATGACGAGCTCAAATTAACAGAAGTCCTCATTTGGTCTTTCTCAGCAGTAGATACTGAGTCGGAAACCACGGGCAGACGCCCGTGGATGGGGGTTGGTCAGTCAGGGACCTCGAACCTTAGGTGAGTCCAGTTTGAGTCCAGTCTTGCCTTGAACTGTTCGACAGTGTGGGCTTCAACCACGGACACCGGTAGCGAGTTCCAGTCATTTACAATGCGACACCTAAAGGCAGTATGGCGAACTCTGGATGTGGCAGTAGGCTTAACCAGCTTCCAGGGGTGGCCACGGGTGCGCAAGGTCCTGTCCAGACTGAGAAACGGTGTTGGGTCCTGGTCAACAGCCCCATGTAGGAGTTGATAGGTCCTAATCATATCACCTCAGTGTCTTCTATAGTATAACGCTGGAAGCTTGAGAGCTCTCAACCTTTGCGGGCATGAAAGTCCCCTGATAGAACTGACCAAACGTGTGGCACGGAGTTGAACTTTTTCAAGTGCTCTCTTGTCGGCGCGATTGAAGGGGCCCCAAGTAGAATTACCATATTCGAGAAGAGGGTGGACTAGTGCCTTGTAGAGAAGTGGCAGTGTGAGCAATTGTATGTTAGCGAAGGTCCTTCTAATCAATGCAAGGACGCGAGTAGCTTTCGAGATTGCTGATGCAGCGTGCTCCCTGAATTTTAACTCACTATCAATGAGCACACCTAAATCCTTCTCAACTTCAGTCTTTTCCAAGGATGTTCCCCCATGCAGTAGTTGTGGTGGCTGTTGTTACGGCCTAGGTGGAGGACAACACATTTGTTGACATTGAAGTGGAGTTGCCACTCAACAGACCACTCATAAACCCTGTCAATATCGGCCTGGAGGTAACTAACAGAAATGGGATGATTGGCCCTATTGTATATTTTTGTGTCGTCTGCGAAAATTTTTATGCCGGACTGGACATGATCCGGAAGGACATTGATAAAGATAAGGAACAGCAGTGGTCCTAGGACAGATCCCTGCGGGACCCCACTGGTCACAGTGGCCCAATCAGAGATCGAGCCAGCCACTGAGACTCGCTGGAGTCTTCCCGTCAGAAATGCCTTTATCCAGTTCAGTAGCTTCCCTGTCACTCCATAGCCCTCAATCTTCATCATAAGCTGTGCATGTGGAACCTTGTCGAAAGCTTTCTGGAAGTAGAGGTAGACAGAGTCAACAGGATGGGTTCTCTCCAGCATTTGCGTCCATTCCTCAATGACTTCAAGGAGATGAGAATCACAGGATCGCTTAGGTCGAAATCCATGTTGACTGCTGGACAACAATTGGTGCTCGTTAAGGTGCTGTAATACTGTATCCTTGATGATGGACTCAAGAACTTTGCAAGTCACTGAGGTTAGGCTGACAGGTCTGTAGTTACCTGGGACCTGCCTATCCCCTGTCTTGAAGATTGGGATAATGGTCCCAAGTTTCCACTTGCTTGGGAGGACTCCCTCATCCAGAGATTTCCTAAATAGATGTGCCAGTGGGATGGCAAGAGAGTCAGCTGCATCATGCAATACCCAAGGATGGACAAAGTCCGGACCAGGAGAGCTGGACACACTGAGGTGCAACAGCTTGGAGTGGACTAATTGAGGAGTTATAAGGACGTCATCGACGGAAGCTTCTGGACAATGGTTGTGAAAAGTTGGTATACAATCCAAGTCCTCCTCAGTGTAGACAGATGAGAAAAATGAGTTAAGAAGCTGCGCCTTATCACTGTCATTCTTAACAAGGCAGCCGTCTTGGGTCTTCAAGTTGTTGATGCCAGACCTGGTCTTAAGCCTTGACCCAGTATAGTACCAGAAAGCCTTCGGGTTGGTTTTGAGATTCGCAGCGAGTTTGCTCTCATAGTCCCTATGAAGCCTACGGGTTGTGTTCCTCAACTTGTTTTGGCACCGGGTGAGCCTGGTGAGATCGATTGGATCCCTTGTGCGCTGGTAGACTTGGGATAACTCCTTCTTCTTTTGTTTGATATTGAGGGCTTGACTGTTCATATAAATGTTCTTACGATTACTTCTGGTCCTGAACTTTGGAATGCATGCATCTATGCTTGAGTTGAGATGAGTCATGAATAGTTTGAATGCTTCTTCAGTACACAATACCTCCATGGTGCTCCAATCAATGTCAGAAATCATTGTGTTCAGCTGTCCAAAATTGGCTCGGGCAAAATTGTACTTGGTAGTTCCACAATCCTTGCGAGCTGCATAGCACTGAAGGTCAAAACGAAGAATCAAGTGGTCACTCCTACCTACCCCATGGAAGTATTCAAGGTTTTTCACCATTCCTTCTTCGTTAGAAAATATCAAGTACAAAACATTTGCTATCTGACTATCCCGAAAACGAGTGGGCTGTGTGACATGTTGGTACAAATAATGATCTTGAGCAAGCTCAATTAGATAATGGGACGGATGACCGGGAGGCGCCATGGAAAGTTCAGTAGACCAATCAATTTGTGGAAAATTGAAATCTCCAGCCATGAGAATATGTGATGCTTTCGTTCCTGAGACCTCCTTCAGCAATTCAGAAAAGTCAACCATGCTTTGATGCCCATCACCAGAGGGGCTGCGATAGATGCCTCCGACCAGCCAATAGTCTTCTCTGTGCAAGTTGACTCGGACGAATAGGTGCTCCTTGAAGACGGCTGGAAAAGAAATAAGGGATGACCTCAGGGTGTAGATTGACACTCCATGATTGCCACTAGGACCAAGGTTGGCTAGGTTAGGGTCAAAGCTAGTGAAGACGTTATAATTAGGTATGCCTAGGAGAGATGGGTGAATCGGCAACCTTTGGGCCTTTGGAATCACCTTGGTCAGGATGATAAGGTCTGGCTCTTCACCGGCAATCTGTAAACAAAATTCTTCTCGTTTGTTGAGAAACTGGTCACAGTTTGTGTATAGTACTTGAATATGCTGTGCATCATTTAGTCAGATTGACTGGCCTTGTTGGGAAGAGCCAGCTGCAGTGGTTGAATTAGGTCCTGGAGGATTGGCATTCAGTTCCTGTCTCAGTTGAGAGAGTACCACAGGTGGAGTGCTGTCCAGTTCTCCTGGCACTTGGCAGGCACCTGCACAAACAGGTGAAGGAGATACCAGGTTCCTGGTTACAGCTGGTTGAACAGAAGAAGCACAGGATATAGTGACAGGTATTGAACTGGCTGGGCTTGTGGTATCCCTGCTCCCTTGAGTATGCCGAACTTGTCCTGCCTCTCGCTGATCCAGATTGTGTTGCATGATCTTGGGCTTGGAATGACCTGTGAATGCCTTCTGAGCTGGGGCGCTGGTGAGCAGCCTGGCAGGGACAATCTTTCCCCTCTTGATAAGAAGATCCTTCTCACCAGCCTCCCTTCGCCTCCTTAACTCATCCCTGAGCCTCTTTTGTTCCTGACGTTCTTTGTAGGTCAAATCAGGCGTGATGAAGACACGCTGCCCTTCCTCTGTGGACCTGAGTTGGGATGCCATCCTTAAGATGTCAAACTTGGACTCCTTATTCTCCAGGGTGATGATGAGGAGCCTGTCTTTGTTTGGGATAACTTTCCCAGCCCTAAAAGACTTGGTTGCTTTGACATGTAGGTTGTTGTTGTTGTTGTTGTTGCTCCCTCTGGGCCCTCAGCGAGGGCCATAGCCCAGGGGCTCCCTGTGGCGGTAGTAGCCACCGACCAAGGCCGCCACCAGGTCGTCGTCTCGCAGCTGCTGTGGGTCTAGGTGGATTGATCCTGTCTGGCGCAGGCGGGTGCCAGCGAGGGACAGGCACCTCAGGAGGACATGCTCAGGCGTGTCCGCCTCCTCACGACAGACCGCGCAGCGCGCGGCGGGGCACCGCTTGTCTGGGCACTGCGCGCACTCCGGTGAGGGGTGACGGCCGATTCGATGGAGGTACTGGAGGGACCGGCCCCAGTGGCCGGCCCTCAGCTGGTGAATATCCGTGGCCGCGTCACGGTCCTCTCCGGCGTTGGGGGGCGGCAGGTGACCCCCATTATCCGTTTATAGAATCCGTCCGGCCAGCCATCGCTCCACTTCTTGGTGGTGTTGCGGGCCACGGCCTTCGTGATGGTCCCGACGTCGACTGGGACGCTGAGCTGCGGCAGGGCGGAAGCCTCCTTTGCCAGGGTGTCGGCCCTCTCGTTCCCCGCGAGTCCACAGTGGGCGGGAACCCACTGGAGGTGGATTTGTTGGCCGCGGGCTGTAATGGCGGAGAGAAGCCGCCAGATCTGCTGTCCCACAGGCGAAGACTGCGCCGCGGCACCGCCCGCCAGGGAGGAGAGCGCCGCTTGCGAGTCTGTGCAGACCACCAGTGGCAGCAGTGCCGGGTCGCCTGTCAGCTGGATAAAGTCCTCCAGTGCGGCTTTCAGGGCGTATAGCTCAGCCCGGGTGCTTGAGCATAGCTCTCCGGCCGCCGCACGAACTTCTCTGGTGTCACCGGAGGGGAGGACCAGGAGAGCTCCGCCGCCGCCCCGCATAGTGCCCTCCACGGCGGATCCGTCTGACCAGATCCACGTGGCTCTGGTGGGTAGGTCGGCCAGGTGTTCTTCGGCCGCCGCGCGGCGCACCGCTTCAGGGGCGGCCCGGCGGCCCTGTGGGCCGATATCCAGTGTGATATCAACCCCGTCTCTCGTTGTCCAAGGTGGCATGGCGACGACCAGGCGCTCCTCCACCCTGACGTCCGCTATGCCCATCTCTCTCAGGGCCTCTCTCCCGGTCTCCCGCCAGCCGGATGTGCCCAGTCGTCTCCGGGGGTAGCCTCGGCGACGTCTCGAAGGGGGTCCCCAGCAGGGAGAGATACGGCCCGGCACTGCATGCGCGCCGAGAGCATTCGTCGTCTGGAACGGGCCGTTGGGAGTCCTGCTTCCGCCATGAGGGGGTCCGTAGGGGTAGACTGTGGGCAGCCCGTGACCGCTCGGGCTGCTGCTCGCAGCTCCCTGTCTATGATGTCGACATGGGAATCGGAGGCCGCGGGGAGCCACGCCGCCACGGCGAATTCTAGGGCTCCGCGGACGTAGCCGTTGGCTATGGTCCGCAGTTGCTTCTCCCGCAGACCCCACGACCGACCGGTGAGCTGGCGGAGTTGCGCTATCCTCGGCTTCACTTTCTTGCGCAGTGCGTTACAGTGTTCCCCAAAGTGGAGAAGCCTGTCGAACGTCACACCGAGAAGTTTCAGGTGTGCTTGGCCGGTCACAGGGGTACCGGCGACTCTGATCTGGAGGTGTCTGGCGTCGTGGGCCCACTGGGAGAGCACCAGAGCTTGCGTTTTGTGTCCCGCGATGGACATCTTCCACTGTGTGGCCCAGCGGGTCATCACGTCGGCCGCCTGTTGGGCTCTTGTTTGGGCCAGTTCCACGGAGCTGCCGGCACTCAGCGTCGCAGTGTCATCGGCATACATAAATATGTCCGTGCGGGCGACCCGGCGCAGGGCGACGATTAGGTCCGCAGACCATACGGTGTACAGCAACGGGGCCAACACCGAACCCTGCGGGAGGCCGGCGCGAAAGATCCGCTCCTTGCTCCGGGTCCCGTTCACTTCCACACGGGCTCTACGGTCCCTGAGGAACTGGTGGATCCAGCTGGTCATGCATTTCGGCAGCTGGTTCCTTAAGAGCTTGAGTTGAAGCATTCAGTGGTCAATTTTGTCATAGGCCCTCGAAAAATCAAACGCGAGAAGTACAAACTTATCCGCTGTGCCACCGTCGACGGGGCGGCCCCGCGGCTTGGGGCGATTCCAGCCGTCTTGGACAACTTGAACCAGGCGGGCGAGGTTGTCCTCTGCTGAGCGTCCCCGGCGGAAACCAACCTGTTCGGCTGGGATGAGCTCGTCGCGGTCGATGAGGTAGTTTAAGCGAGCGCCCACCATGCGCTCTGCCAGTTTAGCGACATGGCTGGTCAGCGCGATGGGACGGTAACTGCTCACCACCCTGGGGTCCTTCCCCGCCTTCGGAATTGGCACGATAGTGGCCCTGCGCCAGGCAGAGGGGACGGAAGCTGTAAGCCAGGACCTATTTATGGTATGTAGGAGGGCCTGCCGGGCTATGGGGCCAAGGTGCCGGAGGTGCTCTGTGCAAATCTGGTCGGGTCCTGGCGCCTTCTTGGGTTTCATGCGTCTCAGCTGATCCGTCATCTCTTGCAAGGTAAATGGTTGACACGCTTCGGTTTTGGCGTCTCCGCAGCAGCAGTGTAGAGCCTTCAGTCTGTTAAGCTCCGCCTTAACAGCTCGGTCGCGCTTCTTGTTTCGGGCGTTCCGGCTTACTTCTGCGTAAGTCTTCACGAAGGCGTCGGCTTTCGCACGGTCCGCCGCGAGCGCCTGCCCGCGGTCCCCGTTGATGGTCTGGCCTGGTTGCGCATTCTGGCCTGGTTGCGTAGGTGGAAAGAGTCTCTGATCATTGAGACGAACAGGGCAAAAAAATGAACATTTCATTCAAATGAAATGTTTTTCTATGAAAATGGTTGATCACTGAAGTCAGCAGTCTCCTTCATTCATCAAGGTGTAAATCTAAAGAGCACTCATCAATAGATAAACAAATCACTAAATATAATTTCATGGATAAAATATTGGAAAAATTATTATGAACATGGTATAGTCTCGCATCCGCTTTATCACAGAAACCCCACTGATCCAGTTTCCACTCACAATGAGGCGATATGGTTCAAACTGAAATTCAGGATATACTGTGGAGTTATTGGGTCCAGTAAGTGCTATTTCCTTAGCACTACAGCACTATTTGTACCATAGCGCCAAGAAAATAGCCCTTGGGGGACTCATTGACTCCTCAGTGTATCTGGATTGGCTTGCTGATCCGGATTGTATTTTGGCCATGGAAACTAAGTCACTTAGTCACATGGTGTTGTTACATCATGAAAATGACTAAGTCTCCTTAGCAAAAATGCAATCTGGATCAGGGAGCTAACGGAGTCCATCAAAGGCTATTTCCCCAGCACTATAGCATAGTCTCTTGTAGAGTTCCAAGGAAATAGCACATCATGAGTTTTGCCACTATGTATTCTGAGTGGTGGTCCCATCCAGATTGTATTTTAAACATGGAAACTAAGTCACTGTGTTCTATCACCACAGCACCACACTGTGGATTCTCACCTACAAGATCATTCCATTTGTATGGTAAGAATTGCAGTTTCAAAGGTTAATAAAAGTTTATAACAGGTGCACAATGATGCCTGGAGGTACCAGATACTTCCGCACACACAGTGCAGAAGAACAAGATGGCGTTGAAGCGAGCGCTGAGCGGCGTGGTGCCTTGCCGCTTGGTCAACACTCCAAGATCTGCCGATCTACCGAAGTGCACCAGCTGGCGACCGAAGCCCCGACTGAGGCCTACTTGGCTGACCACGGCTGGATCCAGCCTGGTGCCAAGAACAGGGTGCACTTGCTCAGCATGCGGCACATGGACGCCTTCGTCAGCGGCACCAATACGGGGCCAGCGCGTCCGGGGACATCCCCGACGTCCCAAACGTCGGGGCGGATGGCGAGGAGCCGGACTATGCCGAGGACTAGGAGACTGAGGATGGTGAGGAGGAGGCTGACGTCACTGGTGCCGGCGAGGAGGTGGCTGATGTCACTGGCGCCGACTTCGCGGCGGCTCGTCCGTGGTGTCTGTCTAGGCCTCACGGGTCGTGATTCCGGTTTGAATCTCCGCCAATCACACTTCATTTCGAGCGGATCACATACGGCTGACGGCCCTGACACTTCAAAGCACCACGTCACACGATCCCGCCTGTCGGATGCATCCAGTGCACAGCCTTGGTATCTGTTAAAAGGGAGACTCAAGTGTTGCTCATTACAGCCGTTCAGCCATCATTGGCCCACAGTGTATGCACCATATGCGCCAATGTGTCTTGTTTTTCGCCTTATCCCTTCGTGAGCTGGTTGTAACTTTGCTGAGGTATTGTTTGTCACCAATGCATCACATCATTTATGGTATCAAATCTGCGCTGATACAATCTCTATATTGATATTGAGCTATCCTTGATGCTGTGTGCCTAAATAATTTGTCCTCTCCACTCTGTCCCCAAACACCTGAATGCCCCTCAGAAATCTGGACTCGTGCGCCGTAGATCAAAGCAAACTGACGTGCCATCCGCCCGCGGCGTTGCGCTCCCTCCGCCGCTGCACCGCGTTCCCTCCTCCGCTGCCCTCCGCCGCGCGCCGCCCTCCGCCGCTACATCGAGCTCCCTCCGCCGCTGTGTCGCGCCCACTTTGCCGCTGCGTCCCTCCGCCGCTGCGTCGCGCTCCCCCCATCGATGGGTTGTGCGCGTTCCGCTGCGCCCCTGGCCCCGTCGCCGTCGCGAGTGCCCCAAGCTCTGGTGCCCCTGTCCACCTCGTCCTCCCTAAGGAGTGGCTTTTAAATTTAACTCCAGCCACTTGTCTTTCCTATGACTGTATTTTTCCAGTGTTTCGTATTTTTAACAATTGTGCTTTGTGTGATATGAATATACATGTACGGATTCATAACTTGAATAAACAAATGGGTTTCAAAACGTATGAATACATTTCATTTTATACTCTGTCAGTGCATTTTACAATAAAAATGGATTAATCAGCTTTAGTGGTGCACCAATGTACATGGTCATATAGAGCTTCAATTGAACATACTGACACAAGTATGTAGTTTTTCCCTTCTAAAGTCCATGTAATGTTATTGTAAAGTTAGGCTAATGTTTTTGAAATTGTGAAATCATGCTGTTTGGATTTAATATCCAGCTAGGTCTCAATCACAGACGACGGGACAAATCACTGCAGGGATCTGGATGCCGGCTCACTGGTCCCTCCTGGCGGCCGCACATATGCCGGTAGATGGTAGGCTGGCGCCGCCCAGATCAGCACCAGTTTCCCATTCAGTGAAATTACCAAGGAGTCTTAAGTATTCTAAAACCCTGCAAGGTTCCCCGTTCAGACTGGTGAGAGGCGATTGTTGGTGTCAGGGTGCCTGAAGTACTAGTAGCATGGAGACCCGCTCCCCTGATTACTGGTCTCAGAAGCTCTGATTGCTGATTTCAGGGCTCCCGGAGTATTGGTCTCAGGTGCCCCGATTTCGTTCATCAGGAACCTTCCCAGTCTCGGTCTCAGTGGCTCCCCAGTGTTGTTGTCAGGGTCTGGGAAAGTTGGTCTCAAAGGGGCCCCAAATACTGGTTTCGCCCCTCCCTGAGTGCTGGTCCCAGGGACCCTCTGCATAGGAGGAGGATCGGGGGGAGGGGGCACTTCCCCCATCGACCCTCGGCGTCCCCTGAAATGGCCACGCCGCCACCCTGAGGGGTCTATAATGCCCCATGAAGCGTCTGTTCCTTCCCCTTACCTCCTCAATGTCAGTATCGGCGTCCCGCGATGGAATTTTTCGGCCATCTGGAAGGTTTTTCTGCTCAAAAGTGGCGGCTCCTGGTCCGGATGGCGCCCACCGGCCATGTGGGCGCTCCCCCTCCCCCGATCGGAGATCCTGGACCTGCTTATTGATTCAGGACCCCAAGAGTATCAAAGCCAAGGGGCCCGGCGTGCTGGCACCAGGTGCTCAGTATAAGGGCCAAGGGGCCGTGATTTTTTTATGAGGTAGGACCCGAGTGATGGCCAGGGGCCGGGTTCTTGACATCTCTCGGCCGGACGTGCTAGAGCCAAAGGGCCCCTTAATCGTGGTCAAGGAGCGCTGCAGGCTTTAGCCACAGACCAGTCTCAGCAGTCTAGGCTCCCCTCCAACCGAATATTGCTTGTATATTGCTTGTATTACATTGCTTATATAGGGGCCCCATTATTTAGCGTCACCTGGAGCCAAAAGTTGGAGTGGACCCCTAAAAAAGCGACCGTCCACCACCGGCGAGCCCGCGGTGGAACCCCTGATGTACCATATACTTTCAATAGTATCCCGGAATGGTACAAAGCCTCATTGTAATTATGAATAACATTCCACCTCGGCGATTTGTCGTGGATTGTCCAGCTCTGTCTCTGTCTCTGTCCATGTCTCTCTCCATGTCTCTCTCTCTCTCTCTCTCTCTCTCTCTCTCCCCCTCCTTTCACCACACTCACCACCCCTCACCCACCACCCCACCACCTCACCCACACTCACACTCACACACACACACTCACACTCTCACTCGTGTGTCGGCAGCTGTGGCGCCTGGGAGGGCTCGGGCGTCGCCATGCCGCTGGACCTTCCTCACTCTGCCGGGCCCACCACCAAGACGCCGCGCTCGCTCAAGATCTCGATGCCGCGGATGCGTCACCACGAGCCGGAGCCCAGTGGTGGGATGGGCCACGGCCCCCCGAGCCGACACGGACTCGGAACAGTCGGCGCTGCCCCCCGGCTGAGGTCAGTGTTGCAACACTCTCTGGTCAGGTCGCCGCTGAGCCTGCGGGCAACGCAAGGTTGGGTCAGTCTGGAGAAATGGGTTGCTGGACTGATATGGGGGTCCGATATGTGATGGTATGGATATTGTATTAAAGGTTCGAAACCAATTATAGCCACAATCTGAGTCTGAGGGGTGTGTGGAAAGTTTTCATGGGCAACAGAGGTGGCGTTTTTATTTAAACCGGCGTTGATCGGTCTATTCTTCCGTTCCATGTGTGTGGATTGTGTGCGGGATTTGCTCGATAACACGGGCATTTGTTTTATTATCACACTAGTGATAAATGGCAAGGGCTTGGAAGTGGCTATTGTTTAACAGTCATGTGGTAGATAGTATGAGGGCTGTTCATAAATGACTTCACCCGCTGAGGGGCAGGGGTTCGGCAGAAATGTGACGTGGTCATAGGGGAGGACTTTGACCTAAAGTGATGCACTATCACCCGGGGCAGGCTTTGCTGGCGGTGATTTTTAACACACGGGACAGACTTTTCCGGCGGTGATTTTTTATCACTGTCGAGTTCTTGTGGACTTTTTTTCGGGACAGGTGGAACTGCCTAGAAGTAGGACGGAGACCTGAAAGCATGGATTTTCCTTTATGGAGGCATTGACTTGGAATGTCAGGCTGAAAGCCTTGCCATCATAAAATGTCGTATGACTGAAAACGCAGTTTTTTTAGCTGTATCATTTTTAGCCTCTACAATATTATATATTAATGATAGTGACCAGGGCTGCCAGGTTGGGTATTTTGTGTGCAAATATCTCAAATTTGGCCTTTTTGTCGTGTTTGGCCCCGCGATTTTTTCGGTTGGCCCTTTTTTGGAATCTGGCCTTTTTTGCCCTTTTTCTAGCAGCTGGCATCCAAGCCATTTTTGGTTTGTCCCTTGTATAAATATGGCTTCATTTGGCCTTTTCCGCTTTTAAAGGATGTTCTGACACCAAAAAAGCAACAGAGCAGCATAAAAAACTGTTATCGTGGTGGGAGGGAGGGGACAGAACTTTGTTAAAAACACGATCCTCAAAAATGATGGCCACCGAAAACCGGACTCGAAGCAGGCGCTACTATAGGCGCCCTTTGGGTGAAAAGTCGATGGCAAAGTGCACCCTCTGAGGCCCCGCCCTCCTCCACTTACCAAAGTCCTGGATCCGCCACTGTTCAAGAGCAAACAATTCACAGTTGGAAAAGCATGAAGAATAACAAATGTTTAGCGGGGAGTGGTGCGGTCAAGATAGTTGATGCTAACAAAATTTCTGGTCATGTGGATAAAATCATTTGATGGGCACGCGGGATTGGAAGGGCACTCCTGGCTTCCTATCAAGTAGGGAGTGTGCTAAAATATATTGTCAAGTTAATATCGAACTGTCAACAATGAGTTTTCAACAGTGATACAAGTCGTTTTCTGTAGGTTTATGACTACCGTTAGGGGTGTTCTTAGCCTCAAATCTTGTTTTTATGGTATGTATTTGGCCATTTTAGTGAAAATAAGATTTAGCCCCTTTTTTACTCTTTCTAAATAGGTTTCGCTTTTTTCTGCCTAAAAAAGCCTGGCAGCCCTGATGCTGACTGATGAGACTGGGGGTCGCCCAATAGTGACGCCAGGACGTGGGGTGGGGGAGTGGGAAACCCCTAAAAAGTGTAGTCATTTATGAAGCACCCCTTATGTATGTACCCGCCACCCAGGGTTTGTGAATGTGGTGAAGGAGTACTGCTGCGTGTACGGGCTCTAGGCTGGTACCTGTGTGTCAGTTGTGGCCGCCACAAGGTCATCGCGACCGTGGCTCCAACGCACAGGTGTCAGGAGAGTACGAAACTTCGCGTTTTTGTGTGCACAGGCGCGTCTGAACGCACTGAGGAGTGAAAAGTACATATGTTGTTATAGTTCCACCATCCTCTATTTAGACGCCTACTTGTGTTTCGTTGCAGGTCTCGGCTAAACGACCTTTTCTTTCAAATTGAGAAGGAATTCGAAACCGTCTGCTCGGAAAATGCGGCACGTAAGTCTTTGACCTACTGTATCATTACTATTTTGTGCATTCATTGTTCATTGATAGATAGTAAGTTTGGGTCTTGCGTTTTCCATTACATAATAATCATCGTATAGTCTAATGACATCCACATAAAACTGACTGTTCCACTCAAGCGTACAAGAAAAAAATTGTTACCGGAGTGTTAAGCTATAAACCAACCTGAGGGATCTGTGTTCACCATTTGACGGTCATTATTTCCCACACGCCTACCCCAAGCTGGCCTTTTGCTCTCTCGTGATGTATGGCCGGTCTGTGGGAACTATTCTAACCAGCTGGGGCGCTGGTCCGATGTGAGGTGGCAGGAAGCTGAAGAAGCGCCGAACATGCTCGGTTCGCATCCACTGTAGTTGAGCACTGCCCACCTGGGTGGCTCTGATTTCCTTACCCGAGACTTGCAGTATTTCAGAACTACTCTCCGACTTATGAAGCGGGAAACTGTCGCAAGCTTCCGTTCCAGTGGTTGTTATCCCGCAATCAGCGAACAGTTGATAACATGTAGCAGTTGCTGGCCGACGGTCGGGAGCGTCACCTTTCGCATACCGACGGTCGCGCCGTTTCCGCCGGATGACGCGAGGGGGCAGGGGCTCTGCGTGTCGCCGCTCCTCCCCCAGGGCTTCTCCGACGGACGACACGAGGGGGCAGGGGCTCAGCGTGTCACTGCTCCTCCCCAGGGCTTCTCCGGCGGACGACACGAGGGGGCAGGGGCTCAGCGTGTCGCCGCTCCTCCCCCAGGGCTTCTCCGGCGGACGACACGAGGGGGCAGGGGCTCAGCGTGTCGCCGCTCCTCCCCCAGGGCTTCTCCGGGGACGACACGAGGGGCAGGGGCTCAGCGTGTCGCCGCTCCTCCCCAGGGCTTCTCCGGCGGACGACACGAGGGGGCGGGGGCTCAGCGTGTTGCCGCTCCTCCCTCAGGGCTGCATCGGCCGCGACTGGAGAGCCTTCCGTCGCGAAATACCCATCTTGCCTATCCCATCATTGAACCGACGGCTCATTTTCCGTATTTGACCATAGTGTTTTCGCTGTTAAAAGGAGAGATGGGAATCGAAAATTTTGCAGAGAAAATGCACAGGTGCGGTTATATTAGAAAGTACGCGGCGAATGCAGTCCGTCATTCTCGCCGTTCCGTAATTGTGAAGCGTTGACGACGCGCCAGCTACCGAGATTTAATGGCGCCGCCACCTTTAACCTGTTTATAAGGACGATGAGAACCAGGCCACACCTAATTCAGGGGACACTTGCCCTGCAGCGGGGTGTCCATAACCACTGAGCCACCGGTCCTCTTGGCCGTTTGGTGTGGTCGCAGCACACAAATATGCCCCGTTTCGTGTGGCTTGAACATGCAAAGATGACCGTTCCGTGTGGTTTCTGTGCACCAAATAACTGGTGTTGTATGGTTTCAGTGCACAAAGAGCTGGAGCTTCTGCAGGAGAAGCCAGACCGCGAACCGGGCGACCGGTTCGACGACGCCGACGGCAACGCCAAAAGCAAACAGAAACGTGAGAGTGCGCGCGTCGCCGCGGGGGCGGAACCAGGTACTGCAGAAGAGCTCTCGGTCCGGGCGGTGACCGGGGGTGTGTGGTGCGCTGCCGTGGTTCGCGTGCGGTTGTGGCACTGAGGGGGCCAGCAGTCACGTTGGATGTGTTGTTTCCGCACCGGCTGCTTTGGACCAAGGCCACTTTAGAATTTGCCAGCCTCTGCACTAGCAGAGTTGTCGCTTCAGCCGTTGCATCAGCTTACCATGCTCTGGCATCAGCGCGTGCGCTGTTGCATCAGTATGTCGTGCCGTTGCATCAGTGTGCCGTGTTAATACATCGATATTCCGTGCCGTCGCATTAAGGCGTCGTGCTGTTGCATCATCATCATCGTCGTGCTGTTGTTAATGCATGAGTGTCCCGTGCTGTTTCAGAGATGTACCGTGTGGATACACCAGTGTGCCGTGCTGTCGCGCCAGTGTGCCGTCCTGTTGCATCGGCGTACCGTGCCGTCGCATCAGTTGCCGCACTGTCGCGATATCAACTCGTCGTGCCGTGGTGTTGTGACAGCGAACCGTGTGTGGACAGCGAACGTGGTGTGTGACAGCGTGCCGTGGTGTTGTGACAGGTGCCGTGCTGTCGCATCAGCGTGCCGTACTGACGCGACAGCGTGCCGTGGTGTCGCATCAGCGTGCCTTGCTGTCGCGACAGCGTACCGTGGTGTTGTGACAGCGTGCCGTGCTGTCGCATCAGCGTGCCGTGCTGTCGCACCAGCGTGCCTTGCTGTCGCGACAGCGTGCCGTGGTGTATTATCAGCTCACCGTGCCGTGCCGCGGCAGCGCGCCGTGCTGTCGCAGAGCTGTACCGGCTGTCGTTCAGCCCCACTGACTCACCGGTCAGCCTGGCCTCCGCCGCCTCATCCTTCACCTGCTCCTCCGTCCGACCCATCGCCAAGCACAGCGGTAATGTGCCCAGCATCTCAGCGCTGCGAGCGGAGGTTCGCTGAGATCCAGTCTTACTAATGTATCACTTGCGGTAGGTAGAGGCACCTGTCCAGGGGCGTGGAGTTCTGAAAATTATGTGTGGTGCTCAAATTTTATGCAATGCCTATGATTACCATATGTAAACGTGATAGTGAAATATGAAATACGTCTTAGTCTTTCCACAGGCTTGTTGGACCGCATAAGAACAATTTAAGTCCTTAAAGTAAAAAGGCAAATTTTGAGGATATTTTAACCCTACTTCGACGTTTCATTGGGGTTGCCAGGGGCACCCTGAAAGATATATGAATCCACACCCCGCGCCAGTCCCGCCCTCGGCTTCTCGGCTGCTGGAAAATTGTTTTGCATTATTTGGTAGTTTATCGAACTGTCATTATGTAATTAAGGTATAATGATGAGAGGGTGCTGCATATGTATGCTTAGCAGTTATCCTCTCCTCAAACCTTTTATATGATAAATTGTATTTGATTATGTATTCGAGAACCGCTTCCGTTATTCCCCCGTGTCTCCCCGTTCCCACGGTGGCTTGGCCTTACACCAGTCTGGTGCCGGCAGTGATGTCTCACGCCGCTCAGAAGCTGAAGCCGGCCAACAAGCTGCGCCAGCAAACCAGCAAAATAGTGTCCAGCTTCAAGGCGGCCTCGGCGGCGTCGGCGCTGGTCAGGGAGTACCGCGCCCACAAGGACGGCGTGTGGGAGGTTTCAGCCGGTCGCGCCGGACAGAACGTGCTGGGCACCGCCTCCGCAGGTGGGTGCGCTAGGTCCGGGCATCCGAGAGAGCACCAGGTCCCTGGTGATCTGGTGATTGCTGGGACTTGCAACTCTGGTGACCGCGTTGGGTGTATCACCGAAGATGCTGATAGTTGCGTAGGGGAAATGATTGCCGATCCTGGCGAGAAACATGGCTGTGTTACATTTAGCGGGTACCAAGCAGCTCCATCGTAAATAGATCCATGTTGGTGTTGTGTGAGGATCTCGGCTGTAGGCCACTGCTGTGGTTCGGGCGGTCGGCTGCCCGTTGACACGGCCGTTGGTGTTGTGTGAGGGTTCTCGGCAGTAGGTCGCTGCTGTGGTTCAGCAGGTCGGCTGGCCGTTGACACGGCCGTTGGTGTTGTGTGAGGGTTCTCGGCTGTAGGTCGCTGCTGTGGTTCAGCAGGTCGGCTGGCCGTTGACACGGCCGTTGGTGTTGTGTGATGGTTCTCGGCTGTAGGTCGCTGCTGTGGTTCAGGAGGTCGGCTGCCCGTTGACACGGCCGTTGGTGTTGTGTGATGGTTCTCGGCTGTAGGTCGCTGCTGTGGTTCAGGAGGTCGGCTGCCCGTTGACACGGCCGTTGGTGTTGTGTGATGGTTCTCGGCTGTAGGCCACTGCTGTGGTTCAGGAGGTCGGCTGCCCGTTGACACGGCCGTTGGTGTTGTGTGATGGTTCTCGGCTGTTAGGCCGCTGCTGTGGTTCAGGAGGTCGGCTGCCCGTTGACACGGCCGTTGGTGTTGTGTGATGGTTCTCGGCTGTAGGTCGCTGCTGTGGTTCAGGAGGTCGGCTGCCCGTTGACACGGCCGTTGGTGTTGTGTGATGGTTCTCGGCTGTGTAGGTCGCTGCTGTGGTTCAGGAGGTCGGCTGCCCGTTGACACGGCCGTTGGTGTTGTGTGATGGTTCTCGGCTGTAGGCCACTGCTGTGGTTCGGGCGGTCGGCTGCCCGTTGACACGGCCGTTGGTGTTGTGTGAGGGTTCTCGGCTGTAGGTCGCGACTGGTTCAGCAGGTGCGGCGTGACACGGCAGTTGGTGTTGTGGTTCAGGAGGTCGGCTGCCCGTTGACACGGCCTTTGTGTGCAGACCACACGGCGTGCGTGTGGTCGGTGGACACGGGCCGCTGCCTGCTACAGTACCAGGGACACGAGGGCTCGGTCAACTCTGTGCGGTTCCACCCGAGCCGGGACCTGGTGCTGACCGGCTCCGGCGACCAGACAGCACACGTGTGGCAGGCCGCCGTCAACATGGAGACTGCGGTCAGTTCTCTCTCTCTCTCTCGCTCTCTCGCTCTCTCGCTCTCTCGCTCTCTCGCTCTCTCGCTCTCTCGCTCTCTCGCTCTCTCGCTCTCTCGCCTCTCGCCTCTCGCTCTCTCGCTCCCGCTCTCTCGCTCCTTGCTTCTCGCTTTGCTCTCTCCTCTCTCGCTCTCTCGCTCTCTCGCTCTCTCGCACTCGCTCTCGCTCTCGCTCTCGCTCTCGCTCTCGCTCTCTCTCTCTCTCTCTCTCTCTCTCTCTCTCTCTCTCTCTCTCTCTCTCTCTCTCTCTCTCTCTCTCTCTCTCTCTCTCTCTCTCTCTCTCTCTCTCTCTCTTCCTTCAGTGCTGATATTTGGGGCAGTGTACAATAAAGTGTTTCATGTTCTCAGGTGCATTGCCGAAGGTGCATACTAGGGTGTGTCGCATATCGCAGTCACACGTGCTCCTATTATTTTTTTGCCCTGAGCGTGTAGGAACAGGATGGCTACACTCATTCTGTCGGAATTTTTAACCCCATCCAGCGCAGAGAGAGATAAATTTCCCCTATCTTAATAGCTTGGTGACACTAGCGAACCTGGTGGCGGGAGCGGGTACTAATGTGTGTCCTTTTGCTAAGCTGATCAGGAGCTGTCCCCAGAGCTCCGAAATGTTTGAAACAACTTTAAGATAATACAATAGAGATTGGGCTATTATTTGTGGGCTGAATTGCTCTACATTTACCGTTGATTAGCCTTCCTGCGGCCCTGCGCGGTGCCGCCGGAACCAGGGTGACGCAAACTGTTTTGAGTTTGACTATGAAACTAATGGAAGGAATGCGTGTTTTTGACCAAAAAAAAAACGATGGAAGGAGTGCGTGTTGTCCTCAACCATCGATTCCAACAGACTGGAGTCAATATCAGGTGTTTTATTTGGTGCTAATATGGTTCTAATATCAATATCGCCTCACCTAATATGACCGTCACGCAAACAAGATACTGCAGTTGGGTTTGTTCGAGGCGATGCATGACTTAAAATGTCCACACGATGGTTATTCTAAATCGTGATCTATTCTGAATTTTAAGTGTTCTAACCAGTGGCGGATCCAGGACTTCATTGGGGGGGAGCTCGGGTGCTCTAACCTCTCCTACCATTGCCTCGGAACAGCCTCCGGCTATACATTTACTATCGGCGCTCTGACAAATTTCGGGAGAGGGGCTTGAGCCCCTTAGCTCCCCTAGTATCCGCCAGTTTCCAACACACCTGGCCGAATCTTATCACGCCATCGCAACACACGCAATCGCAACAGTACAGTCACGTGCAGAAGTTACACGTGAGCATTGCATCCCGTGTGCTGCGCTATTTGTGTTAAATAACTGGCCCATGACTGTTTGCTAGCAGCGAACGCCAGCTGCTGACGGTGGCCGAGTCAGGTGCAGATGAAGCCGTACCACTGATCTTCCCCAACTACTGCCTTGGCGGTAGTTGCCTTGGCGGCCTCTGTTACCACCTTAACCGTACGCTCCACCGCTACTGTGTGAACCGGGTAGGCTTCCACTTTCAGCGGCTGGCTGCATATCTTTTCCAACTCCTCGTCGCAGAGGCCAGTTGTAACGGGCGGCTCAGTGATGAGGTCATGCTCCCAGTCAAAAAGCTCTGTGATGCTGTCGGCTGAGAGGTTTTTGACTGGCAGAATGCAAGGCCGGACCTTTGCATTCAGTTTTCGGTGACAATCTTGTATGTCCAGCCCGGCCCGACAGCGCAACGTCTCCTCTCGGCCAGCAGTCATGGCCAACAGCACCGCCTCCGGCTGTGCCCGAAAGGCGTTGCGCTGTACTACTGGTCTGATGATGTCCTGCGGCTGGCGCGGCAGGGCTCGGATCAGCTGTAGGCTGTATGCGAGGTTCATGGGTCCTTCAACACAGCAGCTGCGGCTCCGGATCCGAAACCACATTGACACATAGTGCCCAATCAGGAACTTCACGATCTAGCTCAGTGAAGCAGCTGTGGACATGTACAAGCGCAGCAGTCTTAACGCCAACATCAGCTACAGACAAAAAGAGTAGCGATGGAAAATGAAGGAAAAATTTTTTATGATACATGATTTACTACAGCTCTATTTGTAGGAAGCTGTCTGACTGGTATTGAGGCCGGGAGTCCAGGGGAAATGTCTAGTTTTGCTTCTCCAAGTCAGATGTCAGAATGTATTTGGAAACGTCCACACACATTGGTAAAACAAGTAGGTGGTTTTTCACGTTTCCACGTCATATGGTGAGACAGGGTAGGTAAAACTAACGATAAAAAACTAAGGATAAAAGCATACCATAAAAATACGATCAGATCACACACGGGCACACGCACCGCGCACAGCAACATACATAAAACTAGCGCTGACGAAAGTCTCCCCACTGCCTCTCTAAAGGCATATTAAACGGTAACAGAAACTGCAAAAGGAAGGGAACAATGGTTAAGAATATGGAATGGGAACATGAAGAATATTTCTGCAAGATAATACGAAAGGGGACGAAGAGAGAATGTTTTGAGGAGAGTTGGATAGCAACAATTTCTGAATAGGTTCAAATGATCATTATGTGAGGCATTCAAGTCAAAGTAACAAAAATCACATTGTGTTCGATTAAAAAACTCCAAGCATAGCATTGCAAGGGCTGTAACATCAAATTCTGAACGGCACTGGGTCTGGTGTCCGCCAGTTTCACTGGACAATATGTTTCAATCTGCGTCCTCTTTGAGGCATACAGTTTAAAAGTAGGCAAGATCTTTCCCTTTTCAACAGTAGAAATGCCGGAACCATGTTTCAAGGACCGTCACAAATAATGCTCTGAACCAAGCGCACCACGTTCAGACCCCAGGAGGTAATTGCCCTGAATAGGATGCAGCTTGCTCTATCCCAGCACACGCCTACCTGGATGAGAGTTGGTGGCACCTTTCGACCTGGGCAATTGGTGTACCATTTTTCCAAATAATGGCTTTAACAATGAAGCGAAATTCAGCGTATCGCCGCATTTTCTACCACTCAGTCAGAAGGATGCTTGACAGAAAATATGCCGATACGGGGTCTACCTACGGTTGCATTGGGCTAAGCATGGCCGTTTTTTCCGTGCGCCAGTAGAAATATAAAACGTGTGCAGTGCAGGAATATGAAAAATAGGCAATTACCCTTTAAAAAAATCCAACATCGCTCGAACCACTCCCATATGCTGTCCTTGTTTCAGTGCAAAAGCGAGACAATCGGTCCTCCGTCTCCCGGCCGAATCTTGAGAGGGCCGTGGTGCATAGGCAA
Organism: Lepas anatifera; assembly: GCA_034440635.1. Taxonomy (NCBI): domain Eukaryota; kingdom Metazoa; phylum Arthropoda; class Thecostraca; family Lepadidae; genus Lepas; species Lepas anatifera. The sequence goes on along the minus strand of JAOTON010000715.1, from coordinate 556,999 downwards.
ACGAAATATTGACTGAAATTTGAATTCAATCGAATCTTGAATTCATATGCTCGTTTAATCATGCATTAAAAATGTTTTCCGGGCCAAAATAAGACCAGTGACGATGAAAATAGAGCGTAACGTCGCTAGTTCCTCTGGCCGCCACCAGGTGCGCTGGTATCGCCCGTTGTTAAGAGCTAGGCAGATCTTCTTCGGCTCTGCGCTGGATGGGTTTTAAAATTTCATGGAAATGATGGTTATCATCGAGTTTCTTTCTGTTCAGAGCAAAAGAATATCATAGGAGCAGCTTGATCTGAAACAATTACCCGGGATATGACACACCCTAGTGCACACCCCCTCCGCTCCCGGCACCCTCTATCTACGGAGTGAGTCCGCCAGGAGGGGGAACGGCCAACTCAGAGCTGGTGATGCAGTGTCCTGAAACTGGAAATTTTAAGTGGAAAATGTCCCTTTCTCAGATTTTTTCGGCCTCACCAGCAAGCCTCAGAGCCTCAGTTCAAAATCAGGTCGCAAAGTAAACAGGTATTCTGATTGGGTAAACAGGAGTGAACAGGTCCAGTAGAAACTGTAGTATATGCTACTTGTTGAATATTTTCCTGAAAAATGCTTAACAACTAATAATGAACTTTGAGTAGAAGAGTTTGATTTTTGCCTTGTTTTTTTGGGGGAATTAGGCTTCATTCTTCACCTTGCGCAAAAACAATTTCAGGACCGTGTGGTGATAGGTAATCTGCTGTCGCCTGTGCCATGTCTTGCTCACTGTGGGTGGTTTCCCAGCCGATATACATTACTGCGTTCCTCGTCACCCACCGTATGCTCGTGCCGGCACGAGATCGCCGCGGCGTGTGTCTGACCCGGCCGGTGGCTGCCCGGCGTGTGTCTGACCCGGCCGGTGGCCGCCGCAGCGGGCGCTGTCGACGGAGGAGGACTCGGAGTCCGGGGAGCTGTACGACCCGATGATGGAGCTGGGTCCGGTGGACGGCAGTAACGTGCTGCGGACGCCCATTCTGGAGCTGTCGGGCCACTCGGGAGTGGTGATCGCGGCCGACTGGCTGGCCGGCGCCGAACAGGTACGTCCCGGCACCCGCGCTCAGAGCGGCGGCCGCTGAATTTGGCGCGACAGTCATTGAAACAGGGCACCTGTCCTTCCAAACTTCGATATTCAGTGTGGCGCCTTGTCCTCCGTTAATTACCGTCGACTTCATTTATCATCATTCATTAGCCATCATTAGCCATTAAAGGTTGCCAAGAGTACTCCTCCACGTACATGGGCACAATTCGCACAAGGAACAGCGTATTTAAGTCTATCAAAAATGTGCAATTGAGTCTGAATCTATCAGCACAGCTCCTAAACAAGCTCCGGAAAATTATGTTAGTCACTTCCAGATGCTAGCGAAGAGCTGTATTTGCCCATTGCAACATTCGACAGAAACGGAAATGGCAGGAGATGAATAAGGAGGAACCACCAGATCTGCGTAATTTGGATAGCGAAAGTGGTAGTGTTATCCCTGGCATGTAACCCTATTGCACATAACTATATAACTGGCAGTTGGTTTGTATATAAGCTCCCAAAATTATTGTTATATTTATTTTAGATATTATTATTATTATTAGTATGTCAATTCCCAGGTTTCGCACAATTTCCTCTTGTTTTAATTGTATACCATTAGGTTTCACGTTCGAACTTTTAATGTCAGTGCCCGCATATAGTTCGTAATGTGATTTTAAAGCCCTAAGATACGAGCGATTCGACTGAAATACGACAGCAGCCACAGTCACTTGTGTTTTGGCAGGGCCGATGAGTCACGAAGCTTGGCCAGAGACACAGGATCAGAGTTCTACCACTAGGTCTCGGTTTGGTTTGGATTAAAGTTCTAAAGTCATTCCTGTCTCTTCTTGTCGTTTAAAATCATTCATGTTTTTCAGGGGCATGGTATCTTGCCTATTGACTGGCCTTTTTCTATACTGTCTATTGCTGTTGCAGAGTTGCGTGGTAGCCTCGCAGCTTGTGATGCCCTCTGTCTGTTTTGTGTCTGTGTGATTACCGTGTCCTTGAAACTGAGCCGGAGCCCACCTGGCGGACAGGTGGTGACAGCCTCCTGGGACCGCACGGCACAGCTCTTCGACATCACCACCGGCGAGAGTCTGAACACGCTGGCCGGCCACGACCGCGAGCTGACGCACGTCAGCGCCCACCCCCACCGCCGCGTGGTGGTCACCTCCAGCAAGGACACCACCTTCCGGCTGTGGGACTTCCGCGAGCCGATCCCCTGCGTCTCCGTCTTTCAGGGCCACACCGAGTGAGTGGGCGGCGCCGCTGGAGCTGCTGAGGAGGCTGACGTCAGAGCTGGCGCAAGTTTCTCAGACATCTAGTGTCTGATAAATATGAGCTTTGTAGCGCTAAAGGTTTCTTCTCGTTCTAGGTATCACATTTAAACTCCGTTCCAAGGTAGCAATAATACGAGGCCATGGAATTAATTAAGAAGAAAAACTATTCTCAGTAGTCGATAAACATTCTTGCTTTTCCAGAACCTTGCCGATTGAAGAAAACGCCGCTAAATTCTCGAATACAATTACAAACATTGTTGTATTGAAGCGTTTCTTGATAATGTTACAATTGCATCACACACGATTTCAACTGATTTTCCTCCTTTGCCAGTTGTATTTGTTTTATGTCGTGCTTAAATCGTTGCGGTTAGCAGTCGTTGCGGCTACGGTGAATCATTTAGCATGACGGTCAATTAGCGGATTAGTCGATCTACTTCCTCCTATCTACAGCGTCATTGGGTCAATTATGAAAAGAGCAGACTTGAAAACCTCCTGAACATTCTTGAACATGTCACTAAATCTTGCTACGAATCGTATGCCATCGGGCTGGGCTGAATTCTGCTCACTGCAGCACCCCTGAGCTGGTCTCATTGGAGCACCCCCTGGGCTGGTCTGCTCACTGCAGCACGCCCTGGGCTGGTCTGCTCACTGCAGCCCCCGGGGCTGGTCTGCTCACTGCAGCCCCCGGGGCTGATCTGCTCACTGCTGCACCCCCGGGGCTGGTCTGCTCACTGCTGCACCCCCTGGGCTGATCTGCTCACTGCAGCACCCCCTGGGCTGATCTGCTCACTGTAGCACCCCCCTGGGCTGATCTGCTCACTGCAGCATCCCCCTGGGCTGGTCTGCTCACTGCAGCACCTTCTGTCCAGTCTCCTTTCTCATCGTGTTTCTTTCATCCCCTGTGACTTAGAGAGAATGTGGCGCCTTGGTGTAATGCCAGTCCCTAGTGGTTGTAGAGGTGGTTTTTATTGACTATTGCGAGCTTGGCCTTATTTCTGTTAAAAATGCCTGATCAGCCCAATATTTCATTTATTTTATTTTCCTTTGCCAGAGGTAAAGTCCCCGCATCGCCGTTATGTCATGATCTAGTAACGCTGAGTGTCCTTAGTAATCACATACCTAGTAAGAGGCTATTTGAGGTACAGGCGGGGTGTGGTTTAGCACCCTCAGGCCCCCCTCGAAATGAAAGTCTGGATCCACGACAGATGAATGAGAATAAAAATGAAATGTTTTTATTTAAAATATGCTAGTATGAGGACCTAAAGTGACACTTCTCACTTCCTCCTGTTTCCCTTTATATATTTAAACTTTTCATGTTTTAAACTAGTCATTGAAACAAGTTATACCAATTAATAATCGCCAGTACCAAAGTCGCACTTACCCATAGGTTTTAAAGAGGTGCAGGGCATAAAAATTCGGCGCGCAGTGAGGCTTGGTATTGCGTCACTTTTCCACGGCTATTAATGGTCACCTCATGCCACGTGACCGCTGGGGGAAGGACGGGGTCGACAGGGGCTGAATCTTTACCTTTGTCTCCACGAACGGTAAGTTTTAGTATACATGAAATATAAATTAGGTGGTTTCGCCGCATGCTCTGTCATATGGTTATCTCAGTTCAAATCCCATGATGAAGGTACCACATTCCCTCTGAACCCAGTCTCTATAGCGGCGTCCGGTGCGTCCTCGCCGTTACAACTGCGCGTCTTTAGCACGGCTCGGCAGCTCTGACGTTTTAGCCTATTCACCGCGCTTTACCTCCGTGCCCTGTGGCCGCGTCCCGACAGCACGGTGACATCGGCCGTGTTCAGCCGCGAGGATAAGGTGGTCTCCGGCAGCGACGACCGCAGCTGCAAGGTCTGGGACCTGAAGAACATGCGCTCGCCGCTGGCCACCATCCGCGGCGACACGGCCATCAACCGGCTGGACGTGTCGACCAGCAACGTCATAGCGCTACCCTTCGACAACCGGCACATCAGGCTGTACGACCTGAGCGGCCAGCGGATCGCCCGGCTGCCCCGCTCCAACCGCCTGGTGAGCCTCGGCCGCCGCCCAGCCCAGCCCAGCTGTCCGTGCGGGATGAAGGGCGAGTGTCACTGGCTTCACTCACTGCATCTGTGCATTACAGCGCGCACGACACGGGAGGAAAGTACGTGCAAAAATGAGCTGGATTTACGAGGTGGGAGGTTATTGGCAAATTTAAGTGTATTGTCATGTTTTGAGATGGGAATGGGAGGGAAACAGGCGCAAAGATCTGTGCTATGTAGCAAGTAGGGACGTCGTTCAGTGCAGATTAGGACCTATCTGAGTGTATTGGCTCGGGAAGTCAGATGAGCTGATATGTTATGGCACGCTTCCTACCATAATGTAAAGCAGGGAGCCGTGCGCACCAGTCGTGGAGGCGGCTTGTGGAGTATTACCAGGATTCCACTGTTCCACATGCTAGCTCAGTCGTAAGCGGCAGTGCTTTCAGCACGGTCGGCGTACACTGACGCGTCCCACCCCCACTAACCGGGCGGCGGCGCGCCTGGCGCAGGGTCACAGACGGATGGTGTGCTCGGTGGCGTGGAGCGACGACGCCACGCCGGGTCGACCCAACCTCTTCAGTAGCGGCTTCGACAACGTCGCTATCGGCTGGCTCATCAACCCGCCCAAGGACAGCAGGGACTAGTCAGGGTCTCGCTCCAGGTCCCAGAGCTGCGTCAGATCTTAGCGTCCGGCTGGTCGTTTTGTATTGTCATTTTGTAACATGAAATTGCGGGGGCGAGGAGGCTAGAGTCTCGACTTTTGTACGTCGTGGCCTGGTTACGCGTCTCACATTTGAACGAAATGCCCCGCGGCAGGACTATCGTTTGTGAATTTTTACCGAAAGACAGTTTATTTCGCATGAACCGTCTGGGAGCGCCCGATCACAGAGTGATTGTTAATCTTGAGAACGAGTTTGTTTGTTGTTATATTTTTTGATTGACATATTCTTGTATATAACGTTCGCCGAAAGCAAATGCAATCTAGTTTTCATTTGAGTTGAAGGTGTTGGTAAGTGGAATCCTGTACCAAAGTATGTTCCTCGTTCAACGTTAGTTACTTCTCGTCAGCTTCTATGCTTTCTTCTGGCCCTCAGTTCACCCGCGCACGTGCCGGCTGAGATGGGAGCACAGTGTACACTCCATATGCTAGCGGTAGTTGCCGCTGGTTCTGCCAGACGATGTGCGGCACCCTGTTTGGCGCGTGGAGCCGACATGGCCGGGGCAGTACCGTGACGATGTCGTGTGTTCCTTCACCGGCCGAGCGGGGAATCCGCGGCGACTTTCGGACACTAGTCTCACCCACCCTCTCAGTTTACTTCGCCGCTGCTTGGCTTGCCTCACAGCGGTACTAGCAGGGAATGGTCGGACGTTTCGCACTATTGGATCTATATTGCGTTTCAGATGTTCTAGGGTAGTATGTTGTATTCCCCTGGGAGTCCTGATGTATTTTCCATGTCTAAGAGACATCTGAATTGGAATGCATACAGTTCATTTGCCGAGTGGGCAGAGCTGTGGAACAATCACACCAGCAGTGTGAAGCACTGAAGAATCGGCGGCACGGGCCGTAGCTGATGGTGGTGCCTCCGCCTGCGCTGATGAGAAACACCGCACCACCCCCGGTGTGACGCCACTCTGGGCGAGTACAGGAATTGTATTGGGAACTCCGAGCCCGGTGTAGGAAGTGGTTGTCCATAAATCACGTGACGCATATTTGGTGAATTTCGACCCCGCCCTCTGGGCCTGTGGACACCCACGGGTTACGCTGTGGCTGACTCCCCCACCTGCTTTGCGTCACGAGATTTATGAACGACTGCTTGATTTTTCTCCAGCCTTCTGTTTTCACGGGATTACGCGAGACGTGTGGTCTGTCTTGTTGATCTCGTTTTGTCCGTTACTGCAGTCTGGTGTCAGAAGCTGATAAAAATCCTGTTTATTTCCAGGTATGAAAATTATATGAAAATAATAATAGTGCTCCACAAATGGCCTACCCGTTGTACGCGGACAACAGTAGTCGAAAAGAATGTCATTTCTCTCAGCACGTGTTCGTGGTCGGAGAAATTTGAATACGACCCCGAAAGGTGCGCAGCGTACGACCCACAGAATTGCCTGCGCCTTCCGCTGTCCTCCTTTTCTTTCACCCACGGGGTCAGTTGGGCAGAGCTTTAACAGATTTGTGATGAGCTGTGAATTGTGTTTGTTTCGTTAGTCCAACTGACTGTGCCGGCAGAATGCAAGGCTTGTACAGAGCGATGCTTATTTACGTTTCAGCGTTGCAAACATATATTCTCATATGTTTCTTAAGTGGACAACACTAACTTTCCGTGCAGTTTACATGAGAAATATCGCACCACTTTCATTTAATATGTGTTAACGCCCTGTATGTCCGCAAAGTCTATATATGGTGATACTCGGCCATGTTGTGTGGTAAGCGGAAATAGCTAAAAATTTGAAACATCGGACTCTTCAATGTGAATCAGCAGTGCCGAACCGCGCGCATTGTTCCGCCGTGTTTGGGACCCGTTCGTGGTAGGCGATGATTGTCGGTAGTCGAGAAAGGATACCCTGTGGACCCGACACTGTTACGTGCGGTCTTGTCGGCGTTGTCCCCAGAGCCCGGGTGCAGCCTCCTGCTGTTCGCCTGCACCGAACGCGGTCGAGTTCGGGCACTTCAGGTTGCGATGAACACTTGCTCCATAGCTACAGCTGGCTCAGTTCCTCTGCTAGCTGCTCCCTCACGTTCCCACGCTTCTCTGCCAGCCGCCGATGCGTGCCGAGCCAGCTGCCAGGAGCCGGATCAGCCCTGGCTCCCGCCGCGCGTGCCGAGCCAGCTGCCAGGAGCCGGATCAGCCCTGGCTCCCGCCGCGCGTGCCGAGCCAGCTGCCAGGAGCCGGATCAGCCCTGGTTCCCGTCGCGCGTGCCGAGCCAGCTGCCAGGAGCCGGATCAGCCCTGGCTCCCGCCGCGCGTGCCGAGCCAGCTGCCAGGAGCCGGATCAGCCCTGGCTCCCGCCGCGCGTGCCGAGCCAGCTGCCAGGAGCCGGATCAGCCCTGGCTCCCGCCGCGCGTGTCGAGCCAGCTGCCAGGAGCCGGATCAGCCCTGGCTCCCGCTGCGCGTGCCGTCTGTACACAGCGTCGTCGCTTTCCGTCAATACACGCCTGTGCTGGTTTCGCCGTGTGGATTTGTGCGGCGATAACGGGGAATCCATATCCATAAACAAGCTAACGTGCGATCTCCGTGCAGCAGGTGGTTCCACACCCTGATGGACACGCCACAAACGGGTTTCAGTCCTACGGGACCGGCACAATTGCAGATTCTCACCGGCTCCTTACACACGTCATGACACGGTGGTGCAAGGTATTGATGCTGCCCTCCAAACCCGGTCTTTAAGACGTGTATTTGCCATGATTTCGTGATCCAGGTCCGACTGATAGTACACCAAGGACAGTTTTGCCACTGTCCAATCACCAGCTTCAGTCGCGTGATCACCAAGCTAAATAATCTTCCAGCTTGCGAAATGTCTCGGGTTTACGCCAGTTTCTGTCTTAGTATATTGTTCTGTTTGTGACGTCATAATGACATGCATCATCGTGACATTCACAAAAATCGCAACAATCAAATAGTGTAACATATTGTTCTGGTCAGGCAATAGTCCAAGCACATATTTATTCTACCTCCTCGATATACCTAGGGCCTGTTCCAGCGCCTCCTTAATCCTGATCTAACCTCCTCAAAGCTTCTCCAACTTCCTCTCGCCCGGTCCAGCGCCTCCTTAAACTTCCTTCAAGCTCGTCGAAGCTCACCTCAAATCTAATCCAACCTCCTCTCAAACGAAAGGTGATTTTTCAGAGCAGGTTAGAGGAGCTCAATGGTGGCGCACGAATTTCAATTGAGAAACTAAAATAAGTTGTTTTACAGAGAGAAACGGCGTTTGTGGGCAGCGAAAGGTTTTGATTCCGTTGTTTTTCTGTATACCACTTTCACTAAAATACACTAAATGAGCATCAGAGGCCTTAATCAAATTCGATTAGTTTCTTAGCTGCGCCACGCCCGCCATATTGGCGCGGGTCAGGCACAATCAGCTGATATCTGCTCCCAAATCGGTCCAGCGGACACCGGTTTTTGCACCGGCTCTGACTTCATCTAAGCTACTCTCATCTTTTTTCTAAGGAGGCGCTGGAACAAACCCCTAATATATCCTAAACCTTGGTATCATCTGGGCTTACCCTCGTTTCATAGTGATAAATAGAAGGGGAAAATAATGAGAAGGTCTGCACAAGTTCACAGGACCATGCCGCAGAAACAAAACACGTTCGCACAGAGTGGCAGTTCGGGCCGAGGGCCTCTGAACCGTCTAACCATGGATGTGTACACCAGCAGCCTGCCGATGAGAGGGAGCGGCCACCCGGTACGATTCCAACTCACAGCGGTGCAGAGCTTTCGTGAAGAAGACGAAACGTTAATATTCTACGCGAACGATTTAACTTCTATCACATGTCAAGTGGGACATATAGTTGGAAACAAAGACTGTCAGTGGCCAACCTATATATTTCAGAAGTTTCTGGAAACACTGAACGGAATAATACGAAAAATAAATATTCTCCATCCATCCAGAAAATAGTATTTAATCCAAATTTCGATTTCCGAATCAAGCGCTGGTCTATGGCGCTGTTCGAATTTCAAATGCTACCCTTCCCCTTTAAGACCAGTCACTGATTTAAAACCCAAGCAAAAGGAAGGGCTCAGCCTTAAAAAGTCTGGCTTTGCGCACAAGTGATCTAGCAACAAGCCGACCGAGAGAACCCGAGAAAGATAATCACACAGCACTGTCATATTCCTTCTTGACGATGGAAGGGCGATCCAAAACCGAGCACCCTAAAAGCGACCAGGCGTAACTTCTAGCGGAAGACAATCTCCTGAGCTCGTAGTATTTATGCAACACTCGGGCCGCCACGCTCGCTGCAATCCACTTCCCACATTTATATCTACCAAAAGATCGCTTTCCTGTCCGCAAACGTGCACTTCTCAGCTCCTGGACTCCTCGCGGGCTAAGCTGGCGTAAAGAGTCAAGTCATCTCCCCCCGAATCTCCAGATCCTCCTCCGTCCACCAGTCTTCTCGGCTCCCCTCACTCGCCTCAACCGGTATGGCCATGTCCTGGCTCTCCTCACCGCCGCTGTCAGGCGTGTCAGCAGGAGCAGCCGCCGCCGCTGTCAGGGGTCAGCAGGAGCAGCCGCCGCTGTCAGGCGTGTCAGCAGGAGCAGCCGCCGCCGCTGTCAGGTCAGCAGGAGCAGCCGCCGCCGCTGTCAGGCGTGTCAGCAGGAGCAGCCGCCGCCGCTGTCAGGCGTGTCAGCAGGAGCAGCCGCCGCTGTCAGGCGTGTCAGCAGGAGCAGCCGCCGCCGCTGTCTGGCGCTGCCGGCATCTGGTGCAGCTCGGGAGCGCGTCCGCGGCGTCCAGGCAGCGCGGCCTGATCAGCAGCCTCCTCCATGCGGCGCATCACCGCCGCCAGCAGCATCTCCACGGCTGCACGCACGTTCTGGCCGGTGGCCGCCGACGTCTCGATGTACGGCAGCCTGCCGGGGGGCCGGTCGGCGTCGGCAGGTGCAGCGGACACAGCGTGATACCGACCGTACTAAGTACCTTGTATCGAAATCACCTTTATATCTAAACGCTACAGAGATACATGTCAATGTCCAGGCCTTTTCAAACTGGAAAAAATAACCAGACCAGATTGATTCCCATCACTAACGAGGCCCGGGAGTCTCATGCCACTGTCGCTGGTCTCCCCGTCGCGTCTCGGTCCACCTATCGCGCTGTTCAAGTATTGTTCCCGCGGCCCTGTCCCACTGTCTCGTGTTTTCGGCCTGGGTTCTGTTTTTTGGCCGCATCCCGTCCCACTGGCCTGTTTCCAAACCACGTCCCGGGAGTCCCGTCCCACTGACCTGTGCTGAGCCACTTCCCGGGAGCCCCGTCCCACTGGGCTGTTTCTAAATCACGTCCCGGGAATCCCTTCCCACTGGCTTGTTTCTAAATCACGTCCCGGGAGTCCCGTCCAACTGGTCCGTGTTTCAGTTCCATCCAACTAGTCTGTTTTTCTCAGTTCCGTTCCACTAGTCTGTGTTTCTCCGTCCCGTCTCACTGACCAGTTTTTTTCGGCCACGTCCCGGGAATCCCGTCCCACTGACCCGTGTTTTTCGGCCACGTCCCAGGAATCCCGTCTCACTGACCCGTGTTTGTCGGCCACGTCCCGGGCGCGCTCCTCGCTGACAGCTCGAACGTCCAGGTCAGCCTTGTTGCCGCACAGCACTATGTCGGGGTTGTCGCAGTAGGCGTGTGTCTGCCGGAGACGACTCGCCGACGATAATATTACGAGAGAGAGGGGGAGAGTTGGTTACCATTCAGGAGCAGTGGGATTGAAAGTTGAAAGTTGTGCTGAACCAGAAACATGGCTACATCTCCCACACAACTAAAAACACCAAAATACACTTAGCAGATACCTGCTGTCCAATCATATGTAAACGATATTCAAGAGTACTCGCCCAGTTTTAATGTTTGCCGATACACTGCAATCTTTTCCATAGTCTGAATAAATATTGACAAAAAAAACCAAGTACACCCCTCATTTAGCTGGCTATGTTGAACATATTAATCAACATGTCCAAAACTTCTACCAAATTTACTCAGTTTTTGATAAAAGAGACTTAGATAGATAACTTACTTCACAGCAAATTCAACGCTCAGCGAGCATAAAGTATCTCGGTATTCTAATAGATGAAGACCATAAGTTCAAGAATCACATCAATGGAACGTACAACACAATATGTCGTAATATAGGAGTCCTAGCCAGAGCAAAATCATTTCTGGATACAAAATGTCTTCTCTTGCTTTATCACTCGCTGATTTCTCCTCACCTGGGGTACTGTGGGTTTGTATGGGGAACAAATTACAACACTAACCTGACCAAAATACTAACGGTACAAAAAAGAATAATTAGGATAATAGGAAAATGTCATTATAGAGCTCCACCTTCACCCATCTTCAAATGACTTGGTATACTAAGATTTCCTGATATGATACAACAAAAAAACTGCTCATACTCCTTTCAGGTTTCAGGTATGATTCAGGTTTCTCAACAAGGAACTACCTGAATCATACTCAAGGTCTTTTCAGCTGAACAGTGATGGTAGAAACACTCGTAGAATTAGGCACTTTGTTGTACCTGCCGTAGAAACTCGATTCAGAACCTTTGTATTTACTATCAACTGCCCTAAAACATGGAACGAAATTATAGCGACTAAAATCCCAAACATATGACATTCCAAAATCTAAGCCTGGGTTTAAAATGATCTTGAAAAAAACTTTTCCTTAGTAACTAGTAATGCCAATCAACCTTTAGAAACATACTGAGGGATGTATGAGATCTAAGTACTGAGAGTTCAGTTGAGTCCTATGAAAATTTTCCATGGGACGCCTCATATGGCTTGCTGAGCTGATGTCGGATGTAAGTTGTCGGCTCCTTAACTTTTCAACCCGTCTACATGTTAACGTATGTGAGAGTGCCTCTGCGCGGTTACGCTTAAGTATGCACACGTATGCGCTTGTGTGCGTGATTTCTGAACATGTTTCTGTATATGTGGTTGTTTGAGAATGTATGTTTCTGGTGCATGTGTACGTACGCGTGTGATGCGGGATACCCCGTGTCACGGTGATTTGTCCTGCGTTTTTCAGGCATAGCGCAGGCGTGTGGACCACACACCAGTGTGTTCCATCCTACCTTTTTGAAACTTTTTTCTAGTCTATGTAACCTGTCCCATGTTTTTGTTTTTGTCTGGTCTTCCTTTAGATATTGCCTGAAGACTGTGCACTATGCAATTCATTGTGCTTTCAACCTTGATGTCTTGTCCATGGGTGTAATCTATGTAGCTAGGAGCGGATACAAGGCAACTGTCCTTACCTGTTCCTGGACACCTGTAAATTTCGTTCAAAACTGATTATTCACCCTTTTCCATAAGCGCAGCTTCTTGCTTTCTATCTCTTTTTTTCTTTTTAGTTCGACTGTCTGCCGCTCGCCATGTACATACGTGCGCATTTGTATCGTTGCTTGGGTGTGATCCGTGTGCATGGCGATGTGTTTTACCATTTTGTGTGTCCGACCCGTACATTGCCGACGAGCCCGGCGTTATCTAGGAGCTCCGAGTCGGGAGTGGAGGGCTCGCATTTGCGGGTACACCCACGTTGTGTGTGTTTTTGTTGCTGATCGTGCTCGTGAAATACACTATAAAAAGTTAGTTTTTTATGCTGAACTCAACATGCACAATATTTCGTGTAGCTGGCAGCACTATTTAGGCTTTGTCGTTACCACTTCATTCCCGCCATTACAACCAGGTCGGTTAACGTTATCATCACATAAATTCTTTCATCAGTTTTACCATACATAAAACCAGCCCCCCCCGCCCCATCGCAACCACCATGTTCACAGGTAACTGCTGCGCCGGCTGTGGCTGGGCACACCGCCCCCGCGCCGACTGACCGCCGACTATCCTGTGCCCGGTCGCGACCCTGGGTCATCACCTCTACCCGCGACCGGCCGACCAATCAGCGTCCAGTTATTCAGCCCACCACAGAGTATCACGTGGGCGTCAGAACCGGCCGCAGTCTTATCACATCATCGCAAATACTTACACCTTTCCTAGCCTCTTCAGCCTAAAAACATTCATTCACAAAACTTTAATTACAGACAAAATGATATCGTGTCTAACCTTGAGCTGGTCCAGCCAACCTTGGATGGCCAGGAAGGACTGTTCACTGCTGAGATCGAACAGCAAAAGGAAGCCCATTGCATCGCGGAAGAAAGCGGTGGTGAGACTGCGGAACCTGCCGTCGCCATGACAACCAGTGAGGCACTCTGGTCTTACCAGGCGGCCGGGTGGCAGACATGCTGGTTAGAAGAGAGCGTGTGAGACATCATACATAACCTGCCACCTCAGTGTTAGAGCAGCTCAGACGACGTCTCACTAGCACCGCCATTACTGACAGCGCCGCCATGCTCTGGCACTACTAGAAACGACTTCTGAATATCTGAGGACTCACAGGTATCGGGCAAGGGATTGACCAAAGAGCAAATATTGGCGTGCTCGGGTCGCTGTGACCTTTCTCTAATTAATTGTGGGGCCTCACACGGATATTCAGATGTCAATGTCCATGCTAGGCGCAGCCAGGCAGATGAAATGTTAGTACGGGCGCTAGAGTGAGCAAATTGGGTCTACAGGTACTAATCAAGCAGGCGAGACATACAGTGGCGGTAATTACAGACAGGAATGATAGTCATAAGTGCATGCACGCAGTTTGGCAGGTGCAATAATGAAGCTTCCACGGCATTCAGACAGTTATAAATGAGCTCATTCATGCCAACGCATACAATAGAACTAACCAGAGCGGCGAATCTAGTTAAAAAAGTTGCTTACCTACCATGAAAAGCAGAGCGTAGGTGGAGCACCATAGCCTGGGAAGGGTGAGCCTGTACAGTGTACGTCAAGAGTGCAGAGCTAATGGACAGTTCGTGTATATACGGCCAGTCCGGATAAGCATGACCTAACCTGTCATGAGCTTGCATGACCTCACTTCTCATGACCCCCAGGTGACGTCACATTTCCTGAAAGTATGTGATCCTACCTTGCGTCATCCGAACCCTGCCTGGACTCACCTCTCCTGGCCGGCAGTGTCCCACAACTGCAGATGGATGCGCCGACTCTTCCCTGGGCTGGAGCCATCACCGTCAGCTACCCTGTACAGCTGCCGAACCAGGACGGAGTTAGAGCAGTGCCTACATGGCTGCCAAACCAGGGCGGTGTCAGGGCAGTGCACGGCTGCCGAACCAGGGCGGTGTCAGGGCAGTGCACGGTAATCAAACCGGGACGGTGTTAGGGCAGTCATTTATCAGTCCTGCCAGCGCCACATATGTATGTATCACATCGACGGCGGATGATGATGCCTCGCTGATTAAATGGCTCGTCCATAAGTCACGTACGGCCAGAAGAGAAGATAGGGTAAGAATACCAGTCCACACTAGTTACCACACAAATGATTTGCAATGACAACAATTAAATCACATTTACCAGACAGTGCATCGACAAAAAAGTAATCACGAGAGGAAAGTTATAAAATAATTGATTAAAAAACTATTTCTCTCCGATGAATGGGTACATGAGTATGCATTCGCATCTTCTGACCTGCTCAGGATGCATCTCACCAGTCGTTTCTCTCTGAAGTCGATGCCGACCGTGCTGATGAAGCGGGTGTGGAAGACGCCATCAGTGTACTGCCACAGGAAGGAGGTCTTGCCGACGCCGGAGTCGCCCAGCGCCAGAAACTTGATGAGGTAGTCGTACTCGATGCCGGAGCCTACTGGAGCGTCCACCGTAGTCATTGTCGCCGGCCGTGCAGTCCTCCTGTGGAGAGAGACCACTCCGTTTCAGCATGCTCATTTCCCTTTCATGCATAGTGAGGGTAGTTGCGACTACACAGTTATGAAATACAACATTGTAGCAAGACGCTAGATGAGAGATAAAAAATATTTGGACCGATTTGCCTGGTACTCGTGAAAAGACAACGCCTCCACAGTGCAGCCAATCAACCTCCATCCACCAATGTTATGAGCGAGAGGAGAGAGCTGCTGGCAAGAATGTCGTAGACAATCTAAACGTTTGCATGGAGAACAATGTTAATTGGTCTCCTGGCGTTAAATGCATCTGGTCGCCGTTTTGGTATATTGGCTGCCTTGTATCACGTATGACGTGGAACATCAGACGATTCACTCAACAAATTTAAGTGTACCACAGGCTTCATCGACTCATTAGCTTTTTCCGCACTTTAGACATTTATTTTATTCAGGCATAAGATAGCACACATTCTCAACGGACAGGCCAAACACAAAGATGTTTAATTTTCCCGCAAGGTTCATATCAGGTCGCCTTCTGCCATATTTCCGACTTCTCGATTAGGTACTTGTAATTTATCAAAGTCCAGTCTTTCATCGAGCGCTTCGAATGACGCATACCGCGCAGTTTACGACCATGAAGCACTCCTCATTCCATGCCTACAATGTACAATTCGGCCTTGATTTATCCGAACACGACACTTGTCTGTATTTGTACAGAATCAAGAAAGACAAACAGTGTCTAGCGTTTTCCACTCCCATATATATCCTGAGGTGACCCTGTTGGAGAATTACAGGAGATGAACATGAACTGACTTCTTGACTGGGTAACGAGTCGGCGGAAGGATTGTTGGAGATGCGACATTTGTTGTTGAATATCTATACGTATGGCCCTTCGCCGCAATCATAGCGACTTTTGAATGAAACAAAAAATCACAAATTATACAATGACTTGACTTATATCACTTTAGCTGCGTACGCCGATCTGAAACGTGCCAAGACCAGATAAGATTGCTGACAAAATAAGGTTATCTGACCAGGTCAGATTATTTAAGCTAAAGTAATCTAGGTCAAATAATTATATAATTTGTAATTTCATGGATTAGTTCAAGTCATTGACATTGCGGCAAAAGACCATATGTATCAATAACTAC
This sequence comes from Lepas anatifera, assembly GCA_034440635.1. Lineage (NCBI taxonomy): Eukaryota > Metazoa > Arthropoda > Thecostraca > Lepadidae > Lepas > Lepas anatifera. Next base: position 541,064 of record JAOTON010000715.1, on the reverse strand, counting down.
TCAACTTAACGTTACTCCATTTCCTGTGTTGAATTTGGCTGGTGAGCTTGCTTATATATGGGTCGTGTTCAGTTCCCGAGCCGGCCGCACTTCGGTCAGGGTAAGGACCGACCGGGTGGGATTGGAAATACTGCCCCGCTCCATCAGATTTCTGTGCAGGTATTTACCACACCACATACAAGCCGGAATAGGGGGGAGCTCAGCCCACTGCTCATCCAAAAATTTCTAGATTTCAGTCGAATTGGGTACTCTGATACATTTAATGGCCACCCTAATTTCAGGTCAACACAGTTCGGGATTCTCCTTGAACGTTCTGTCTCTCGAATGTCCCCAGGCGTAGCATATTGCAACCAAGATATTATCAATGTGCGGTATAAGTAAATCTCAGAAAAGGCGATTTGTAACAGAGAGCTATGCCGATGTATGCATGGGCACCGGACGCAGAGCGATAAGCCAGGCCACAGACGAGCCGGCGGCCGGCGCCGATAGCAGTGGCCACAGCTGGCGCCAGCGGCATTAATAATGTGGTGTCAGCTGTTCTCATGACCAGCGGCGGCGGCGAACGTGACACACCTGACACAGTCAACCTCTGGTAACACGGCACCAGAGATGCCATCGCGCCGCCGATGGCATCGCTCTGTCCTTGGGCCGTCCCAGGCCACTATCTCCTTTGTTAATGCCAAGTGACGCGTCCAGTGTACTGTCACGAGGGAAGGTGGCGGGGTTTTCTCCGTCAGTGGCACACATAGCATTGCGCTGAACACTGCTCCGTAGCGGGTTCAGTGTGTTGCACGCCGCCGCCGGCAGCGGACGCATCTGAGTGACTGCACCGACAACATCCCCTCCAGCTCTGCCCATGGCCACAGTGCAGGCAGTGACCTCAGGTCAGCCTTGACGCGCAGGAATGGGCTCCCGGTTCCAGCGCTCGCTGGCTGCCGTGCGTCCCCGACTAAAGGTGGCTGGAGCACTAGCTATCCGATCCCCAGGTGGCATCACAGCACCCGTCCATCCGGATCTACCAGGCCACGACAACACACCCAAGAGGGCAACCAAACAGCCGAGGTCGTCCGAACCGAGTCCAGCGCACGAGAATGGCAAGGAAGAAGGCAGCAACACGGGAGCTACGACTCCAAGGAAGTATCGAAAAAGACAGGGAAGAGTCACCGGTGAGATTCACACAGTAGCTAAAAGTAAGATAATACAGGCCAAGGAGAATAGGACTATTCAGGCAAGAGTGATAACTCACTGGAAGAACATTACTAATTCCAAGTCGAATGATGACACCCACCCCAATTCACTGGAAACACCACTTGACAACAAAGAAAAAATGGTTGGAAGAAATAAGGCAACCGGGATTTCACGTTCCAACAGTTATCAAGTGGCTTCCCAGGAAACTTTACTTCCCTCCAATGTCAAACAAGGAAAAACAGCTGGAGTCTCTATGGGAAAGCAGAAACTTAATAAAATCAAACCGGTTCAGCGCAGTACACAAAAAGCAATACGTTTTGATTCTCATGATAATAATGATTCACCAGATCTCGGAATTGTAAGAGTAAGAAAAGAGAGAGAAAACAAGAATGCTTCAGGGATTTACCATAAACAGAAACCTGTGAAAGCACTCAATCAATCTCTTAAAACAACTGGAAACACTACGAAGTTCGCGACTACCCGCACACCCACACAGGACATAGCGACTGACAAAGTTGAGGAACACTTCGCAGATATGGACCCATTGAATAGGACAAGAACATTAGCAACAGGAGCAAAGAAACGCCGAGGCACAAAGAAAAATGGCCGTAAGGTGGGCACAGAAACAGGGCCAAAAGCAGGCAAGAACAGCAGTGATCTGGTGGCAAAGGAGGCAGTGCCGCACCCTTCCACTGCTGAGGCTCTGGCGCGGCAGCAGCGGCGCCGGCGTCGCCTCTTGGTCAAGCTTCGACAGCTTCAACTTCAGCAGTCTCAGCCTCAGACTGCACCACGCCGGAAACCGGTGTGGCGCACCAACTCCAGTAGCCTGCAGCCCCCAATAGCCAGAGGGCACGTGTCGGTCGCCAGTCCTCGTATAGTACAGAGGAGCCCAATACACCCAAAGAAAAGTCCACAGGAGCACAGAAGTCCTCGGCTGGGGGGTGGGACGTCGCCACAGCCCACCTTGCACCAGCTGCAGGGTGATGCGGGCCAAAGACCGCAAAAAAACAGCCCGAGACAAACGGAGGATTCAGGTGTGCATGCAATGAGGAGTCAACGAAATGCTGACGGCTTCCCGAAAGAAGGATACAAAAAAGGCGGTCAGCCAAGCAAAATCACTAACAATCAAGAAAAACACCCACGGTCCCAGAAAGACCAACCGGTAAGAGGCAGCAATAAGTTTCGGGTAGAGACAGTCGACAAAAACTCGAAAGAGAGTGCATTCGAGGTAAAAAAGGAGTCCACGAAACCTCGACAGGAATTTATGGGAGTCCCAAATGAGCTTGAATGGATTCAAAACACGATCCTCGCAAGGCAAGGAGAGCCCGAGGATGAAAAGCCCTGGGAAAAAGAAAGAAGTAACAGGTACTCCCAGGAGGGGTAGTAAAAGAGAAACAAGTCCTGTTTCAGATAGCAACAAAGAAGAGGAGCCCAAAATCCAGCAACTAGTTAGAAATGCATTCAAACGGAAAAGCTTACACCGTAAGAACACAGTGGTAATCAAAAGAATGGGGGAACATCGCGTGACGTCCAATAGTGTTAGAACAACATTTACAACCAGTCAGGAAACAGCAACTCCGAGTCAGGAAGAAAGGACCTCAACAAGGCAGGCAGTAACAACGCCGAGAGAGAAAATCCACGATAGTGAAGACACTAGCCTACAACAGGAGGAAAGAAGTCCCAAAGCACTGGACACAAATAACGGGACTACAAACTCACCCCAAGGAGAGATCACCGACCGAAGCCCTGAGGCAAGGCCGAAGGAGACAGGTGAGTCTCCCTCGCCCGGACCTTCCGAAAAAGATGAGGAAACACCCTTACCTGATGGCAAGGCTACCAGCAAAACACCAGAAACCGAGTCCCCGCCTTCTAACGTATCAAATCCCAACGAAGACGAGACGGCGCAATTCGATGTCACGGAAATCTTTGAAGTTCCGGTGCAGGAAGTGTCACAAACCAGTGAGCCCACGCCGTCTCCGCCAGAGACCGCTGACACCTGTCGTGTCGGCACGCCCACCTCAGTCAACTTCGACACCGTCTCCATTGTCTCTCGGACATCAGCTGTCCCTGATCAGCTCACCGACGAGACAACTGTGACGCCCACAACAGACTTTCTCCCGCTGCCGGCAGAGACGTCCACTTCGGCTGGATTGCTAGAGAAACAGGGTGATGACGCAGCCTTGTCAAGTACCTACGTGCTTGACAATGATGGATTTAAGCAACCAGACTCAATACCCGACAAGGACAGTAAGGTAGATCAGGTAGACCACACGCATTTCTAATTCATTTCCAGAAGACGATAACCCTGCAATAAACACATATCACATCCACAAGTTATTCCACTTGAAGGGACTGTGCTCGGAACCGTAAACGAGAATAAGCGCCACCTCGTAAATGGCATTGCCCCGCATTCGCCCAAGCAATCTGCAGCTGAGTGCTGGGCATACCATAACATTCTATGCTTAGAGATGTACCATTTTCATACGCTCTGCCTTGGGGCTTTGCGACGTAGTGACTGCTGAGGCTCTCGCCCTGTTGGGAGGGTATTGTGGGAACCGGAAAGGCCTATCCAAAGTCCCATCCGGGAATTGAGCCCGGGTCAGCAGCGCAGAGGGCGAACGCGCTTCCTCGACACTACTGCATCCCCAACCCCCTCCCCCAAACTACCGCGACAGCCTGCTCTGCACGTTAGCCGGCCAAATCCAGGCAGAGGATGCAGGACAAGCACGAACTATACAGGACGAATATAAAAACGTGTTGAATGGGGTGATGGGGTGATGGGATGGGGGCGGTTTAACCTTCGCCCGGGTGAGGGGTCTTTTAGACCCCCCTCGGGTCTTTCCGAAGTGACCAAAAAACGGCGGCGCGCAGCGCCGCCAAACTTGGTCTAGCTGTTCCTTCATCATTTTTACATCTTTCCTAAAAATTTTGGCTCAAGGTCATATCAGGTCAGGTCACCAGGCCAGGTGAAGTGACCTCACCTAAAAAATACTTAGGACCGCATAACTAAAAGAACGGTTAATCGATCAAGTTGAAACTCATACCACATATTGGGCCCACCAGGAGCTACAACATTTGTTCCGGGATTTTTAACATTGGTGACCTAAGGTCATGTGCAGAGCATGACCTCCCCATTGTCAATACATGGGGAAAATCACGAAATGAGCTTTGCTCAGTAAGTATGGATGGAATCAACTTCAAACATCGGTTGCGACTTGCTCTTAGCCCATTTCTGAAGCTGTTGCCAAAATTTTTGACTTGTGACCTTTAAAAGGTCACCTTAGGTCAAATAACCATTTTTTGGTGTTTTCCTCTATAAAATTTGAATAAACTAAGATAGAGCTTTTATTTTGTCACCAAAGTGTTTGTATAGTCACTGGAAGTCAAATGATATACATCATGACTATACCAGGTCAAGTTGGGTCAGACCGTTGACCTGGGTCAGGTCAAATTCTTAAATTTGACCTGGAATAGCAATATCATATATCATTCGATTCGTATTGACGAGAGGATTGCAACAGTGCATAAACTATGGCTGTATCTTGTTTGGTTTGGAAGCTATTAGCGAAAAAGTAAACGCCCTTATGCATGGGTGGCTATGGACATTCCCAAGAATATGCCCAATATTTAGTGACCTGTAGCTCCCTAGGCTTTGACCTGACACGAAAATGAATGCCACTTTAATGAAAGCGCATTTCAAGAGATTTCGAATGGTGTTAGAAAAATGTTTCTAGCTATCATAGTTTCTAAGATATATGAGGTTTTCTTAGTACACCTCATATTAGCAATTTTGACCTATTTTGACCTCTGGTGACCTTGATATTGACCTGACAAGAAAAATGACCGAAGTATTTTCGATATCACTTTCGAAGAGCTTTCGATTGCTGTTTTGCGCTTTTTTCTCGCTCTCTTAGTTTTCGAGATCGTGGGGGTCTTTTTAGCCCCCCCACCAGAGCGAAGGTGGCTCGTACCCGCCACCGGGGCAAGGGTTAATAAAAAGTAATGGTTTCAACACATTCTATGGTTTCCGTTTGACTGGATCACTGAGGAAAATTGCATAATAGCTTTGGCATGTTTTCGCAGTTTGGAGCTTATACTCGATCTATGGGCCACCCTTATGGGCTGATGATAAATTTTCAGTGTTCAGGAGGGGAAGGGGGCATGATCCCCTTGCACTTCCCCGCTGGATCCGTCGTGCAGGAGACGCCCTGACAACCACCATTCCAGTACAGCTGTTGTGATCAGTGCAAAGGGCTTCATTTGCGAAGGAGGAAACCCAAAACATAGTTCTTAACGACCTTTAAAGGGAATGTGGCACCTTTATAATGGGATTTGAACTAAGATAGCAATGTGATAGTGCGCGCCGAGAAAGCGTGCTGAGATAGAACTTTCATTTGTCCCAGAACTTATCGTTTGCTGAGAAAAAGTAGAAATTCACCCCCTATCGACCCAGTCTTCCCCTGATGGTCACATGGTATGAGGTGACCTTTGAGACAGTGACATAATGCTCAAACCCCGCCACACTGACCAGTTTTTCTTGCTTGAACCTCTCCAAAACCTATATTCTAGGCGTGACTTTGGCACTGGCGACTGTAAATGCGTGTAACTTTCACCAATAGTTAGTTTCAAACACGTGAAACATGTTTCAATGTATGAAGAAAAACAACAGAAGTTGAAAACACAGAAGCGTGATTTTGGGCTCAAATAATACCCCCTTTAGCCAAAAAATGTTTCATTTGCATTCGTATTTATTTGTGGCGGAGATAAAAAGGTTCAATCTGGACCAAAGCGTTACCATATCATGACGACACGCGATATAAATAATATGAAACATTGGATTTTTTGCAATTTTTCAACCCCAAAAATTACGGCCGAATTCATTGTTTTCAATAAAAATGGCCCTAAAACTTCTCCAGTCTGGAATTACAGCAAGGCCCACATTCCTCTAACAGTGGACCACAGATCCTCTTTCGTCCCAAGGATGGATTTTAGTGCGACACTAGGTATGACTACATGCTGTTTCGAAACAGTCCTGGATAGAGGCCTGTAATTTTCTAGGCATGGATACGCATGCATTTGTCACACTGGGAAGTCAGTTTCAGGCTGATATATCACTCGGAGGCGGATACAGGGACGAATTATGGTACGCTCCTTCTATGTATTCCCAAACCGTATTTGTGAGTCAGTTTGTGCACTGTTTTCTATTCGAAATATACTTGTTCACGCTTTTTAACCCCATATCAAGGCCTAACATGAAAATGATATGCTACAAATACACATATTCGCTTGAGCTTGTTCGTACAAGCAATACATAAAACTTACGATTGTTAAAATGTTCTGAAGCAAAAATTGAACTCTCCGTTAGTTGTTGTGGTTATGACCAAGGACCCTAACAAAATGATAAAACAGAAGACAGTAAAAGCGCTAGAAGACTTAAAACCCACCCGTCGGCAAAAAGGCCAAAAACGCTAAAATCTAAAACCATAAGACGAAAGCAGCCAAAGAAGTCAACATCTAAACCCTAAAAAGCCCAAAAAAGGCTCAGACAAGGTATAGATAAAGAAAAAAGACGTGGGATGAGGTAACCGCAACGTTTCGGTCCTTGACCGTAATTCCCCACAACACTCTAAAGTTAATCTTAGTTCAATTTCAGATTCTGTTAGATCATGTATTCTAGAGAATTTTAATGGTCATTAAAGAAGCTGGGCACAACATTATTCAAGTTTTTACAGTTATGATTCGTATATCTGATCGTTGACTTTGAAAATCCGTTTTATTTATACATATTTTAACAGATAACTCCAAAAGCCCGCACTGACTACTGAAGTGGCACTGAAGCTGTTATTACGAGCACTGGCAGGGAGTCGCCACCTAACTTCTACTGAGGGAGGAATGGACCCCGGATGGGTAATAACTGGTGTGATGGGGGGGGTTGGAGTCGGGTGGCACATACAGTTTGAACATACTGACTCTCTGAAAACGCTATCGATATACGTCACCGACACTCAAACGGGGTGTACATGGGTACTCTGAAATGTACCCATGTTCAAATAGGAAGACAATAGGAAAAAGGCAAAACCTTAGGCTGAGACGTCTGTTTCGTGGTCTGCCAGGGTTAAGTAGAGCCATGATAGCTGATTTTGAGTGCATGATTATCATATGCACTGACACAAATGTTTCGAAACAATTGTGTGGGGGCGGGGGTGCGTGAGAGAGAGAGAGAGAGAGAGAGAGAGAGAGAGAGAGAGAGAGAGAGAGAGAGAGAGAGAGAGAGAGAGAGAGAGAGAGAGAGAGAGAGAGAGAGAGAGAGAGAGAGAGAGAGAAAGAGAGAGAGAGAGAGAGAGAGAGAGAGAGAGAGAGAGAGAGAGAGAGAGAGAGAGAGAGAGAGAGAGAGAGAGAGAGAGAGAGAGAGAGAGAGAGAGAGAGAGAGAGAGAGAGAGAGAGAGAGAGAGAGAGAGAGAGAGAGAGAGAGAGAGAGAGAGACAGAGAGACAGAGAGACAGAGAGACAGAGAGACAGAGAGACAGAGAGACAGAGAGACAGAGAGACAGAGAGACAGAGAGACAGAGAGACAGAGAGACAGGGAGACAGGGAGACTGGGAGACTGGGAGACAGGGATACAGGGATACAGGGAGACAGGGAGACAGAGGGACAGAGAGACAGAGAGACAGAGAAAGGGAATGAGAGAAAGGGAAATGAGAGAAAGGGAAATGAGAGAAAGGGAAATGAGAGAAAGGGAAATGAGAGAAAGGGAAATGAGAGAAAGAGAAAAAGAGGGAAATAGCAAGGGAAATGAATTAGAAAGGGAAAGGAATTAAAAAGGGAAAGGAATTAAAAAGGGAAAGAAATTAAAAAGGGCAAGGAATTAAAAGGGAAAGGAATTAAAAAGGGAAAGGAATTAAAAAGGGAAAGGAATTAAAAGGGAAAGGAATTAAAAGGGAAAGGAATTAGAAAGGGAAAGCAATTAGAAAGAGAAAGCAATTAGAAAGGGAAAGGAATTAGAAAGGGAAAGGAATTGGAAAGGGAAAGGAATTGGAAAGGGAAAGGAATTGGAAAGGGAAAGGAATTAGAAAGGGAAATTGTTGTTGCTGGGGGTGGGCGATCCGAGCGGTTGGATAGTGCGGTGCTCCGGTCTCGAACCCGATTTCTAGCTAAACAGCCCGGTTTTAAGTGCTTCCCAGTGCTTCAAAAATAAGTTTTTGGTCGGTGCTCTCGCTCTTGCTTGTTTTCTTCCGGAATTATTCACTTTTTCCAAGAATTTGTGCCTTAGAATTATTGCTGTAGACGTTGGCGCAGCGCCACCAGTGCCTAGTTCTCCGATTTTCAACTGATGTCACTGACCTGTCCTAACTGTGACGTAATCAAGTTTTTTGTTGCAGTGATTTCCGCTAGGTACCCTTTGTTTTTTGGGGGGCTCCTTCCTCTCCCTCTCTTGGTGCTGCCAGATCTGGCAGCCATCTACGGCCATTTTCTTTTTCCATTGTTTTTGTTTACAATCAATCCGAAATAGTTGGCCTTCACACACACGGGAACCGTGCGGTTGGCGAAGTATTTGTTGACCTTAGCATATTTCAAGGGAGGTCACAGCCGATTATAACCTCTGGTATCCGCCGCTACTCGGTAGGTGTCCCGAATTTAGGCTGTCTGAATGATTTGCACCTTTCTCCTCCTTAACGTAATGTTGTCCATAAATAACTAATTTGCTGACTGTTGTTGTTGGACGGCAGTGGCCGGGGGCATAGACCAAGACTGGGGAATGGCTTCCAGTTTTTTCTTCTTTTGTTTTTGCTAGATGATCCCGTGGATGATTCCTAATTCCTGCATGCATTAACCGGGCCTTTCATCCCTTTTGGGGGCTGCAATTAAATCGGTTGACTCCAGGTTGAGCTGAGCTTTCTTTTGGTTTGCCATGGCCCCTTCAAACGCTAAGTATATCGACTCGAGATTTGATCAACTCACAGAAGAGAACACCCAACTAAAAAAGCAAGTTGAATCCCTGACTCGGTGGCTCAAAGATCTGAAGGCAGAAGTCCAGGAACTGCAATTTGTGGTGAGTGAAAACATTGAGCGGAGGGAAGCGGTTGAGGCCAGCCTAGTCTCTATAGACACAAAACAGAACTCTCTTGAGTTGGGCATGGCCTCTCTGAACAATAAGTTCAGCAAGTTCTCTGAGGCACAGGGAAGGATCCGCTCGGCGGTCGAAGTGCAATCCCAATACAGCCGCCTGTCAACTCTCCTCCTATCTGGTGATGCGATCCCTCCCTATCGGGCTGGAGAGAACACTAGATCAGGTGCCCTCCATGTGATAAGGGAGTACCTGGGCATCGAGATCCACCCTCTGGCCATATCTGCGTGCCATCGATTGGGGAATAAAAACACGATTCTTTTGAGGTTCATCAACATGGATGAAAGAGAGGCAGTTTACAGGAAGCGCACTCGACCTCTGAAACGAGGCCTAGCTGTCCACGAAAGCTTGACATCCGAAAGACTGGAGGTAGTCAAGCTCCTAAAAGATCTCCACTCTCCAAAGGAATCCTCACCATTACTGACCCACTATACCAACAAAGGCAAGATCTATATCAAGCCCAAAGGCTCCACCAGGACCCTGGAGGTCAAAGTGGGTGCCACTCGGGAGGACATCCTGGCCCTCTGTGGAAAGTCGGGGGGCTCAAGTCAACCTCGGGGACCTGGTGGAGACAATCCGAGTGGGGAGGATCTCAACCATGAGACTCTCCCAAAAGTAGCTCATGCTGATCCTCCTTTGGCTGCCACCTCCAGTACATCCCAGTCTGTGGCTCATGTACACAATGATTCTGCTGCCGCAGTTCCCTGCAGTCCTCGTGAGACACAACCCCGGATGGTTGAGTCCTCAGAACTTGCTGCGGGTTCCACCTGTGAGGGTGGCAGCACCAGCTCCGCCGAACGAGAGAGCACCAGGACGGTCCCACCTGGGCCTCGGCCTGGTGCAGCTGCTCCTCCTGGTGGGGATGGCAACAACGGGTGGAGATAGCTTGGGGAGGTACAGTTCTGATATCCTGCCTGTGATATCAAATACTTTTGCTACGGACATCAAATCCCCTTCAGAATCATGCACTGATTGTCACTCGCATCCATCAAGGAGATCTCTCTCTCTTCCCAGCACCGACAGTGTAGCTGATCAGTCTACAGGGACTGTATCTGTTCAGACCCCTGGTGGCACATTCAGAGCAAAACCATGCATTGTCCTGGATGAGCCTCGCTCAACTTCCGGGCTTGCGACTGGGAAAAGTCGTAGTGGGAGGCCCCTCAAGCCTCCCCCACCCAGAACCCCTTAAGTTGTGGTCACTATCCCAAATCCACGTATTCTCCCGCCTGGCCACTGCTGATCTGATAGCAACTAAACTGGTAACTCTGCCTTTTTAGCCCTTTTGTTTTCTTCATTTTTAATATAGGTATTTGTAGACCCTCTTGTGTGTTTAACTGTTGGTAAGGTCTCATATCTGCTTCAGTGGTGATTGTGCCTTGTCTGCAAGAGTCACTGCTGTCTGGTCTACTTGCTACAGCCTTTCGTTGTTTTCTGCTGATTACCCTTTTCTCTACCCATCGTATTAAATTTATTGTGTGATACACCTATCTAAATTCTGGATCGGCTTTCATTGGACTATGCAAGCCTTGACTCAACTCAAATTGAACCAGACACCCAGCTCAAGTCAATTCTAGATGAATGCAATTATCTCCAATTTAAAGAATGTGTCAAAATTAGAAATAACCAATCAGACTTAATCACAAATTTTTCCATTATTCACATCAATATGAGATCACTTCCAAAAAATTTTGAGAAACTTGAACTTCAAATCTCACAGCTCTCCGCGCAGCCCGATATAATTTTGCTCAGTGAAACCTGGCTAGACCCAAGTTTAGCAGCATCATACAATCTCTCCAGTTATAACCTTGAAGTTTCATCACCTGAATCCTTCAGAGGTAAGGGGTGTGGTATCTACATTAACAATTCAATTGTGTATAAACGCAGACAAGACTTGGAATCATCAGAGCTAAAATTCCAATCAGTATTTATTGAAATATGCATACCTAACAAAAAGAATATTGTGTTGGCATCAATTTACCGATCTCCATCTTTTCCTGTCACAGATTTTCTCGAGTACTTTGAACCAACTATACTGAGGGTCAATTTAGAATCCAAATATTGCATAATAGGTGGTGACTTCAATGTTGACCTCTTGAAACATCAGTCTATGGAAATTCCTGCCACCTTTCTCAACACCTTCCTAGCTCTTGGCCTAGTTCCAACAATATCTGTACCAACCAGGGTCTGTAATGAATCTAAATCATTAATTGATAATTTCTTCTTAAATGAGGTGAGCCTTATTAAATCTTCAAATGTGATCATCTCTGATATCAGCGACCATCTGCCAATCCATATCACTCTTGGATTGCCAAATCCGAACTCAAGAAGTAGAAAGACTACCCAAATTTTTGGATTTGATTTCAGAAAAATAGAGCAGTTAAAAACATCGCTATGTCGAAATCTCCAAGACATCACTGATATAGTGAACCCAAATCTAGCAATGGAATTTCTTTCAAATAACATTACAACGGAAATCATGCATTTTAGCATCAGGAAAGACAGGAAAAGTGTCCCAGTCCAGCCATGGATATCTTTTGAGCTTCTTAGAAGCATTAACATTAAAAAGATCTCCATAAAAATCAATTCAAAATCCCTCCCAGGAGAACAGACAGATTTTCATTGCTTTTCGCAACAGACTTTGCAGCCAGATAAGGGCAGCCAAAAAACAGTTTTTTGAGCGCAAGCTTGAAGAATATAAATCAAATCCAACCAAGATTTGGAAAATCCTAGCTCAGTTAGTCCACAAAAACAAGTCCAAGTCTAACCTTCCAGATAAATTCATGGCTGATGGCGTCCTGCTAACCAACCCTGTAGACATATCATCCAAATTTAACAACTTCTTTGGGTCGATAGCTTCTACCCTTGATAGCAAACTAGAAAGTTCCAACATTGATCCCCTCTCTTACCTCGAAGATCATCAGCCACCAGCAGCTAGGTTTGAATTAGTGCCAACAAACGTTCCCACTATTCTTTCCATTATCCAAAACTTAGACCCAAATTCAGCAGTATCTGACTGTATAACACCAAAAATTCTGAAAGCAATTTCTGTTACCGTAGCCCCGTACCTCAATCATGCATTCAATCTTTGCCTGACTGAAGGTGTCTTTCCCTCAATACTAAAAAAGGCAGTTGTTATCCCAATTCACAAGTCAGGAGACAAGTTTACATTTAACAACTATCGCCCAATCAGTCTCTTGAGTATATTATCAAAAGTTCTGGAAAAAATAATATTTTACCAACTGTCCAGCTTCATTAATACTGAGAAAATCCTGTATGATAATCAATTTGGGTTTCGCCAGCACCACAGTTCTTACATGCCTGTTTCACTTTTACAGGAGCATATAACCTCAGCCCTGGAACGCAAGGAAATCAGTGCCGCCATATATCTTGATTATGCGAAAGCGTTCGACACGGTCAACCATCACATTTTGCTAAAGAAACTAGAAAAATATGGATGTAATGATGTTGCTCTTAGTTTATTTCAAAGTTATCTCCTAAATCGCACTCAACTAGTGAAATATAATGACACACTCTCCCCCACAGCACAAACAATTACTCATGGAGTTCCACAGGGTTCTATTCTGGGTCCATTATTGTTTTTGATTTATATAAATGACCTGCACCTCACCTGTCCAGGAACTTATTTCCAATTTGCAGATGATACTGTAGTAGTATTTACAGAAAAAGACCATGGAAGACTCCAAAATACCATTGCGCTCAATCTCCCAAAACTGGAATTGTGGCTCACATCAAATCGCATCACTCTGAATGCAAAAAAGACTACATATCAACTATTTACTAACCAAATAGAAACACCAACATTGAATATTAAAATTAAAAATGCAGTAATAAAGAGACAGTCTGCAACTAAATATCTGGGAATTTGGATAGATGACAAATTTAAATGGAATACTCAAATCAGAACAGTAGAAAATTCTGTCTCACAAAAGATAGGCATGATTGGCAGGGCCAAACCTTTTTGAAAAACAATCACCTTCTACTGTTATATAATTATATTGTCGGGAACGCAGCCTCGCCGACAACCTCGGCCGGTTCCCGCGCCTACATCTACAACGGTGCTGGACGCCTCCGTCAGCGGCACCAACACTGAGGCCGGCGCGACCGGGGATATCCCCGGCATCTCTGGACGTCGAGGCGGATGGCAAGGTGCCAGACTTTGCCGTGGGCCGGAGGACTGAGGACGGTGAGGGGAGGCTGGCGTCAATGGTGCCGGCGATGAGGCTGACGTCTCTGATCCGGACGGCTGTCCGTCTGCTCATGCCCGGTGAATTGGCCGAGCACGCCGTGTCTGAGGGCACCAAGGCCGTCACCAAGTACACCAGCAGCAAGTAAATCCTCATGGGTGCAGTGTTTGGTCTCGCGTTCGTCGGTGATGCTGCTTCATTTTCATCAATCATTTCTCCCTCATGCTCATCGGCGCCGGCGACTGACGGGACACCCGCGTCGCAACCAAAACTGACCGAGGCGTCGCGCGTTCCGCCGGGGGCGGCGTGGTGAATAGATCGTCCGTGACTGTGTTGAGGAAGGGCGCTGCTCCCCTGGGCGGTGTTCGCCCACTGTGAGGCCGCTTCTATGTTTATTGGTTTTGCTCCCGTTTTAACTGTGTTTAGTTTGTCCCGTTCATACGTTCATCATCATCCTGATTTATTTTCCACGCACCCGGCCGTTAGACGTCTGCCGGGCTCCGAGCCCGTGCCCGTCTGGGCGTAATTTAGAGCGCTCGCGCCGTCGGCGGTCACGGGTTCGGGGCTCGGCGCCTTCGCTTATAAATTTTATTTGTCCACCTCAGCCGGCCGGGGCGAGTTCTTAGGGTCTCTGTATGCTTCATGTACCGCCGTAGTGTCAATATACGTGTATAGTTGTAATTCACTTGTACTTCCCCATTTTTTGTATGGAATCCAGGCTTGGGGAGTAACCTATGAAACAAAATTAAACAAGCTAAAAGTACTACAAAAGAAAATCGTTAGAATCATAGACTCAGCGGACTTCCTTGCTCCCTCTAGTCCAATATTTAAAAAATATAACATACTTAAATTGCCTGACCTAATAAAGCTTCACCAGATGAGTGTCCTCCATAGTTTCTTAAACCATACACTCCCAAATCCTCTAGCTCGCAAATTTACTCTAGGAGCCCAAACCAGAAATAGAACAGCCAGACAAGCTAAACATTTCGAGGTCCCTTTTGCAGCATATAACTACAGAATGTTTTCAATATTTATATCAGCTCCAAAGATCTGGAATGCCAATCTTGCACCCAAAATCAGAAATATTGAAGATATCCCTCGCAGCAAAGTAGCGTTCAAAAAAGTGGTAAAAAGATGTTCCTTGATGGTTATTGATTAATTAGATGAATTTTAGTTCGCAATAATCGCACTATGTGGATTTCTTCTTTCCCTGCCGTTTTTTTCCTGCCCTAAAGAAGTTTACAGATCCCGATCACTTTCGTTGGTCGGTCTCACCGTAGGTGTCATCTCATATATACCACTGTGTCTGGTCCAATCTACTTATTTTTAGGGTATAACTGTTCCGAATTTTCATCAGCAAGGCTTCAGAAATGTCCCGTCTCTTACTTGCCTTGTAAAGGCATTATCGTATGTAATTCCGGATTGAAATCACTTAATGTAAAACAAATTAAGTAGCATGTCCAAAAATATAAATACCCCGTAAAAACGAGATGAGAGCGAGAGCCAGGCACCAATTATTTGTGGTTCGCACCAATTCTAACATCAAGGGGTTAACGAAAAACGTTAAAGTGGGTCGCGCACGGGCTCTTTAATAGCCTTACCGTCTCATTGTTGACTGCACCGCGCTCATCACTCGGAGACCCCTCGACCTATCTTCTCTGTGCTTGGTCTCTCTTTTCTCTCTCTCTCTCTCTCTCTCTCTCTCTCTCTCTCTCTCTCTCTCTCTCTCTCTCTCTCTCTCTCTCTCTCTCTTCTCTTTCTCTCTCTCTAACGACGAAAAAAAAATGAATTAGAAAGGGAAAGCAATTAAAAAGGGAAAGGAATTGGAAAGGGAAAGGAATTAGAAAGGGAAAGGAATTAGAAAGGGGAATGAATTAGAAAGGGAAAGAAAATGAGAGAGAAAGGGAAAGAAGATGAGAGAGAGAAAGTGAAATGAAATGAGAGAGAAAGGGAAAGGAAAGGTGGGAGAGAAGGGGAAAGGAAATAAGAGAAAGGGGGGAGGAAAGGAAATGAGAGAAAGGGGGAGGAAAGGAAATGAGAGAAAGGGGGAGGAAAGGAGAGAGAAAGGGAAAAGAAAGGAGAGAGAGAGAAAGGGAGAAGAGAGGAGAGAGAAAAGGAGAGGAGAGAGAAAGGGAAAGGAGAGGATAGGAGAGGAGAGAGAAACACTTAAGGTAAATGAAAAAAATTGTTCTGTTTTCTGTGGTGCTGTTTCAGCAACCCCTGTATGCGGTCAAACAAGGACATCACTCTGATTTAATTACAGAATTAGGTGAGCAATTGCATACCGCCTTCTAACAACCATTGCCTCCGTTCCTGTGTTGTTGAGGCAGTGCAGCCAGCGGCTTCAAGAATGCAATAGACAAGTATTGGGCAAGCTTTCCATATTGATATTATTATGAAACCTCCTTAGTAATAATTCTTGTAACTCTTTTGAAACAAGCTTGACAAGATTGTGTAAGCCAGGCACCAAAGTGTGCTTCACATGGACCCAAATAATAAAATAAAATAATCAGAAAATCTAAAAAATACAAGGTATCTAGGATAGGGTTTAAGCAGCTGGACGTCAGTCGCAGGACTCCGTTCAAATCTCATCATGGGGTGCCATCCCCTTCAAGGCTTCAAGACGAAAAAATGAGCATATTTTCGTACTCGCAATGACCAGAAAGAACAGCCTACTTTCACTTTCCAGCTCCACAACTTACGAATTTTTACTATTATAACACACTCCCCACGGAAGACAACGACGACGAAACCAGAGACACGAAACGAAAACGACGACCCACGACGAGCGCCATTCTCGCCGAGGTTTTCAGAAGCTCACCGCCATCTCGGCTAGCTAATTCGGAGTGATTGACCCCGGTCATGCTCACCAGAGGCGCTAGTGTGCCATCCAAGATGGCCGCGAAAGAGGGACTCCCAAGGGTAAACAACATTAGTGGGCCCAGGAATAGCATGGTAAGCTTTGAATTATACGTGTTTTAAGCCTGGTATGTGGCAGCGGCTTACAACCAGCAGCTGCAGAAGGCAGTGAGGAGTCCAAATTTGAGGAGTTTTTGGTCCCAAGGAGGCGAAGTATGTAGTCAGGATCAGGTTAAAGTTTGCTGCACCCCCCACTTTTTTGCCGGTGGGGACGCTAATGTTTGGAAACACATTTTCCATTGTACAAACTGGAATTTCAGACAGCTTGAAACAAATAAAGGCATATATCTACCGAATTATTTCAATATGTCAGTTTCCCGGGCTAAAAAGGAATGCAGCCATAGGCGGATCCAAGGGGATGGCAAAGTGGGCATGTGCCCCATAGGCAGATCCAGGGGGCAAAGGGAGTATGTGCCCCCCGCCATCGACCCTCAGCACCGCCTGAAATGGCCACGCCCCTGAAATTCCGCTTCCCACCCCCCACCCCAGGATGCGAAAGTCGGCTCTCACCAATAGTGTTTTGCTCCCATCCAATAGGGTTTCCCGGTTAAGAATGGTGCCTCTCCCCCTGGGAAGGTGCCCCCCGATCGGCAATCCTGGATCCACCTACAATGACGGCCCAAGGATAAAGGCCTACTCCTGCTAGAAGCAGGCTCAAGGGAGTGGAAGGAGGCATAAGCAGAACTGGACATTGCCCCACAGCCAGTCTGCAAAGCATGGCAGCAGGCCAGGCAGTCGCACCAGCCATCTAAAATTCTCACACCACCATCCTCCAAAAATTTGCATCAATACCAGGGAAAAATGCACCCATTCCTGCTAGAGGTGAGACTTTTTGGTCCTGCAGTCCCAGCGCCAGGACCAGGTTTGGTCCCGGCTGGACTAAAGCCGGGACCAAAGGCTAGACGCCCGGACTGTGCCGGGACCGGAGCCAGTCTGGATAAAGAAAAATTCATGATAATAGTTTCCACATTTCATCTAAAACTAAGATAAGAGATAAGATATAACTGTGACTTTCCAGCACTTCATTGCCTCCTTGATGCAATTTTCTAACTTTATAAGATGAGAAAAGTATCAATTCAACTAGATGAAAGAGAAAAAATAATATTGCACACACACGCACAGAACACAGCTCTCACTAAGTTTCATTCTTTGGAAACAACATTTTCAGATGTAATTCCTATTCCTTCACTTGAACATACAGCCACTCAGTGACACAACCAAAATACAACCCAAAAAATGGTGGGTACTGGGGTCAAAATCACTTTGAATTGAATAAAAACATTTTTTTGTATATAGGTACTGGAAGACATAAAGACAAAAGCTTGATTGAAGAGAATTCTGGAATTGGCGATTGGAAATGGCCGTCCCTACCAACCCCACTGTTTCAATTGCCTTCTCTCTCTATAAAGTACTCAACAGTATTTCAAATTACCTACGTCTGAGCGTTATGTCCTGAATAAAACGTGAATGGCTTCAGTTTTCAACCACATTCAACTGCCGCACCACGATTCGTTGTAGACAAAAACAAGGTCAGAAGAATAATAAAGATAAAAAACAAGTGTGCGCCATTACTGTCTTTGAAGAAAAATTCAACCAAGCAGAAGCACAAGCTTTAGTAGCCTGAAGGCTAAGAAGTATTTAAACCATGTGATAATGCAGTAAATTTTTTTTATACTCTTACTAAACGTGATGATGTATTATTTGTCTTTAGTGCGTCGTCTGCGGCTTCTGTAAAATTTTTTTGTCTATTAAAAGCAAATATTGTTAATCATCATCAACTTTTTTATTTCATTTCTTATATACAGACAGGGGATAGAAGTAAATAAAGAGACCAGCAAAAGAAGACATGAACAAAGCAAAGCAAAGCAATAAGGAGCAACAGAATAGAACTGTACAGGCACACAGTATAAAGCAAGGGGAAGTAAGCGAACAGAATCAGATTAGAGCAAATGTTTAACATAGAAGGAACAAGACGTAAGTTTCCGGCATGAAGCAGTAATCATGGAGCGGGAATGAACAGAAAAAGTAACACAAAACAGAGACTGACAAGTCATAACAAAACAAGAAGAGCATTAAAGAACGAACTGGACAGAAAAACAACGCCAAAAACATACTTGAAGAGGCAAAATAAAACAAAGCAGCAAAACAACAAGCAAACAAAAACAGGGGACGCAACAAAATAAGCAATGTTAAGTAATAAGTAGTTATAAGTATAGGGCCCACATATGTTGAACATATTAAATCTTTAAAAAACCATTAGTAGAAGTAACAAAAACAGTAAGTAAGTACAAGCACCTAATCAGACCAGGGACCTATCAAACATTAAATCAAAGCATGTGATCAGTGCGAATAAAAAGCATGTGATCAGTGCGAACAAAAATGGTATTAATAAATTTCAAATTTGATTTGTGTAAAATAATAAAAGGCCGTTTTGACACGAATCAAAGAAGAAATTTTTTTGCTACTAGCTTTGCTTGCCACAGACCTATGCTTGGCCTCCATATTTAGAAATCCATACATGGACATTAGCCCTATTGTTTGTGTGTGTGTGTTGGTTGGTGGTTGTTGTTGGGAAGGGAGGAAAGAAGGAAGGAAGGTGGGTGCTTACCTAATTGTTTTTGGAGAATTACCTAGGTATGTGCCGAGAGACTGTGATCTCGCCGAGGCAGTGGAGGTGAACGTCGTGGTTTGTCTTCAGCTCACAGATGGATTGGTTATCATCATTGCATAAACATTATATCATCATTGCATGTTAAACATGCAGGTTATGTAGGTTATCATCATTGCATGTAAAACATTAATTGTCAGTTCCTTCATCCAGTGTATCAACTCGCATCATTCTTCATAAAGAGCCAAAAACAGTCCTGTAGTCACATGGCAACTGCAAAAGTGATATCAATATGTCAAATTGCTCCTGTGCTTTGGTGATTTGATCTTAAGGCTCTTGAAGGTATTTGTGCCCTGACCTTCCCTGATAAAAGTTAGGTAAGGTCAGGGCCTATTATTATTATTTGGAGCACATGAACTTCACTCCACAGTTGGTTGCTGAGAAGCTAAAAACCCTAAAGAGAAATAGTTCCCCAGGGCCGGACAAGCTTCATCCTCGCATCCTCTCAGAGACCCACAGCTCCCTGTGTATCCCTCTTGCTCGGCTATTCCAGAAATCCCTAGACTCAGCCACTCTGCCCAATGACCTTATACCTTATACCTTATGGGGATACGGACCTCGGGAGGCATCAGAGAGCCTGTAGAGTCCGGTCGCAGCGAGCTCATGTGCGCAATTTCAGAGTTAGTCGGTGTCAGGACATGTGTACATGTGCACAGTCCAGTGGTTATCTAGGCGTGCCTTGAAGGCATTCAAGGTGGGAGCGCAGACCACATCAGCTGGTAGAGAATTCCAGTCGTTGACCGTTCTGACTCGAAGGCCTGCCGTCGTACTCTTGTTACAGCTCTTGGTTTAAGTAGTTTGAAAGGATGTCCTCTCGTGCGGGAGTCCCTGTCTCTTTCAAAAAGCTGAGCCGGGTCGACGTCCAGCATGGCATGTAGGATCTGGTAGAGCCGAATCATATCGCCGCGACTGCGTCTGTAGTACAGCGTAGGGATTTCCAGGGTTTTGAGTCGCTCGCTATATGGCAGGTGGCGAATGGGTCTCACCAGTCTAGTTGCCCGTCCGCTGGACTTTCTCGAGCATTCGTTGGTCCGCACGATTAAACGGGCCCCAGGTCAGGTTTCCATATTCGAGATGTGGGCGCACGAGTGTCTTGTATAGAAGTGGTAGTGATGTCCGGTCAATCTTGCAGAAGGATCTCCTAATTACCGCCAGAATCTGATTGCCCTTGGAGGCGGCAGAGGCAGCATGGTCCCGGAACTTCAGGGTGGCGTCGATCAGGACTCCTAGGTCTCTCTCCACACTGACTTCTTGAAGTGTATTTCCCTGCATGGTGTAACTGATGTTGGGGTTACTTGTACCAATGCGTAACACAGAGCACTTGGCGGTATTGAATGGTAGTTGCCAGACTTCTGACCAGTTTGTGACACGGTTGAGGTCCTGCTGGAGTCTCAATGGTTGGTGTGCATCAGTCAGTGGCGAGTACAACTTAGTGTCATCCGCAAAGATCTTAGTAACACAATGAACTTCATGTGGGAGGTCGTTAATGAAGATCAAAAATAGTATCGGGCCTAGGACCGAACCCTGTGGGACACCACTGACCACCGGAGCCCAGGGCGACTCACAGCCGTTGATAGTTACCCTTTGCTGCCGGTCAGTCAAGAAGGCCCGAATCCAGGTGAGCAGCCTACCTTGCACTCCATATCCCCTCAGCTTGCATAAGAGACGCTTGTGTGGTACCGAATCGAACGCCTTGCGGTAGTCCAGGTAGATGCAGTCAATAGGCTGTCCGGCCTCAATATACCGGCTCCAATCATCCATCATCTCTAGTAGTTGGGAGTCGCATGACCTATGAGGCCGAAATCCGTGTTGGGCTGATGTGAAGAGGTTGTTGGAAGTCATGTGTCGCATCAGTTGATCACGAATAATGGCTTCAAACATTCTGCATATGATTGATGTCAGGCTGATTGGCCGATAATTCCCTGGACTCTGCTTGTTGCCTTTCTTGAACACAGGTACCACTGAGGCTTGCTTCCACAACACTGGTAGTGCACCTGAGTTGAAGGACTGCTGGAAGAGTATGGAGAGAGGAGTGCAAAATTGTTCAGCTGCCTCCCGAAGCACCTGTGGATGGATGTTGTCAGGACCTGGGGCTCCAGCAGGTTTGAGTTGTTTCAACTGGGTTTGAACAAGACCTGGGTTGATGACTATGTCCTGGAGGGCTGTACCCCTGAACTTCTCTTCAAATGAGGGAAATTGCTCTACGTTCTCAATGGTGAAACCCGACGAGAAGACATTGTTCAAGAGAGTGGCCTTATCCAGATCAGAGCTGTGAACCATGCCTGCATCGTCTGTGAGGTCATCTACTCTGGTCTTGGTCTTCATTCTGGAGTGCACATGCTTCCAGAAAGGTTTCACACTTTGTTGAAGGCTGCCGATTATTTTAGCTTCATGGTCGAAGAGGAGTTTCCGCGTCAAACCTCTCAGTCTGTTGCTGATGGTAGTGTATCGTGCGTAGTTTAGTTGGTGTTCGATTTCCCCTCCAGATTGTACGTACGTCTTCCAGGCTTTCTCCTTCTTTTTCTTCAAGCTGTATGCTTCTCGGGTCATGTAGATTTGGTTATATCTCGGGTTGGGTCTGTGGGATGGGATACAGCCCTCAACGAGGATTTCATAAATATCCATAAACCTATTGTAGGCGGTGTCAACATCAGGCCCGTGCAGAACAGTCCAGTCCGTGTTCTGAGCCAGCTGGCGTAGTTTGGCGTAGTCAGCACGCCGAAAATTCAGCCTACTCTTCAGGGGGCTGGACAGGGGGGTGTAACAGCAGAATGAGAATTGTAGAATAAGGTGATCACTGGCACCTAGACTTGGTAGGTAGTCAAGATGGTTGATCATTTCAGATTCATTGGTCAGAATAAGATCTAGTGTGCTTGGGGTAACACCTGGTCTAATCCTTGTAGCTTGCAGAACATGTTGGAAAAGGAAAGTGTCCTGGACCAGTTCCAGGAAAGAGTGAGAAATGTGAGAGGAGGGAGCAGAGGAGGTAGAAGTCACCCAGTTGATATGTGGGAGGTTAAAGTCACCAACAATGAGTAGGTGGGAGGGGTTCAGGTTGCATACAGAATGAAACAGGCTAGACAGACTGGACATGGTTAGGTTGTCATTGCTGGAAGGACTCCTGTAAATGCACCCAGCCAGAAGCCTGTCACCACCCGCCAATCTGAGTTGTATCCATAAATGTTCAACATGGTTGCTTCCAGAGATTGCCAGTTCTGTAGCCTTCAGCCTGTCATTTATGTGGATGCACACTCCTCGCTTTCCAGACATCCCCAGACGAGGAACTGCAGGATCAAAATTCAGATAGACTGTGTAGCCAGGGATTGTGAGAAGAGCAGGGGAGATGGGTAGGAGCTGGGCTTTGGGTATAATCTCAGACAGTAGGATGATATCGGGTTCCTTGCCTGCAATAACCAAGCACAGATCATCTCTTTTGTTGAGAAATTGGTCTGTATTAGTGTAGAGTATTTTCAAGCTGGATTTCTGAGACTCATGATCTTGGCGTCACTTACTGGGTTGATAGGGAGTTGTCTGCGGTCGTGCAGGACGGTCAGCCCTCAGCACATTTGCATTCCCTGTATTTGCAGCAGATGCCTCAGAGTAGTTTTCTCTATTCAGGATCCTGGTTGAAATTGAAGTTGGGAGAGTGCTGCTGGAGAGGGATGGTCCACTTGCTCCTTCCATAGGTGTGTCCTGAGGTTGCCCACTGGATGGCTGGTTGATCTGCGATGAGGCATTGGAGATGGTGAGGGATGGTTGAGCATCACTGTGGTCAGCTGCAGCAGATCCTGCATCTCGAGTGTGAATCATGGGACTTCCTCTTGTAATAATGCGTTTTCTATAGATGATGAGGTTGGTCTCCCCAGCTTCCTTGCGCCTTTTCAATTCATCTCGTAGTGCTTTGTTTTTAGTCCTCTCGCTCAGTGTTAGGTCTGGGCCTAAGTAGATGTGACTCCAATTATTAGAGCTTCTGAGCTGAGGGGCCATCCTCAAGAGATCGTGCTTAACTCTTTCGTCCTCCAGGGTCAGTATCAGGAGACGTGGCTTACCTTGAGTAGCTCTGCCGGCCCGGAATGATTTGTTAACCCTGACATTTGTGTGGAAGACTTCCCTGGTCATGGTCACAAACATCTCATTGTCTGCCAATGAGCGCTCACCTGGAGTGTTGCCAGTCTGCTCTGGAAGATTGTGCACTACCAGGTTTCTTTTTCTTTTGTCCCTATCTATGAAGTTGTCAAACACCTCAGAGATAGCACCTGCATCTTTGTTGCTTAAGCTGTGGGTAGACCTTTTTGCATCATCCATCTTCTTGGTGACACTTTCCACTACCTTGTCACAACTGCCTTTCACAATGTTTGCATATGATGATTTGAGGTCCCCCTGTTCTTTCAAGCCCTTTTGGATCAGCTGGGCTTGGTTGTGGAGGATGACATCTTGGTGTTTGAGGGTTCTTTCAATGTTTTGCATCTGCTGAGTGAAGGATGTTTCTAGCTTCTTTAAGTCTTTATTGGAGGAATGTGAGTGCTCACACAGGCTAGTGATCTTCCTATCCAAAGACTCCCATTGTTTGTGATTGGACATGGCTTCCGCAGCAGACTTGTCCTCGGTTTTAAGCCAAACCTTGCACTCGTGGCAAAGCCACATCAGGATAGGGTGGTGCTTGTCAATGGCTTTGAGGGCCAACTTTGAGACTCCTTGACAAGCTGCATGGGACCATTCAAGACACTTGTCACACTGGAGAGCATCTTCACCATCCCGCACAAGTAATCCACACAACTTGTTTGAACCACCTTTGCATTTGTAGTCATGGGAATCATTGTTCGAGTCCCCGCTTCTCTCGAGCTTATTGATTTGGTCGTTTTGCTTAGTTTGAGCAACACTATCAAGTTTCTTAACTGGCGAAAGGGTTCGGTCGTGCCCATTTTTAAGAAGGGGAGACAGGCAGCTGCCCAACAACTATCGACCAGTGAGTCTAACGTCTGTGCCATGCAAAGTAATGGAGTCTGCTATTAGGGACCAGCTCTTTCTGCACCTAACTGCAACTGACCTACTATCCAAGGACCAACACGGTTTCAGGCCAAGAAGGTCTTGCGAGACTCAGATGCTTGAAGTTTTGGAGAACTGGAGTTCCTTAATGGAGGACCATTACCCGGTTGATTCGCTGTACCTCGATTTTAGCAAAGCGTTTGATTCGGTACCCCATGAGCGACTACTCCTAAAGCTGTATGGCTATGGGGTGCGGGGTAGACTCCTAAACTGGATCCGAGCTTTCCTGACCAATCGACAGCAACAAGTGGTGGTAGGCACCGAAGCTTCCACTTGGGCGAAGGTGACTAGTGGTATCCCCCACGGGTTCTGTTCTGGGTCCCCTTCTGTTCCTGGTGTATATAAATGACTTGCCTGACATTGTAGAATCCAGTATCAAAATTTTTGCCGACGATACTAAAGTATACAACGCAGCTCAACATCATGCATCCAGGAACAAACTGCAAGATGATATCAACCGCATCATACACTGGTCAGAAAACTGGCAGCTCCCATTTAACACAGGAAAATGCTCAGTTCTGCACCTTGGGTCAGGCAACATGCATCAACAGTACACAATGTCCGGTGGGCCTGTCCGTGAAGTCAGTGAGGAAAAAGACCTGGGCATCATGATCGATTCCGGCTTGAAGTTCAGGCACCAGGCGGCCTCTGCGGTATCCAGGGCCAACAGGGTACTTGCTGTGATTCGAAGGTCTTTTGCCAATATTGACAAATTCACTCTACCCTGCTTGTACAAAGCACTTGTGCGTCCTCTAGTCGAGTACGGCAACACTGTGTGGGGGCCGTTTAATCGGGCCGACCAGCAACTGGTGGAGAAGGTACAGAGACGTGCAACTCGTATGATCCCCTCACTACGCCTTTTACCTTATATGGATAGGCTCCGAAGTCTAGATCTCCCGTCATTGTATTACCGTAGACGAAGAGGAGATATGGTGAAAATGTTTCAGTTGCTACATGGGAGGGTCGATCTGGACTACTCAGACTTCGTAGCACTAAACACAAACACACGGACTAGAGGCCACCCGCTGAAACTGACGAAACCCACAGCTCAGACCAGGGTCCGCCGATGTGTGTTTGGGGTTCGAGCCGTCTCTGACTGGAACTCTCTACCCGAGTCTGTAGTTTCTTCACAGACATTGTCTCAATTCAAGGCCAACTTAGACACTCACTGGAACCATCTCAGGTACCTGATCCCTGAGAACGACTGAGATAAGCACACATTCATCTGGAGCTCGTTGAGAACGGGACCCGCAGGCCACAGTGGCCTCAAAATCCCGACTATTTGTAAGGAAAGGTAAGGTAAGGTAAGCTTATTGATTGAATGTTTATGGATGGACTGAAGGGAGGTGTGATACAGCTTGAAGTTGGATTGACATATAGTTTCTTAGGTACCTTTTAAGGGTTTAACATGCAAACGTTTCCTCAGAGAGCATTGTCAGATAATTGTTGCCATTTTTCATGATAGTAGGTAAGGATTTCCTGAAGCTATAGTTCATACCTTATGTTGATTTGTTTATGCAATGATGATATAAATTTGCCTAATATGTTTGGCTCTTAATCCACAAGAAATTAGTATGTTTAAAAGCCAATAAGTGGGAAAAAGGCTGCCGGGACCAGGCCGGGACCACATCATTCTTGCCGGGACCAAGAAATTTTGGCCGAGACCGGGACTGGGACCAGCTTTTTCCAAAAAGTCCCACCTCTAATTCTTACCCCTACAATGCAATGCTACCTCAATTATTAGTCAGTTGATTAAGGGCTTTTTATAAGGTCCCTCCTGTGTCTTAATAGCCATTCAGCCATTATTTGTTTATTTTAAGTGTCACTAACCTTGCAAATTTGCACCAGGTTGATACAATTCACACCACTCGGGCTTGTCTCCAAGGGCACTCACACTGACGAGATCTCGTTGAAAATGCCATACTTTGCACACTGGCCTCACAGCCGCTTACCAGGTGGATGTGAATGGAAGTCAGATGGCTGAAAATGTCTGCAACAGACAGCAGCATTTGAGCCTATCTTCTTCCCAATTCTCAGTTTCAACTTCCACTGCGTGGACAGCACCTTATCCTGAGGGAACTTGTGAAAGCTGAGACATTGACACTTTCTTTGGAAGGATACACACTGAGGAACACAGCATTTCTGATTGGATCTAATGGTTATCTGTCTCTTCTCCATTTTCTTTGAACTTTCCAGGATTATAACAAACAAGAAAATAACGCCAGTCTTCAATATTCACGTCCACCCAACGTAACGTATAACCACACTCTTTCACAACAGCGAGTTCACCACGACTGAAAATCTGTTACAAAACCAATGGGGTTTATTAAAAAATGTGCCAGATATGAAGCAGCCACGCCAGACGGCAGTCCCTCTCCTGGCGTTTCCAAAAAATCTGCCAGGTGCCAACACTTTCGATGACCGAGGCCAATAGGCTTCTTTTGATGATGTCACATGACCAGAGGGTACCGTTATCTAACTTCCACGCGACAACGATCGCCGATCTCTCACAACAACAACAACCTCAAAGCAAAGATGGAAATTTGCTGACCTTTTTATTTCTTTACTTACCCATCACCTTTAGTAGCTAGAGGGTATCAAGCAAATTAGCCAGCGTAGTTTTTGCATTTTACTGTAACAAAATTTGTATTTTTATCACGTGGTTACTAGTCGAAGTTTGGCTTTAAAGCTCCGTTTCCTATACATACATTATCGTTGGCATGGCTTGTAGTAGCAGAGAGAGAGAGAGAGGGTCAATGGGCGTGAGCCCTGTGGTGAATAATATGGTAATATTATAACATTAAGCCCTATAGTGAACGTGAGTAGTAATCAGAAGTAAACAAAAAGCTGTGAATATTCCACGGAACACCAATGTACTCACAACTTATACCTAAGCTACTAGCTGGTTGGTGGGCATATCATTTTCGCCCATCACAATCAGCCCCCATGCTGTTCCTACTAGTGAATGGCCCAGTGCCCATCATTGAGTGCTTCCTCGTACCTAATTGTAGATATTAGCTGCTGCAATCCAAGCTGTTTTAAAACACAGCTATTTTAAAGCATGCAGGTCACTAAACCATAAGATTTTGTTGTGTCGTTGCCTGCCCCACTATCTGTCCGTTGTTCTGCGCCCGTCCTCTCAGGGTGCCTGTCTCATGAGACGTCCGGCTCATCTTGGCACATCCTGTCCAAGAATCATCTTCTGCAGTTTTTTCGTATTGTATTTCTTGAATCATCATGTGGATCTCACTCTCCCATGTTTGTATTCCAACGTTCCTCATTTTCTTTTAATCCTATCAAGTGTTTTCCATCTGGTATGTGTTGTGTATGGATATGTGGTGTACCTGAATATTTGAGAATACATTTATGGATGTATAAATTTTCTTCAGAGGCAATACATGGTTGGAATCAGCAGGCTTACATCCATACACATATATTGCCTGAATAAAACACAATAAGATTAAAACAGTACATAAAAAGTTTGACTATTTTCAAGTGGACATTGTCAATAGATTCCTTATCTTTTAAATGTTCTGATCATCTGTGTGTGTGTGTGATCAATATGTTTTGATTTTTATGGTTCCAATTACATCAGAGAGATGCAATTTACATGTCTTTATTACTGCTCAAACTTGATATCACACTGCCACACCATGGGCATTGTGGCAGTGTTTTTGGCATGGCAGAGGCATTGAAAAATTGCACTGAATTTGTATCTCCTGTTCTAATTAGAGGGTAGGACTAGGGTCAGGAAATTAAGGGGAAACAAAATGCTCACAAATCAAAGCAATGCAAGCTGATTTGATTCATGGGAGGCATCTGTCAAGGGAAAGTGTGAGTGGCAGGTTAGGTGTGCAGCAGGCTGGCTTGCTGAACCGAGACAGTACTAGGTCAGGTTAGGTCATGTTTTTTTGGGTTTCATTAAGTTGCATGATTTGTTAAAATATAAATAGGTTAAAATGAAAAATTCATTTTAATTTTTTACCTTATCAATCTCAACAAAACCCTGATATATAACCAATCACTGATTGATAGGTGCCAGCAAACAGCCCTCAGTACCAGGCTAGTAGATACTACCATGCAAGCAGAAGCTCAATGAAAAAATAACTAACTTATCACCACTTAATTTATCAGCACTTGCAAGGTCATTGACTCCAGTGCTTCCAGTTGAAAGGTGTAAATCCATAAAAGTATATTAATCGTCCTATAACACCAAGGTCCGTCATCCGCAGCCGCCCCATAGCATGGGATCCCTAAAATAACGCGAAGGCGGGCACAGACGCGGGAGTGACACATTCAAAATTAGGTGAAAACAGGGTGTGGCCTGGTTTGATGTATATTATATTATGATGTCATAGTTAAGGTAACTCAATGTTAAAGTCAAGGCAAAAGGTCATGGTAAAGGTCAATCCTCATTTGCCTCCAAACAATTACTATATTGCTAGATATAGTGTACATTTTAGGTAGTATACCATATTGTGACCTACCCTCAGGGGACCGATCTTCACTTGTCGGATTCGTCCGGCAAGTAAAGATTAGAGCAACGGGGAGTGACGCGCCCGGGGCCCCAGTCAGCCCTGGGAGGCATGTTGATGCATCACCGCGGACACATCATGTCTGGCTCTCCGGCGTCCTCCGCCTCTTCTGACCTCGGTCGGTTAGAGTCGGCGTCTGTCGTCCGCGGCTCTGGTGATGAGATTTGCGGTGGTGCTGATGACTGCCTTACGGGCCCTTCGTTACCTGGTCGATAACCATATTGGATCGGGTCAGCTCTGTCCTGCACCTCCCAGTATGTGGCTCCTGTTTGTTTTTGTTCTCTTATTTTGAAATTTTAGTTCCGTCCCCTTTTAACTTAGTTTTGGTTCCACAGTTATGTGCCATCTTCGGCTTTTGGATGTAGGCGCCCACTAGGCCTATCAGCCCCGCCGACGAGGTGACGGGATCCTGGGAGGTTGAGGTCTCCCTCGGGCGGGTCAGTACCGAGGGCCCAACACGCCCCTTTTGGCCCAGATATCTCTATCTAACCGGGGGTAAGCCGTCCGTAGGCTGCCGCGGGCGGCCGGACGCGGCGTGTCTACGGACACTGTCGCTGGTCCAACTGGGCAGGGGTTATGTTTCGGGCGTCGGGCGGCGCCCTGCGGTGGGGACTGTGATAGTTCTTGCCGGGCGCGATGCGGGCCGGGGTTTTGGAAACCGTCGATTTGCAAAACTCCGGCCTGTTGCGCGCGCCTGGTGGGCTGCAGTCTCCGCTGCGTGAGGGCTGACGCGTTTTGCTTCGTCCCGACTCATGGCCCTGCCGGCCCACTGGGCTGATGGCGTCAAGGGGCTGGGTGCGTTCTGATCCGAGGGGTTGTGTGAGTATCTCTCGCCCCTCTGAGACGGGCGCACCTGCCCCCATAGGCACTGTACCAGCCCCCGGGCCCAGCTATTGACAGCTGGCAACCCGGGGGCCGAAGGTAAATACTTTTCTCATGGCGTTCTCTCAAGCTTTCACTTCTACTGGACAGACCTTACGGACTCAGATCTCTGCTTCGAACCGGACAACCCCGAGCGGATGTTCTGCTACCGCTGCTGTGATGGACTCCACAGATGACAGACTTCCCGCGTTAAATAGACCCGACCAGACTGGTTCTCCTTCTCCTGTGGGAGACAAAGCCACTCCCAGAGTTCTGGTTCTCACACTGGATGAAGGTGACAAGCTTAACTCCTTTCAGGCTGCTCAGGCCCTATCAAAATTTGGAACCACAACCCACGTCTATCGGCACTCGAGCACGAAATTGGAAGTGACCATGTCCTCGGAGGTAGAAACGCGTGACCTCCTGTCTACCAAAAGCCTCTCCTTTTTAGGCGAGGGTAAGTCTGTGATGTGTGTACCAGTTTCTGTTGCTCCCCATCCGACAAAGAACAGAGCTGTAGGCGTTGTTACTTGTCGGGAGTTAGCTGATTCAACGGAAGAAGATGTTCTGATCGGTCTGGAGGAGCAGGGCGTAACCAAAGTACGGAGAATGAACAGGAGACTGGATGGCGAACTCGTGCCGACGAATACCTTCGTCGTTACTTTCGACAGCAAGGAGCTCCCTAGGAATATCCGGGTTGGTTGGCTCTCCGTACGTGTTCGCAAGTACGTGCCGGACCCCACACGATGTTACCGCTGCCAAAAATACGGTCACGTAGCTAAGTCATGTAAAGGGCAGGAACAATGTGGGAAGTGTTCGACGGTGGGCCACGGGTCAGCTGCTTGCGAGACGGACGTTTCGAAATGCGCGGTATGCAGTGGAGACCATGAAGCGTGGTCACGTACATGCCCGAAGTTTCTCTCCGAGAGAGAGAGAGGAGGTTAAAGGCCAAGGTCTTGGGGACTACTCCTGCAGAAACTGTCGTACCACGTGACAGCCAGGCTAAAACATCTAGATAGTTCGAACCGACGACAGAACAGAGGACTACGGCTCGTTCCTCTCCTTATCGTGATGCGCTGGTGGGAAAGACGCAGCGTGTTAAGTCACCTGCGAGCATGAATTCATCCATGCGGAACATCATGCACCTGTCCGTGCGCGAGTTTATGAGTCTGCTCGGTGGTCAGGTGCAACAGCCTGACAACCAACCTGTCATTTCTGAAAAGGGTGTCCAGACAAAGCCAACGGAGGCCTCGGTCGCGATGGTACGAGCACTGCAGCCTGACGGTCGGAGTAGAGACACCACTGAGAAAGGGGTGCAGACGGGTGTTTACGATAGGCAACATTCAGAAGCTCAGACAGAGAAAGCCACAGAACGGTCCCAGGAACCTCCTGCAGCGAAGCGTGCGCGGGTCAACCGAGCAGATGTTACCGCCTCTCTGAGTATAGAAATACCCTCTGCTGTGACACAGACCTCAGGACCCACACCCAAAAAACCAGGAAGTGCATTACCCACCCGTACAACCGTAACAATCCCAGCACAACAGACGTCCAAAGAATCAAAAGCCAGAACACTCTCAAACAATACAACCAAAAGGCTTGGCTCCGAGCGGTCCTCCTCCGCACATCCAAAGGGTCGTGGCGTGAGCAAAGAACAGGTTGGAGACATCTCACCTGCGGATCATGGTGATGCAGGGCTAATGCCGCCGCCATACCCTCCACCACCTCTGCATCCACCAACACCGCCCGCGAAAACAACCAACAAGGGAATACCCAGGCACAATCACTCGCGACGGGAAACGCAGGCTCTCCTCCCCAAACTTACGATATGAGGAAAAATCCCCTCAACACACGAGAGAAGAGAACACAGACTTTGCATTTCGGGACTCGAAGGGAAAGAGAATTTGGGTGCCGAGGGTCCAAAAAGAGCTTCTTCAGCCAAGGCTGCACTCTGGTTTCCACCGAGAGCATCGGAAACGTGCAGCATGTTTGGCAGGATGGGCCGCGACCCACTCCCGCTAGTGATGAGAGGCATCCCGGGCCAAGTGTCCGGGAAGCATACATGGATAAAGACACAACATTCTTGCGCCACTCTCCGCCAAAGGGTCTTGGGTACCCAGAGAGAATGGATAGACCACCGCCGGAGTGGAACGCTCGCACAGCTTGGTGCATCTCGGAGATGTTTGACGGTAGAAGCTGGGAAACGTAGTTAAGTATTTCATAGTCTGAGTATTATGTCGGGATTAACTGTTCTGTTGACACAGTAATGTTTCTATGCTTTCGAACTCCCTATACCGACATTCGTTTGTAACATAACCACAGTGGGGCGCGAAATGACCATGCAGTTGAAGCGCCCTAAAACCCCAAACAACAACAACATATTGTGACCTCATTGTTCAATGACCTTGAATGACCTTGATTCCAAAATTGTAGGGACAATTATTTGTGACCGCCCCTCTATGACCCTGGTCCGCCTTTTGCTTATTCCCGACTTCTCCCGCATAATAACGGCATTTCCCAATAGGTCCCCAGCATGGCCAAGGCTTAAATCCATATGACATATATTTGCACTAAGCGGTACATAAAGCGTACAGGGACCTAAGAACATAGCCGCGCAGCCATGACACCCCGGCGCGGGGCCCCTAAATAACACCGGGGGCATCGGCGCGGCAGAGCTCGGCATCCAAAATCGCCGGGAGCGATGAATACAGGTTAAAAAACAGAAGCATACAAAACACACCTTCATGCATAATAGCTTTCCAAGCTCGGCACAGTACAGGTGGCCGGAGCAGGAGAGCGCACGGGCGGCTCGGCGACCAGGCGGCAGAGCCGCAGGGCAGAGGCGACAGAACGTGCGGGCAGCCGCCAGCAGACAGCCACGCAGCCAGGCGCCCCAGCCGACGGCCACACAGCAGAGCGGGACCGCGCACCGGCGATCCGGCGGTAAAGTTTCCGGCGGGTAGAAGCGACAGGACTTGCGGGCAGCCGAGCGCTCCGGTAGACGATCATTCGGCCCGGCGGACGGCCAGATGGCGGCGAGATCACGCTCCGGAGATCAGGCGGCCAAGTCGTCGGGTAGAGGAGACAGAACGTGTGCGCGGGCGGGCGCCCCAGCAGACGGCCGGGCGGCAGCGCGAGACCGCGCACCAGCGCCCAGGGCGGTAGAGCCGCGGCAGAGGCGACAGAACGCGCGGGCGGCCAGGCACTCCGGCAGACCACTCGGCGCTCCGGCGGACGGCCAGACGGCCGGGTGGTAGAGCGGGACCACGCAGCAGCGATCAGGCCGCAGAGCTGTCAGGTAGAGGCAGTACAGCGTGCGAGCAGTCGGGCGCTCCAGCGGACGATCACGTGGCTGAGCGCCCCAGCGGACGGGCTGCGGAAATGGTGAGGCAACCGGGTGGCAGAGCGCGCGGGCGGCCCCGGTGGACGGTCCGAAGGTAGAGCAGGGGACGAAGCGAGCCGGTGGCCGCGGCCGGGCGCGCGGACGACTTGGCAGCCGAAGGCGTAATTTGAGGATTGCGTCGGCGAACGGGCGCGGACAGTGGGGGTCCATCTTTGGAGTCTGCGTTGTGGCAGGCGGCTCGCCAGGGACCACTCCGCATGCAGCGGACCGGCGGCCCCATCAGCAGGTCTCTCTGCACCATCTTGAGCTCAGCAGCCGCAGAGACTCACGCTAGGGGCGGGCTGCCCCAGCTATCAGCGGACCCCCAGCACGTTGTAGTTCGCTTATGAAGGGGCCAATTGAACGATGCAGGTCGCAGCAGCCGGAAAAATCCAGCCCCCAGCGGACGCCGGCACGGCTCCCACCGCAGCAGCCGCCTCCAGCAAGGCCCGACGGTCCATCAGTGCGCAGGCCGAGCGGCTCCGCGCCGGCCAGGCGAGCTCCATGTTGGTCCTGAAAATGAAGTGAGATGAGAAAAAGGGGGGAGAGGAGGGGATGATTCCGATGAGCTCGACGTATGGCGGGGGATGAGGGTTCTTGTCGAGACGGATGAATGATGCGGTCAGAATGGCGGCAAATTGGACCAGGAGCATAGCTCGGTCCCGGACTCCTGTGCCTGATTGTGTTAACGAATTCCGTATAAATGATTCCATGTATTTAAATTTTGACTAATGTAAGTGGTGCTTGCTTCCGGCCGGGCTCGGTCACTCCCCCGCCCACCCCCAGACATTTGCAGATCCCGGCCCGGACTCCGGGGTTAAGCTAGATCAGGCTTCAACCAGCTTTAAATTTGGATTTTGCGGCTTTTCTACCTTCCAGGAAGTACAAATCTTAGGAAGACAAAACTATTGTCCTGTTAAGGGTTGATCAACGTTGGGGAGGTTCTAATAGTGGTCCATTAAAATTTTCTTTACAACAGGCTCTTAAAGAAACCTTTTGATAGAGGAACATCGTCAATCTGTCTAATTCTAGATGCGGTTATGTTGTTCCAGCACTCAGGAGCAGCAATAAACGGTGTAAACTTATGATATAGCGTGAAAACAAACGGTGCCATGAAATGTTTGGAGTTTCTTGTGCGTTGATTGTACGCCTGTTGTGTCGGTTCGACTTTGTGTCGTAGGAGTAGGGGCAGCGAGCCTGTTAGGTAGTTGTGAAGAAAAAGGAGCTGTGACATCTTTACCAGGTCAAGAAATTTCAAAATACCATACTTTTTGAAAATAGGAGATAGAGAAAATCATTTGACCTTTATGACCTTGTTTTATCTTAAAGATATTGACCTAGGTCATTGAAATTTGGCTATGATGTAGATCACCATAGCCCCCACCCGCCCACCGATCGGCGTTTTTCTACGCTTCTTAGTTTCCGAGATCTTAGGGGGGCTACCAGGCCCCCTCCCTCCAGTGCGCATTAGTGCCAGACCTCTCTCCAGTGCGGGGGTTAAGTCCAGTCTTCTAGCATTACCAAGAGATGTGTCGTGCAATAGCCCTTGGGCAGAAAACCCGTGGTGTACAGGCCTGTACTACAGAGTTCAACTGATTTCTTTTGACCAGATACATGATAATTTTATCCCATACCAGAGATTCTAATACTTTCGAGGTCACTGAAGTCACTCACAAATGTATAGTTTGGATGGTCTTGTTTTTAGCATTCTTTGGATATATGGACGACTTCTCCTCCCTCCTTTCTACCTCTTATTGAGTTCTGCTGAGTAAGTGACGACTGGTTCACTCAGACCAGAGCCTCACCACGGATTTTTGGCTATTAATGTTTTGAAACACGCTAGGGATGGGCCCGTCCGCAAAATTTCTCGAGTCTTTTCTAATTAGACAACACAAACCCTCTCTGAACACACAGTCATCCTCTTGGTCGTTTATTCGTTGACACCTTCATACATATGCACTCACATGCTTACACACAGGCTCTACTTTGAACTGTTTTAAACTGTGACACTGTTGAGGCTGCAATAAAAAGTTTACCTCGGGGGGTCTCGTTCATACTCTTTCGCTTCCTTACACCTGATGATGGTCCAGGATCAAAACGTCGTGTTTTACCTTTCCCTGACTTTCAGTTCTCTTTTATTCTTATCCACACTACTCGTGAGGTTTTGTGTCTTTCATTACGGTCTATGTGTATACTTGGAATTTTAGTTCACGTATACAGTTTTAGCTTATGCACAGAATTTTAGTTTTCCTACCGAGTTTGGTTATTTTGAGCAGCGCTTTTGCTCACACATCTCATCTCTGCTTGTGGCTTTTGCATCCATTTTAGGTGTATTCGGGATTTTTATGCTCATTTTACTTCCACGGTGTCTCCGCAAGGATTCGTATCTTCAGTAAGCCCTCCGAGAGGTAACTGAGTAAGTGACTTCCTGAACAGGAGAAGAGGTGCCCGCAGTGTACCCGCCAGTTCCTCTCAGGATTCGGTAGTGTATTCCATCAGGACCTGGAAAGTGTGTCATCTATACCTTCCATCAGTTTTGTATGTAGGTACCTTATCCTTAGTAAGGTCAACGAACTCGAGAACAGGTACAGGGGTGTCACCGGTTTCCAGTAAAGATGATGTTTCTGCGGTAGTGAACATACTAGAAAAAAACTGTGACAGGAGTGTAGCCTCGTTAAGGTTTGATGTAGCGATGCCGCCGTTTGGTTGCTCCAGGTCTGGTAAGTTGTCTGTGTGATGATGCCGTCCAATCACCGCTACACCGCTCCGAGTGGCCAGAACCCTGTGCTGCGGTCGTGTGGCCTTGAAGTTGGCGTCACCGGGCGAGGGTGCACCCAGCGAGCAAAACACATCACACCATCCCCCTTCACTCGCACTTTAAGAAGTAACCTCTCCCCAATTTCTTCAGCTTTTGCTGCTTGTAGCTTTTGCAAGACGTTTTTTAGTTCGCAGAAGGGTAGAAAATTCACCACTGTGCTTATAGCCAGTACGGGAAACACAAACCATGTTCTGCAAGTCCTTACAGAATTGCTTGGGGTAAGCGTTCTAGCGCGCTATCTACAGACCTGAGCTCAGCTGCGAGAACTACGCTGCGAGAACACGCTTAAAATATTCCGGGAGAGCAAGAACTGGCCCAAATGTACTAATATACAACAATCTGGACATTCGACTCGTCTGGAACGTTACCTATATGGTTCACATAGGTGCATAGTATGGGAATCGAAGCGCAACATTGTCTGCTATTCACTACGATTATTATATTATTGCGCCACATGACGTGGTTATTTGCCACATATGGAAATTTATGGTGCGATAATGGTTGGCGAACCTGTTTTTGCCAAATGATAATGCCCCCCTCCATCTGGTCAACAGATGGTGCGCCGTCGTCATGTCTCCCCCTCCCCCCCCCCACCGCTTCTGTCACTCATGAGTATACTGTCCCAGTTTGTACAACACAAATAGAAAATTGTGATGTCACAAGTGATACCATTTTTTCTTTCAGATAAGTTCATTTGTGTGAATATGCATTGAAAAGGCAAATCGAACTAAACTATAAGGATGGAGGGAAATGCTGATAGCATAACTGTTAGTCAAGCAAAAGGTGAGTGCCAGCTGTACGTTTGTCTGAACTTTGTGGTAGTATGCAATTACTTTCTGAGTTTTGTGATAGTATGCAATTGCTCAATGTTTTTTTGCCGAATTTGAGGGGTGCAGTGGATATCTGAAATAAAATATCCGCTCATTAATCATTGACCGGATATCCCTTAACACGTGGGTATACATTTCTACTTATGGCTCCATACATATTTATCACCATTACAGAAATAAAGGTGGTGAGACTTTATCTAGAGCAAGTCTCATTGCTCACAGCGAGGCTCAAACAACAAGGCTTAGACTGTTACAGTTCTCCAAAACCTTTATTCAGTACTGGATTTATGTTCAGTGTTTAGTTCAGCTCAGTATTGAGGTACTTGTAATGCTCGGATGACTATAAATCGTTGGTTTGTTTTGCCATAATTTGTAGGGCCAGAGGCCAGCATTGCGGGACGTTTTAGCGAGGATTTTAGGCAGCTGTAGACCCAGGCTATTGACCACTGTGGTCTTCACCACGCACATGTCTGTTGGGCAGAAACGCTTGAGGACCTGCTGCAGACTCTCTCCTCAGAAGAGGTGGCGGAGCGGCTGAATGACGCGCGCAGCCAGGCCGGAAACGATATGGTCAAGTACATGCA
The DNA here is from genome assembly GCA_034440635.1 of Lepas anatifera. Classification (NCBI taxonomy): domain Eukaryota; kingdom Metazoa; phylum Arthropoda; class Thecostraca; family Lepadidae; genus Lepas; species Lepas anatifera. Next base: position 503,907 of record JAOTON010000715.1, on the reverse strand, counting down.
GCTGGTGTTCCCGCTGGTGGTACAAGTGCAAGGCGAGATCATCGAGAAGCACGGCTTCTACGGCGAGAGAGGTAAAAGTCTCTTCGGGCATTGCTAGGAATCAGCAGCCTCTGTTATGAATAAACGCAACCAAAAGCTAATTGCAATTGCTAAAAACGAGAGCGTTGGTCCTCAGGTGTTAGGTCTTTCCCGGGGTATGCGATAAGGATCAATCCTTGCAGAATAAGGGGCTGTTCATAAATGACGTTACTTTCGTGGGAGGGTTCCCAGCCCCTCCCCCTCCCGCACGCCATGGCGTCACTTTTGGGCCGACCCGCCCATGTCGTTTTTGGCGGAACCCCAATGTTATGGCGTTACTTTTAGGCGAACCCCTCCGATTAAACCCATCGGCCTGCTCTGACGTTGCCGGTGGGAAGCGGGGCCAAGGATGAAACGTTTTGTTTGCGTTCGGCCTCAGTCTTGATTCTAGGCAGTTCCACCTTTCCCGTCAAACCAGACGACTGAAGACACAGCAGTTAAAAGCCAACAGCAAAAAATAATCGGCGCCCAAAGCCCACCAGTGTTATGGCACATCACTTTTCGGTTAGAACCCCCCCCGTGGCCACGTCATGGTACGTCCCTTTTCGGCCAATCCCCTCCCTTCCCCTCGGCGAGTGATGTGTTTTATGAACAGCACCAAGGGCCTAAAATATTGTACTTGGTTTGCCGTACTTGATCCGACATCGCATGCAGCTGAGGATGTGGTGACTAAACACGGCCAAGGAAGTGTGTGGATCAATCAAAGGTCGTATATTTGCTGAGCCATAGGTCAGGGGATCATGCCTCGGCGGATCTTTGTGGGTGGTTGGGATCCCAGCATTTTTTTATATAAATGGCCCGGCCTCTTGTGGCCTGCTCCGGGCGCTTCATACCGCCTTAATTGTCACTGGTGTGGTCGGTGTATTTCATTTGATATGAAAATGTTTGTCTTTTGTAGGATTCTTTTCTTTCCGGAGAATGCCTTGGCTTCCCCGCGAAATTAAAAACCTTCAAACATGTTGTACTTTCAGCCACGGTGGCGTTTATGCAGATGGTGAAGAACCTGGAGGGACAGGACCCGGAGCTGGTAGCCCTCAGCTCCCGCGTCAGAGACTATTTCCTTCCACCTCTAGGTGACCCTAAGGATAGCTAGAAGCAAAGTGGGGAGGAAAGGTTTGTTTTTTATGACGTGTTTTGTATTCATAGGACGTATAACATATTAGTGAACCAGTGAGTGGTAGTTTCATGAAGGTTAGCTGTCAAGTGTGGTTTTTTTCTATCGAGACAGCAAAGGTTACTTGCCCCTCAAATGCTGTGTTGGTGAATTTGGGTATCATCTGAAAGTCGGCAGCTGCTAGACTCGTATGTTTCCTTCCAAGCTTCCTGATATTATGAAAGAACGTCAATTTCGCGTGTAAGTGATCTGTGCTGGTATGTTCTGCTCACCATGAATTTTTATCTTAATGAAATGCGGCAACTTCACGGTATGATTTGAACTGATATATTAATTTGATAGAGCGTGCTGAGAAACCACTTCGTCGAAACTGTATTGGCCTTGGAACTTATCGTTGGCGGAGAAAAAAACTTCGCCGCCCGCCGAGCTTTTCCCCAGGTGGTCACGTGGTATGAGTTCAACTTTGTAATGCGTCGTAATGCTCAGGCCCGCAGCGTGGGCAAATAGTTTTTGCTTGGACCTCTTTAAAACCTATGTGCTAAACTCTTCGGTAAAAGCTCTTCGGTACTGGCGGCTATGAGTTTGTATAACTTTCTTCAATGACTAGGTCAGAAACGTCAAATATGTTATAATATATCCAGAAAAATAGCCGAACTTGGTGTCGCTCTACTTTCTAATAATTAATAGCCTCTTTTAGTTAGACACAATGACACGATACACGAGCGCAAATCTAAGGGGTTAAATCTAGCACAAAGCATTGCCAAATCGTGCGCCACCTTATCGTCACGCGATTCGGAATTTTGTACCGCTCACAGAGGGAAATTAAATAAAACGATTCTATTAGGCTTATTGGCCATTTTCAGCAGAAATAAGGTAATCTCCATTATTTTCAATAAATATTGTCCCTTAAACCACTGCAATCTCCAAGGTGACGTATTCACTTCAACGATGTCTGCTGCAGTGAATAAAATATGCTTTGAGAATGTATTTCGACTGGCCTAGATTTTGGGTTTGCACTGTCAGGCAGTTGGATAGCAAGTCGATCATGCTGCTGCCCTCCTCTGAACCCGGCTGGCGTCGCCAGTGCCCTTCAGTTGATGCCGTTGTGGTGCTGGAGAAACAAAGATTGCTTATTGTAGCTGGTGGCCCGGTGCAGACTGGCGGTAGAACCGCTCGTAATCTCGCCACAGGCCGCTGCAGAGATGTTGTGTGGTGGACTGTTGACACTTGGATCGCTGTGGGTATCCATGACGTACTGGTCTGTTATGTGCTTGTTGCACGGGAGCGGAGTGCATGTACAGCGGCCTCCTGCGTTTTACTGGGTGCCATTCGATATCATCTTATGGGACTTTGCTTTTGTGATAATATACGTGCTGACTGTATTAGATAGAATGATATCTGCCCGGCCATTCTATGCGAGGTATGTACCGGACTCCAGTACAATAGAACATGTGAACGACGTGTTTCGGCTCAGAACCTTTAAAAGTCGTGCAGAGTTCGGCGATATGTCCTGGGACTGCCAAAGCCAGTTCAGCAGACTCTCTTGACTCATAGTAATTGTTGTATCCGAGGAACAGCTTTGGACAAATAATTTTATCGCTTGTTTCAACTGAATGTTACATGAAGAGGACTCCTCAACTCAACGAAAGAATAGCTATCGGCTACAAATTATGCCTTTTATTTCATCTGAATTTCATCTGAGCATTTCAGGTGTTTATCTGCGAACTCTACATAGCATATATGATATTTTATTTCCCGTACGCAAAAAAGTGCAAATGAAATATGAATGCGTTTGTAATGGCATTAAGAAAAACGAGGTTTTGTTTGGCTCAGAATTTTTTGCCAAATGTGTTCGATGTTGTTGTTCGTGCTACTCGTGTCTAAAGATTCAGTCCTGTTACGTTTGGGGTGTCGAGCTGATGTCCTTTGACGGACCCATGGTACCACTCCAGGCTTGTCGTTTGGGACCCCATGCGGTCTGTGGTGTCCAAATGTAAAGGATTGAAGTCTCCGTAGAGTTTCTGTCCCCTGTCAAGTTGATGGCGGCCCACGTACCACCCTGCCCCCTGCCAAGGTGGTCGAGTGTGGTACAAATGGCAGGGGTTAGTCGGAATCTCGGTAACTCGTGGCAGTTCAGTGGGGTCCAATGGGGGTGATTTGCACGCACTCCTCGTGACGCACAAACAACATGGACTGATCTGCCGAAAGAGGAGCTTCAGAAAGATTCGCACATATGGAAATTCCTGTGCCGTAATTTCCTTTTTCCCTTGTGTAGGCTACTAATAACCATCTCTTTAACCCATTAACGCCCCACCTACTTCGAGCTTTCAAATTGGCGAAACAAATGTTTTCCTATGCTTAGAATATGCCCAATAAGATCTTCCGAAAGTTTTGAATCGATACCACTTTAGATTCTGAGATATACACCGGACAAAATGACCCGCTGGGCGTTTGGGACATCGCTGGCACTGCGCGCCGGCTCCCGGGCGGCGCTGTCACCGCACTCAGCGGCCCAATGCGCATCGCTTTACCAGTTCTGTGAAGTGTTTTTATTTCCTCTTGTATATTGGCCATAGTAAAATGTTTAGACAGTTCTATGCTCTTAAGGTTTAATTAAAGACAACACTAACAGCATATTTGCAAATAGTATACAAACGTGGTTAACCTAGACTGATGATTTGCGGGGATAGACTAAAATTGTGAACATCATCGTATTTTAAGAATATTTGTGAATATCAAAGGTTTGGGAAACCGTTTCTTTGTCTCTACCCCCTTCCTTCTCCGCCTCCCAGACTTGGACTGATGCTCACTGAGCTTCAACGAGAAATCGTAATATTCAGCATACAGATGAAAAGTTTTGAAAACTCAATCCGTTAGCTCCCCACGCGGTGCACATTAGCTTGATTAATCTCCACATCTCCAAACGGGTCCATTTCCATCTTTCCAACTTTTCTTGGAACAAGTAGCGCGCTTCATAGTTCATAAATGTGAACCTCCACATTTCCGGCACACCACTGGTCATTGTAACGCTGGTCAGCTCATCATCTTTCTCATCCTCATGACTAATATATTTTGTGATGGTATGATTATGATATGCACCTGATCCGCTCCGCTATCTTGCGCACATAAAACAACTTATTTTGCTTCTTTCCTGCAAAACAATTGATCTGTGGCATTCAACAACTATGCTTTCGATATTTTTGTCTCCATGGCTGGAGATTTCTTCTCGATCCAGGAGGGGTTCTGGATGGTTTAACGCTGGCACTGCAATCCAAGCCCTAGACAAAGTCTGTGGAGACAAAAAATACAGGCAGGTCTTGACCCCTCCTCCTACCCCCGTGATGTTCACTCATGGTAGTTTCACTTGACTAGAACCAAGCAAAAATAGTGCTAGTTGCGTTTTAGACAGAAGTTCTAGAACTTCCCAAGCTTTCACCCATTTTATGTTGCTCCAGACGTTTGACACTGCACCATCTCGTCAAAACAAACCAGCGTGGCGGCCGCGATAATTTCCAACTCATTTTGTCAGCTGGTCATTGGCTTCCAATCAGTAGTGGACACAAGGGGGCTAGGAAGGCTCAAGCCTCCCCTACCGAAATACAGTGTGCCTATAGTACCAAATGCATTACTAGGGCTGTTTGAGGCCATGGCGGGGAGGCTCGAGACCCCTAACCCCCCACCACCCAATGAAGTCCTCAATCCGCTACTGTTCCCTATCCTCTCTATCCACTACACACAATCCATCAAGGGGAAAAGACATGGCTCTGCTAGCTTTTAGTCAGTGCTAAAATTTCGACACGTTTTAAAACCCCTGAAAATTGTATTTAATAACGCCTTTACAAAATACTGGAACCATCTTGCATGTATCCGTTAAAATTATGTGATAATCATTCCCAAAATAAGACAGACCCGAAAACGGTAGGAAGCATTTCATGAACTTCAAAGTTTCCAAACGTATCGATATTGCACTAAAAATCTTCAAATTTGATGAAAAATATATAACGGCAACCCGCATTCGCAGGACCCATAATGTCTCCCTTCCCTCTAGGTAACATTGTGCACCTAACGCACCAGACGGGAGGACAGGACACATCCTTTTCCTCATTTTCAGCGGCCCGCGGATGTCCGCAACGCCCAGCGGGTCATTTTCCGCTTCATATTTGACGATGTCTCATGGCAAAGCCGTTCAAGAAAGTCTTACTCCTTCTTCACCATCTGACTCCTAGTGGTCTTGGCTTAATGTCAATCATGCAAACCCTTTCAGCTTTCCATATGTTGTTGCGAGAAACACAATTTGCAGAGCTGTCTCACGCTGACCAAAACCTCCCAAAATAAGTGCCACCAAAATCGTCCCATAAAAACCTAGAATTTTCAAATGCATTTTTCCAGCTTGTCCACGCTCTGAAACATACATCCATATCATAAACATGAAGATCATTTCACTGGTACCGATTCTGCAGCCTGTCAAAGTCAGAGGACAAAAATGACCCGCTGGGCGTTAATGGGTTAAGCAATAAAACGCAGAGATACTATAATAAACCGTTTCTAGGACGTCTGGTCGCTCAGTGGGGGTAATACTCATTCATGATCGCCATTGAAGTTGGCGTGCGGCCGAAATCTCAGTACGCCCGGGTATCTACCAGAGCTCTGTTGCTACTTGTATGCTTTGTGAGGGTGATATACCTAATTGCTACTGAGAAAATAAATACTACGGGTGTTATGCAAATGGATTCATTCTTTGTTCCATTTTTCAAATGACTCGTGGAAATGTATTTCTATTTCATTCGTGCGCTGTTGCAGTGGCGAATCTAGCCGGTCGGTTTGGGAGGGGCAAACCAAAGTCGAAAAACAAAAAAAGTCACGCAGTGAACGATCGCGCTACAATATGACTTCCCGGTAGAATTTTGGATATTTGAAAGCGAAAAGCAAAAAAATCGCGGGACGAAAAATAAAGGCTCAAGATGCTTTTTTCCTATCCAAAGCCCCATATTTCCACTGAACTCAACTGATTCTGTTTGAAGTTGGAAGTTGAAGCACCAAAATTTTGCTTATAAACAAAAAAGGAGTCGGGACAAAGAGGAGGTCAATCGCTTTGGGGGAAAACATAGCTTTGCCCCGAGCTTTTCCGTTTGGGGGGCAAATGCCTGTTTTGCCCCCCCCTGGATCCGCCGCTGCGCTGTTGTGCGTGAATTGGTAGATCTCAGGCAGGCACGGTCCCAGGGAGGGGGCATCCTAGTAATTGTCACCTCCCCTCCCCTTCCTTACCCCCAAAGGCGGCCAAGCCAGTGGCGTAGCCAAGGGGGGGTCCTTTAGGGGTCCGCAGACCCCCTTGGGCTTACCTTATGCACTGGAAAACACGAGCATTGGTCTCGGGGGCCCCCTGAACTTGGTCTCAGGTGGCCCTCCGAGCTCGATCTCAGCCCTACCCCTCCCGAGGTTGGTCTCAAGGGACCTCCGAGCTTGGTCTCAGGGGGCCTTCAAGCTTGGTCTCAGGGGCCCCCGAGCTTGGTCTCAGGGGGCCCCGAGCTTGGTCTCACTGGTTTTCCGAGCTTGGTCTCAGGGGCCACCGATCATCGGTATGGAGGGCTCCAGAGTATCGAACATTGATCTCGGGGGTAGGGGGGGCTGAGCTCGGTCTCAGAGGGCCCCCAAGCTTTGTCTCAGGGGGCCCCTGAGCTTGGTCTCAAGGGACCTCCGAACTTGGTCTCAGGGGCCCCCCGAGCTTCGTCTCAGGAGCCCCCTCCCCCGAGCTTGGTCTCAGGAGGCCCCCTAGCTTGATCTCACGGGCCTCCTGAGCTTGGTCTCAGGGGCCCCTGAGCTTGGTCTCAAGGGACCTTTGAACTTGGTCTCAGGGACCTCCCAAGCTTGGTCTCAGGGCCCTCTGAGCTTGGTCTCACGGGCTTTCCGAGCCTGGTCTCAGGGGGCCCCCGATCATCGGTATCGGGTGCTCCAGAGTACCGAACATGGATCTCGGGGGGGCCTGAGCTCGGTCTCAGGGGCCCCCGAGCTTAATCTCACGGGCCTTTTGATCTTGGTCTCAGAGGCCCCCGAGCTTGGTCTCAGGGGTCCCCGAGCTCGGTCTCAGGGGCCCCCAGGTTGGTCTCAGGGGACCCGCGAACTTGGCCTCAGGGGGCCCCTGATCATCGGTATCGAGACTCAAGGGAACCGGATATTGATCTCGAGGGCCCCCTGAGCTCGGTCTCAGGGGCCCCCCGAGCTTGGTCTCAGGGGCCCCCGAGCTTTAGTCTCACTGGCCTTTCGATCTTGGTCTCAGGGTCCCGTTAGCTTGGTCTCAGGGACCCCCGGAGCTTATTCTCAGGGGCCTTTCTATCATGGTCTCAGGGGGCCCTCCGAGTTTGGTCCCAGGGGACCCCCGAACTTGGTCTCAGGGGCCCCCGGGCTTGGTCTCACGGACATTCCGAGCTTGGTCTCAGGGGGCCCCTGATCATCGGTATTGAGGGCTCCAGAGTACCGAACATTGATCTCAGGGGCCCCCTGAGCTCGGTCTCAAGGGCCCCCGAGCTTGGTCTCAGGGCCCCCGAGGTTGGTCTCAGGGGACCCGCGATCTTGGTCTCAGGGGGCCCCGAGCTTGGTGTCACGTGGCCCTCCGAGTTTGGTACCAGGGGACCCCCAAGCTTGGTCTCAGGCTCCCCGAGCTTGGTCTCAGGGGGCTCCTCGAGCTTGGTCTAACGTCCTCCAAGCTTGGTCTCAGGGGCCCCCAAGCTTGGCATCAGGGGCCCCGAGCTTGGTCTCAGGGGTCCCAAGCCTGGTCTCACGGGCCTTCCGAGCTTGGTCTCACGGGCCTTTCGATCTTGGTCTTAGGGGCCCCAGAGCTGGTCTCAGGGGTCCCCGAGCATTGATACCGATGGCTCCGGAGCAGCGAACATTGATCTCGGGAAGTGGGGGGAGGAGGCAATGTTAATCTCGAGGTGCCCCCCGACTATCGATATCGAGGGGACTTATGAGCGAGGCACGAGAATTGGCCCCATGGGACCCAGAGTTTGGTCTCAGGGGCCCAGGCTTGGGTTCAGGTCCCCCGAGCATTGGTATCGAGGGGCTCCAGAGTACCGAGCATTAGTCTCGGGGGAGGGGGGCTCCGAATGTTGATCTGGGGCCCCCGAACATCGGTGTCGAGTTACTCCTGAGAAAAGCGCAAGCATGGGCCTAAGGGTGCCCCCGAACCTGATCTAAGTGGAACCCCAAGCTTGGTCTTAGAAGCCCCGCGCATCAGTTTTCATGGAGCTCCGGAGTATTGGTATCGGGGGAGCAATGATTTCAGGAGCCTCCAAATGCTGATCTCGGCGGGCCCCCGAATGTGTGGATGCAGTGGCGTAGCCAAGGGGTTCTAGGAGTCCGAGGACCCCCCCCCCCCCATTGGGCCAATCTGAACCACTGCAAAGCATTCTCTGATCACGGGGCCCCCAGAATCAGTCTCAGAAGCCCCTGAAGGTTCGTTCTCAGGGCGTCCCGAGTCGGCCTCAGGGCCCCGCCCTGAGGGTCAGTCTCAAGACCCCCGAAAGTAGATTTCAGGGGGGTCCCTGAGAGCTGGTCTCAGGGGGTCCCGAAAGTCGGTCTCAGGGGCCCCGAGAGTCGGTCTCAGGGGGGCCGAGCTCGTCCCAGGGTCCCCCAGAGAGTGGTTCTCAGGGCCCCGCGAGTCTATTTCAGGGGTCTCCATGAGAATCAGTCTCAGAGAACCCCAAGAGTCGGTCAAGGGGACCCCGAGAGTCAGTCTTAGAGGACCCTCGATATCCGGTCCCATAGTCTTACGGGCGTCTCTCTCAGGCGTCAATATTTACTTTCAGGTGGCCCCGAGAGTTGATATGGGGGTCCGAGAGTTAGCCTTATTTGATCCGCAGAGTGCTGGTCTCAGGAGGCCCCTGAGAGGTAATCTTGGGAACCTTCGAGATTTAGCCTGACGCTGTGCCCCCCCTCCTAGTTGTTACATAAGGGGCCCCGAGAGTCAATCTCAGGGACCAACTAAAAGTTAGTCTCAGAGTGCTCCCGGGAGCTAGTCTCCGGTTCGTCCAAGAGCTAATTTTGGGGCTTTGAGAGTAATTCCCAGAGGTGCTCCCGAATTTTGGTCTCACGGGCCCCGAGCTAGCCTTATATGCCTCTGAGGGCTAATCTGGGCTTCCGAGAGGCAGTCTCAGGAGTGCCGTGCCAAATACTCAGTCTCAGGGATGCTTCCACACCTCCCTCCTCGAGTGTAGTCTCAGGGGGCGCCCCAGGGTTAGTCTCAGAGGGCTGTCAGAAGTCATTCCCAGCCCCCCGCCCCACCCCAGAGACAGCCTCAGGGGACCCCCAAGAGCTAATCTGGATGGCCCGAGAGTCAGTCTCAGCCCCCTCTCCCAGAGCAAATCTGGGGGGCCCGATAAATAGGCCCAGAAGTGCTGCCGATAACTAATTTAAGGAGCCCAGAGAGATTCTCAGGAGTCCCCAATTTTGGTCAAGAGGCGTCGTGAATCAGTATCAGAGACTCCCTGAGATCCAATCGGGAGAGGGGCCGGAAATTAACCTTGTGAGTAGCGCCAAGTGCTGGTCTTAGGCGGCCCCAGAGCTAGTCTCACGTCCCCCAAGAACTGATCTCGGAAGCCCGAGTTGTTTTCAGGGGACCTTTCAGTTATAGTGTAAGGAGGGTCGGAGAGCTAATCTCAGAGATCCGACAATTAGTCTCACGAAGTCTCCAGGAGTTAGTCTCAGGGGTCCCCTGAAGATGCCCTCAGGTGTCCCCAAAAGCTAGTCTCAGCGAGCATTCCTCTCCTTCCTCCCCCTCCCCTCAAAGTTATCCTCAGGGCCCTACGAGAGTAAGTTCCAGGGGGTCCCAGTAGGTAGTCTTATGGTACCCCCAAATGCTGGTTTTGGGGGACGTAAGTACTGATTTGCGGGAAAAGTGTTAGTGAAAAGTGAAAAGTGTCTAAAAATTATTATAACTCAACTCGGTCAGATGCTAGAGCCCAACAACTCTGCTCAAAATACCAAATTCTTTGACCTGTCATGACCTCAATATTGTCCTGGGCCAAAGAGTGACCAATATAGTTTCTTCATGAATTTGTATGAGCTATCCACCAGCGTTCGCGTTTTTTTCGATTTCCTGCATAGGGACCGAGTTCGAGGGGGTGTTCAAACACCCCCACCAGGGCGAAGGTGGCTCGGAGGCCTTCCGGGGCGCGGATCAAGTCGATCGATTTGAAACTTCCTACACTTATGGTCCCTCAAGAGTCTAGAAAATTTAAATCCGGGATTTTTAGACTTGGTGACCTGAGGTCAGGTCACGAGGTGACCTCCCCATAAAAAAAGCATGGAGAAAAGCTGTCATATGATCTAAAAATCACAAAAATGATTATAAATGCTCAGATTTCTCAGAAAAGCATTCTTGGTAACCCTTTCACGGATTCCAGGGCGATATTTTCCCTTTGACCCGTCTGAGGTCATCACAGGTCACCAAGGTCAAAAATGTGATTTTGACGATAACTTTTTACCTTATTTAGCTAGAGCGATGAATTAAACGTCATCGTATATGTCTCTTCACTGACTTCATGTGATATACGGCAAGGTCACTTTCTGACCTTCCGTGACCTCAGGTCATGTTAGGTCAAGAGGTGCCCTCTAAAGGTCAAACCACTAACGGGAGGTAGTATCTTGTACATAGTGGAGAAAGCCCTGGCATTTTCCTATCAACTGCACTTTACCAGATCTCAATAGCCCTATGGCATGAGAGCTATGCTTAGGTTTCTTAAACATTGCATATTTTAGTAGAAATAGCCTATCGTGACCCAACTTGACCTCTACAGGTCAAACCTTTGACCTGAGCGCTGAAACATGCGAAGTAAATCATGCTGAATTCACACAAGCTTTCCGACGCCATTTGCAGATTTGCGCTAACCCCCCATATTTTCGGAGTTAGAGGCGGGGGGCATCGAAGCCCCCAGTGAGGCGAAAGGTGACGCCGGACCCGCGGCGAGGCGCGGGTTAAACGATCATTTAGGACGTTTAGCGCTGAATATGGAGATCCATTGAAGGTGTCTCCTCTTCCCCCCCCCACCTTGGACCAAAACCTTAATTCCGTCGGTCGCTACTGGATGTGTGGCCCCTAGTCAAAAAGTCGTATAGGATCCTATAGGAATTTTGTTTAAAAAATCCTATAGGATCCTATAGGACTTTTTGACTAGGGGTGGGGGGCGACGGTAGTCGGACCCTTCCTTGGCCGAATCCTGACAACCCTAGTGAAAAAATCCCATGGGATCATGGAAAATTCCCATGGGACTGACCTGTCCCATGGGACAATTCCATGGGATTTCATCGTCCCATGGGACTTTCCCCTGGGATTTCCTGGGGATTTCACTGTCCCATGGGACGTCGATGGGATTTTCTGTCCCATGGGACTGTCTCCACGGGATATCGACGGGACTTGTTTGTCCCATGGGACTTTCCCCTACTATTTCCATGGCAACAGAAATGTCTCCTCACCCTCCCTCCTGGCATGCGAGAATTGGTGTCTTGTGGTAAGAAACCTATCCCCCACCCCCTACCCAAAATATTATTGGAACAATTTTGGTGACCATCCATGCCTGACATCTGGCCCATTGTCAGAACCAGGGTATGTCCGGGCCGAATGCTCCCCTACAAAGAGAAAACCTGGATCCGACATTACAAGTTCTTGTTAATAACACCATGGTCTCCACACTTGAAATACTAAAACCGAACCTAATTCACCAAACCGAGCTCATTACGGCCTTCGGGGTACTGCCAGATAGATTTTCATCTCTAGTTGGGTTTTGAAGTGAGACAACAGCAATTTGCATCAATCAGTATCAGCTGACTGCGCGTGCCCAGCTTCGCAGCCGACGGTCCCGGCCTGAGTATTGTGTGTACTACTATGACTCCCTCCACCATTGCCGCAATTGCCGCCGCATCCAAACCAAACATGGCCGATTTAAAACAAAGGCCAATAATTTCCTTTACTTTACCTTTCTTTGGGCCTCTTCAGATGAATTTTATTTATCGAGAATGTATATTAATTTAATTTTAACAGTTATTTAGGGTATTTTTATGTATATTTTATATTTTAGTAGGTAAAGTAGTCTTTCAAGACAGAGATTCCTTCGATTGGTGAAAGTATTTTGCAAAATTGGCAGCACCCCTCTTCCTTCAACCGTTGCGAAAATCGGTTTGATTTGATATTTGAAATCCCAGTTGGATTTTCGTGTGGTTAGTGCTCGTTATTTCTAAAAGGTCACTGTTCGAAATTATTGGTATTTTGAGGGATCGGAACTGATGAGTCAAGCTTCAAACCAGAGTGCTGTCGTGGAATGGCTGGAAAACCCGCCTTCATTTTCGGTACTACCCGTGAAGTTTATCAAAGAAGGTCTTGGTGGTCTATCGCTTGGTGCTCGGGTGGAAGCGAAACATGGGAAACGGTGGTTTCCTGCAGTTCTAAGAGCTCAAGGTACGTGGTACGTCTTTTCCATTTGATGTCAATTTTTTGTTCTTCTTTTCCAGCTTATTAGCCTTTTAGCACAAATATACTTAGGTAGGTACATATTCAATTACCTGCTACCAAACAGGTATGTTCATTCAGACATTTATACTTCCTTCATTTCTTTGCTTGTTTTCCAAGGTCGAGACACAGCCGCTTTAACAGCGCTCTGGGGAGTACTGTATCCTCAATACCTAGCATGGAGCAGCTTTGGTCATGCAGTGGTTTCAATGGCCCAAGCTGAGCTGCACTTGATAGTCACAGATGCAAGCTCCCCAAGTCAATAAACGTTCTTGCGGCAATTAATTTTGACCATGAGAGCCGGCTGTCTGAAATAAGCTAAATCAAACCAGAAACATCTGGGATTTATTTTCAACAAAATGTGAGGAATCCAAAGTGATTTCACACCCTGGTGTTTGGTCTGTTTTTTTTGCCTTTATCCTACTCAATTTTGAGCCCTCACCTTAGGGAAGAATGATTTTACCCAAGGCCCCTGCCTCTGCTTTTTGCCATATGGTTCTGATGCTGTTTATGTATATGTGTGTAGTGTCGCAACCTTGAACGATCCGATTAAAATGTGGAATAAAGTAACAACATGATTATCCACACCATCAGCAACAAGAACACACAATCACATGCTAACACTACCGAAGTTCAAGACTGAACTGATTTTGCTAACCCTTGGTAATTCTGACATCAACTCTTTAGGCAAATCCTTCCTTTAGCTTAACACAATAGATGCCAGAAGCAACCGGAACAAAACCTCTAAATAACATTAGGAAATTATAACTCTCCAGATACTACAATGTGCATGTATATTTGCACTTAATTTATTTTCTGCAACCTGAGGGACTAACTTCTGCTCCGTGCTTGATACAAACCAGGCACTGCATCTGAGATGGAGCGCAAGATGAAGGAGATAGAGGCTGAGAGTTCGGACAGCACTGACTTCTCTGGCAGTGAGACTGAAGATGACCATGTCTCGTATGGCAAAGGCAGAGGTGCAGAAAGTATACTGGCTGTCACAAACTCAATGAGACGTATGCCTCCTCTGTCACACAAAGCTGGAAATAATAATTTTATACTTGAATACTATTTCCAATATGCTGAATGTCATCTACCTGTCTCTTACTTTTTGCAACGGACAAGGTTCAAGCACCAAGCCATTACCGCATGCAAGTAGTAAACTGTGTTTTCATTTTTAGATCATGTTTATGTTTTGGAAGGAAAATTTCCAATTATGGATCATTGTTTTCAGTATTGGGATCATAACTATTATTGGCAACTCTGACTGGAGTTTCCCCCAATGACATGCATTTCCCTTTTTGAAGAAGTTTCCATTTTTGGAAGGAGTGTTCCCAATTATGGTATATTTCCCCATGATTAAATGTGGCAATTATGAAAATTATTATTGAGAACTAATCTATAAATGGGAGCGTACACCTACACACAATTGGGAACCCTGATCACAGCTTCCCCCCCCCCCCCACTGAACTTCTATCTCACATATCAACAAAAGGGACAAAAATGTCAATGTCAACATAGGATTTGGATCTACCTAAAATGTGTTGGTAAAGTGGACCTTAGGTAGCATTTTTATAGCCAGATCAAATGCTTAAGATTTTACCCCAACACCTGATTATCACCTGCCTGGTCGTTCCTTCTTGCAGTAAAAACTCTGAGGCAACTACCCTGCATAGATGTAAAATTATGTCTGTTGGCCTAATATGTACAGAGGTAGGGGAGAGTGGGGAGAACTGGGACGCAGGAGAAGTGGGACAAGTCAATTTACGGATGCACGAGAGAGCCAAAAGGTATTTTACCGCTGATCCCAGCACTATACGTGTCGCTGCCCATCACTAGGGTACCAACTTCCTTTTCCGGTGTATGGTGAAGGCGGGAGGTGAGTTCGCCCTAAAAGTTAATATTTTTACGTTTTCTTGAGTGGATTTTCTGCTAAATTTGTAACCAAAGAGTAGGCTCTGTGTGTTTAATTACATCAGTGTTGTCTTCTCTATCGATCTATGCGTTCGTTTAGTAATAAAACAGCTTTCAATTCTACTGACATTAAAATTTTCACAAAATGGCGAGGTGGGGAGAACTGGGACAAGTTGTCCCACTTCTCCCCATACTGTCCCACTTCTCCCTGTTACTGTTCCGATCCTCTCTCATTAGCTCAATGCTATGTTATCCGATCAATTAGGCTAGTCTGATTAATAGTCTCATTACTATTGATAATTAACTTATTATTTTTTAGACTTATTAGTCTAATAAGTCTAATAATTAACGACCACCTGTAACTGTTCTGTATCGGTAGGCTGCAATTTTTATGTATTTTGGCGGTGTATTGTTGTTGTGCATTTGTCAGTGTGTTGCAGTGTAATTTGATGCCTGAAACACCCAATTATATTTGGTAGGAATCTAATATATGAATGAATGAATGGAAAATATCACATATTGGTGTCGTAACTACATCCGAGAATCACTCAACCCTCGCCCCACCGGGGCTATCGATGGCCCCCTAAGGTCTTTTCAGGATAGCCGAAAAATTAAGCGGTGCAGCGACGCGCTTGGGGTGTCTATCTCTCACCGCATCATTTTACACCTTTCCTGAAATTTTTCCCGGGTCACACTAGTTCAGGTCACCGGGCAAGGTCAAACGAGGTCATTGGCGGATCCAGGAAAAAGTTTTGGAGGGGGCCAAAACATCGTTTTGGGGGCCAAATCGAGAAAAAATCGCAAAAAGCATAGGATTTAAAAAAACGGCCAAAAGTCGGTCGTTTTGGGGGCCAAAAGATACTATTTCGGGCTTTGGGGGGGCCATGGCCCCTGGGCCCCCCTGGATCCGCCAGTGAACGAGGTCGCCTTGTTTCATCTTTGGAGCTCTATAAAAGCTACATTTCTTAACGGATCGTTTTGAAGCACTCTCGGGTCTACAACGTATATTTCCGGCTTTTTTCGATTTCGTGACCTGAGGTCAAGTCACGAGGTGACGTCCCCCATTAAAAAAACATGGGAAAATCTGTCTACCGCGCTATAAGTCACAAAAATAATTGCAAATACCCAGTTTTCTCACTAAAACTTTCTCGGCTACCTTTTCACGAATTCCAGAGGCGATATTAGCACTTTGGCTTTTCTAAGTTCATTAGAGGTCACCAGGGATCAGAAATATATTTTTGACAATACATTTTGACCTAATCAACCTACAACGCTGAAACAAGCTCCTTGTGTTTGTTAAATCCTAACACAAATGAAATTATTTAGTCCATCATTGATCCATGGTTCCTTTTGTTTCAAGAAACCGATTTCTGAGGCATAATGTGTTTCCAGACAATTTTTATCTAAGTCGAAATACTTCTTTATCTGATTTCTGTCCCATTTGGTCTTTCCAGATCCTTTCCACAAATCCAACACGATGCCTCGAAAATATGTGAGAAAATCTAACATCGGAACCACGCCGCCTGCGGTAATGAAAGCTGCTGTTGAAGAAGCCATGCGCGAACCCAGCTCCGTGCGCAAAGTTGCGGAAAAATGGGACATTCCAAAATCCACGCTGGACAGGTACATCAGAAAATTCGCCAAAGACTCTTCTTCAAGCATGGAACCCGCTTACAAGCACGCTCAAATATTTACGGTAGCCCAAGAAGTGGAGCTAAAGGGCTACTTATTAAAGTGCTCTAGCATGTTCTATGGCCTTACCTTGAAGCAGACGAGAGAGCTGGCGTTTGAACTGGCGGCTGCTAATGGGGTTGCCCCACAGCAATGGGTGCAGAATAAGATAGCCGGTCAAGAATGGATGAGAGGATTCATGGAGAGACATCCAGACCTGGTGCTCAGGTCCCCGGAAGCGACCAGCCTCGCAAGATCGTCTGCATTTAACCAGCAAAACGTCAGCCAATTCTATGATGTGCTGGAGGAGGTTCTGGAAGAAACCAAGGTTACAGGTCTGCACATCTACAATCTGGATGAAACCGGATGCACTACGGTGCAAAAACCACCTAAGGTGCTTGCAAAAAAAGGAGCAAGACAAGTGGGACAAGTAATTTCCCAGGAACGAGGTAAACTTGTAACCATGGTGGGGATTGTCTCTGCAGGTGGCCAATCTCTGCCACCTGTATTTGTCTTCCCCCGAAAGCAAATGAGGGAAGGAATGATGCATGGTGCACCGGAGGGAAGCGTTGGCATTGCCAACGGTTCTGGTTGGATGAATAGTGACAGCTTCCCACGCGTGCTGGATCACTTTGTGAAGTGCACACACTCCAGCAAACAGAATCCAACAGTGCTGATTCTGGACAACCACTGCAGCCATATCAATCTGTCTGCACTCGAGTTCGCCAAGAAAAACGGCATCAGCATCGTGACGCTACCCCCGCACACGTCACAACGCATGCAACCACTAGACCGGTCAGTCTACGGTCCCCTGAAGACGGTCTTCAACTGCGAGGCAAACAGCTGGATGCTGAAAAACCCAGGAAAAAATATCACGATCCACCACATGGCAAGCCTCATCGGAAAGGCCTGGATGAAGGCAGCCACCCCGGTGAACGTCACAGCCGGCTTCAAAGCATGTGGAATTTGGCCTCTGGACAGGAACCTCTTCTCAGAGGCCGACTTCCTACCGTCGGATGTCACTGACCGTCCTGAACCAAACCCAGCCAGCACACAAGCAGTGGAGGATGTGGCTGGCCCCTCCGGTGATGACGCCGTTCAGGCTGTGGCTGGCCCCTCCAGTGATGACGCCGTTCAGGCTGTGGCTGGCCCCTCCGGTGATGACGCCGTTCAGGCTGTGGCTGGCCCCTCCGGTGATGACGCCGTTCAGGCTGTGGCTGGCCCCTCCAGTGATGACGCCGTTCAGGCTGTGGCTGGCCCCTCCGGTGACGACGCCGTTCAGGCTGTGGCTGGCCCCTCCGGTGACGACGCCGTTCAGGCTGTGGCTGGCCCCTCCGGTGACGACGCCGTTCAGGCTGTGGCTGGCCCCTCCGGTGACAACGCCGTTCAGGCTGTGGCTGGCCCCTCCGGTGATGACGCCGTTCAGGCTGTGGCGGGCAGTAGCTGGTGCGTGTCACCGGAGCAGCTTAGGAAATACCCGAAGGCACCTCTGTGCAAAGACAAAAGAAAACGCAAAGGGCTAAAAGCACGTTATGCAAACTCATCTCCTGAGGTGAAACGTCTGAAAGCCGCTTTGGAAGAAAAAAGGACCGTCAAGAAAACAGGAGGTAGAAAAGTTGCTAAGAAGATTGAGTTGGGTGCAAGTGAAATCGTGTTGTCCCAGAGTGTATCCAGCTCTGTCATAAAGTGCATTATGTGTACGATGCGATATGACATGTCGGCCGAAGACTGGATCCAATGTGTGGCATGCAGAGGATGGGCATGTGTCCCGTGCACAGATGTGAACCCCGGACAAATCACGTACCAATGTGACCTGTGCCGTTAAGTCACAGTGGTCCGGAATACTGTCAGTCTCTATCCGGGTGTTTGCACACTTTGCACAGCCTAGATAAATACTTTTTGCAAGATAATCTTGAATCGTCTTGAAAACACATTTGTTTGTGGGATATTTTGCAATACACGAGTCATGTAATCGACATATTTTTGTTTTCTTTTGGTGCAGAAAATCCAGGTCCCTTCAAAGAAAAGGTAAAAAAAACTTAACAAGTTCAAATACGACATACGACTCGTGAAATTATATATGTGCTATGTCCGTTCTGTATCCTACATGGAAGTCTGGAAAGGAGCATATTTTACACAACTAATTTTCAACCTGTTTAATATTTAATTCATCCATGTTGTAGGCTACTATCCCGTGGCTCGCATTTAAAATTAAAAGGGTTTGAACCAATATAGCCTCCCAGTACCCTGCATAATACAGTAAGACATTTGAAAAATATACCTATTACAAGTTTTGAATACACAACTTTCGATACATCTGAAAGGAATCACGCAAATACTTATCATAATAACACTTGAATTTTATTTTTTTGGAAGCTGTCCCAACTCTCCCCCATGCGTCCCACTTCTCAACACCCCTTGCCCCAGTTCTCCCGAATGCTGTCCCAATTATCACCAACCATAGGCTTCTACAAAATCACAATTTGACAGAATTATATTCATTTTACACATTAAAGACTCCCCAATATTGATAAAGAAATGCTTCGTCTATCATCTAATGGATAGTTAGTATACCAGGAGCGAATGGCTGATTTTATACAAATTTTCAAACTTTTCATTCGTTTTATGTCCCAGTTCTCCCCACTCTCCCCTATTGGAAGTCTCATATCAAAGAAAGATCCAGTGTATAAGTCAAAATCCTGTTTTAACTCCAGGCAGTTCAGGTCCTGTGTGTTGCTTACTACCACTGGTAGTAAGCAACACACCCCCAACCAGCGTTTTTCAAAGTCTCTTTCTTTCTGAGATTTTCTGTGATTTTCTGAGATGAGAAGGGGGTCTACTAGGCCCCCTCTAGTGCATGTTAGTGCCAGGCCCCTCTCCAGTGTGTGTTTTAACACTTTGTGGAGGACTGCATTGGCACACATTTGCTATCTGTACAATATTGACATGATAATTTGATCATGAAATCTCACCTGAATTACTGTTGTTGCCAGTCTGTTGCTGGCGCCAACTCTCCCAACTTCCTCCAGCTCCAAATCTACCTAACCAATCTTGATCTAGGGCACAAATAAGGTAAGGCACAAGCAAGCTAAGGAATGAAAAACCAAGTTTGATGTGTGAAAGTGCATCAGTATCAAAGTAGCCTACATTCATCTTAGATTAGCCATGGGCAGCACTATTTATTCCAGCTAGTTTTAGCCTGCACTTATCTCAGACATACCTAATAAATATGCCCTCAACAGAAGTAGCTTCCCACTTGTTCAAATTTTTGGGCAGGCTCTACATCACACAAACATTGCGAACTTGTCTTGTCGCTGTTGCGTAGTTTAGGTAGAATTGCTGCCAAGCTATGTTTATTTCTTTCACTCATTTAGTACTTTTCCTAGTAGCTTTTAGGCGTACTTGATACTAAATTCAAAGAAATAGGGACCGCTAAATCGAAGATACTCAAACTTTAAATATTATTTAACCTGACAAAATGGACAGAGAAGTACTTGATAACGTATCTGCGTTATCTTTAATACCTTGAATATGCCCACAATCATGTATTTCTTGAAAAAATTGACTGTCACATTTCGGGCATCTAGGCGACAACTTTCTGGCAACTACTAACAATCAGCACCATTGGGCTGCATGTTAAAATCTGGCAACTGTGACAGCGGTTTTCGGGTTTTCTGCAGCGGGGGTCTCTCGTTTTAGTAGAAACTGAACAGAGTACCAATATTGTAGCACTGATGGTACGCTGTGCAATTGAAGGACAGAGTTGCTAAATTAAAATATTCGCTACACGCTTCATTCTGTATTTCGAAAATGTGTGGTTTGATTTTTAACCATACTGTCACGATCGCTATTTTGTCACACTTATGCACCTCGACTATCATAAATGTGTCACAAACTCCAGTAGCCGAGTTGGCAAGTTTCTGCACCTCTGGGCAAAGGTCATAGAGTGAAGCAGGTCAGAAAGTTTCTGGACTTCGAGGTGGAGAGCCTGAGAAAATCTCCGGATGCCAAGGTAAGGATTGAAAACAATAATACCAAGTCTCTGCATGTCTGAGCTTGATGCCTCAGCTAATTAAGTAAATATTAAGGGTTGATAATTAATTAAATATTAAGTAAAAATAAGGGTTGATTATGAATTATATTGTCTATTCTTGGATGATGAACTAACACATTTGCCTGTCCTCAGATTTCGTCCGAAAAAAGACGGGACTTGAATATGGGAAGACAAAGGAAATCCTCCGCAGAAAAATTCATGACGAGCAGAAGATGTTAAAAAGAAGTGAAGGGCGGAGTGAAGTGAACCAGTAGTGCGTAGTGAGAGAAAACCAAAGGATTTAACTGAATATAATATAGTTGAATCTGAAAACCAAAAGTCTTTAGTTCTGACGTCTTAGTGATGATGCTTTCAGGACCGGCGTAGAGATGCTGTCGAATTTATGGCGAACAGTCTTCTGGAATTGGCATTGAAACCCCTCTTGGACTGGCTGGTTTTCCTTGGGTCCTGCATGGTATTTCCATGGGACCAGCGCAGAGTTTCTATGTGAATCCCATGGATCAGCGCATGGGATTCCCATGGGAATGCGCATGGAATTATCATGGGAATGCGCATGGGATTCTCATGGGAATGCGCATGGGATTCTCATGGGAATGCGCATGGGATTCTCATGGGAATGCGCATGGGATTCCCATGGGAATGCGCATGGGATTCCCATGGGAATGCGCATGGGATTCCCATGCAAATCCCTGTTTCACTTTCGTATGGGATTGTCCCATGCATTTTTCATGGGACAGTCCCATGGGATTTTTTCACTAGGGCAGAAGATGTTAAAAAGAAGTGAAGGGCGGAGTGAAGTGAACCAGTAGTGCGTAGTGAGAGAAAACCAAAGGATTTAACTGAATATAATATAGTTGAATCTGAAAACCAAAAGTCTTTAGTTCTGACGTCTTAGTGATGATGCTTTCAGGACCGGCGTAGAGATGCTGTCGAATTTATGGCGAACAGTCTTCTGGAATTGGCATTGAAACCCCTCTTGGACTGGCTGGTTTTCCTTGGGTCCTGCATGGTATTTCCATGGGACCAGCGCAGAGTTTCTATGTGAATCCCATGGATCAGCGCATGGGATTCCCATGGGAATGCGCATGGAATTATCATGGGAATGCGCATGGGATTCTCATGGGAATGCGCATGGGATTCTCATGGGAATGCGCATGGGATTCTCATGGGAATGCGCATGGGATTCCCATGGGAATGCGCATGGGATTCCCATGCAAATCCCTGTTTCACTTTCGTATGGGATTGTCCCATGCATTTTTCATGGGACAGTCCCATGGGATTTTTTCACTAGGGCCCCCTCTCCCTTCCAGGGACCATGGCTGGATAGCATCCCCCCTGTTTGGATCTGGCCTTGGCGCCGAGGCGCCAGATCGATCCACCCGCGGGTGGATCGATCGGGAGAGGCGGAGACGTGCCCGACCTCCTGGTCGAATAATGGGGGGTGTGAGAGGGGCGGGCAGAAATACCGGTTACCCTAGTGAAAAAATCCCATGGGACTGTCCCATGAAAAATGCATGGGACAATCCCATACGAAAGTGAAACAGGGATTTGCATGGGAATCCCATGCGCATTCCCATGGGAATCCCATGCGCATTCCCATGAGAATCCCATGCGCATTCCCATGAGAATCCCGTGCGCATTCCCATGAGAATCCCATGCGCATTCCCATGATAATTCCATGCGCATTCCCATGGGAATCCCATGCGCTGATCCATGGGATTCACATAGAAACTCTGCGCTGGTCCCATGGAAATACCATGCAGGACCCAAGGAAAACCAGCCAGTCCAAGAGGGGTTTCAATGCCAATTCCAGAAGACTGTTCGCCATAAATTCGACAGCATCTCTACGCCGGTCCTGAAAGCATCATCACTAAGACGTCAGAACTAAAGACTTTTGGTTTTCAGATTCAACTATATTATATTCAGTTAAATCCTTTGGTTTTCTCTCACTACGCACTACTGGTTCACTTCACTCCGCCCTTCACTTCTTTTTAACATCTTCTGCTCGTCATGAATTTTTCTGCGGAGGATTTCCTTTGTCTTCCCATATTCAAGTCCCGTCTTTTTTCGGACGAAATCTGAGGACAGGGAAATGTGTTAGTTCATCATCCAAGAATAGACAATATAATTCATAATCAACCCTTATTTTTACTTAATATTTAATTAATTATCAACCCTTAATATTTACTTAATTAGCTGAGGCATCAAGCTCAGACATGCAGAGACTTGGTATTATTGTTTTCAATCCTTACCTTGGCATCCGGAGATTTTCTCAGGCTCTCCACCTCGAAGTCCAGAAACTTTCTGACCTGCTTCACTCTATGACCTTTGCCATACGAGACATGGTCATCTTCAGTCTCACTGCCAGAGAAGTCAGTGCTGTCCGAACTCTCAGCCTCTATCTCCTTCATCTTGCGCTCCATCTCAGATGCAGTGCCTGGTTTGTATCAAGCACGGAGCAGAAGTTAGTCCCTCAGGTTGCAGAAAATAAATTAAGTGCAAATATACATGCACATTGTAGTATCTGGAGAGTTATAATTTCCTAATGTTATTTAGAGGTTTTGTTCCGGTTGCTTCTGGCATCTATTGTGTTAAGCTAAAGGAAGGATTTGCCTAAAGAGTTGATGTCAGAATTACCAAGGGTTAGCAAAAACTCGGTAGTGTTAGCATGTGATTGTGTGTTCTTGTTGCTGATGGTGTGGATAATCATGTTGTTACTTTATTCCACATTTTAATCGGATCGTTCAAGGTTGCGACACTACACACATATACATAAACAGCATCAGAACCATATGGCAAAAAGCAGAGGCAGGGGCCTTGGGTAAAATCATTCTTCCCTAAGGTGAGGGCTCAAAATTGAGTAGGATAAAGGCAAAAAAACAGACCAAACACCAGGGTGTGAAATCACTTTGGATTCCTCACATTTTGTTGAAAATAAATCCCAGATGTTTCTGGTTTGATTTAGCTTATTTCAGACAGCCGGCTCTCATGGTCAAAATTAATTGCCGCAAGAACGTTTATTGACTTGGGGAGCTTGCATCTGTGACTATCAAGTGCAGCTCAGCTTGGGCCATTGAAACCACTGCATGACCAAAGCTGCTCCATGCTAGGTATTGAGGATACAGTACTCCCCAGAGCGCTGTTAAAGCGGCTGTGTCTCGACCTTGAAAACAAGCAAAGAAATGAAGGAAGTATAAATGTCTGAATGAACATACCTGTTTGGTAGCAGGTAATTGAATATGTACCTACCTAAGTATATTTGTGCTAAAAGGCTAATAAGCTGGAAAAGAAGAACAAAAAATTGACATCAAATGGAAAAGACGTACCACGTACCTTGAGCTCTTAGAACTGCAGGAAACCACCGTTTCCCATGTTTCGCTTCCACCCGAGCACCAAGCGATAGACCACCAAGACCTTCTTTGATAAACTTCACGGGTAGTACCGAAAATGAAGGCGGGTTTTCCAGCCATTCCACGACAGCACTCTGGTTTGAAGCTTGACTCATCAGTTCCGATCCCTCAAAATACCAATAATTTCGAACAGTGACCTTTTAGAAATAACGAGCACTAACCCGTGGAAGTTAAATAACGGTACCCTCCGGGCATGTGACGTCATCAAAAGAAGCCTATCGCTCCGAATTAGCTAGCCGAGATGGCGATGAGCTTTTGAAAACCTCGGCGAGAATGGCGCTCGTATTTCAATCATTGAAGGGACACTACCCACGGTAAAGAAGGAATTTGCAGGGCACAGTGGATAATAATGTAAGTGAAAAAGGAAATTCTCGTGGTTGCGTACATAACTCAGCATATTATTTATTTTTATATTATTACTGGCTTCTTATAGTATTCATACCTAATTATAGCTATTATAGTTTCTGTCCATGTGTCTTCATATAGAGTATGAAATAAAATAACATTCTAATGAAGGTCAGGCTTTTTTGTTGTTGCCTATGCCTGTTGTCAAACATTGCCAGATCTGAATGTCAATATATTATTTCAGATGTCAGAAATATAATTGTCCTTTTTCTGTTCACTGTGTCAGACTGTGTCAGATGTGCTAATTATTTTCTGAAATGTACTTGTATCTTAAACAAAATATCTATTTTCACTGTGAATATCTAGAGGTACTCATGAATGTGCTAATGTTATGATATTTTCACTTTTCAGGTCATATCAGATTTATATAATGCAGAATGTTCCTGTAAATAAAGGGGTAGAGCGGGTTAGCTAGCTGCTCACAGAGTATTGAGTGAAATTCTACACAATCAAGTTACAGACTAAACTCCCAGTATTTGTATTCAAGCAAGGTAAGATTTTGAATAAGCCACCTATTAAATAAGTTATTTAACAAGAAGCTAACTGGAAGTTGTGAGTTACATTATGTTTTGATTCACAATAAAAACCTGTGTAAGGCTTCCAGCATGAATTTAGGTACATTCATCTTCTAGGTACTTCATCGAGTAAATAGGTGAACATTGTGTTCTGTTCTTTCAGTTGTTGATTATGAGAAACCAACTTGATTTTTTAAACCTTTAGATCTTGTATATCTGGTACAGACCCACAATTTCTGTTCACGTGGGTGAGTTGGAATCTTCATTTTATGTTGTGCACCCATGCTTCTATGGTTTACCAGAATGCCTGCCACATCAATTAGTTATTCTGCTGCATATATTAGTCAAACAGTAATTTTTATGTATTTTTATGTTTGAACCATTTTGCTTTAATTGATAGCTGTTGATACTGGAGGATACTTCTAGTGGGGCCTTGGGACTTAATAATAGAACCCAGCAAGTGTTTTTTCAATGATTGTGGTACCTCTTTTCCTTAAGAAATCGGTATATTTTTGCTTGCAGTATATGTTTGAGATTAAGAGCCAAAAAATATAATCTTCTCTGGCTAAGTAAATTGTATATTTGGCTGAAGCTGGTGAAAACTATTTGAGGTTTGTATGATGCTGTTTATAAAAGGAATTTCTTTCCTTTTATTTCAGACTTTTTCATCGGGAATAGTTTGCTGGAGAGGTAAACAACATTTAGCTTCTGACTGCATTGATCGTCTCATCCCAGATGGCAGTGTGCAAAACAGCCTTGGCTAGGGTCTCTTCATCGACGCACGCATGCTCCTGAGGCAGGCTAGACACATCCGTGGCAGGATGTCGGCTCGTTCATTCCTGGAATGGCTGCAGTGTCCAGGGATTTATTGTATGAAGCTTTTCTTCTGGTCTATAGTCGGCAGCAGCAGCAGCAGCTTGAGCTCCACCTCCAGACGAAGGCGTGAGCGGCAGAGTCACTCGCCAGCAGGTACAGCATAGCCAGAGGGCCGGCGCATGCAACCATGGACTCAACACAGGTGACTTCTGCCGAATTTCGCATTACCTGTAAGGCTGCGCGCGGGGCGGAGAGCCCGGCTCGGCTGCTTGAGCAGATCTGACCGGCCGCTGCCTTCAGTTGACGTCCATCGTCGTTTTGAAACGTGCTCGGGGCACCACCATCTCCTCGTAAGACTCCGACCTTCATGGAGAATCATCTAACCACACTTATTCGTAATTCGTGGTGAGAGTGACATTAGGTGTGCCTCCTCTGCGGTGTTCCGGACAGATTCGAGGGCGTTACGTCCTCAGGCCTACATCAAAGTTGAAGTGGACGCCGGCGCTTGCTCTCCAGAGTGGAAGGTGGCGGGGAGGTTCGTCTCCAGGAGGATAGTATCGACCCTGGAAAGCGTGAGCGTCTCTTCACGGGTGCTGCGCCAGCTGGTGACGGTGGTGGCCAGCAGAGCGAAACTTTGCGAAAGTTTGAATGGGTCGTCGGGAATTTGACTCGAATCCTGCGATTGCGATAGAATCAGAGCACCAAGCCGCGTTGCGTCATAGAGGTTAAGCGCAAGAAATCGGCAAAAGTACATTGGCTATTCTTGTGGAATTCGGTGCTGTTACTTAGCAGATTGTCGGTTATGCAGATGAACTTTTTCCGGAAAAATATGTGTATTTTTGTGGCAGGAAGGCACGGAGCCGACGACGCAGTGGTTTTTGCGGGTACATGTATCATGCAGCAGCTTTTGCTATTCATTTTACCAGCATCCAGGGCAGCGCCAGGACACATGTGAAGAGCGGAGCGACTGCGTTGCTGGCATGGACATTTGGGAACTGACCTCTATGTAATCCATCCTGACGGGCGGTAACTGCTTAGGATCTAACAAAGACGTCACGATGAAGACCTTGTCAAATTGAGCCTCCTCCTCCTACGTGTGTTTTGCAAGCAGCTTTTTATCGCTTGATTGTGTGTAGCGTTCCGTGCGGTAGAGTTAGTCATTGCCAAGAAAATTCACATATAATCATACCATTCATTCCATACCCGAAGTTGTCGGGAAAATTCGAAGCAAATCCATTTGAAAACCACGATTACTAATCTACCTAAGTCCTATTCACAAACGAAAAAAGTGAATACTTCTATTGATTCGACGAAAGAAAGGACGACTCATACACATAGCCGAATTCGAAAGCAACCAGGGTCATTCTGATTCCATCATTCCATGGATCTGGTTAGACAGTATATCCCTTATCATTTCCTATCCATGACATGCTCTGCCATACAGGTCTGTCGTGAGCCATAATCAAATAAAGTGAGGAAGTGATAGAGAGCAGGTATAAACCAGTTAAAATGAGTCAAAAGCTGCTACCCTCGCAGACGACGCAGGGCAGCTTGAACAAACATTCAAAAGACAGATGTTTCCCGAGTTCGTCTTGTCTTTGAGTTAAGTTTTTTATATATATATATATCGGTTCGAAACAAGAAATACCACGGTGATTTACAGGCGAATTAATTTGGGTGTTCAACCGTAAACAGGTGACGTAATCAGAAAAATGTAATGATTAAATTATATGCTCCTGTCTTCGACGTATGGTGAGTAAAAGGGACGGGGAAAAGCTCACATGGGTTCATAAAGGGGGCGACAGGGCCGGTCTCAGGACCGGGTTGCTGATCGTTGCTGGCACGCCGATAAGTGCAAAACTATCGTTATGAACACACATATACTGTTGATAATATAATGTTGTAAACACTGCGTTTTGGCCGTTATTCAAGTTATAGGGTGAGGGTTTGTGGGGTGCCTCACATCTTCAAACATATTGCTCCGCCGGTTGTAGGTGGATCCAGGACTCGAGCTTTTTAGAGGAAGGGGGATATTTGACCCGCGATTCTAGCGAGTGCGGCGGGGTGGGGCGTGACGTCTATTCCTGAGTGGATAATGCTCTTGACGGGAGGGGGGCAAGTGAGGGTGAAAAGTGTGATCTTATAAATGAAAAGTGATGATATTTTTTTCAAATTCGCATGGTTTTCCAAGTTTCTACCCTATGTATGTATGTAGTGGCATTGGCCCCATTGCCCGCCCAGATCCGCCGATGCTCGGATTTTTACTTCTTATACCAAAGTTTGGAGACCATCGAAAACTACCATCAGATCGGATCATCGCCTTTCTGAGATTCGTCCCTGCCCGCTCCCCCGACGTTTGCGTCGACGCACCCGCACCAATAGCAGTGAGGCACGACCGTAGTGCCCTCACTGCAGTGCGGTGTTACGCCAGCGCCCTCTCGGCCTCCAGGTGCGACACAAGCGCCCCGTCGGCGGATACTTCACCTTGGATTGCACATGTTTTTGAAGTGGCACCTTTACCCTGAGAAATGAGCGAGTTTGGTTCATAAAACTGAAACAATGACCAATCAACCACATAAAACATTTCTTGATCTATTTTATTGCCATTCATGCACGTTTGATATCGATTAAGGTTTCTTAAAAATATTGAGTAAAAGATACAATGCAAGCAAATTCCAGAAATCCCTGGGCTATAAAACTGCGTCTTTGCGAAATGCAGCCGCAGGGCACCATCGCTGTCCACTGCGCATGCGCGAGTTGCCTTGCTCTTAGACTGAGCACCCCTAATACATACAATCCTGCTTTCAAATAAATTATATGTTAAGTTTTTACGAATAATTATAAATTATCAGTTACAATTCTAGCAATAAATGAATTAAAAAGACTAGTTTTTAGTAAAATTACATTTCTTAAAGTTCTAGAAAACTCTGAATGCTAGTAGCTGGTTTGCGTTTGCGAGCATAGGCGGTCGCCGGAGGGTACCGTTATTTAATTTCCACGGCACTAACCACACGAAAATCCAACTGGGATTTCAAATATCAAATCAAACCGATTTTCGCAACGGTTGAAGGAAGAGGGGTGCTGCCAATTTTGCAAAATACTTTCACCAATCGAAGGAATCTCTGTCTTGAAAGACTACTTTACCTACTAAAATATAAAATATACATAAAAATACCCTAAATAACTGTTAAAATTAAATTAATATACATTCTCGATAAATACAATTCATCTGAAGAGGCCCAAAGAAAGGTAAAGTAAAGGAAATTATTGGCCTTTGTTTTAAATCGGCCATGTTTGGTTTGGATGCGGCGGCAATTGCGGCAATGGTGGAGGGAGTCATAGTAGTACACACAATACTCAGGCCGGGACCGTCGGCTGCGAAGCTGGGCAGGCGCAGTCAGCTGATACTGATTGATGCAAATTGCTGTTGTCTCACTTCAAAACCCAACTAGAGATGAAAATCTATCTGGCAGTACCCCGAAGGCCGTAATGAGCTCGGTTTGGTGAATTAGGTTCGGTTTTAGTATTTCAAGTGTGGAGACCATGGTGTTATTAACAGGAACTTGTAATGTCAGATCCAGGTTTTCTCTTTGTAGGGGAGCATTCGGCCCGGACATACCCTGGTTCTGACAATGGGCCAGATGTCAGGCATGGATGGTCACCAAAATTGTTCCAATAATATTTTGGGTAGGGGTGGGGGATGGGTTTCTTACCACAAGACACCAATTCTCGCATGCCAGGAGGGAGGGTGAGGAGACATTTCTGTTGCCATGGAAATAGTAGGGGAAAGTCCCATGGGACAAACAAGTCCCGTCGATATCCCGTGGAGACAGTCCCATGGGACAGAAAATCCCATCGACGTCCCATGGGACAGTGAAATCCCCTGGAAATCCCAGGGGAAAGTCCCATGGGACGATGAAATCCCATGGAATTGTCCCATGGGACAGGTCAGTCCCATGGGAATTTTCCATGATCCCATGGGATTTTTTCACTAGGGGACCACTGGTGGATCCAGAGATTTTGCGCTCACCTGATAGGTTTTTCCGGTCAGGAGTGGTGCCCCCCTGGTCCACCAGGTGGGCGCCACTTCCACATACCAAAGCTCTGGCTGCGCCCCTGGTAGTAGAGGAACCCTGCAACCACCCTTGGCAGCCGCCCGTCCTCTATTACCCTGGCGACCCTGGCAGCCTCCCTAGCAGATCCGCGACTGTTGTGTCTTTTTTCCTACTTTTGTGTTTTTTGTATGATTTTATATAATTTTGACAAAGTTCATGAAATTTAGTCAATATTGTGAGGTTTTGAAACAATTAATTTTTATCATGTGGTCAATTTCTGCATTGAGAATTGCGAAACAAATATTTCAATTAGTTGCGCTCATTCTTCTGTTTAAATGCTCAAAGATGCCTATTGCTACGCAGACGCCTCACACCGCGCTAATTTCGAAACTGATTTTGCGTCGTTGTTCGTTGGAAGCGAGGAAGAATTACCGTTGGACTTATTGCTTTGCATCATATAAAAGGTAGGTTTTTTTAGGAGTAAGGTGTTATATTTTGTTATTTTGTTAGTACTTCAAAGATAAAGAAAGGTGGAGCTGTTATAAATGAAAGCTGCGGGAGTGCTTTGATGCAATAAGGAATCATTTTCTTGTTCTTCCCCTTGCCTCCAATGTTTTGTTATGGTTATGCAGGTTATAGTTAGGGTGAGGCAAACGGGGATGGTTCACTCACAAACATTTCACCCCACCTTTTTGTTTTAGAATGTATGCTTTTAGCAAATTGTATTTTATTTCAGTATTCAGATTTAATGATTTCAAGAGATGGCCTTACATACATGAGGTCAGCCTGCAAAGTACTGGCAGCAGGCCAGATGAGTCCCATCAGCCATCTAAAATTCTCACACCACCAGCCTCCAAAAATTCGCACCAATCTGCCACATACCAGGGAAAAAATGCACCCATTCCTACCCCTACATATGCAATGCTACCTCAATCATTAGTCAGTTAGTTAAGGACTTTTTTATAAGGCCCCCTCTTGTGTCGTAATAACCATTCAGTCATTATTTGTTTAGTTTAAGTGTCACTAACCTCGCAAATTTGCACCAGGTTGATAAAATTCGCACCAATCGGTACTGTCTCCAAGGGCACCCGCACCGACGAGATCTCGCGAAAATGCCATACTTTGCACAATGGCCCCTCCTCTGTCCTAAAGCCATTTAGTCATTTTTTTGTTTAATTGTTACCTTCCTTGCACCAGTCTCACAAATTCGCACCAGGTTGATAAAATTCGCACCACTCGCTCCCGTCTCCAAGATACAGATACAGATTTATTCGAATAGGGTCCACATCATGCATGGTTTTTCACCCATTCACGTCAGTTATTAAAAAGTAAACAAGCAGGTCAAATTCGACAGACACACACACCATCACTCATACTCATAAAATCTGCCGTGTTGAGAAGCTTAATATGAGGCAAGGGCACTCACACTGACAAGATCTTGTTGAAAATGCCATACTTTGCAAACTGGACATGAGGCTCTCACCTGGTTTCCATGCACAATGCCAATCAGGATTGCTCAATGGCTCCAGATGTACTTCTGATATGGATGGAGTTTTTTTTGCATTGGAACCTGAGTCTTGATCTGCTTCCCATCCAACTGTATCTAGCCAGGGCTGGCAACACATGCCAGCATTATGGTAGATATTTTCCTTGCACTGCAGATTTTAAAGGGAATGTGGCATCTTGGTCTAATCCTGGAATTTAGTGAAATTAATCGTACTCTGTGCCAAAAATAATGAAACCACTCATTATTTCTCTGAAAAATGTTTAATAGGCTCAATATTTTGTTTTTAAAAATACTCCTCTAGGAAAATAAATAAATATCTACCTGTGGATGATGTCATGGTCTGGGTAACCACTACCATACTTGAAACGCTTCAAGGGCTTTGATTGGCTGATGCTCATCGTGGCGTCAGCATATGTCGTCACACCAGCAGCTCACAACAATGGCCGCCCGGCGAGGGGCTGATGAGGGGGCTGGTGTCAGGTAGATTTTAGATTTTTTCTACGGAAATATCTAGTTCCAAGACAAATGATATATGGAGTACTGGGTTTTCCGCCTTGCTTTACAACTTGGCTATCTCAGTTTAAAATCACGTTATGAAGGTGCCACATTCCCTTTAAGGAGAGTGGTCTGCAGAAGAAAAGCTTTCTTTGTTATTAAACTAGATAAGACAAAAAGTTGTAGTAAACATGAAACAAAATGGGTGTACCGACAGAGAACCATCCAATTGTGAAAAATGCATAAACTCACAGACATGGTGGTGCATACTCATCCGTAGAGTGTTCCTTCATGATTTAGATATGAAATAAGACTGAAATTCTAGTGTAGCATGCAGTTCCAATAGCTTAATTCATGTAAACAATGATTACTGCACTAATATGTGCACACACTTTGAGCCGAGAAACAACAAGGGTGAACGGAATATGGATATGAAAACTATTAAGTATGCAAAATCAAAGAAATGAAAATATGCTATCTCTATGCAAATTTTGAGCTTATATTTGTCCTAAATACATTCTAAAAATATAACAAAATAATTTTAGTGTCTTTAATATTTTAGCGCAATTAAGTAGTGAGGGTGGGTGTGCATGTGTATGTATAATAGGTTGCCAATGCCTACTAACGGTCACCCCATGCCACGTAACCACCTGGGGAAATCGGTAGGGAGTTATTGGTTTACATTATTCTCCGTGAATAATAAATTCAGAGACAAATGGAATATTGATGTAAATTGTCTCGACATGCTCTGGCACATGGCTATCTCAGTTCTAATTTCATTATGAAGGTGCCACATCCAGGGGCGTAGCCAGGATTTCGCTCCGGGGGGGGCGGCGCCCCGAAAAGGGCCCCTGCAACAGCGCTAAAAAGGGACCTGATGGATAAAAAGGGCCCTGCTTCTTACAGAATAGTGCTGAAGAGGGCTTAAGAGGGTCCTCTCTGGTATGAAATTTCAAATTTGGTTACAGAGCATAGTGCGGGCGAGCTGGCCCGTGTCCTCAGGGGGCTTGGTGCTTTCTGCTTTCAGAGTCACTCCTGTATATTGAGATCGCCGCCATGGGGCGGTAGCGCCAGCTCGGCTGAATCTTAAACTGAGCGGTGACGTCACAATGTCATGTAATCGGGGTAAAATGTCAAGAGCCGTGTTATTCTGCCGGCAGAACGCATACTAGTATGCCGCACGCATCAAGTCAAGTCAAAGACTTTTTATAAGGCGTTCTGTGCATAGCACCTTTGCCCGCCTCTAAAGGGTGCATGCGTAGTACGGTGTCATGTAGTCCATGATACCGTACTGCGCATGCGTGCGGCATACTTGTATGCGTTCTGCCGGAAGAATAACACGGCTAAGGTCACCTCAAAAGGAGGTCAAGTTCAAAGATCGTTCCGTGACTTTCAGAGTCATTGTGTTGACAGCCCAGTGGGATGTGTACTGTGTTACGGCATCATAGTGGGGTTTACCTGAGGTGAATATCCAGGTCAAAGGTCATGGATCAAGGTTAAACCTTAATTTCCAGTTATCAAGCGCTAAGATGTTAGTTATAGCATTGCTATAGTACAGATTAAACACATTCGTATCCTACGATGGCAAAGATCAGAGATTGATCCACAAAGAGCATGCAGAGAGAAGAGAGACAGGTGCTTTGGTGCTTGACAGCTGACGTTGACCAAACTGATCAGCTGAGACACGGGAATGAATGATCGGATCAGCGCTCATCTGGGGCTATGAATTTACGGCCGGATAGGAACGTTCCCTGCACCTGAAATTCCACGCTCTAAGCACTCTCGTGCTTAGCTCATTCATTTAACTGTGTTATATTTGTCAAATAACGCATTATTTTTTTACCAGTGGCGCTCTCGGCAGATCCAACTCGAAGATGAACAGCTCTTCGAACAAGGGGGACCGCCACAGTGTCAGCAAAAGGTATGTGCTCTCTTTGTGTGACGTGAAATAAATTAGGTGTTGTGGCGTAAATTCAGTACGAGTCACCTGACATTTTCCGGAGGAGCTGTAGGTAGAGGTAGGGGGTAGGGAGTCAGCTTTTGCAATTTAGCTGGTACAAAGCGGATACTGTGCTTATTCGATGGCATTTGATCACACCTTACACTAAAAAATGAAAAATAATTGATTTGCTGAAAACTCATCAGCACCACCTAATTAAACTAATAAACATAATGAGCTGCAATAGATTTGCTGTATCTCCCAAACAAAACAGGTTATGGCTAATTTGAAGCTACCTCCCCCACTAAGTCGACAATGAGCATTAGGGTGTGTCACATGTCGCAGTCCCACGTGCTCCTATGATTTTCTTTTGCCCTGAGCGTGTAGAAACACGATGGCAACACTCTTTTTTTAGAATTTTTAACCCCATCCAGCGCAGAGAGAGATAAATTTCCCCTATCTTAATGGCTCGGAGACACAAGCGAACCTGGTGGCAGGAGCAGGTACTAATGTGCGTCTTTTTGCTAAGCTGGTCAGGAGCTGTCCTCAGGGCTCCGAAATGTTCTAAACAACTTTAAAAGAATATAATAAACTTTGGGTTATTATTTTTGGGCTGAATTGTTATACACTGACCATTAATTAGCCTTCCTGCGGCCCTGCGCGGTGCCGCCAGAACCAGGGTGACTAAACTGTTTTGAGTTTGACTATGAAACTGATGGAAGGAATGCGTGTTTTTACTATGAAACCGATGGAAGGAATGCGTGCTGTCATAAACCATCGATTCCAACAAGCTGGAGTCAAATATCATGCGTTATATTTGGTGTTTGTATGGTTCTAAAATCAACATCGCCTCACCTAATATCACCGTCACGCAAGCAAGATACTGCAGTTGGGGTTGTTCGAGGCGATGCATGACTTAGAATAATCACACGGTGGTTATTCTAAATCGTGTTCTAGTCTAAATTGTAGGTGTTTTAACCAGTGGCGGATCCGGGACTTCATTGGGGGGGGCTCGGGGGCTCTAAGCTCCATTACCATTACCTTGGAACAGCCTCCGGCGAAGCATTTACTATAGGCACTCTGAAATTTCGGGGGAAGGGCTTGAGCCCCTTAGCTCCCCTTGTATCCACCACTGGTTTCAACACGTCTGACCGAATCTTTTCACGCCATCGCAGCACACGCAGGCAAAAGTTGCACATGAGCATTGCATCCCGTGTGCTGCGCTATTCTTGTGTTAAATAACTGGCCCACGGCTGTATCCTAGAAGCGAACACCAGCTGCTGACGGTGGCGGAGTCAGGTGCAGATGAAGCCGTGCCACTTATCTTCCCCAACCAGTGTCTTGGTGGCCTCTGTCACCACCTTCACCGTACGCTCCACCGCTACCTTGTGAACCGGGTAGGCTCCCACTTTCAGCGGCTAGCTGCCGATCTCTTCCAACTCCTCGTCGCTGAGGCCAGTTGTAACGCGCGGCTCAGTGATGAGGTCATGTTCCCAGTAGGTTTTTGACTGGCAGAATGCAAGGCCGGACCTTTTCATTCAGTTTTCGGCGACACTCTTGTATGGCCAGTCCGGCCCGACTGCGCACCGTCTCCTCCCGGTCAGCAGTCTTCGCCAACAGCACCGCCCCTGGTGTGCCGAAAAGGCACACCCGGTACTACTGGCCTGATGATATCCTGCAGCTAGCGCGGCAGGGCTCGGATCAGCTGTAGGCTGTATGCGAGGTTCATGGGTCCTTCAACACAGCAGCTGCGGCTCCGGATCCGAAGCCACATCGGGACATAGTGCCCAATCAGGAACTTTACGATTTAGCTCAGTGAAGCAGCTGCGGCCATGTACAAGCGCAGCAGTCTTAACGCCAACGTCAGCTACCGACGTATAAAGAGTAGCGACGGAAGATGAAGGACAAGTGTTTATGATACATGATATACTACACTTCTTTTCTCAGGAAGTTGTCTGACGGGTATTGAGGCCGGGAACCTATGGGGGAAATGTCTAGTTTTGCTTCTCAGGGGCATATCAAACGGTAACAGAAACTGGAAAGGGGAGGGAAAATGGTTAAGAATATGGAATGGGAACAGGAAGAACGTTTCCGCCAGATAATACGAAAGGGGACGATGAGAGAATGGTTTCGAGGAGAGTTGGATAGCCACAATTCCTGAATAGGTTCAAATGATCATTTTGTGCGACATTCAAGTCAAAGTATGGAAAATCACGTCGCGTTCTATTAAAAAATTCCAAGCATAGCGTTGCAATGGCTGTAACATCCATATTCTGAGCGGCACTGGGTCTGGTATCCGCCAGTTTCACTGGATAATATATTTCAATTTGCGTCCCCATTGAAGCATACAGTTTAAAAGTGGGCAAGATTATTCCATTTTCAACAGTAGAAATGCCGAAACCATGTTTCAGTGGCAGTCACAAATAAAGATCTGAACCAAGCGCGCCAGGTTCAGACCCCCGTGAGGAGTTTCCCTCTATACGATGCAGCTTGCTCTAGCATCGCACACGCCTACCTGGATGAGAGTTGGTGGTAACTTTCGACCTGTGCAATTGGTTTGCCAATTGTCCAAATAATGGCTTTAACAATGAAGCGAAATGCAGCGTATCGCCGCATTTTCTACCAGTCAGAAGGATGCTTGACGGAAAATATGCTGATACGGGTCTACCTACATTTGCATTGGCCCAGGCCTGGTCGTTTTTTAGTGCGTCAGTAGGAATATAAAAACGTATGCAGTGCATGAATATGAAAAATAGGCATTTATCCTTAAAAATATCCAACATGGTTCCGACCACTCTCATATGCTGTCCCTGGTTCAGTGCAAAAGCGAGACAATCGATCCTCCGTCTCCCGGCAGAAACTTGAGAGGGCCGTGGCGCATAGGCAAACGAAATATTGACTATAATTTAACTTCAATCGCATCTTAAATTCGTATGCTCGCTTAATCCTACATTAATACTGTTTCCCGGACCAAGATAAGACCAGTGACGATGAAAATGGAGCGAAACGTCGCTAGTTCCTCTGGCCGCCACCAGGTGCGCTAGTATCGCCCGTTGTTAGATATAGGCAGACCTTCTTCGGCCGTGCGCTGGATGGGTTTTACAATTTCATGGACATGAAGGTTATCATCGGGTTTCTCTGTGTTCAGGGCAAAAGAAAATCATAGGAGCAGCTTGATCTGAAACAATTACCCGGAATATGGCACAGCCTAATGAGCATTTCATGTAAAATATTTTCAGTAAGATAATCACCTAATTTTAACGAATTAAAATAATTATATTAATTAGCTGCAATAGAATTGTTACATCCCCCGATCAAAGCCAGCTACGACAGATTTGAAGATACCTCTCCCCACTAAGTCGACTATAAGGGTTTCAATGAACATGTTTTCGGTTAGACTATTGCGTAATTTCGTATAATTAAGCTCATCTTGGTAATTAGCTGCAATAGATTAGCCATATCTCTCAAACAAAGGAGTTATGGCTAATTTGAAGGTACTTTTCCCCACTAAGTCGACTACAAGAAAATGTTTTCCACTATTTTTTACCGAATTTTTGCCGATCTGGATATGATCTCCCTTTTTCTGAAAGTGCGGAGGGAGTCCTCCATTCAACGCCAGCACGCACAATACGGTACATGAATCTCCCCCCACCCCCACCCCACAACGACTTCATATGGACACCCAAGTTAACGTTGTCAGCAGGAAAGTTCTCATGACTGCACCACCCACTGTCAGCTCACCAGGCTCAGTCTAACACAACCCCAGTGCAGCAGTCAGACCTAAACATCACTCAGCAGTCAGCACGCGCTCACCATCGACCATCCGGGCCGACCACAAATCTTATGCAGGACTTGTCAAAGTGCAGCTTCTTGGCCGAACAAATCCCAAAGTACCCACTCTCTGTGTTCAATTTTCGACATGGTCGTGGCGAAGACATTAGCGTCAGACTGGAAGTTCGTCAAAGTGAACCGAATGGCTCGAGGGTCAGAGTAGGACCACTCGCCCTCAACGGAGCAATAGAAGAACTGTCCTGGTTGGGTGACTTGAACGTCCTCAACGACCGGGTTCCACCGCAGTCAGGCGGCCTTCTTGTTCACCCGTTCGAGGTGTTCGACGACGATTGTTCCATCCTCGCGCATCTCCTTTGGGCAGCACAAGAACCAAGCGACGCAGTCTACCGCCATCTCCCACATCACGACCGACAGCACCATCAGCTCAGGCACAGGTGTGCTGGTCACAGCGTCCGCACAGTTACCGTCTCTGCCTGCCGTAGCCTCCTGCTGTGAACGCAAACACACGGCCGGCTCATCATTTATGAGCAAGCTCGCAATCGAGTCTCGGCAAGCGCCACTTGCCTCATTTGTGTCCTCAGTTAGCAGCACACACAGGTTCTCAAATCGCTCAGCATGTGATACTAGCACGAGCTTGAAAAGCTCTGGTCTTGCTGCGACATCTGCTGGGCGAGAATACCTGTGGAAAGCGAGCTCAGTGCGCACGAGCCGCTCGTCGATGTCTGGGTTGTTCCGGATAGCCACTAGCATCTCGTCGACTGTTGTGCACGGATCGCCCCAGCGCTTGCATTCCACCAGGAGGCGGCGCATGTAGTCGCGCTGGTGGTGGCTGGTGGCCGACTTGCGCTGCAGCCGCTCGCGTAGGAGCGCACGCTGCTCGACTGTCCACGACGACTCGCGCTTGGCAAGGACGGACTTGATGGCGATCGTGACGCGGTCGATGGTCTGGACCTCCGACTGGTACAGCGTCATATCTGTTCGAATGCCCTTCGCCGAGAAGTTCTTGTTACGGAACTTCGCAACCACTGCGAGGTGGCTGAACTTCGCTAAGTCGCGCTCGGCGTCGATGTTGTGTGTTGGCATCTTTGCCAACTCCAGCTCTGGCAGCAAGTGGAGCTGTGTGGCGCGCGGCGGTGCCTTCGTCTTCGGCTGTGAAGCCGTACTTGCGTCCGCATTGCGGCTTTACATTCCGACTGCCGTCAGCGCACATCTGCTGGAGTACTTCCTGCTGCAGGACGTTCGACGGTGGTTCCACCGGCACGTGATGGTACTTGACGCGCCACTGTTGCAGTGTGTCCATCTTGCCTTGGGCGAGGTCGACGTGCAGCTGCGGCAGGAGCTTGAGCAGATCGACCTGCGAGCACTGCTCGATGCAGTTGAGCAGGGGCAGCGTCACCATCTGGGTGAAGTATGCCAGCACGCGCAGCTCAGTCTCGAAGACCTCGCACTCCAAGTACAGATTGCACGCTTTCACCAAGAAATTCTTGCGACGAGTCTCTGTAATCAGTCTGCGCAGCAGTGGCATAGCATACACCAGAGACGCAGACGCGTAACCTAGCTTCGTGAAGCGCCACTCGTGGTAGAGCACCATGTGCTTCACCACGCCTTCCGACTCGCAGAGCAGGTCGAATTCGTCGGCGAGTGAGGTCGACGCGGTGCTCTTGTCATGCGTGTCGGAATCGTGCGCGTCAGATGTGCAAATTAACCTCTCGAGAAATTTCCCCTAGTGGCAGGTCTAGTGCAGGCCGGTGACAAGGGGCAGATGGATTGGGTGCATCATGGTGAGCTTGGGTGGATATTCATCACATTGTCATGCTCATACAGCTTTACAAGGGTTTATTAGGGCACAAATAAAAATGCCAAATATTTCTGACATAGCCTAGAGGCAATTGTCCAACTGAAAATATATTATTACAGATCCTTATAGTGACCTTAGGAAGCTAACTTTAAACTAGCCATAACTGGCTTGCTTAGTTTGGGAGACATACCTATTCTATTGCATCTGGTTAACATAATTAGTTTAATTAGGAGAACTTAGGCAGTCATATACCTGAACACTTTTATTTGAAATCCTTATAGTCGAGTTAGTGGGGGAAGGTTTCTTCAAATCATCCGTAACTGGCTTTGTTCGGGGATAAAGCAACTCTATTGCAGCTAATTAGCATAATTAATTTGATTAGGTAAAATTAGGTAATTATCTCACCGAAAACAATTTATATGAAATCCTTATTGTCGACTTAGTGGGGCTCGGTAGCTTCAAATTAGCCCTAACTGGCTTTGCTCAGGAGATATAGCAACTCTATTGCAGCTCATTAAGCTAATTAGTTAAATTGAGTGGTGCTGATGGGTTTTGTACAAATATTTTTTCTGCATTTTTTATTTCTTCATTAGGCCATATTACATCCAAAAATACAGTACGACCAGGATCTGAAACAAAAGATGTGTACCGCCACCTCTTCTGTAGGGTGCTGTGCATGACACGTTTTGCCTCTTAGAAATTTTCGGTCACGGCGATGGTCTCGGAGCCAGTCAACCCGACCTGCTCCCGGCAGTGTGTGACCAGGTCCCGGCACTCTGCCGCCTCAAGCAAGAAAAACGTAAGGGACATTTGCCCAACTTTTCGGTAGAGCGGTTTTTGGGTTTAGGATTATTACGGTTATCTATAGGCTAATTTGAGGGCACTTTTATAGCACCTGAAAGAGAATGAGCTGGAGAATTTAGTGAGACAAAAATATCGTTTGCAACAAAAGTTCTTTGGCTGGGAGGGGGGATCCGGACGCGCGGCAGACAGCGCGCAGCTGCGCGGGGGCGTAAGTCGGCGCGCAGCGCCTTTTGGAGGGATCCATCGGCGCGCAGCCAAGTTGTGGCGGAAGTAGTGTCGTAACTCGCCGTCATACATGCTAACTTTCCGCGTCTTCTCAACAGCGCGGAAGACAGCGCGGACGCCTGCATGACCCTTTTAAAGTACCAAAAATATGTTGGAAATGTCAGTGAATCCAAGTTATATGACTTGCGTTCAACAAAACATGTATTTATAATAATAATCGAGGCCCACAAACTCCCAGCATCTCACTGGGAAATCCTCAGAGGAGACACAGGCGAAGAGAAACGTAGATCACTGCAGCTGTGCCAGTGGACCACCAGCCGTAATGCTAACTGCCCCCAATAAACCTTGTTGTTCGCCCAAGCACGTATCTCATGTTTCGTACCACTCACCATCCCGAGCTGTCTCGTCGAGGCTGGCATGGAACGCCAGCGATAACCCAGTTCACCCTGAGAACTGTGAGCGTGTGAATTCTTTAATATCTGGTGCTGTGTCAAAGGCAGAAAGAAAATGAAAATGGGGTCAAATTCATAGGCGGATCCAGGATTGCTGATGGGGGGGCAATTTCCGGGGAGGCGCCACCCGGACCAGGGGGACGCCACTTTTGACCCGCAAAACATATCAAGTGGGAGCAAAATCCTCACGGTGTGCGCTGATTTTCGCAACCTGGAGGGGGGACGGGTGGGGAGCAGCTTTTCAGGGGGCGCCATCGACCTTTCGGGGGGGCGTGACCATTTCAGGGGGCGCCGAGGGTAGATCGGGGGGGCACCTGCTCCCTTTGCCCCCTCGGGATCCACGTATGGTGAAATTTTCCTGCATTTTGAAAATCAAAGGTTACTGATTTTATGAATGATTTTAAGGACGTCGATGACGACAAGCGACTTGATGTAAAACCAGTAAAGCAAAAGACAAAGACTTGGAAAGATATAGCTAAGGCCTTCAACCTTGACCCCCGTGTCCAAAAAAGGTCACCCAAGCACTTGCAGCATCTTTGGCGTGACTTGAAGGCCACTGTAAACAAGATCAGTCTCAGCATACACTTGCCATCTGACCGCCGCCGAGGTCGGACGCTCCGCTGTGCTCTGCGCGCCCGGCGTACTGCGCGTGTGGTTACCAAGCCCGTGGGCAGCCCTCGGACCAGGGCAACAGTGACTCTCATTTCAGAGTAAGCTAGTGGTTGGCAGCGAGCCTGAGAAGTGAGCAAACGAGCAGAGATATGAGCGGTGAACAAGTGACAAACTCTATGGTGAAGGCTCTCCAGGACCCAAAAGTTTTGGAAACACTTCGGTCCGTGCTAGCGCCTATCATAGACGCTGCTGTGAAGGACGTCCTGGAGGAGAAAACGCGCGAAATAAGTGACTTGAAGAAAGTTATAAAGGAGCAAGCCAGGTGCATCAACGACCTAGAGCAGTACTCCAGGAAAAACTGCGTGAATATCTTTGGCATCCCGGAGACAGAAAACGAATCCTTGACGGAAACGGTCATGGATCTGGGTAGAGCGATGGGAGTGGAGATGACAAAATCGGACATTGACGTGGTGCACCGCACAGGGCCTCAGAAGCCTGGGAAGACGCGCCCCATCATCGCGAAATTCATGCGTTTTGACAAGCGGCAGGAGTTTTCTGCAGGACGCAAAAAGCTGAAAGAGGGGAGGCCGCAGCGGTCTATATCACACATCGACCTGAACAGCGTCTTTATATCAGACAACTTGACGAAGGAAAATGGACACCTCCCCTACCTGGCCCGACAGTTGCGAGGTGATGGAAAAATCTTCGCCTGCTGGAGTGACGCAGGGAAACTCAAGTTTCGTGTAAACAGATCTGCACCTACAAAGTTAATACGGTCCACCGACGATCTGAAGACTGTGGCCCCGGACCACCCGGGACTGCGCCGACGACGCTCTCGAGGGCGCGGTCGGAGGAGCGGTGGGAGGCACGGACGATGGGTACACTGTCGTCAGTGCCAGGGCTCGCCGTACCAGGAAAAACAATGGTAGGTGAAAACCAGAGAACAGGCTAGAAGATTGCTAACGAGGCTGATGCATACAATGTTCCTGTATA
The DNA here is from genome assembly GCA_034440635.1 of Lepas anatifera. Taxonomy (NCBI): domain Eukaryota; kingdom Metazoa; phylum Arthropoda; class Thecostraca; family Lepadidae; genus Lepas; species Lepas anatifera. The sequence goes on along the minus strand of JAOTON010000715.1, from coordinate 461,758 downwards.
TAATGGTGCCTAGGAAGTGTCCTATTTGTATTGTATTGTTTTATTTTTTTGTTTGGTATATGTTCAGGTATATGCATGTGCGTGTTAGATTAAATGCCTAATTAGGAGTGTTACCCCATCTGCCATGCTGTGCCATATCGCTGATCGCGCCTCTGCTGGGTCTCGGGACGCGGTGTGAGGTTGGACGAGGATGGTATGTGCGGAATGCGAGTGACGTCATCTAAAACCGGTTATTGGCGGGTTGCCGGCCGGCCGGCCGGCCTGCCCCAGAGCTCCGCCAGTGGCGTGGTGTCCCGGCAGAGGCGAACTCAGAATGCGGAAGGGGCAGAACTCACTTAAATATCTCAGCGCATGAAGACACTCGTCCCTAGGTTCCTTTTCCCCATGGTGTATTTTGGAGGATAAAATACGTTTACCTGAGAATGTTGCAATGCCAATTATTATACTTTATCTGTTTGCCGTATCTTTTGAGACCTGGGTTTCTTCTCTCCTTTTGGTCGCACGAATATTTATTTTTGAAGACCCAATAAGTTTAACCAAACTGTGTAGCCATCAATTATTGTAAGCGGTCAGTGTGCTTATTTCATTCGGCGTGTTTTTGAGCGCATGCAAATGTTACAACGCGTGGTAACATCTAGCTCTAGGGCTCTTCTCTCCCCACGGTTGCATGCGTGTTTATTATAAATTAATATGGTAAACCCAAACAATATCATTATCTGTTCCAACAATTGTGATATTTTCCGTCTTCATGAATCGTATCTGTGTGTTCTCTTTACACTCTGTAGCTTACCTATGTTTTGTAACATATAAGGTACACCACGCATGGAAGTCGTTTGCTTGTACAAATGTAGTTACTTATAGGCCTGTTAATGTAGGAATTCTCAGTGCTCCACTGTCAACCACTGCAGTGAAATTATTCGCCCGTTGACAGCGCCATCTTTTGCCGCAGTTGGCCGCCGTCCGCCCGCTCGCCGCGTCCCGGGAGCTGCTGCCGCCTATCGTGTATCCGCCCGTATCAGACGTGCGGCTGCTGCCCGGCTGCCCTCGGTTGCTGCCCGTTGTGTGCGGCCAGCACTCACCACCCGCTTTAGACCACACTCCACAGGCATTTTGCAACACAGAATTAGGTTCATATCACTGAAAATTATTGTAATTGTTACAAACTGGGATTTATTTAGGGCCAACATGCACTTAAACATTCGGATCCTACTAATAATTGCAGGCATAGAGACAAATCCAGGCCCGGACAACATGTTAAAGATATGTGCCATAAATATTAATAGTATAACTACCCCGGGAAGACTGGAAGAGCTAAACCAATTTGTTGAACTACAACATGTAGACATTCTCGCACTTTCTGAGACGAAACTTAGTGACGACGTACACCCGAGCCTCTACCACATTCACAACTTCAATCCACCATTCACTAAACATAGAACACGGCACGGTGGTGGGGTATCTCTTTATGTACGAGACACCATAGCCTCCTGCAGACTGCAGCAACTTGAGACGGACGAAGAAGAATTTGTTTGGTGTAAAATAAAAATAAAAGAACAAACATTAATCATATGCTCACTTTACCTTCCCCCAAATGCTACGGAAGAAAGACAAAATATGTTTCTGGACAACTTATCTAGTAGTGTCCTAATGGCACAAAGTTTCTCACCCTTAGGTGTCATGGCCTTAGGTGACTTCAACGTAGGAAACATTTTTCTCCCCAGACACAGCTGTTATCATAGTGGAATAACTAGTTTTGACAAAAAGTTGCAAGACACTTTGGAAACCCTTGGAATGAACCAGCTCATACAATCACCAACACGTATTACCGAGAACGTTGCAAATCTGCGAGATCTAATAATTACCAGTAACACAGAAATTATAGCAGAAACAGAGGTTCTTTCTTCGTTCCAGGAACTAGACCACTTCGCAATAGCTACAACACTTGACATAGAACCACCACCGACGCCCAAACAGGAGACAAGACGAATATGGGACTACGAGAGGACAGACGTCAACAAACTAACGGCTTCACTTTTACACACCAACTGGGATGAACTTTTTGACACAGACATACACACTGCAACGGAGAGGTTCGTCTCCACTCTACTTAGCACTGCAGAGGAAGCAATACCAATCAAAACGATAAAAAACCAAACGACAAGACAAAACATGGATAAACACAGAATTGAAACGCAACATACGGAAAAGGGATAGATTATTTAGAAATGCAAAACGGCTTCAGAAACAGCTTGAACTCTTAATATTATCTGGTGACGAAAACAGGAACCAAACGCTTTGCAAAAGAACCGCAGTAACACTAGCTTGGGAAAATGGAGGCAGCAACGAAACAGAACAACAGAGCTCAACAAACGATTAAAGACGGAAAATCTACAGAAAGCCATAGGAACGTTGCTAGAAAACAAAAAGAATCCACACAAATACCATTCCATTCTTAAAACGGTGATGGGGCGCAACAGGTCTCAACCAATTCCTTCGCTACAAAACTTAGAAAATGAAACCATAACAGAAGATGGCGACAAGGCAGAAATTCTTAACGATTTTTTCGTTTCCCAAACAAACTTAGTGACAGACCACCTAACACTGCCAGAAGAATATGCTTTCGCAGGGAATGTACACATACCTCATCTGACAACATTGAGTGTTTCAGAGACCCAAGTATTGCGGCTTCTAAACTCCATTGACGCTAATAAATCAACAGGGCCAGAAAAGATCCCCTCCAAAATCCTAAAAATGACCGCTATACTTATTGCTAAGCCCCTAACAATCATATTCAATAAGTCACTAAGTGATGGAATCTTTCCAAACATATGGAAAACCGCCGTAGTAACTCCCATTTTCAAAAATAAAGGATCCGCTTCTGATTTTCGACAATACCGCCCTATAAGCCTTTTATCTTGTGCATCAAAAATTTTAGAGAAGCTGGTTTTTTAGTGCTATATACGGACACCTTCAGACGCACAACTTACTCTATGACAAACAGAGCGGCTACCGACCACACCATAGCACAGAACTCCAACTCACTTCCATAATATTTCCATAATATTTATTTCATGGTTCAGAAAAAAAAACAAACAAAGGCTGCTACGAGGAACGCAAAAGCGCCGAAGCGCTTAAATCTAGGCGTCCCACGCAAACACAATAATGGTGCCATCTCAGCGCCGCCAGAGAGGCCACCGCACCGCCGCGACACTCGCCACCGAAAGTACGGCTCATAACACCACATCGAGCACTGGCTATAAAATGATTAATTTAATGACTCTTGTTAAATAACGAACCTCTTTGTGCCGTGAACAAATTGAAAAACTGCGTGAACTACTGCCCTGTCCTTGCCTGGAGCGAGATTTCGACCATGGATTAATATGTCAATTTTGTTTTTACGTTGCATGTTTCTGAAAGAATGATTTAATATCGTAGATATGCTGTTTTCCATAAGAGTTCTTTGAGGATCAAAACGGGGACATTGCAGAAAATAATGTTCTGTATTTTCATTTTGATATCCGCACAAGCAGGAGGGGGAGTCCGAATTTTGAATTTGGTAGGCGTTAGCATTTAGTTTCGAAATCCCAAGTCTTAACTGTGTTAAGCAAGAGTTCTGAATTTTGGATCCTAATGAATAGTATAACGGTGGTTGGTTGACTTTGAAGTGATCTCTTAGGTGTTTCAAGAAGACCCTAGGCGAGTTGATTTCTTTCATTCGATTCGGGAGCTTGTTAAATGATTTGATTGCACTTGGTAGGAATGAGTGGCTAAAGTTTACCGTTCGAAAAGGAATCTCCGTTCTTTGGCGCGATGTACGTAATATTCTGTTTACTGTGTTGTCCCTAGTGTTTGGTAATATTGCGCTTACGTAAGTGGGAGTGTTGTCTGAGTAAAGTTGATGAAAAAATTTAATTTTATGCAATTCTCTTCTAGATTTCAAAGAATTCAAGCCCAAATCCTGCATCAGCTTCCCGGTAGGCGTTCTGAAGGGAGTGGATGTTATTAGTCGTCCTGATCTGTTTTGTAGTCTCTCGAGTCTCTGGCTGTCATGTAAAGTCAATAGTCCGTCATAAATAATGTCTGCGTAGTCAAAGTATGGCATTACGTAGGTAAGGTAAATCTGGTGTAGGGTTGACCTGGACAAGTAGGGGGTAACTGGGTACAGTGGGCCAAGCGTCATATTGACTTTTTTAACTATATCGTTAACATGTTCATGGAATCTCAAATCATTGGAAAATGTCATTCCCAGATGCTTGTGTTTAGCGGCAACCGGAATGACTAGACCATCAAAAAATAGTTTTGGAATGGTTTTTTGTCTCCGGTAGGAAAATGTTTGTTGTATTGTTTTTGAGCCGTTAAACGTGATAAGCCAATCCTGACCGTATTGTTGAATTATATTTAGGTCGTTTTGGAGAGATTCTTGCCTAATGTGAAGATTTTCCATGTTGTGGCTGCCAAAAAGACAGGTGTCGTCTGCAAAAAACATCATTTCATTGTTTGTTTTTCCTGATAAGCCATTTAAGTATAATAACGCGAGCAGGGGGCCCAGCACAGAACCCTGTGGACATCCGCCGTTTAAAGATGACAGTGAGGATTTAGAATCATTAATGAATACACACTGTTTTCGATCAGTCAGATAGGAACGTAACCATGGTAAAAGATCAGTCAGTCCAAATTCTCGTTCACATTTGAATAATAGTCCCTTGTGCCAAATTTTCTCGAAATAGCGTGATATGTCTAAATACAGTATTGTTTGGTCTTGTCCTTTGTCCAACGTGTCATACAAGGTGTGGGTGAGGTAAAATAGTTGGAGGTGTGTGCTGTGTCCTGGTCTGTACCCGCTCTGTCTTTCCGTCAACAGGTCATGATGTGTTAAATGGCCGTAGATTTTCTTGAAAATTATTTTTTCAAAAACTTTCGATAAAGAGCAAATCAAACTAATTGGTCTATAATTGGCTGCATCGGCGGGGTTACCTTTGTTTTTATAAATTGGCTTAACATTTGCTATCTTCCATGATGTTGGGAATTTGCCTTGTTGAATCGACTTATTAAATAGTTGGGCTAAGGGCTCAGATATTATTACCGCGGTTAATTTAATAATTTTGACCGGAATTTCATCAGGGCCCGTAGATTTGTTTTGATTTAGTCCGTTGATTGTTGTCAGTACATCCCTTTCTGTAATAATTGGTTTTAGCATTTGCGGCACAGCGGGAGTCGGGGTTTGTTTAATTTGGTGAGTATCACCATCAGGCAAGTGTGTCTGCGACACGAAGTAGTTGTTCAAAATTTCGGTTTTTGCTGTGTCTTCTGTAACGAGGTCTCCGTTATTATTTTGTAAGGGAGGGATGCAATCATCTTTTGTTTTTCCTGTCATCCGACGAATCGTTTGGTGATATTTTTGAGGGTTTTGACGACTTTCTAATAGAGAAGAAGCCTGTTGCCGGAGGAATTTAGCTTTTAAATCTCGGGACATCTTAGTCACGTTGTTTCTACATTGTCTCCATTTGGTCCAATGGTCGTTTAAATTGTCCCTATTTTTGTTTTCCTGGGAGCGCGCTTGTTTGAACAGCCGATCACGTGTTTTGATTAGTCGTTTAAGATGCGCATTCATCCAAGGCTTATCTTTCGTCCTGAATGTGATATTCTTTCTAGGGATGGCGTTTTTAGCTGCATTAAGGAGTGTCGATGTGAAGAGTTCTGTCGCTGTGTCGATGTCGTTATCCAAAATGTCCGTCCAGTTAATCGTGATGAGTTGGTTTGTCAACGCCTCCGGGTTTAGCCTTGAATAGTCCCATATTGTTCTCTTTTTCGTCCTAGAGCATGTAAATTTACCCTTGATTGAAACAAATATCGGGAAATGGTCGATATTTGAAAACGGAGGAAGGATACCACTTTCAGTAATTATTCCAGCGTCTGAAACCATGCACAGATCCCGAAGATTTTTCGTGTCACCTACCATTCTCGTAGGTTCATGTATTACTTGTGTGAGCGATAACGTTTCTACTGTATCTCTAAGTTTCATTTCAAAGCTAGAAATTGGGGAGTGTTTGATTTTAGGATTGCTTAAGTATACGTTTCCAGCATTGAAATCACCTATCGTTATAATTGAGGATGGGTTGTACTTATGTGCTAAGTTTACAGTTTCGGAATAGTGATACAAAAATGTGTCCAATCGTTCAGCTCTAAGGTTTGGTGGCAAATAAACGCAACAAATTATCAATGTAACATTATTAAACCTAACTTTCGCCCATATCCACTCTTCATCAAAAACCTCTAAGTCAGGAAGTCTAGTTGCCGCTAGTGAAGGGTTGAAATACATTGCTACTCCCCCTCCGCTGCGGGATCTGTGACGGACAAACGGTTGGTGAAAGTTATTTAACTTGAACAGACTGGGGTGTACAGTGCTATCCAATTTGGTCTCTGAAAGCCCCAGGACTTTGATTGCATTGCTCTCTGCGAAATGTTACAGTTCGTCACGTTTGATACCTGATGTAATACTGTTTATATTGACATGAGCTATTTTGAAATCAATATCTGTTTTGTCTGGGCCAGGATTCGACTCAACCCCCGCGATTATAAGATTTTGAGCTAAGTCTGGGAATAAGTTGAGGATCCACCATGCGCAAGAAAGTCTTTGCTGGATTACGACTCGGTAATAGGACAGCAGCTCGCTTTTGACATTCAAAAAAGTGATTGAATTCCGATAATAGTAATTCGCCAGTGCCTCGACTAGGTTTACAAAGTAAGTCAAACGGCAGGTCGGTGTGGGCGGGCGCCCACCACCTTGAAACTTGCTGAATGATTGTTAGAGGGATACGAAAACATGTACACAACTAAAATGAAAGCAAGTCAGATAGAAAATACATGCATTCGAAGCACTCTGCGTGAATCTGTAAACAAACACTTTACTTCTAGACTATTTTAACGAAAAATAACTGCTGTTTATCCGGCGAATTGATTGCGATTACGTTTGTGTTATGCGAATGACAGATAGTTGCAATATGTTGCAACAGTTTGTTTGTACCACGAGCTCATTGATGCAGATAAATACACTGGCTCTCAACAAAATGAAGGCAAATAATTCCCACTAAACATGTAGTACAGGTGCTCAAGCTTTGTTAGCGCCAAAGAAACACTGAATGTAATTACGGCTAGCTTTCTGATGTTCGACTATACAAAAAAGGTACATTTTAAGCAAAAATGTCTCGATAATGAATCTATATATCACGTTGCACTCACTTTGCACTCATCAGCGCTCACCGGCGCGGCCCCCTCACCGCGGAGCGGCCGCGCCGAGACTGCTGGGCTGTGTCCGCGCGGTGTTGACCTCCCGGGGAGCGGCCGGTCACCGGTGCAGCGGCGGCGCCAGAGTACCGCCGCGATGGGGTCACCGCTGATGGTGTCGCCGCTGATGGTTGTCGCTGATGCTGAACCGATGCTGTGCCTCCCCTCTGACCTGAAGACCGTGGCTCACACGATCTACCTGACTCACACGATCTACGAAAGCCTAGACAAAGGACATGACGTCACCGCAGTATACCTCGACATTTCAAACTATTTTAATCAAATTTGGCACGAAGGACTAATTTACAAGTGCAAACACGAATTTGCAATTTCTGGACCACTTCTCTCATGGTTAGAATCATATCTTTCAAACAGAACACAAAAAGTAAAAATAGACGAAAACACGCACTCCTCAACAAAGTCCCTAAGGGCAGGCTGTCCACAGGGATCCGTGTTGGGCCCCTTACTTGCCTTAATGTACCTCAACGACCTTTCTACACGTGTTATTAATCACACTCTTATTTACGCGGACGACACATCTTTGTACGCCTCATACGATTACACCAATATTGACGAGACTCAACGAGCCCTTCAGAAAGACCTTGACGCTATTCTAGACTACGGTAAACGCTGGGCAATAACCTTCAATGCGACCAAGACACTTCAACAAACATTTAGCCACAAAAAAGCCCCACGTAACTTGCAACTCAAATTCTCCCAACATGACATTCCCATTGTCCAGACGCACAAGCACCTTGGGGTGACGCTATCCCAGAACCTAAAATTCCACGAGCACATAAATACGATAATCAAGAAGACTAATATTGCCATGAGCCCACTCTACGCTATATCAAAATATATACCAAAGCAGGTTCTATGCGAAATATACTCCACCTACATCCAACCATTCCATGACTATTGTGACATTGTTTACCACGGAAACTTGACTGCATCCGACGAACTGAGACTGGAGAGACAGCTAAATCGCATCGCTCGACTGATAACTGGGACCCCACTGAGAACACCTACCGACAAATTACGGAAAGAGTTAGGATGGGACTCACTGGCACAGAGACGCGAAACACACAGACTGACTTTTTACCACAAGCTTGTTTACAGTTCACAAAACCTACCAGAATACGCAAATAAACTTCTCCCCCAAAATCGTACTGATGCTACAAATACAAACCTTAGAAACGCTACAACACATACACTAGCTCCCACCAAAACAACGGCTTTCCAACGCTCTTTTTTGCCTGCAACGATCAAGAAATGGAACTCGCTTCCACTTACCTTTCGCGTGGAACCATCTCTTGTTAAATTCAAAACACTCTTAAACAACCATTGCTGCTCAGCACCCCCTCCAAAGTACTATTTTATGGGATCAAAAACCGGAAATCAACTACACGCAAGACTGAGAACAGGCACACTCCCCCTAAACTCTTACCAATACCAGGTTCAAAAAGTACATTCACCTTCATGCCCATGCGGCTCTCCCGAAGAAACCTCCCGACATTTCCTAATGCACTGTCCATTATACAATGAAAAAAGACAACAACTCTTCGCAATCGTTCGAAACATCCTACATAGAGATATCCTGCCAATCAACTTAAACACTGAGAAAATCCTCATACACGGCCAAACACTAAGCAACGAGGAAGGCAGGGCAGTGGCCAACAGTGTGCAAAAATTATATCGTGGCGGCCCTGGCAGCTCGGGGTGCGGCGGGCGGGCGGGCTGCGGCGCGGCTGTAGGCTGACGTTGGGTGAGCGCGTGACGCGGGACTTTAAAAGACCCGAGGCGGCGGGTATTTCCAGTGGTAATTTGTGTATTTGTGTATATTGGTACTCATATTGTGTAGTATCATGTAAACCCAATTGCAGGAGAGGCGCCACGATTTAAGCTTTGTGCTTCTGCGCCAATCCTGCCTTACATTGTTGTGCTCTTTTGTGTGTATGAATAAGAAATAAAATACATACATACATACATACATGAAAGGCTAATGTCAGGCGGTGGACCCCACCGGAGCCGATAGATGATAACAGGGGGCAATTTACCGTTGTGCCTACCCCCTCCCCTGAATCCGACAGTGAGCAGTACTTGGCCACGTTTGAGGAAATGTACCTAATAGCTGTTCGATTCCTGAATAAATTTTAACTGAATTGCGCTGAATTCGCCGAGGAGGCTTCTTGGGTCCTGCCCGGTTCATGTCTCCCCCAGTCAGGGGCGTAGCCAGGATTTCGCTCAGGGGGGGGCGGGCGGCGCCCCGAAAAGGGCCCCTGCGACAGCGCCAAAAGGACCCTGATGGGTAAAAAGGGCCCTGCTTGTTACAGAATAGAGTGCTGAAGAGGGATTAAGAGGGTCCTGTCTTGTAGGAAATTTCAAATTTGGTCACAACATAATGCGGGCGAACCGCGCTACGCGCGGCCCGTGTCCTCAGGGGCCCTTTGGACCCTCAGGGGGGGCGGTTGTTCTTGCCCCCCTTGGCTACGCCTCTGCCCCCAGTGCTCTTACTAATCCAATGGCACCATAGTACAACGAGGCAAAAGTGTGTTGCGTGAAGCCCCTGTCCTGCCCAGATAAATTGGCTTGAGGTAGGCTTAACATAAAAACGTATTCGAAGTAAGCCAAATCATATCGTTTTCACCCGCATGCCTCCTTTATGTGGAAATCCCACCTGCAAATTGCCGTTTACGGTTAAGTCTTTTCCCTTTATCCGATCCGAGCACTTTTATCATCACCTCACCTCCCAGCGCGGGGCCGTGTCTTCCCCTCATCCCGTCGTCCCCACAGTCGGCCAGGAAATCTGACACCGTTCAGCAGTCAGCAGGCTGTAACCCATGATGTGAGTTTACTACGGCCAGAAAAGCCAACGTATTCAATGGGAATTTCAGCCTTAGCGTCCATCTACTATGGTCGCCAGCGGCATTCACCGCATCCTCGGGTTGCCCTCGGACTGCCGCCGCGGAGTTCCGCGCGATCGCTCTCTCCCGAACATCCCTCCAAATCGCTTACGCGCAAAGTTCCGCCCAAATCAGCGCGGGCGTAGGGAGAGCGCGGGCGGAAGCTACGCGCAACTGGATCCCCCCAGCCTTTGAAGCATTTCCCGAGCATGTTTTTCTTGTGATGACGAATTGACTAAATCGATTAGCAACTCCCGGAATAAAAAGCGCGCAGTGTTTTCACAAGTCAAAAAGCACAGCCTGCTGTGTGAGCGAAAAACACCCAAGGAAAAAAGCGTCTGCCACTCTTAAGCTTTTTCAACCTTCATTTAACCGAGTGTCCTCAAAATAAAAAGGATAAAACTGTTACGCCTTTCTTCCTTTTCATAAAGGACACAAGTGCAGTCCCGGTACCGATAGTCATACGCTCTTTTCATTTTCCGTTCACTTAAGTTCGTACCTTTTAACGATTCAAGTTTTGGTATTTTCTTAATCTTTACATCAACGCTAAGATAACATTTGATAACAAAATTAATGGAAAGCTAACTAACTAGAATAAACATTTTGGAACAGAATTCGACATGTTTACATTTCCAATAGCTCTTAATAGAAAAATGGGGCGGCAACATTTAGCTCTGACGAACTCTCTACAATATGCCTCGACAAATTTCGTGCCCGACAAATAACAAAAATCAATGACAACCTTTCATTTGACGGTAAAAGGTGTGACTTCAACCACAAGGCGTGGATGTTTTGGGCAGGATAACCAAGCAAAAAAAACGTATATCCATACCGTGCATTCTTTCTTCCAAATAATGCACCAGCAAGAAAAACGCACATCCCGCTTGCGCTTTTTTTAAAGCTCAGAGCCAGAGTCAGTATTTTGCCGACAACGACACGGGGCAAAATTTCCGTTCAAAAGCTCTCACCGGTAAAAATCTTCCTATGTTCCAGTAAACCAGCTATTGAAACACTAGTCTTAATTAACCCAATTAATGTGCCAGTCATATGCCTTTATTGGCAGTAACTGAGCTAACACGTGGGTTTCAAGATGGCGAGTGGCTCAAAAAATTTTAGTTGGCTTATCGTTATTATCTAGACTAAACGCAACGAAATCGCAAAGTAGGTCCATACATGATAAATGAGTGTCCTTGCTTACAGCCTGATGAAGAGTCGATAGGCAATTGATTCAATAAAGACTGAGCGAAGTTTTTCCCTTTTGATTTTCTACATTTTTTATTGATTTAATCGTAATCAACTACAGACCAAGATGTCGCCTTTGTTGGCGATAACCGAGCGGGCATTTCTGTACAGAATGGAATGTGATGGTTTGCTTAAAATGTGTTGGGTGATCCATCGTTGTTTTCTAACATAAACGCACCGAGAATCGCGCAGTCGGTCTATTTGCAATAAGTGAATGCCTTACAACCAATTGACATGGAACATGATAGAAAAATCGACACGAAAATGATTTGATAAGCATGGATATCATTTTTCCTTCCGGACACTGAATAAACCGATTATTCCGTTGAATCACCATAAAATGCTACAGAAATCTAGAAATAACGTTGAAATTGATGTTAAATAGTTTTTTCTATTTCTATTGGACTTTCTGGATCAACTAACTCGTTCGGATTTATCCTCTGCAACTACGGTAGAAAAACTTGTGAAATATAGGTCCCTTTATCAAAGCCCATGTAGGTGCATTCCGGCTCAAAATATTTTGTTTCTCAAGAACTCGAGCTCTTTCAAATCTTTATTCAGCGGGTGTTGCATACTGCAAATTAAACACTTGTGTGTCTCCGTCCGTCGTCAGAGCTGACGCTTGTGTGCCTGCCACTTTTTCCCTGCTCCTTGCATGGTGTTCTCCGTCATTGCCGCATCCATATTCTCTAATTGGCGATACGAGAATAAAAATTATGGTCTATAACCGGGGTTTTTCAGTCATTGTCTTCATACTTCCGTCTTATCGCGAAAAATTTGTTGGACCTTTGTGCGCTATATTAACTGACATTCGTTCTGCGTCTCCCGTTTCAGCGACGCAAAAAAGTCGCAGGGCTTACGGTCAGTGAGGGCGGAACGTACGAATTTAGGGGGGTGGCACCATAGGCTTTTCAACCCATTTCTTTCCAGTCAACACCATGGGGTTAGTGTTAAAGTTGTTGATTTAAGGAGGGAGGGGAACGGTGTTCCCCCCCAGTTCCGCTCTCAGTGTTTACGGTCTATTGTCGCGAGGGACGATGTCATCAGGATAAGGCCGTTTCAGAAACTCCGCCCACGTGCTTGCATCTGTTTGGTTCGACGCAGAAAGACGTCGTGCCCTGAAGAGGCGCAGGCCGCCGTGAACTGCCCAGGTCTTGGGGAAACCCTGGCATGTTGGGTAACGGTCTTCCATTATAATTTATTACATTGAATTGAAATAATGCAGCTACGTGACGGTGCAAATTTCATGTTCTTGCCACTGATACTCGCGGACTCGGCTGAAGCGCTGGAACGGCCGGTCCGGATAGCATTGTACATGTTCTACTAAGATGAATGTAAACCTCGCGGACGCTTAGTAATCAACAGCTGTGTAAAAATGTTGCATCTCAATATATTTGCTATCTCAATCTGGAGTATCGCAACGTAGTCATTAGGCCACTTTTGCCCAAATTGTTCAGCCTTTAGTGATGACATTAGGAACCTGTAAGCGAGGAGTTTTTAGAAAATGGAGGTGTTGTTTGCAGAACCGAGCGGCTCGTTTCTTCAGTCAGCCACTCCGCCACTTTCCAACCTGCCAAATGGAGCGTTTTCTATAGGCAAAAGGTAGCTGATTAGCGTAAAACGGACTTGAAAAATTATAAATCGACATCCCTACCGACAGTCTCTTAAGTAAACTGCCACCACCCCATACAAGTAGGAGATAGCCATCGAGGGAAATATGTTCTCCATCAGACAGAGAAAAGCAGACTGTGTGGGAGGGGGATGGGGGTCGGAAACACATCCAAAAAGCGTGATGTAATTTATGAACGGCCTCTAAACTGCTTCAACGACTAGTTTCAAAATTTAAACGCAAAATGTGTTTTGATACATCTAGAATCTTAATGAGAATAAAATTTTCACTTTCGGTCCTAAAAAGCCTCTTTCCTCTGAAAATGTTTAGAGTATTCTTACTGTTTTTTTTAAAGATTATGACGTCACGCTGATGAGAGATTTGTAACCTGATGCATCGGAAAATGAATTCATACGAAATTTCGGACTTAGTACCAGGGATGCGGAGCCGAGACCATTTGGACGGCTCCGGCCCGGCTCCGGTCCGGGGTTATGATTTCGGCTCCGGCTCCGGCTCCGGCTCCGGGTTCAAGTGTCCTAACGGCTCCGGCTCCGGCCCGGGAAAAATAGTCGGCTCCGACCGGCTCCGGCTCCGGCTCCGGCTCCGGTAATGTACCTATATCCACAATGTGATCGAAACGTTCTCAAGGGCGTGAAAGCCCATCAGATACAAAGTGACTATGTATTTGTACGAATGAAAAATGGCGACTGGATGAACGAACGCTCTTGACCAGATGCCAAAGGCCAGTGAACCTCAAAACTGGACCAACCTACACTGCAGTGCAGTCGTATGGCAAACTGCACTGCACTGTTATGGCAAACAGAAATATGGGTCAGACATGCCCGCATACCCACATAAAAATTAAAGATACAACGATCAAGTAAAACTTGGACAGCCCGCAAAGAAAAACCTCGATGAGCTAACAGCAGGGTCGTTCAAATTTTTTCAGATTCGAACCCACTTTTTCCCATTATATATTCAATTCTAATTTCAATGAGCCACATTCCAAGCGTCTACGACAGCGGGAAAGATCGCCTCGACACGGTTAAAGATTTCATGTTTCGGGCGCAATTGGCCACCCGGCGTTGCAGTCTCCCCTTGTTAAATTCGGATGAAAGGGGTGCATAACCTACCAGTAAAGACAGCCTGGCATGTGCGTGCGTATAAGAGCGGTAGATGGGATTTAACATGCAGGCATCTACTTGTCAGATGTATTTGCAGCGCAATACAAATACATGTTATTCCACAAAAGACCTGAAATTAAATGATTCAGCACCCTAGTACTCTAAATCCCGACAGAACAGGAATGCCTTCCGGAGGCGGACCTTTCTCTAGTAACTAACACTGGAGAACGTCGTGAGGCAGATGCTTCTCCCTATTCTCCTGCGAACTATTTAAGAGCTCTGGTACTGATAAAAGAAGATCCTGTTTCATATTTTTACCCTTTAGGTGGCTCACGAAATCTTCCACCAGCTTCACACCACGTTCTGTGGGACCATTCACGACAGTAAGTTCTGGAATACCTTGAAACAGGGAAGCTATACCAGTCACCAGCTTCTCAACGGAGCCATTTCATGTTAGAATCTTTCAGATTCAGGCGCTCGAATACCATCCAGCTTTCAGGAATGAGAAATTGGGAGAGGCTTGGTATCGAGCCGAGCTCTTCATAGCCTCTGTCGGAAACTTTAGCCTACCTAACTGAAAGGTGGATGGTTTTGCTGTTTAGGCCAGGTACTGTATCACTGCCTTTTTACCTTTAGCATTGTGATTCTTATTTGCGAAGCAGATTATAACTTTCTGGTCACAAATAACAGTTGCGTTTGCACATTGACTTCAGCGCCTCTACACAATATCGGAGTATTATCTCGAATTGCGCAAGCTGGTTTACGTGTGGCTGTCAGGAGGGTTGTCTCCAACAACTGTCTGTTTAGAAGACCCGGAGCTCACCAGCGAGCCATATTATGGAATATCGGACATTTATGGCATGAAGTGCGTGTACTACTGTGTCAGATTCCGTTCATCATTCCAGAAGATAGTTAAAGACAGAATATTATAATTTTTGGAGTTTAACAACGCATCAACTGCTCAGGTCATATGTCATCAGAGGAGAGAGGAAAGAATTAGCTCGGGCTAGAGCAGGGCGCCAGGTTCTGCCCTGGGTGGGCTCGAACCCACGACACCCAGCACATAATGAATGTCATTGGCCAAGCCGAGCGCAAGCGCTAACCGACTGAGCCACTCAGACTCCGAAACAGTTCGCGGCTTTCCTTATAAGTGGTTCTAAACCATGCATTTGGGTTCATCCGTCGCGGATAGTCAGCTTTAGAGCCTTCTATGAGCCTCAAAGCTATCCATAAAATGCAATGCAGTGCTTTCATTAAGTTAATATAGAAATCGCCCTGAATGTGCTGAAATCAATTTGTCATCAGCTGTGGTATCTGTGCACAGAAAGTTATATTCTGTCGCGCTGGTGAGAACCACCATCGTGGAGGTAAGGAGCCAGTCGCACAATTGGCCAAAACAGCAAACGATTCACATTTGACTAGGGCAGGCTTAAGTTTCCGATAGAGGCTATGAAGAGCTCTGTAAATGGTCGGTACTAAGCCTCAGCCAGCTTGTTACTCCTGACAGCTGGCTGGTATTCGATTGCCTGAATCTGAAATATTCTGACCAGAAATGGCTCCGTTTAAAAGCTGGTATAGCTTCCCCTGTTTCAAGGTATTCCAGAACTTACTGTCGTGAACGGTCCCACAGAACGTGGAGTGAAGCTGGTGGAAGATTTTGTGAGCCACCTAAAGGATAAAAATATGAAACAGTATCTTCTTTTATCAGTACCAGAGCTCTTAAATAGTTCGCAGAAGAATATGGAGAAGTCCCTGCCTCACGACGTTCTCCAGCGATAGTTACTAGAGAAAGTTCGCCTCCGGAAGGCATTCATGTTCTGTCGGGATTTAGAGTACAAGGGTGCTGAATCATTTAATTTCAGGTCTTTTGTGGAATAACATGTATTTGTATTGCGCTACATATACATCTGACAAGTAAATGCCTGCATGTTAAATCCCATCTACCGCTCTTATACACAGCACATGCCACGCTGTCTTTACTGGTAGGTTATGCACCCCTTATATCCCAATTTAACAAGGGGACTGCAACGCCGGGCGGCCAACAGCGCCCGAAACATGAAATCTTTAACCGTTTTGAGGCGATCTTTCCCGCTGTCGTAGACGCTTGGAATGTAGCTCATTGAAATCAGAATGAATATATAACGGCAAAAAGTGAGTTCGAGTCTGAAAAGAAAAAAGTTTGTTTGAACGACCCTAAGTTAACAGTGTTCAACATCGAAAAACACATCAGATAGGCTGATGGCATAATTCCTTTTCGAGAAAAATCGGAACCAACCACCCTACTCCCCAGGGCCCAGCAGCTGGTTCGCTCACTATGGGGAGATGGGAGCAAAGATTTTATTGCTCAACAGACCTAGTGTAAACACCTTTTTCAAACAATTTCTTCGGCCTTTGGGGGCCAAAAGATAGTCTGCCCCCTTCCAGGGCTTTGGGTGGGGGGGCATGACCGGAATGGCATACCCTGCGTCTGTCAACAGGGGCGGATGCAGGCCGACGGTATGGGGTAAATCGTGAAAAACATATGGTTTTTAAGAAAATCGCCAAAAATTGGGCAGTTTGGGGGCAAATGTCTTTTTGCTCCCCCTCATGGATCCGCCAGTGTCCGTCAATGCTTTCATTTGTTGCCAATTTCTGCCCATGCTAAATGGCCGGGGCGCATTACCTGCCCGAGGTGAGACCGTCTACGGAACACCCTAGTTGCAATATTTCATTAATCTCGATATACATAACATATTGCGAAAATGTAATATTTCAGGTGAATAAAGGTGTTTCCATGCGACATCTCACGAGGTAAAATGTGACCATTTCACGTTTGATTTTGGTAATTTTACAGCTCTTTGGGAGCCGGAGCCGGACCCTTTCTGACGGCTCCGGCTCCGGCTCCGGCTCCGATCAAAAGTGTTTCGGCGGCTCCGGCTCCGGCTCCGGGCAAATGGTCGGCTCCGACCGGCTCCGGCTCCGGCTCCGGCTCCGCATCCCTGCTTAGTACCCATATTCGACAGAAACAGGGCCTAAGCGTCGTAATTACACACGGTGCGTAGGTCAACCTATGGCAGTAAGAAAAGAGACGATATTTTTATTTTGAACGATTGAAGGTGGAGACAAAACTTAGTTTTCTGATGTTGAGACCTATCTTGTCCATAAATAGTCTTGTTTTAGAATTTCGGCAAAGTGGGCCATTTAACTCTTACAAAAGCCATGAATATGATGGCACCCGGCTCGAGAGACTGAAGTGAGGCAATATCAGTAAAAACATTAAGCTCGAACCTTTTAAGAGACCGGGGTGAAGAAAGGCTACCGGTCGCAAAATCTGAAAACTGGATCCGATAAAGCTCGTGCTTTAAGGAGCGAGATTCACAAGTCTGCATGTCCCTCCCTAAACTTGTGTGCAAGGCGGGACACCCTGATGTTCAGGGATTACGTTCTGTTATTCAATGTTGTGACAAGTTGTGTTTCTTCTTGCAGGTTGCAGACGGAGTTGATGACGCTGATGGTAAGTACGCCCCATCTTGAGTTCTTTATCCAAATCATTTGTAAAATTGCATACCTGCACTAGTTTAAATACCGGATGCACCCTGGCTTAGACATGAATCAATCAAGTATGCTGTCATACTTTCTCAAATTCGTAATTTCGCCATAGAGGACACTACCTATACCGAGACTTCTACTTGCTGGGAATGAAAACGAGTGCCGGAAAGGGATAAAATGCGAAATAAATGTCATATGGCTGAGATTTTTATACTATTTGAATGCATTGCTGTTATTGACGTGTGACACCACGGAAAACCAGATCAGCCCACCAGTGTAGGTAACTGATTTCACCCGAATATTTCGAGCTGTTGCGCTTCTGATTAGCATGCGCTCGGGACGGGGGGCACATGTGTGTACAGCAGAACCACGGCTGTGTTGTCGGCTGTGACAGCCCGGAACACCGACTGTGCGGTGCCGTCAGTAGTCGCACCCCCACACACCGGCCCTGCCGTACCGCGAACGTGTCAAATTGAACTCCCTGTCTCTGGAATGCGACGAGGGTAGAACGGTTACCTTGCGGTTCGTCTTCGTCGATGAAACCGTGAATTGACGTGGTTTTTGTGCTGGACCTCTTCTTATTTCCTGTAGTCGCGGTACACCAGGTGCTACCATATTGCATTTCTTGCAAGTAAAGCAAGGAATGTTTTCCTTGGGTTTTCTGCTCATCGGTGAGGCTTATTTTCAGTCCCTGAATTAGTATGCAAAATGCAAGGCTCAAAGTGGCACGGAAGAGTTAAGGTGGTACATGTTAGACATCGTGATGATTGTGTCTGTTTTACGTATTATTTTCTAAATTTTGTCATTTAGTTTTGTACAAGTTCATAACTTTGTCAATAGTTCTGGACAAAGGAGTACAATGCAAGCTACCAAATAATCGAAATAAGGTAGCAGAGTAGTTTGTCGTTCAGTCCTGACGTTACACCCATTTGTCGTTGGTTTGTCCACCACCGGCTGCGCTGTACGTACGCGGCTTCCGTCGTTTCCAGACCTCGGGCGATAAGGGCATCTCTGCGTTCCCCGATGGCGACAACCTCTTCAGCTGGGTCGCCACCATCACCGGCGCCTCCCACACGGTAGGTAGAGGCAAGGCTAACCTTATCCAACTGGTGGCGCCACCCATGCAGATGTGACACGTCTTACAGCCGTGGTCATTGCTAAACGGGAATCATTGGTCGGCGGACTAGGTGTGCGTTCTTATTGAATTTTTCCTATACAATACATGATATGTGTTTGTTTCTTACGCGCGTACAAACCATAGCTATTGGACTTTTGATATCTGGTCAGTTCCTGGGCAGCTGAAACATCCGTTGAGACTGTTTCTAGTGCTTGCGAGGAGATCGTGGAAGCTACCCTGTCATGGCGAAGGAAGAATGAATGCTTTGTGCTCAAATGAGTTTTCATTGTCCTGTTCTGTGTCGTCGTTTTTATTGCTCCCGGTCCTTTCGGTCAGCTTCCATTGCTCCCGGGTCCGTCCGGTCCGCTTCCATTGCTCCCGGTCCGTCCAATCCGCTTCCATTGCTCCCGGTCCGTCCAGTCCGCTTGCATTGCTCCCGGTCCGTCCGGTCCGCTTGCATTGCTCCCGGTCCGTCCGGTCCGCTTGCATTGCTCCCGGTCCGTCCGGTCCGCTTGCATTGCTCCCGGGTCCGTCCGGTCCGCTTGCATTGCTCCCGGTCCGTCCGGTCCGCTTGCATTGCTCCCGGTCCGTCCGGTCCGCTTGCATTGCTCCCGGTCCGTCCGGTCCGCTTGCATTGCTCCCGGTCCGTCCGGTCCGCTTGCATTGCTCCCGGTCCGTCCGGTCCGCTTGCATTGCTCCCGGTCCGCTTGCATTGCTCCCGGTCCGTCCGGTCCGCTTGCATTGCTCCCGAGTCCGTCCGGTCCGCTTGCATTGCTCCCGGTCCGTCCGGTCCGCTTGCATTGCTCCCGGTCCGTCCGGTCCGCTTGCATTGCTCCCGGTCCGTTCGGTCCGCTTGCATTGCTCCCGGTCCGTCCGGTCCGCTTCCATTGCTCCCGGTCCGCTTACATTGCTCCCGGTCCGTCCGGTCCGCTTGCATTGCTCCCGGTCCGTCCGGTCCGCTTGCATTGCTCCCGGTCCGTCCGGTCCGCTTGCATTGCTCCCGGTCCGTCGGGTCCGCTTGCATTGCTCCCCGGTCCGTTCGGTCCGCTTACATTGCTCCCGGTCCGTCCGGTCCGCTTGCATTGCTCCCGGTCCGTCCGGTCCGCTTGCATTGCTCCCGGTCCGTTGGGTCCGCTTGCATTGCTCCCCGGTCCGTTCGGTCCGCTTGCATTGCTCCCGAGTCCGTCGGGTCCGCTTGCATTGCTCCCGGTCCGTCCGGTCCGCTTACATTGCTCCCGGTCCGTCCGGTCCGCTTGCATTGCTCCCGGTCCGTCCGGTCCGCTTGCATTGCTCCCGGTCCGTTCGGTCCGCTTGCATTGCTCCCCGGTCCGTTCGGTCCGCTTGCATTGCTCCCGGTCCGTTCGGTCCGCTTGCATTGCTCCCCGGTCCGTTCGGTCCGCTTGCATTGCTCCCGGTCCGTTGGGTCCGCTTACATTGCTCCCCGGTCCGTTCGGTCCGCTTACATTGCTCCCGGTCCGTCCGGTCCGCTTGCATTGCTCCCGGTCCGTCCGGTCCGCTTGCATTGCTCCCGGTCCGTCCGGTCCGCTTGCATTGCTCCCGGTCCGTTCGGTCTGCTTACATTGCTCCCGGTCCGTTCGGTCCGCTTACATTGCTCCCCGGTCCGTTCGGTCTGCTTGCATTGCTCCCGGTCCGTCCGGTCCGCTTGCATTGCTCCCCGGTCCGTTCGGTCCGCTTGCATTGCTCCCCGGTCCGTTCGGTCCGCTTGCATTGCTCCCCGGTCCGTCCGGTCCGCTTGCATTGCTCCCCGGTCCGTTCGGTCCGCTTGCATTGCTCCCGGTCCGTTGGGTCCGCTTGCATTGCTCCCCGGTCCGTTCGGTCCGCTTGCATTGCTCCCCGGTCCGTTCGGTCCGCTTGCATTGCTCCCGGTCCGTCCGGTCCGCTTGCATTGCTCCCGGTCCGTCCGGTCCGCTTGCATTGCTCCCGGTCCGTTCGGTCCGCTTGCATTGCTCCCCGGTCCGTTCGGTCTGCTTACATTGCTCCCGGTCCGTCCGGTCCGCTTGCATTGCTCCCGGTCCGTTGGGTCCGCTTGCATTGCTCCCCGGTCCGTTGGGTCCGCTTGCATTGCTCCCGGTCCGTTCGGTCCGCTTGCATTGCTCCCCGGTCCGTCCGGTCCGCTTGCATTGCTCCCGGTCCGTCCGGTCCGCTTGCATTGCTCCCGGTCCGTTGGGTCCGCTTGCATTGCTCCCCGGTCCGTTCGGTCTGCTTACATTGCTCCCGGTCCGTCCGGTCCGCCTCCATTGCTCCCGAGTCCGTCTTCGTAAGTGCAGCACTGAACCTGGTAAAATGACCCAGGTGTACGAAGGCCTCGAGTTCAAGCTGCGCATCAGCTTCAGTCAGCAGTACCCGTTCTCGGCACCCACTGTGAAGTTCACCTCTCCCTGCTTCCATCCCAACGTGGACCAGGCGGGCAACATCTGCCTGGACATCCTCAAGGAGAAGTGGTCCGCCTCGTACGACGTGCGGGCTCTCCTGCTCTCCATACAGAGTCTGCTCGGAGGTCAGTCGCGGCGTTGATGCGGCGTTCACGTCGGCAGCGTCGCCGCATCACTCTTTGTTGTGATGAATGCCGCTCGTAAAGACAGTTGATGGTGTTGTCGGTCTCGAATTCAACGTTTGAACCGAACAACGCTCCAAAAACTTCTTGTCAGTTATTGAAATAAAATTTGAATTAGGGTTATTACCAGTAAGACTACGGTGGCACTTTAATTTTTGGCTGCAACTGAACGGTCGATTTAGTTGGCGTCCGATGGAGGCTGATTAATACAATTTTTGCTTACACGCTGGGACCTATATCATTGCACACTTTTTTAAAAATATTTTTGCGTTCCAAACCCGGGAACATTTTACACATTTGCATCACACACACCCAGACACACGATGTACACGGCAGCGGGACTTACGCTTATCGGCACCCTTGCGGGACAGCCATGTTCGCACGATTCCTGTCACACGCCCCACTGTACCATGCGGTGGAGCTATCCCGATTCCTCGGGCCCGGCGGAACAGAGGACTGCTCCGGTGACACGCGGCGAGGCCGTGCCGTCGGGCGGTGCCACCAGACCGGTGGATCTATTTAAAGGCAGATCAAGCCCGGGCTCCCAATAACAAGGGCGCTGGTTGGTCAGCGAAAGTCCCAGTCAAGGCGGGCACTACCCATTGTACTGCCATCTCCTGGGTAGGAGGCGGTGGAGGAAAAGGCTGCCAGAGGTCAGCTTTGATCCAAGGACCTCCCACACTAGACCGAGGCGCCTCAACCAACTGCGCCTCGGCGGTGGTTATATATCACTGCACACTAAATTATATCAAACCGGCAGCAATCTATATGAAATTTTAGGCACGCGCAGTTTGGGAAGGCGTGCAGCACGAACTACTGCGTCACGCACCTGCGATAGAACCTATGGGATAGAAAAGCAAATATCATGACGTCGAAATATTGGGGTTTCTCACACTGCCGGGCCAATTATCACCAGAATGCTTGAAGTCACCTACATGCCTCAAGTATACAGGAGAACAGTGAAACGTGCCGCGTAAGAGTTTTGGCAGTGTTACCTCTATTCCTGTCAGGCTCCCGGCTACCTCTATTACTGTCAGGGGATTTGCCGCCCCCCCCCGAGGTTTTCAAATATACCCGTCCGATTTAAGAAAATTTGAAAGTGAGATGGATTCGTCTCACGGCGAACTCTATTTAAAAAGTCGAAATTTTGAAATTGAGGGCATGGGGTGCAAAATATACATTTTTAACAGTTTCTTAGATTCTCCAAAACTCTGGCCTTTGGTTCGATTTTCACGAAACTTGTGCTTATCGACAGAATTAATGCAACATTGTCATATATTTCAGTTATCGGAAAATTCAAAATTCAATGGCGGGTCCAGGGCCAGAACTGTATGAAGTATCTATATACATTTTTAACCGTTTCTTAGAGTCTCCAAAACTCTGGCCTTTGGTTCGATTTTCACAAAACTTGTGCGTATCGACAGAATTAATGCAACATTGTCATATATTTCAGTTATCTGAAAATTCAAAATTCAATGGCGGGTCCAGGGCCAGAACTGTATGAAGTATCTATATACATTTTTAACCGTTTCTTAGAGTCTCCAAAACTCTGGCCTTTGGTTCGATTTTCACAAAACTTGTGCGTATCGACAGAATTAATGCAACATTGTCATATATTTCAGTTATCGGAAAATTCAAAATTCAATGGCGGGTCCAGGGCCAGAACTGTATGAAGTATCTATCTATCTATCTATCTATCTATATATATATATATATATATATATATATATATATATATATATATATATATATATATATATATAAATATATATATATATATATATATATATATATATATATATATATATATATATATATATTTATTTATTTATTTATTTATTTATTTTGGCACTGACCGTTGAATAATAAGGCACTTTTTGCTTTTGCGATCTTCTTGTTGGTATTTTCGATCGACCGGATTATCTTTTTCGTTTTCGTGTTTAGGTCAAATATAAGATTTCCTAGGGGCATTTGTGATGGATATATTATTGCTTAACGTTTCGGATTACCTAATAAATCTATTATCAAAAGCATACATACACACCTGACTCACATAAAATCAAACAGTTAACGATTACATCGAGATAAAATCAGATCGGGCCGTTCGGGAAAGGTACATTGCATTACATTTTTATAATCGCTACACGTCTCTTGAAAAATATATCACACTTCGTTACATGACATGGTTCATAGTACACTTTTCATTGCGCGGAACATATATACTATTATTACGGATTTCGCTGTTTTTAGTGCGAAATAAAACACTAACTGCAGCGATATCTAACACTAACTGTTTTATCTCGCACTAAAAACAGCGAAATCCGTAATAATAGTATACATGTTCCGCGCAATGAAAAGTGTACTATGAACCATGCCATGTAACGAAGTGTGACATATTTTTCAAGAGACGTGTAGCGATTATAAAAATGTAATGCGATGACCTTTCCCGAACGGCTCGATCTGATTTTATCTCGATGCAATCGTTAAATGTTTGATTTTATGTGAGTCATGTGTGTATGTATGCTTTTGATAATGGATTTATTAGATAATCCGAAACGTTAAGCAATAATATATCCACCACAAATGCCCCTAGGAAATCTTATATTAGACCTAAACACGAAAACGAAAAAGATAATCCGGTCGATCGAAAATACCAACAAGAAGATCGCAAAAGCAAAAAGTGCCTTATTATTCAACGGTCAGTGCCAAAATGAAAATATCCTGCCAAACTACACGAATATATATATATACCAGTTTTTTGTCACAGACTAGCAAACGTCAGATACTGCGTGACATCTGTCACATAGACAAATAGTAAAATGGTTAAAAAAACATCAGATCCGATGCAGGAAAGCAAAATAGTGGGGTATGATGCATATTACCAATGTCTAAAAGGCATGTGCATATCTTCTTCGGCTATTGATACTTTTCATAATGCCCAACCTATCATGACCAGAATGTCCACCCAGATCAAAACTGTCAGGGGATTCTGAATGATCTGGTCACCTTGATGCGACCAGGGATGATTTTGTTCTGTATTTGATCTTGGATGCTTGTCTCATGCATTGCACTGAGTGTACTAAGATACGTTTGCACAATGCACATGCGTGAAACTAGATTGCAATACGTGATCACGCCTTGGCATCTTATTATCCAATGATGCATGGTTGGGGTCATAGCGTAGTTACTTTTCTCCCTCCCGGCTGCCCTGCAAGAATTTTCACTCCGCAAGAGTAACATTCAATCACGTTTGAAGCCCGTTCCCGCCCCCTCTCCATTTAGAGTCGTTGGAACCGCATCTGGGCAAAAATTGTATGGAAATGTAAATGTGCTATCACCTGACGTATTTTTCATAGATTTAAAACATTCTGCTCTCTGTATTGTTACTAACGACTTTGTTGTACGAAGAACGCACGGTATACGATAATACTCGGTTTGCGAGTTGATCCTCCATAAGTACAGAGCCAATGCTCCACCCCCGGTAAAGCTATTGTTTCAAAGCTTTTAAGGAATCTGCTCAAATTAGTTTTCATAAAAATCAGAAGGTTTCAAAGGCCAATTGCAAGCATTTTTGGAGGCATCCCGGAAAATATGACTGATGGGCAGAAACCTCCCCCTGACAGGAATGAGTTAATGACGTCATTTATTTTGTGATTTAATGAATTTACCATCAAAACATTAAACGATACTTTTCATATGCCTCATTCGGAGCGTCTGGTTTATTTTACCCTCTCTGGCCAATAAACTTTGTCAAAGATATTGTTTCGAATGTATATTTTTTACGTGCAATCTAGGAATCCATAATAATGGGATTCTAGTCTCAAACCTAAATTTTCGAGAAATGGGTCATTTTGCACCGCCTTAATGCCACTCCGTTGATAACCCTGCTGTAACTATGATCCTGTTGTAGCGATCAGATGGCTTCGTTGATGAACCTGGTTATGCGGTCATGCCATCCCGTTGATGACCCTGTTATGATGGTAATTCGACCTTGCTGATGCTCACTGATCAGGTGTCTCTGTTGATGATGCTACTGAAGTGATGAGGCGCTTTCATGGATAACCTGTTTGAGCAATTAGGCGGCTTCGCTGAATGATCCTATTGGAGTGATCAGGCGGCTCCGTTGATGACGCTGCTTTCCGTGCTGCTTCCACAGAGCCCAACAACAACAGTCCGTTGAACGTGCAGGCGGCGGACCTGTGGTCGGACCAGCGGCGCTTCAGGGAGGCCGTCCTCTCCCACTGCTCTCGCCAGTCCTGAGCCGCAGCTCGGCTCCTAGGCAATATTGGACCACCGTGTGAACGTGTGGGCAGGGACTGCGTGAAGCTGCTGGATGGAAGCGTTGAGTACGGGGCTTTATCATCGGGGTATACGGAGCTGCCTGGTGCCTGTGCGGTAGCGATTGCACAGGCTGCGGGAGCGTGCTGTGACTTACTTACGACCGTTCGATATCTGACACCCGATTCTCGTCTGACAGTGACATGTCCAAACGACAGAGCCAGGCGCAGCGGCCGTGGCCAGCTGGTCAGCGGGCCGATGAAGCCATTCCTGTTCACCGGTTGTGACTGATGAAACTCGACTTGTACGATTATTTTTGAGAAATGTTTTTTGTGAATTTTGGCTTAGTGCGATGAAAATGCCTTCTTCTATGCTTGTGATTCCGGTGTAACAACTGCTGCTGGTGTGTGTTGTGTAGACCTTGGCCAATCTTCTTTTTAGTTACTAGTGATCTGGCGTTTCCCTTTATATCAATTCCTTCGTGCTTGTCTCGTTCTCTTCAGTTCTTCATCGATTTATTGTCTTGGAGCTTTCACGCAAAGAGATGGAATATAAAGACGTGTCAAGTTTTATCAAAGTTTTTTTCTGAGTAGCAGGACAAGACTAATGTCATAAACCGTGTATCTGAAAGTACGCACATGCGTAAGGGGACAAACATAGAACCGCCAATTTTGTATTTATATGCAGGTACCGTGTTGCAGATTTCACTGACTTGTGGCCACGGCCCAGTTCCACTTTCACTTCAGTTGTGACATCGGTACCTGTTAAACCCGTCACAGCCCAGGGGAGTTGATTCCACCGTTCGATTTTTCGCGCACGATTCCGAGCCGGTTTGAATGGGAGACGTCTCATGTGCGCGATATAGCCAAGACGCTGAAGCGCCCTAAACCCTAACACACACAGAGACGTCTCGCTTTGAATATCTGTTTCATCAGTTTGACAACTTATGGCCGAAAATTGATAAGTCAGGTCAACGAGTTATGACGTCATTTCCAAACCCATGGAAGACGACGTTGCTCTTCTAAAACAAGCTAGAATAGTTCAGGGTGTAAATTGTCTTCTAGAAGAGCTGGATTATAATGATAATAATAATAATGTTTATTTCACACTCAATGGTGTATATGAGTGTCTAGACACCATTCGAAAGCTCTTGGAAAGGCAAATATGTGCTATGTGAACCATTTTGAGGTCAGTTCAATAACTAGGTCACTAAAGGTTACGCTTGTTTATTCTGCGTCTAATCTCTTGCTGCTTCCACCCGCAGGTGGACGGTCATGCCACATTTCATCGGAGTCTTTGAGTCAAGACGACTACGCATTGATGCCTTTGGTTTCGTTCTAGGCCTCACTGACTGTCGAGTTCTAAGGATTTCGTAATTCGGCCTAAATTTGACCCAGTTAGATCCCCTGTGACGTCACAGGTCACCAGATATAGTTCACATTTGGTTCAAGAGGCCGCCATCAGCGCCGTTCCGTTTTTTTCCGCATCAGCGCTGGTTCCCCGTATCGCAGAGGGTCCCACGAAAACAGCGCTGATGGTGGGGTGTTGTACTTTGATAATGGATTTCGAACTGAATTAAGATTCCGGTAGAGCGTGTTGAGAAACCAATTCTGGCCCGTTAGTGGACTCAAGGGGGGCATTCCGGCCATGCCCCCCAAAGCGCTGGAAGGGTGACGAAATTATCTTTTGCCCCCGCCCAAAGGCCGGAGAAATTTTTGAAGAAATGTGCTTACACTAGGTCTGTCGAGCAATTACATCTTCGCTTGCTGTTAATGGCATAGCCCGGATTGGGCCAAGGGCGGGTCCAACAGGCAACGGAGGGCCCCAGGCCGTGGAGCCCCTCAGGAAGCGGGGCCCAGCTCGTGTTTTTTAATCGTACCTTAGGCGTACATTTCCGCAAAAAATGTCTGTGTTTCTTAAGTTTTCGTTGTTATTTTGTTTGTTGTCTGATTTTTCTTGATCTGGCCAAGAGTTTGTAATTTAAGTTACCAAATGGTCCAGTTGTGGTCACCGGTCCATGTATGGTCGTGCGGCTGCAATAGCAGCTATCTTAGGAAACAATTGCGGGAACTCAGATATTATTGTGTATATGATGTACCTGACTGTACCTCGATTCACTCTGGTCATCAGAATCAACAGCCTTGCAAGCTGTGATCTTGAAGTTATTTTGTCAGTCTTTCTGAGCACGGAGCACCACAGTCTCCGTCTACTAGAAATGAGTACCAGCACTTTGCGTAGTACCGAAGTCATACACTCTTTAAGGGGGAAATTTTTAAGAAAAGAAAATAAAAATGGAGCACAATAAACGGATATGGGAGTCTGTCCCACTCACCACATAACACGGATTCCGGGGAACGGATCCTGCTGAACTGATTGCAGGTATGTTTTTAATCTTGCTGTGTTATAAATGAGCAAATTATTGAGGCAACAGGCACCCTGGGCTACCTATTGCCCTGGCTCTCCCTGTTATCTCATATTTTTTAACTTAGCATTCGTTTGTTCGTGTTATCACAATGTTCATCCATTCCCGTAGTTTTCACTCTTCTGTCTTATTTCGTACTATCGCAATTGAAGTTTTTTTATTTCAGAATGTTTGGGAACGTAATTATTGGGGTTGAGCTTATCAATTTCGAATCAGCTACAGTGCTAAAGTCTGCGTTTCATTTACTCTTGTGGATAAACGACTATATGAACTTTTGTATATCCTTCGGTACTGTTCCCAGTTTGGTATGTTTTGATCTGTATGTTTTTTTCGTTCACAATGAGCCTGTAATTTTTTGGGCTCCGAGGTATGAGATCTTTGAAATATTTGATGAGCTTTGGCTCTCAAGCGATATATATGGATTTTGTTCTTAATTTTCAAAGAAAGGGAAAAAACCGACGCTCAATAACATGGACACGGGTAGGTGCCCAAGATGCTATATAATACCTATTCCGCGCACGGTTCTAGTGATCAAACTGCTCACTTGCCCCTCCCTAGCACTTGACACGGCACTGAAACCAGTACTTAGGGGACTCTGGAAAGCAACACTTGTCTCCTAAGTCTTTTTTTAATAATGTTTGTCTTACGTATATACACCAACAGCGCGTTATAACACTGGGTGCACGACCGCAGACATGTTTAGTATCTGTCAATCTGGAGGCTCGACTACAGGTTTGTTAAATATCTGTTAAACATCCGTAACACAATGACATGTTTTAGGCCTTTTTATGTGATGATGAGGTGAGAGTGACTTAAGATGAGCATGATCTCCCCTCTCCGTTACCTGGTCAGTCCAGTGAACGAGGTGGAACCTGCCAATCACCGGAAATCACGGGCAACAAAGAGAGGAAGGTTACCTGGCAGGGAATGTAGCCGATCCATTGGTTTCGTCATGTTGTTGTGCCATAGTCAAGTCAGAAGAGAAAGAGTCTGGTCTGCGCTGGTCTTCTTTTCTTCTTTTTTTGCTAGTAAGGGTTAGTTGATTCCCTGCGCCCTCCCCGAAAAGAATAGTGAAACTAGTAACATTCGGGGAGAGCACATGTACTACATCATTCATGCATGCACACAGATGCATTCACCACAATTGTAACGTTAGTGCACACACGCACACACGCACGCATGCACGCACGCACGCACGCACGCACGCACACACACACACACACACACACACACACACACACACACACACACACACACACACACACACACACACACACACACACACACACACACATCCGAATCCACGCACGCACGCCTGCCTACACATCCTCACACACGCGCACGTACACACCCACACACACCGAGTACCGCAGTCACCCACCCACGCACGGCAGACATCCACCTTCCCACCCACAAGTACTCCCTCTCGTTCACCTACAAGCACACTATCCCACTCACATACACGCACGCCCACACCCACACACATTGTGCTCTGGTACATCATCACTACCATCAGCGCCGGTCATCGAGGCTCATTGTTAAGAATTCTATAATTGCAAAAGAATACTTCTCTGATATATTTTATATTACTTTGGATCTTCTCGGTAAGCCCTGACGCTAACTCTACGAAGGGGAGGAAAGTGGTTAAGACTCCCTGAGACTACCTCTCAGGGCCCCTGAGGGCAGCTCCAGGAGATCTCTGGGACTAACTCCACTAGGTCTATTTGAACTAGATCGACACTCGCTGGTACCCCTGAAACTCATTTTCGGGAGGACCCTGCTACTGACTCTTGGGAGTTCCCTAAGACTGACTCTAGGGTGCCCTGAGACTGACTCATGGGAGCCCTCTGATACTAACTCTGGGGCAATCCTTGAGATCTACGCTCGTGGGACACCCCTGAGACTGGCTCCCGGGGTTTCCTGAGAGTTCCTCTCGGAGGCTCTCAGATTAATACACAGGGGCCTAGGGCTAATTCAAGACCCCTGAGACTGACTCCCCCCCTAAAACAAAAACTAGGGAGCACCCCTGAAATCAACTCTCAGGGCCCCCAAGACTAGCTCCCGGGAACCCCTGAGAAGGGCTCCCGGGGGCCCTCTATGACTAATTTTCGGGCATTCTCTGAGACTGGCTCTCGGGAGCCCCTCAGACAAAAACTCAGGAGAACCCAGGACTAACTCGAGGGCTCCCGAAATTACCTCGGAGGGGCCCACTGAGACCAGCACTTGATGGCATCCATGAGACTAACTTTCGCCCCCCCCAGATTGTCTCTCGAGGGCCCCTGAGACTGACTCTCTGGGTCCCGTAGACCAGAACTGAGAATACCTCGGCGCTCCCGAGATTAATTATCGGGGCCCCTGAGATTACATCTGGGGGCTCTGAGACCAACACGGGTGCGCGACACCTCTGAGACTAGCTCCCGGGGCCCCCTGCGATTGACTCTGGGTATACAGATTAGCTATTGGGGCTCCTCCGAGACTGACTCCCTGGAGCCCTCTTAGGCTAACTTTTGGGCGCCCCCTGAGACCAGCACTCGGGGAGGGACACCCCTGAGGCTGACTCTCGAGGCCCACAGGTTAGCACTCAGGGCGTAAGGCTAACTCAGGGAGCCCTCTGAGATCAAAACTCGGGAGCTCTTTTGAGACTCTCACGACCCTTAGCTCTCGGGGACCCCTGAGACTGACTCCCAGAGAACTTTGAGACTAACTTTTGGGCGCTCTCTGTGAATGACTCGGGGGTCTCTGAGACCAACTCTCGGGGCTTCTATGGACCTCCTTGTAATTGGGCAAGTGTGCCTGTTGGGAGTGGCCCTAATAAAAATTCAAAGTTGGGACATCCCTGAGACTAGCTCGAGGGCTCCCGAAAATATATCTCGGGGGCTCCTCTGAGACTAACATTTGGCGGAACCTATGAAATTAACTCGAGCCCCTCAGATTAACTCTTAAGTACCCCCTGAGACTGGCCCGGGTTACCTTAGACCAGAATGAGGGGTTCCACTGGGAATACCTCGGCGCTTCCGAGATTAATTGTCGGGGAACCCCTGCGACTAACTTTGGGGCCCCTTGAGACCAACACTCGCGGCACCCATGAGACTAACGCTCGGGCCTCCCAGGTAAGCTTGCAGGGTGCCCCCTGAGAGTAACTCTCGTGACCCCTTCTCCATTCATCAACCAAAATTCAGAATTCAATCTTTAGGCTGGTATCAATTGCCTTCGAGTACTGAGTCTTACCGGCCGGCGACTCCATCCACATGGCTTTGTATCGGCGTCGCGTGAAGCATTTCGCGGGGAGGGGAAGGGAGGGCAAGGACATGTTCCGTGTGTGCTATATTTCAAGGCCTATGCTGAGAAGCAGCATGATTTGTTCCCGTGCCGAATTACAGACTTTGCATGGTGCTATGTTCTATGGTCGCATTGTTCTTCTATTTGACTTTGACTGTGTTGTATAATACATGTTTGTGGAAAAAAGTCGTAAAACCCGGAAAAAACTCTCATGGCCCCTTTGACCAAAACTGAGGGGCCCCTCTGAGGAAATCTCGGGGACTCCGAGATTAATTCTCCCTGGTCCTGAGACTAACCTGGGGGCCCTTGAGACCAACACTCACGGGCATTTCTGAGACTTACTCTCGGATCCCTCAGATTAGCTTTCGGGGACCTCTGAACAGGGGATCCTTTGCAGAGCTCAACACGCGCATTGACGGGGGTCTGAGCCACTTTCGCTTTGACGGGGGGGTGGCGGGTACCCGCCCTACCCCCCTAAGATCTCGAGAACCACGCTAGGTAGCGAAAAGGGTAAACGGCATTAGGTAGCCCATCCACTTCTCCATCGAAAATATTTGAACCATGATAACATGTAAATGAAGATTTTCGGTCATTTCATCTGAACAAGTAAAGATAGAGCATGGGTCAGGGTTCTGGGTCTGGGTATCGCCGAATAGAATGATATATAATATGACCTTGCTAGGTCAAATCAAGGATTTGACCTGACCTCAGGTCAGTTCAAGGTCAAATTAGGTAAAATGCATATGATTAGAACTGCAAAGACAAGGCGAATATAATCCAATGAAAATAAACACTATCACCATGTGTTACTAAGATATTCAGTTCAAACTATTTTTCCCATGTATTTCCAATGGAGAGGTCATGGCTCGTACCTGACCTTAGGTCATCGATATAAAAACTATCGGAACATATCTTAGAGAACTCGGTGGGCCCATTATGTGATATGAGTTTCAATCCGATAAGTTCACCCTGTTCCGACTTCTGCTATCTTAAACTTTTTTAATGTCAGGTCACTTGACCTGTACTGGTGACCTGACCTGGGATGACCTAACCTTAAGAATTTGATAGAAGTTGTAAAAATGATGAGAGAAAAAATAAACCAAGTACGGTGGCGCTACGTGCCACTGTTTTTATTCTGTCTCCGAAAAAACCCGAGGGGGTGGGTACCCGTCCCCCGTCAATGCGCGTGTTAAGATCGGCCCAAGGGAGGGTGGTCAACGGACCCCAAGGACCGCCCCCTTGTCTACGCTTTTGGGTCCTGTAAACCATTGGTCTCCAGAAGATGGGCTGACCCCATCTGGGGTTACGAGGCCCGTGCAAAATGTAGTTACTAATTACATGACCTTTACCCCGAATGGTCTCTTGCTATGCAATTACCGTGGACACTAAGCAATTTCCGGAACTGGTGGGGGGGTTGAGCCCTCCTTGCCCCTGTATCCGCCACAGCACCAAGTCAGTGATGAGCGGAGATTCTACAGATGTTGCCGGAGGTTGCCACGGAAAACCCTGCATGGCCAGGTAGTACACTGTCCAAAGCCGCCTGCCGCAATAAATGGCACAGGCGAACCCATCTAGGTCACCAGCTAGTCTGGTTCGTTACGTCGTTTGCGTGAATGTTCCGGTCGTAGCCCACCGAGTCACTCTAATGGGCAGATATGTCACACAGGGGGGGGCAAATTGTAGACCATTTGGAGCTTCCTTGTTTTCCTTCTTTCGCACAAATCGTACTCTGTCTGCTCCTTTGGTTCTCAATTCATGTTTTGAGCAGATACCTCCTTTTTAGTCTGCGTGTTTCCTGCTTTCATCTGGTCGTTGAATTATGTGTTTTAGTTTGCGTTTCCATCAATTTTGAACGAAATGCTTATAAACGTATATTTAATATCCAGTAAGCTCCAAGCAATGCTGATAAAAAAACGATAAACAAAATACTTAACGGTATTTTTTGGTAATATGCGGCCGCTCCGTAAAATAAGATATTGGTTGGGACAGTGCATAAAAACAAGTGTGAAGAGTCGGAAACATTTTGCCGCCCGCTACGATATTCATGTGAGCGAAACTGACTAAGTGTAAACATGTATGTTAATTCTAGCGCAATGAAAGCAGCGACGTTTAAGATTGATTTCCTTCCCGCGTCATTGACTTTCTGCACTCGCACTCATGATTATTCCACAAATCTCGAAGCGTAGTCTCTGAAGTGTCCTTGAATTAATATGTTTATGCTGAGTGACACCCTTGAAATTACATATTTGGTCTGAATGTTCGGCTCAGGCTACCCAATTCAGCCGGGAACGACCACAATATCGCTGAAGAAGTTTCTTGCAGCACTTTGAGACTCCATTACGTTAGTCCGGTCTCAGCACTTTTCGAGGCACCATATCTCCCCGGAGTTTGTAAAGCACCACCTCTGCTCTGAGTGTTTGGCTTGCTTTATACTTGAATGGCCTGAAGAGCAATCAAAGATAGCAGCGACATGAGGACTGGTGGAGGCGGCAGCAGCTTGCCTCCTGCTCCCCTGTCCAGCGATGTGCTGCCCGGCCAGGTGTCCGAGCCGCTCCCCCCAGCTCCAGCTCGTCGGAAAAGTAGTTTCTGTAGTACCACTCGTTGTCGGCTGTAGCCTGCGCGTGGCGGCCGCCCATGGGTGCCGGCACTGCCAGACTGTCCCCGAACGGCACTGTGTGACTCTCTGGCGCCCGCGCAGGCTCCTGCTGAGGAGGTAGGGGACGGGCGCCCTGAGTGGGAGTGGCGCCACCGTCGGTCGGCGCGATGAACTGGGGTAGTGTGTCGTACGCCTGGACCTTGGTGATACTGGGACGCCCTCGGGGTATGAACGCCTGCGCTCCAGTGTCTGCTGGTGGTGTTGGAGCTGGTGTGGTGCGCTCTTTTGTTTTCACGGAGAGCTCCGCCTTCAGCCTAGTCTCGTAGGTAGTGTTCTTCGGCGTTTCCCAGTTGAGGTCAGGGGCAAGCGTATCCAGTTCTGGAATGTGTACTGATGCCGCTGTCGTAGTGACTTCCTCTTCTTCGAGGGACGGAATTGTTGTTGATACGACGTCTGTCCCACTGGACCAGGTTGTTTGCCCCTCTGTGGACGAGATGTGCGCGTTGGTGGGATGGAGGTCGACTGCAGGGTGCTGTGTGCTGATCTCTCGCTCGGTGCTCGGCACTGTATTTTGCTCGGTGGAAACATCGCCGTCATCCCTACTCTGTTGACTGGAGGTATCACCGAGCCACTGTCTCCGCTGTTCTGTTGTCGTCTCAGCAGACTCGCTGGTGTCGCCGTACCAGGGCGTGCTCTGCTCTGGAGGCCACTCCGTCACCTGACCGGATGTCGTCGCCTCCGGCTCCGCCACCGAGAAGTTCACCAGAGGTTGGGTTTCTTCGTTATCGGACCGATTATCTGCCGTGGCACCCGCGTGTCTGCTGCTGCCCAAAGCCTGGTCTCGCTGGGTGGTCGTTGCCTCAGCCCTGTAGCCGTCGAGTGGGGTCGTCTCCTTGGCTTTGAAATCGTCGAATGGTGTTGTCTCCTGGGCTCTAAAGTCGTCAAATGGTGTCGTCTCCTGGGCTCTGAAGTTGTCAAGTGGGTCTGTTGCTCCGACTTCGAAGTCGTTGTGCGAAGTCGTTGTGTCAGCTAAGTCTGTGTGTCGAGTTGTTTCCTCAGCAATCATGTGAAGCAGACTTTCGAGGCTAAAATCAGAGAGTTCATCGGAGGGGTATTTGGGAGGGTCCGCGAGGGTTGTTGTCTCCTGCGCTAGTGTGGTTGTCTGCCTCTCTGTTGTGGTAGTTGTGGTCTCCTTTGGCAAGGCGGCTGCGGCGCTCGCCTTTTCCAGAGCGCGAATCTCCTCCAGGAGTTCATCCAGTGACATCCCGTCGGCGTCTGGAGTTGGTACCTCTCTATCCACCGTTGTCTCCTGAATCACTTGTTGGGGGCTGGCTTCTGGCAGCTGACTCTCACCCACCACTGTCGGCCGGTATCGAGATGTGACGTCAACTGCAGCTGGCGAGTACTGAGGTTGGACGCCATCAGATGGATGGTAGCCGGCCGATGGCGCCGAAAGATCGGCCGGGTTGAAAGGAGGACTCGGGACGAACGGGGCATCCATCGGGATGGATGGCGGCACGGAAGGGAGGCGCGGCGGGGGCTCCGGATGCCGCTCGTCTGAAGTGGTGGATGACTGCGGCAGGTATCCTTCGGAGCCGGGCTGTTCTCCGTGAAACACCACTGCGTTGAGGCTGCTGGCTGCGCCTGGGTTCAGCTGAGGGTCCGGGAATACGAATGCGTTCAGTCCGTGAGGGTCTGTCGGGTCGACGGCGTCGCTGTGTCGGATGTGGCCGTGTTTAGCCGGGATGAACCTCTGGTCAGGAGCGACGCTCGGTCGGGATCCGGTGGGGGCTGACGGTGCGCTGCCGTACTTGACACCCCCGCCAGGCGGCCGCATCGCTGTTGAAGGACGCTGGCGATGGGTTTCGCCGCCGCCGCTCGGTGTGTACGACTGTGACGTCCCTGGCGACGCTCCAGGGAAGCGAGATCCGTCCGGGGCCGGATCCGGACCCCGGTTCGGTTTGTACCGGTTTATGTAAGCAGAAGTGTACCCTGGATCATATCCGCTGTTGTACTCTTTCTCTGATACCCGGTCTGAGGCACTGGATTGCCCCAGGCCAAAAGTCAAGCCCAGCTTTGGTAGCAGTGTGCCGAGCGTGCCCAGGGTGCCGAGAGTTCCCAGCAGGCCACCAGCCGCCGACAGCCCGGCGCCCAGCCCTCCCGCAGCTCCACCCGTCTGCTTCTGGGATGTGGCCGAGTCTTTGATGGAGCCCACGTAGATGGTGGGGGTGTCTCCCGCCGTGAAGTTGGGGTCTTTGACCTTTGCGGAGACCGTGGCTGGGGTGGTGGAGGTGGGGGCCGGGATCTGAGCCGTCGTCTGCTGCTGTCGCGCTGGTGCTGCCCCCTGCGTCGTCGTGGCGGGCAGCGGACGTGGAGTAGGTGGCGCTGTCTGCTGCAGCGACGTAGAGACCTGGCTTACCGCGTTGGCTGTATCTGAGGAAAGGTACAATACTTCTCAGATATTACGCCGCGTTAGGCTCATTGGACCAGAAATGTGAGCAGCAAAGCACGTTCATCAAATACCGTTAACAAGAGAGCTGATCAGGCAGTAGCCCATGCATTGAATCATCGAAAAATGTTGATGGCAGACGGCCAAAGTTGCACTGAAGCATATAAAAATGGTAAGTAAGGAAAATATCGCTAATTTCCATGACATATATTTAAAAAAACATAAAGATCATAGTTGATGACATAGATACGACAAAAGATGAGTGGTAAAGCCCACATTTACGGCACGTAATTTTTACAGCCCTGTTACCTAAAATACATCTCGGGCTAAGGAGATATCTTCAGAGACCTGTTTCAGCTAACGACAAGGATATCAGTCTTGTCATTGGCGAATCCAGGGGGAAAGGAGGCACTTGCCCCTCCCCTCCCTCCTGATTGACCCTCCCCCTCCTGATTGACCCTCCGCACCCCCTGAATTAGTAACGGTGCCCCCCTCAAATGTCGATGGCGCCCCCTGAAATGCCGCTTCCCAGATGTCCTTTCTACCTCATGCCCTCTTTTTGCCCGAATGCTGTTTTTACATTTTGCAAACCACACCCGGATGCCTTTTGTTTAATTGGCAGACATTCTACAAATATCGTGAATCAGTGGCGGATCTGGGGGAAGGCATTTGCCCCCCCCTAAACGGAAAAGCTCGGGGCAAAACTATGTTTTGCGCCCCCCCTCTCCCACAAAGCTATCGACCTCCTTTTTGCCCCGACACTTTCTTTGTTTATAAGCAAGGCTTTGGTGCTTCAACTCCCAATTTCATACGCATTTTTCACGCCGTGACGATTTTTATCTCTCTTCGACTCGCGTTTATCCCCAAAACCTACGGCCTTGTTAGATTGTGGCAAAATCTTTCACCGCGTGACGTTTTTTGACTTTGGCCTGTCTTGCAAACCTACCAGCTTGATCGGCCACTGTGGTGCATGGTGCTACCACCCGTTGTCTACGTCGCAGCGTTTCGCTCCGTGCTTTGTTCGGGCCCACAGCTTACCAAGAGTTCTAAAACCTGTTGGACCCGGCCGGTTCCGGTGGAGGTGCGTACCCAGGTCAGTGTCGAGGAAGAGCGAGTTGTCGTAGTCGACGCCGCTGTAGCCCAGCTGGTGGGGGCGGCGGGCGCCGGCCGGCCGTGGCGGCGTCGGCTGGAACACCCGCAGATCCGAGTCGGAGAACTCCGGGCACGGCTCCGTCTCCTCCTGGGAGGACCTGCCGGCACACCGCTGCTCAGGGCGCTGTCCTTCCGCCCAAGAGAGGGATATCTGCTGTATTGGCAGAGAGAGAGAGAGAGAGAGAGAGAGAGAGAGAGAGAGAGAGAGAGAGAGAGAGAGAGAGAGAGAGAGAGAGAGAGAGAGAGAGAAAAAAAAAAAAAAAAAAAAAAAAAAAAAAAAAAAAAAAAAAAAAAAAAAAAAAAAAAAAAAAAAAAAAAAAAAAAAAAAAAAAAAAAAAAAAAAAAAAAAAAAAAAAAAAAAAAAAAAAAAAAAAAAAAAAAAAAAAAGAGAGAGAGATTGACGCAACGCCAACGCACAAGTGAAATACAGTAATGAAATTTGATTAGTGCCAATACCCTGTTGACATATCTCGATGCACTGTCATGGCTACAGCCGCCATGACACCCTGTCTACCAGCCGCCGAGCACTGCAGCGCTGTAATCCAGTGATTACTTGACAACACTGCACGGGCGTGATATCTGGTGTGGGCCAAATTTCAGCCCGTTGACGGTTCTAGTCTGTGCTTTGTCTAAAATACTTGGTTTGGAATAGGCATTTCTGAAAAGCATAGTACACATAATGCAGCGTATTTTAAGCTGTACTAAAAATACGCCGTACTGTTTACATAGTAGGTACAGCGTATTTGGGATATAGTCCGATTTACTTTCATAGTACAACCTATTTGGGATATAGTCCGAATTACTTCTTTCCAACTCTCTTTGTGCAAGTTACAATGAATGATTTGTGCAACAGCTCTCGGAGCTAGTCGGCAGGCTCAGTCAGGGTAGTTGGACTTTTGTATGGCGTACATACCTACGTGGGGTAGAGTGGGGTAAGACGCATACGCTAAGGAAGAATTGGTCTGTACCCATCCTGCCAGGACGGAATTACTATATTTTTTCTTCGTTAAGTTCTTTCATCATTTTTCTACCCTCAGATACAATTTTTTTATTCTGACACGATGCTACGTGTGCGAAATTTATTTTTCCTTGAGACCATGTAAAAAAGCGTTTTACCCCGATGGCGGGGTAAAACGCCCAAGCCCCGGATTAAAAGGCCGTCATAAAACTCCCAGATTATATTGTACCTTTTGCTTCAAGTGAACAAATAGGAATATCATTATACTTACGTTGTAAGACCATTTAGTGACAAAGTTGGTAGGGTGGGCACATTTACACCGTAGAGTACAATCGCAACTTTAAGATAGCTTGTTTTTATGTCCGTAGATGCAAAAAGCAACAAATGTTTGCTGAAAAATACCGGAGTTTACTGGGCGCGTCCAATCATGCCCAGGACCGGACCAGAACTGGCGCTACCAGAAAAAAATATTAGATGGAGGCTACAGTTCTTACATCGGCCTGGACATAGTAGTAGGCGTCTTACCCAGGTGGGCGCGTTACCCCACTCTACCCTACATTACCAAATCTGAGTTTTGTATGTAGAGTGTTATCAATTTTAAAGACTTATGAATGGAGTGATGATGCTGATAGGGCGTCCAGGCGCTTGGTGACTTCCTTTTTAAATGTCGGGTAATTATTCCGTGGGATTAGTTGTTGCCTATTGATTGCTGGAAGGAAGTGGTTTAGTTAAGGTGAAGCGAAAAGTTCACAGCTTTATCTAGTCCTCGCTTTGGGTCACACTAGGAAATCATATTGGTGATAGATTCCGGACGACTGCTACTGCGCAATGCACTGTTATGGTATAAACAAATACTATGAGTGTTGCGTCTAGTCGCGAGCTGGAGGCCAGTGGGTCTTCCGCCCCAGATGCAGCCGTAATTTTGCGGAGGATATTCTGAATGGGGTACCGTTGATGAGTTTAATGATTACCGAATGGGCATGTATCACACCTCCTACGTGATGGACGATTGATTTCAGCATGAATCGCA
This sequence comes from Lepas anatifera, assembly GCA_034440635.1. Taxonomy (NCBI): domain Eukaryota; kingdom Metazoa; phylum Arthropoda; class Thecostraca; family Lepadidae; genus Lepas; species Lepas anatifera. The sequence goes on along the minus strand of JAOTON010000715.1, from coordinate 422,212 downwards.
AATACTGAGATGCTTGGCGAATGCATGCCTATTTTGCGCGTAATTATTGTATTTCTCCGTGTTGGCCTCGAGTCGGAGCCCCCGGGCGGTGTCGGAGTCCAGCGGTCCGAAATCTGTCGGCTGCGGAGCTCTGCTCCAGAGGTTAATCCTTAGAAAGGACAATAGAATACTGTGCGCATAGCACGCCTCCATTGGAGGAGAGAGAAATTCGGCGTCCCCATATATTCACCGAAGCAAGAGATGGTCAGAGAAAGTAGAGCACTAAATCACTGGTAATGAATATAGTGAGTATCTCTCGTTTTATTTCAAACGATTTTTAGATAGGCGTAGCCGCTGATGCTTAAAGTCGTCGCAGAATATTTAACAAGTGAAAAAGTTATCTCTCGTTTCTGTCTTAAATCAAGCAAAACCTTGCAGGTAATTTTTTGTAGGACAATACTCAATGCTACCTTTGTATAAGATAGAGTTGGAAGACCATGTACTTATTTCACATATAGAGTTGGAAGACCATGTACTTATTTCACATAGGTATGTTTTTGTTCCCCTGACCAGCGAACATTTTAATTGTCCGTCTCATTCACACAACGCCCTCGGTCTCGCAAAAAGTATAGGGTGGAATTTTCCATTTACCGACACATTTACGAGACAGCGGCATCACACCCTGCGGCCCATAGGCTGCTTCAATCTCCAAGCCGGCTTCGATACCATTGTTGCGGCGCGCACTCTTCAGGGCACCGTCCATAGGCGGGTCCAGGGGGCATGTGGGTGTACTTCCCCCATCGACCCTCATGCGCCCCCCTGAAAGTTCGATGTCGCTTCCGATCCCCCACGATGCGCGTATCGGTGCCTCCGCGATAGGATTTGGCGGCCACCTGATAGGTTTTGGTGGCCCTCCCCTGGTCTGGATGACGCCCCTCCCGACTGTTTGCTCTACCCCACCCGATCAGAAAGTCTGGATCCGTCAATGACACCGTCGCCTCCTGGGTTGGGGGCTGCCGCAGGGAGGGCTGGCACACCTCAGCCCCGCTCCAGCCCCCCCATACCCACGCGAGGCGCCTTTGCCAACTGCGCCAAGAGGGTGATAAAATATGCATGATTGATTCCGGCTTCCCGCGTGTTTCTGTGTTTTCAGGTCAGCGATTAGCAAAGACCACTGCCTCCTCCCTTCATTCGTCGATGTTCGATATGATATTGGACGTCTCACCTCTGGCAGTGGAAGTCGTTCTCTCTGGTCCTCAGCATCGGCACACCCCGCATCTCTTCAGGGTAGAAGCAGATGGGCTCCTGAAGGTGGCGCGAGCGCGGCGGGTGCCGGGCGCGCAGCTCGCCCAGCCAATCGCGCAGCCACTGGATCTCACAGTCGCACTTCAGCGGGTTACCTGTAGCACACGTGACCTCAGGGAAACGGCAGCTTCACTTCTGCGCTACCCTGTCACTTCAGTTCGAGTACTGGCAATTGTTGGTACCTTAAATGGAATATGACACCTTCATAATGGGATTTGAACTGAGAATGCCATGCAATCCTGATCCTGAGAAACCACTTGGTCTAAATTTTGTTTACCCCAGAACTTACCGTTCGCGTAGAAAAAGGTAAAAGTTAACCGCTCACCGACCCACTCATCGCCCAGTAGTCACGTGCTTTGAGTTGAACTGGGGAACATGACGTCATGCTGAGGCCCGCTGCGCGGACAAATATGTTTTGCTTGGACCTCTTTAAAACCTATGTGCTTAACGTTCTATTCGGTACTTGCAACCAGTAATGCGTATAACTTTCTTCAATGACTACTGTCATTGAAAAGTGACTAGTGTATTGACTAGTGTCATTGAAACGTGACTAGTGTCTATTGACTAGTGTCATTGAAACGTGACTAGTGTCTATTGACTAGTGTCATTTCTCAGTGAAACGTGAAATACGTTTTCATATATCAAGAAAAATAGTCGAAATTGATGTGTCAATTTGGTTCTCAATAACGGCATCTTTAAACTCCAGCGTTGTGATCAGTTTTATTTGTATTTTTATGGATAAAAAGAAAGAAGAAGAGCACCATCAATTCTCAAGAGCACTATCAATTTTTTTGACATATTAATATATACAAACACACATTTTTCTCAGACAGAAATTTTCTAAGAAAAGTATTCGTTCAAAAAGCAGGTCAGCTCTCCATCAGTACAGAAAGCAATAAATCTGAAGGTCATTCACTCGTCAATGGTAGGCACATTACATTCATAGGTACATTTCATCCAACTGACTTAATATGTAAAGGGAAATTTCACCCGTTGATTATTTGCAGACAATAAAATTATTTGAAATCGCAACACACCTAGATTTCACCACGTGCGCATTGTGGCACATCTCTGGCGGCATAGCAAAGTAGGTAGGCTGATGCCGTCTTTACTTTTGCGGCCGGCAATTCTTTAAATATAAGTATTCTTTAAACTAAATACGCTTCCTTTGTATTCGTATTCGTTTGTGGCGTAAATCAAAGAGGTTCATTCTAGCACAAAGCATTACCAAATCGTACGTTAATTTACGTCACGTGATTTGGGGATTGCTGACCACTAACAAGGGAAAATTAGATGAAATGCGTTGTAAGCTTATAAGGGTTTTTCAGCAAAAAATCAGGCCATATCCATTATTTTCAATAAAGTTGCCGCTAAGACTACTGCAGTCTGGATTAACACTCAGGTGCCATATTCCCTTTAGAGCAAAATTTTACAGATTTCATAGTAAATTTCAAAACGTATGCAATCACGCAAAAGGTCTCAGAAATCATGGCACCGGTTCATGCCAATGTCCACTCTTCAATAACTTTAAAAGCTTCCGCTGGGCCACCCTATCGCAGCTCATATGAACCATATGTTTTGTTTCCCTGATGGATAAGTCGAGGTGTAAACTACTAGTGTTTGCATAACGACAAAATTGAATGGTCCATCCCTTCCAGGGCACGGTTTGGGATGGGCGTCGACCGCTGGATTGCCTGTGCGGTGTGCAGCGGCGGCGCGCGCCGCGACTGATGGCCCCAGTGATGGAGCAGTGATCGTCTCGCCTGTCTCCAGCGTGCTCCACTGACCTGACACCTGCAGCTGCGTCAGCGTGGTCTTCACGCGCCTGAAGAGCGGCTGGCCCAGCTGCCGGAGCCGGTTGTTCTCCAGGTGCACCGCCGTCATCCGCCGCTGTCCCGAGAACGCGTCCTCGTGGATCCGACACAGCCCGTTGTCGTTCAACTACCGGCCGCATCCAATAATGACCCGCACGTTGTCTTGTGAGGGACGTGAGTCTCCTATCTCAATGCTTTGGCGAGGATAAGCCTCCCTACGCCATTAAAAAGTAATCGTTGCTCTCGATCTCAACGTACGCTCCCGGATCTGCTGATTACGTTTAGGAAGGGATGCACGCAGTGGACTGTGTGACGTGGACTTACGATACTCACGCCTCTGAACCCATGTGATGTCACATGTCTCTGAAATGATGTGACGTCACATGCCTCTGAAGTGATGTGACTCCCCGGATAGCATGCGGTCGACCTTCTCAGTATGGTGCTGCTGCGTCCCGGGCTGGAAATCCGAATGCACTCCCGAGCCGTGCCACGTGGGCGGATCGGGTTGGCAGGGCAGTCTGGGCAATTTGGATCCGGACACGGATTCCAATTCTCGTTTTGGCCAATAGGTCGTGTTTTCAGAGATGAGTAGAATTTGAATTGTTGAGTCTGTTTTCCCAACCTAGTGGCGTGAATGACCCGAGGAATTTTTTTAAAGCGGCCCAGATCAGAGCAGAACTTCTTGGCTGTCAAACACACCGTTTCACATTGCTTGCCAGTGGTATAGAATGCGACATCACCCCACTCATCTTATCTTTAGACAACAATTTAGCCGGCAGTGTTATCAAGTTTGGTCATCTTGAACAAGGATTAGACTTTGGAAGGGACATTCTTATGCATCACCGACAATATGAATAGTTCAGTATGCGAGTGACTCGGACCGGGACCATTTTCATTTTCTTTATTCGATTAGGATTTAAAATAAATTACGACTCGATTTGATGGTTATAGGAATGCGTAGGCATTTTTATTTCTGATCGATATTGATATAGTCGGCTCCATACTCAATACTTGATTATATTACCATACGCCAAGTTTACTTCTGAAAAATACCTGTCAGATTCAGAAAAATCAGATTGAATGATGTCGGATCAGTTCACTCACCTTTATCATTTCAAGATCAGCCAGAGCCCTGAAGACTCCGTCGTTGACCTCCAGAAGCCTGTTGTTGCTGAGATCCAGCTGTTTCAAACTCGGCAGTCTTTCAAACGTCTCCTTGTCCAGGAGTGTCAGCTGGTTCTTCGACAGGTTGTAGGTTCTCAGTGCCAGCAGGTTTTCGTATGCCTTATCTGAAAGTCTCTTCAGCTGGTTCTCTTGAAGATAAAGTCTCTCGAGCTTGTTGAGGTTGACGAAGGTAGAATCTTCGAGCTCCCTTAATGCGTTGTTGTTGAGGGCAACTTCTTTCAAGCTCTGATCACCTCGGAAAGACCCCGGATCTAACCCAGCCAGGGCGTTAAAGCTAAGATCGAGACGCCGAAGAGACGGCATGTTCAAAAATGTGTTGCTTTTTATCTTCTCCACATAGTTGTGGTGCATCTCGAGAGTTTCCAGGGATGATGTGTTCTCAAAAGTAGTAGAAGAAAGAAAGCGGATGTTGTTGAAACTTGCATCCAGATGACGTAGAGACGGTAGCTGGTTCACAAGGTTGTCGAATTTCACTAACGTGTTATTTTTCAAGTCCAGCGTCTCAAGGTGATCAAGATTATGGAACGTCCTGGGCGGAATCGATGTAAGCAAGTTGTTACTGATGTTGACAACACGCAGTTTGGCGTTGTTTTCAAACAACTCCAGCGGCACTGTCGTCAAAAAGTTCCCACTGAGGTCCACTGACCTTAGTTCCATCATTGTCTTAAGCATGTCTGGATCAAGCTCCGAAAGCATATTGAAGCCAAAATCAAGCAAACGTAACCTGATCATCTTTTTCAATGCCTTGGTGGGCAGTTCACGCAACATGTTCTGTTTCATTTTCAGTATACTAAGGCCTCGTACTTCATCCAGGGGGACGGTAGGAAATTCCGTAATGAAATTATATGACATGTCGAGTTCTTTCAGTGTCGTTCCCTCTGGCATGGAACCAGGATGAATAACTGATATCTTATTGAATTTCATTCTGAGCACCTCTAGTCTCTCGAGCTGAGCAAACACTCCGCTGTCAATGGCTACGAGCTCATTGTAGCTGATGTCCAGTTGTCGCACCTGGCTCAGTGGTTTAAAGGTCATGGGGTATACGTTCTGCAGTGAGTTGAAGGACAAGTTCAGGTGCTTCAGCAATGGCGTGCCTTGGAATGCACTCTCGTCGATGATGCTGATTATGTTGTAGCTTAAGTCTGCGTGTTCCAATTCAGGTACATCCCGGAGAACACTGGCGTGTAGCTGTGTGATGTCGTTGTAAGAGATGTCAAGCACGACCAGTTTCGGTAGTCTCCACCAGTCCGTGCCATCCTCCATCACCAAGAAGTTATGATGCAGATGCAGCTCACGAAGCTCGGGAAGGCTCTGGAAACTGTTGCGGTCTATGACCTTGATGTTATTGTGGTTCAGGTAGAGGATCTCCAGCGTTGGATGTACAAACGTATCGCCGGGCACCAGCTCGATGAGGTTCATGCTGAGATCGAGCACTCTCAGGTTGGGTAACATGCGGAGCACCGAGGCGCTATCGGTCAAATCTGTGATGTTGTTTTGTTTCAATAGCAGCTGCTCCAAGCCGTCCATGCTAAAGAAAACGTGTTTGTCAAGGGAGTTGATATAGTTGCTGGTGAGGTCCAGTCGCTTGAGTCGCGGCAATACGTGAAACGCGTCCTGGTCAGCCTTGCGAATGAAGTTCTCTCGCAAATCTAAAATCTCAAGATTTCTGAAGTCAACAAAAGAACCGGTTTGTATGTATTCGATAAGGTTTCCACTCAAGTCTAGGCGACGGAGGCTCTTGGCCTCGCGCGCTGCAATCGTTACCAGTGACACGTCCCTCACCCCGTTCCCCGCGAACGCAAGGTGGTCCAGGTGCTGAGTAGGGAAGAATGCGCGGGGGTGTATCCTGGCCACGCTGTTGTAGCTGAAGTTGGCCACACGGATCATAGACAGTCCAAGCAGGGAAAGCTCACCAATCTCCCCGATAGGGTTGTACGTAAAATGTAACACTCGTAGTTCAGGCACGCCCCGGAACGCCCTGGGCGGGATTTCCGTGATGGCCGTGCCGTTTATACGGAGCAGCCTCAGCCTTTCCATTCGCGCCAGAGATGGCATGGTCTGCATCGGCGTCTGCTCAATGTCCAATGTCTCCAGCCTCACTAAGTCGTCGAAGGCGTCGAAAGCGATCTTTTCGGCCCTGGGCTCGTTAACCTTGAGATGTGTCAGAGAGTGCTCGAGCCCGTGGAAGGCACCGCGGTCCAGCATGGTGACGCCGTTCTCCAGCACCTCCAGCTGGAAGCAGCTGATGCCGCTGAAGAGCCGGTGACTGAGCGCGCTGAGGCGGTTTCGGCGCAGCGTCAGCCTCTCGATGGTGCCCCGCCATCGCGCCATGGCTACCAGCGCATTGTGCAGCTGCGATATACTGGCGCTCTCACACCTGCCGGCGAACGAAACGAGCGGCTGCAATACATCATTAGTCGAGAGATAATACCGTTGCTTCAGCCTGTTCCAATGGCTTGCGTGCATCGTTCCCTACGGCACCAGTGTTCCGGTTCACGGTTTGTTCTAAAATAACGTTCTAATTCCTCATGCTTCATTCTGAACGTTCAACGCTGCTGACTCCTCTGACGTAGTTGCCAACGTAATACACAAGCTCACTTAATTTCAACATCGGAACTAGTAAGCTTTGTCCTCAATGACTATGAAAACCACGCGGGGCTCGCTGTGGTTCTACTCACGTGACGTAGACTTTGCGGTTGTCGGTGGTGCAGGTGCAGGGGCGCAGGTCGCCGGCGATGGGACACTGCTGCTGCTGCACGGCTCCGCTGCCGGCCAGCAGCGCACCGAGCGTCAGAAGACGGGTCAGCAGCATGGCGTCAGCGGCGGCGGCCTCCGCTCCGCATCGTCACCCGCCCTGCCCGCCGTCTGGCTGCTGCGTCCCGCCCGGCTGACGTGTGCCGCGGCTTCTCAGGCTCTTCTCGGTGTGGTGGCCGGCACCAGGTCCGCACGAGACCCTGGAACAACCAAAGAACCATATTAGAAAATGGCTCATGTGAATGCTGAAGGCTTACACACCGATATAGGAGTCAGTAGCAAGGCCTAATTCTGCCTATTTTCATGCCATGTAATTGAAATCCTACAAAGAGATTACGCCCATTCTACGCCTTTTCTTTCTTTACATATAATTTCAAACCACACAGAATGTGACAGACGCATGACGCCGCGCGCTGAAGGAAGGAGCGGGTAGAGCAAGCATGGGCTCAGAGGGAAAAGCACATAAAACAATCACAGATTCTGAGGAGAGGGACATATAAACCAATCATAGATTCTGAAGGAAGGGGCAGATAAATCAATGATAGGTGCAGGGGAGCGGGAAAATAAACCAAGCATAGGTTCTGAGGCTTCCCTAGCACCTATGCACCTATGCAGAGTCAAGTAAGCCAAGCATAGACTTATGAAAGAAGCAGACAAACCAAGCATGCATTTCGAGGATGGGGCAGATAAGCCAGGGATAGATTCTGAGGAAAGGGGCAAATAAACCTAGGACCAGAGGAGATACTGGCCAAAACCAAGAGCGATGCCCCCGTCACACAAACGAAATAATAATTTATACTAATACATTTCCAATATGCGAATGTCATCACCGTCCTTACTTTTCAACGGACAAGGTCAAGCACCAAGCCATACCGCATGCAAGTAGTAAACGTGTTTCATTTTAGATCATGTTTATATTTTGGAAGGAAAATTTCCAATTATGGATCATTGTTTTCAGTATTGGGACAAACTATTATGGCAACTCGACTGGAGTTTCCCCAATGACAGCATTTCCTTTGAAGAAGTTTCCATTTTGAAGGAGTGTTAGGTATATTTCCCTATGATTAAATGTGGCAATTTAAAATTATTATGGGAACAATCTATAAATGGGAGTGACACCACACACAATTGGGAACCCGATCACAGCTTCCCCCACCCCCCACGAACTCATCTCACATATCAACAAAAGACAAAAGTCAACAACATAGGATTGGATCACCTAAAATGTGTTGGTAAAGGGACCTTAGGAGCATTTTTAAGCCAGATCAAATCTAAGATTTACCCCAACACCGATTATCACCGCCTGGCGCCTCTGCGTAAAAACTCGAGGCAACTACCCGCAAGATTAAAATAGTCTATTGGCCTAATATGACAGAGGTATGAAGTCCAATCAAAGAAAGATCCAGTGTATAAGTCAAAATCCGTTTTAACCCAGGCATCAGGTCCTGTGTGTGCACACCACTGGAAGGAACACACCCCCAACCAGCGTTTTTCAAAGTCTCTTCTTCGAGATTTCGTGATTTCGAAGAAAGGGGGCCACAGGCCCCCTCAGTGCATGTTAGTGCCAGGCCCCTCCCAGTGTGTGTTTTAACACTTGAGGACCATGGCACACATTTCATCTGTACAATATTGACAATAATTGATCAGAAATCCACCGAATACTGTTGTGCCAGTCTGTTGCGGCACCAACTCCCCAACTTCCCCAGCCCAAATCTACCAACCAATCTGATCTAGGCACAAATAACAAGGCACAAACAAGAAAAAACCAAGTGGTGAAATCACAGTATCAAAGTAGCCACATTCATCTAGATTAGCCATGGCAGCACTATTTATTCCAGCAGTTTAGCCGCACTTATCCAGACATACCAATAAAAGCCCCAACAAAGTAGCTCCCACTTGTTCAAATTTTGGCAGGCCACATCACACAAACATGCGAACTTCTTGCGCGTGCGGTTTAGGTAGAATGCGCGCCATGTTTATTTCTTTCACTCATTTAGTACTTTTCCTAGTAGCTTTAGGCGTACTGATACAAATTCAAAAAAAGGACCCAAATCGAAGATACCAAACTTAAAATTATTTAACCTGACAAAATGGACAGAGTAGTACTAAACGTATCGCGTACTTAATACCTAAATAGCCCACAATCATGTATTTCTGAAAAATACGCACATTTCGGGCATCTAGGCACAACTCCAACACAACAATCAGCACCATGCGCATTTAAAATCGCAACGGACAGCGGTTTTCGGGTTTCGCAGCGCTCTCGTTTTAGTGAAACGAACACAGTACCAATATGAGCACATGGTACGCGCAATGAAGACAAGTCAAATTAAAATATTCCACACGCTCATTCTGTATTTCGAAAAGTGTTTGATTTAACCATACTGTCACGATCGCTATTTGTCACACTATGCACCTCGACTACAAAATGTCACAAACCCGAGCCGAGTGGCAAGTTCGCACCCGCCTAGCACAGGTGCTGAGCAAAGTGGCAGAATAACCAAGCATAGATTCTGAGGAAATGGGCGGATAAATCAAGCGAGGGTTCTGAGGTAAGGGATGGATAAACCGAGCATAGATTCTAAGGGAAAGGGCTAAAAAATCAGTAAAATATTCTGAGGAAAGAAGCAGATAAATCAAGCATAGATTCTGAGGAAATGGGCGGATAAACCGAGTAATAAATCAGTAAAATATTCTGAAGAAAGGGACCGATAAACCAAGCATAGATTATACGCTTGGGCGGGCCGTGAAGTCGGTGTCTGACTGGGTTCGCTGGTTTATTCCAGCTTACCTCCCCGGGGTTATCCGTGTCCGCCAGCCCTGCTGCCCGAACCGCCCTTCCAACTCTCCGAAATTAACCGCTCACCCTGAGACACCAGTTTTTTCCCACTACCAGTATTGCCAGAGTCTGAGTGGTTTGTGCGAAATTCTTTCTGAAGGGATTCCTAGGGGCTTGCTTTCCCTTTCAACTGTGTCATATCCATTCTACTCTGATGTCAGATCCGCTCTACTCTGATCAAATATGCTGCTTTTGTTTTATGGTGCTGCAGAAATATATGTTCTATGTTGTAAGTAAAAAATTAAATATCGAAAAAAATACTACGTCATGCTGCGGTCAGCTTTTTTATTCAGGCTAAGCGTTGTTCCAAAGTGAGCGGATACAATATGACAAAGGAACTTAAACTCTACAAATGATCATGTACATGCGACAATGGACAAAGGAGCACGTATTGGCTTTACACGCCATACGTGTCGCCACCGGGAAAAAGTGAGGGGACTAGTAATCTTTGACCTGCTGCTGGCAAGAACTTCCCCTTTGAGGACTAAAAATCTCCCCGTTTTTTTTGGGCATCCGCTTTGACTGGTTACAACACTTTTCGATTTATTTCCAATTTGGCTGAGATCTGGGAACTTTTGGATGAAAGGCGAATGTCAGCCCCTGCTTTTCAGGGGCGTAACCCATCTTTGCTTCATATTTTGACTCTTTAAGCCACTTAACGCGCGCATTGACGGGGATCTGAGCCACCTCACTTTGACTGGGGGTGGCGGGTACCCCCCCTCTGAGATCTCGAGAACCACGCTAGTTATCGAAAAACGGTAAACGGGCGTTAGGTAGCCCATCCAATTCTCCATTGAAAATATTTGAACCATTTTTTGTTGTCAGGTCACATTTAAGGTCACTAGAGATCAAAACATGCCGTCATAGGGATAACATGTAAATAAAGGTTTTCGGTCATTGCATCTGAACAAGGAAAGATAGATCAAAGCGATTTAAACTATATGAATCCTCGCAGCGAGCCAAATCGAATAATATATAATATGACCTTGATGGGTCAAATCAAGGATCTTACCTGACCTGAGGTCAGGTCAAGGTCAAATTAGGTAAAATGCATATAATTAGAACCTCAAAGACAAGGCAAATGTAATGCAATTAAAAGAGACAATCTATCACTATCCGTTACTAAGTAATTCAGTTAAAACAATTTTCCCATGTATTTCCATGGAGAGGTCATGGCTCGTACCTGACCTTAGGTGATTGATATAAAAAAATACCGGAACATATTTTAGAGAACTTGGTGAGCCCATCATGTGATATGAGTTTCAATCCGATAAGTTCACCCTGTTCCGACTTATGCTACGTTAAACTTTTTTGAGGTCAGGTCACTTGACCTGTACTGATGATCTGACCTGGGATGACCTAACCTTAAAAATTTGATAAAATTTGTAAAAATAATGAGGGAGAAGGTATACTAAGTACGGCGGCGCTACGCTCGGCCGTTTTAATGCTATCTCCGAAAAACCCGAGGAGGGCGGGTACTCGTTCCCCCGGCAATGCGCGTGTTAAACACAGAACCCGCAATTCAACAAAGCGTCAGTGGTTATACCAGAGTCACATAATTCATGTAAATGTTGAACTGAGCAATCAGACTTATTCCATCCAAGCTGACCTAATTAGCGACGTAAGCTGTCACCGTAACATACGACAGAGCCGTACGGAGACGTTCTCATCAGGCCCGTTTCAATGGCAGCCCGCTAGGTCCGCCGCGCCGCTACGGTGGCGGTGCCAGTACTGAACCACCCAGGGTGTCAGTGGAGCTGAGGTTGTGTAAGTAGCACCCAGGTACTGTGACGTCACGCTCTGAATGCTGCACGCCTCAACGCGACATCGGGAACGGTGTTGGAAGGAGAATAACATGGAATGTAGCTTCAGCTTATGTCTTTTTAGGGTTAAGGAAGCTAAATCATGGGTAGGCCCCCTATTCATTCTGAACTTTATCGAAATTCAATATATTTGCCTTCTTATTTTCCGTGCCTGCGTGCAGGTGTGTTCTGAGCTTTCTTTCGGCTGATATTATTGTTGCTGATAAAACCACAAACTTAGATCATTTGGTTGCCATCTGGAAAGATCTGGCCTGAGCGTTTTCTATTTTAAGAATGAACTCTGATGCAGTGAAACTATGCAAAGTGAGCATTGACCAAAGTATAAGGGTAACTGCGTCCGGGGAGGGGCGCGTTTAAATTTAATTGGGCGCTCTAATCACAGCAGGTCAAGTAAATAGCAGAGCAGAAATAAGCATAAGCATTTGTGCAAATAAGAGAGATTACCTTCCTAAAGTCTTGACTGCTGTGCCTGCGTGGGTTTTTGCGGTGATATTCATGCATGTATATTGACTTGTAATTAGAACATGTTTATCGCACGGAAGTGCAAACCATTTAATTGTTCAACATGTGTCGGTATAGGGCGCAATTGTCCAAATCAAATATGCCTTCTTTAGAAGTCTGCTATCAGGGAGAATCCATAGTTGTTATGTTCAAAATATATAAATACTTTCTGGTATTAAAATCACAGCTATCACTTTTCCTCTGCGACATCGATGTTCTTAATTTTCGAGTTGTTAACCCCGTTAAAATCATAAAGAGGTACTTAGTTTACTTCTAAAAGTGACTGAAATGCATTCCCCGTACGAATACTTCTGAACGCTGGGAGGAAATATTGTCTATGGGCTGAAATTTAAATATAGTACGCCAAAACAGCTTCCACTCGTGTTTTTCTCGAGAACTAGGGGGTCATTAGTCAAGGGGGAGCTATACACCCAATTTCCTTTACTATTCTTCTTCATATAGACATCCATGGGCGCCGAAAGCGGGGGTACGGGAGGATGCGTCCCCCCTCTGTTGGCTAACCAGGGGATTGGCCCCCAAAACTTTTGGTCCATCGCCATTAATTCTGTCAGGTACCGAATATGCTCAAAACTCGCATCCCCCGGTCAGCACCAACCCGGGTCCACCCCGCCCCCTGTAAAATTTCTGTGGCGGCGCCCCTGTAGACATCCACACGTAAAAGAGGGATTCTATCCAATCACGCGGTATGGATCAAAATAGTGAACTAGAATCAGCCATCAAGAACATTCCATAAACCTTTTTTATCGGGAGCACATTAAATAATTCAAACTGGAATACAAGGGTTTGTTTAAATAATTTAAGCTAAAATTCAAGAGTGTTTGTTTTTATCGAATCAGGTGTGTCCGCCTGATGCATAATCGCTGTCAAAATATAACTTCGATTGGTGGATGTGCCTGAATAGTATATTAAAATAATATCATATTTAATGTGGTAAAGGTCAGTGAGCGCGCGTATTGCTATTGAGGTATCTTGTTTTTATCTGTCCTGCTTATGGTGTGCTACGTCTTTGCAAATTAGAAATACATGCGTTACAAATTAGAATAAATGTGTTACAGATAAAGATAAGTGTTAGAGATACATGTTCTAAAAGTTTGAATACATGTGAGTGCTTCGCACCCACAGCGCGGAAGAATCTACGAATTTCCACCGTTGTATCATTGGGCTCCTCGCACATGCCACACTGGTCGACGAGCTCACTTTTCCGAGCTGTAACACGGATCAAGGAAGGGGAGTGTTACAAAAAAATCACCACCAATTTAAGAAGACTTAGATCGGAATCTTTCATCTTGATTTGTGAACATAGACATAAAGAAGTAAGGTTTTATATATTTCGGGACGCATCAATATATAAAAATATGCCAGCCTTCTATTTTGCCATGGTACGCGTACATTCCGACCCTACATACAGGGCATGGGGCGCCATTTCCGCACGTTTATAGTTCGAAAATTAGCTAGTAAATAGGCCACCATGCCGTCTTCATTGACATCACTATGATGATATTAAAAGGAAAAACTAGCTACACCATTTTCCCCAATATTATGCAAACCTTGGTTCTCTTTCTAAAATTTCATTTTGGTGGTCATGGACTTATACTCTATGTTTGTAATGTACAGGCCATGGATATACCATTCGAAATAAAAGTTGGCGTATAAATTTCAAATGTAGAAACACTTTCAGACATTACAGACGTCGGTTTGTCGCCTCGGCTTGTGTCGCTCGGGCGCAGGAAAAGCCGTTGACAATGTATGTTATGCAGACCCGTTCGACTAGCAGGCTAGTCGGGTCAGAAAAAAATATAACAGCAAAGTTGGGTCAGAAAAAATATAGCAGCAAAGTCGGGTCAGAAAAACTATACCAGCAAAACCAGCTGTCGCGGCGAGAGCTGCCAATAAACAAGACCCTAAGAATAAGAATAAGACCTTAAACCTGAGTTTAGAATGGTGGGGGAGGGGGGTGAATTAGTGAGCCTCTTAAATGAGGACAATTTTTTCGTCCATCATTTCATTTCATTCCATTGAATTCCGTCCGTTTTTTCTAAATTCGTTAGAGGGGCATTCTAGGACAAAACGACCAAAAATTTTAATTTGACACCACCATGTCTAGAAAAAATCTGAAACTTTGTCTCCGGGGTAGTTTTGGGCCAGAAACACGCCTGTGAGAATCTAACCCCCTCCGACCAACGGTGACCGAGTTATAGCCCGAGGCATTTTCGGGAGGTCACCTTGTAGACTCATCTTTGATGCTTCATAAGTGACAAACGCATGGCCTGATTAACAAGTGTTGTATATCATTGAACTCGTCTTGAACCAAACATTATTTTGAAACAAGAAAATTTTGAAATTAAAAATTTAATTTTATTACGTTTGACCTTTTCTTTTGTGACCTAGCTTGACCTGTTCTCAGTTGAAATTGCCCCTTTTGACACCTCAAAAATTTTTCTTCATAAATTATCTTTTGATGGAAAAATTTAAAAATGTGTTCTTGCTATAAATTCCAAATTTTTAGCACCTAAGGTAGGTATGCAGACGGTTTTGTACCATTGCATGAGTGCAGCCTTATGTTTAACACCGTAAACAAAGCGGTTGCTTTTGGAATGGGCTGCTTGCAATGATATCGCATTGTCTTTATGAAATTTGCATCGTGCAAGTGCCAGAGTTTATGAGAATTAACCCGCGCCCACACAAGGGGGGGCAACAGGCCTCCTCAGGTTTCCACAGGTAGTAAAATAACACTATCGCGCAGCGGCACCGTACTTCATCTACCTCTAACCCGACAATTTTGCAACTTCTGGCAAAATAATTAAAGTCAACTGGCAGCTGGTACATACCGTAAATACCGTACGTCAGCTGGCAACTAACTGGTGACAGGGTGACCTGAGGTAGGCGGCCATCCTTATGCTTTGTGGGACGTTCAACTTTGGGTCCTTAATTAACCCTTCATCGTAGGAGTTACTCGTTTGGGTGGTGGGGTCGGGGTCTCTGTGAAAAGGTCCTTGATGACTTTAGTGAGACTCCGACTCCTAAAACTGAACGGGCAACAACTTGGAAACGATTTATAAAATCGAAAAATAACAGCCAATAAAAGTGATAGATAACGAGCCATTGTTTCGAGGAAAGACGAGGGCAAATGAACTTATCAGTGCCTTGAAAGCTTAAACGAAAATTTACGAAAGATGTTGCAAATTTATCAATAATTGAAATAAGTATAACTTATCCCATAAGCACCACTAACTCACACAATTATGTTGTTCCCGGAGATGGGAAATCATATCAATACAAGGCATCCCAGTGCATCACAGCACACCTTTGAGAGGATTCATACAATGTAAAAAAACGTGCCTGAAAGGCTTTCATTCCCAGGGGGTAATTTAAATCTGCTCATATATGGGGGAAAATGTTGTCCTGAAATCATATCGCATTCGACTTGGTCACTTGAACAGATTGCCTCACATGATATTTTTAAAAGGTGATCATTTCATAGCCGACACGGATCACAGTTCAAACGCCACTTCGAAAGGCTTTTGATTGGTGTTTTTTAATGATTAGGGGTGGCAAATTTCAAACAATATCGAGAGCCACTACGTGAAAATAAATAGCAAGATGTATGTATGTATGTATATTTTAACAAGTATTCACATCTGCATCAACAAAAACAGGCAATTGGTGAAAAAGCACCTAAGTGCTTAAACAAATCACCGCTTGCACGAAAAAAAGCGAAACATCGAAACCACCGCCGAGTCTGCGGCCACCCGCACTTGCAGCCCTCATTCAAAAAAAAATCGTCACTCCAGCAAGACCCCCGCCCGCCGCCGCCGCGCCGCCGCCACCATACTAGGCAAACCGCTTGGTTGCTCTGATGAACTTTTGAAAGCTGCGTGCTGCTCGTTCTTTTTCTTTTCCGTGAGGTTTGAACCGTGCAATATTACCCCAAGTTTGATTGATTGATTTAATAAACTAAAGTTGACTTCGACAATGTTTGATAATGATTGAAATAGAACAGCTATTTCAATGCTTTACGCCAATGTATCATGTGTTTACCCCTCTCACATGTCGGTGGAACTGTATTGAACCAAGCAGTAGTATTTGGAATGAAAAAGAACATTCAAAGGATGTTTTACCACTTTTACCACTGCTTCCACGTTTCATTGGAGGTGGTCGGGCACCCACAGATAGATATAATTCCACACTCCTGGTGCCTTGTATACTCATTGAAGAATAAGGGAAGACTTCAACTCTGACACTGACTTTTTCCTGCACAAAGGCATTCATTCACCTGCAAAGATGGCCGTTAGATGACTCATTACTTAAGCACATAATTTATACCAGTATGTTTAACCCGCGCCCCACCGGGGGTCCAGCGCCACCTTCGCCCCACCGGGGGCCATCGATGGCCCCCCCTCTAACTCCGAAAATATGGGCGTTAGCGCAAATCTGCAAAATGCAATAGAAAGCTCGTGTGAATTCAGTAAGAAATTACTTCACATGTTTTAGTGCTCAGGTCAATGGTTTGACCTCCAGAGGTCAAATTAGGTCAAGATCGGCTATTTTCACTCAAATATGCAATGCTTAAGCAAACTGGGCATAACTCTTATGCCATTAGAGCTATTGAGGTCTGGTAAAGTACATTTGATAGGAAATTGTCAGTACTTTTCCCGCTATGTGAAACGTAAAGATCTCCCGCTAGTGGTTTGACCTCCAGAGGTCACCTCGTGACCTAAGATGACCTGAGGTCACGAAAGGTCAGAAAGTGACCTTGCCGTATATCAAATGAAAGCCAATGACAAGACAAACACGATGGTGTTTGGTTCAGCGCTCTAGCTTATACAGGTCAAAAGTTATTGTCAAAATACTGTTTTTGACCCCTGGTGACCTTGGATGACCTTGGAGAGGTCAAGGGGCAAATATGGCCCCTGGAATCCGTGAAAGGGTGTCCAAGAATGCTTTTCTGATCAGGCTGAGTATTTTCAATCGCTTTTGTGACTTTTAGATCATAAGACAGCATTTCCCCATGTTTTTTTCAATGGGAGAGGTCACCTCGTGACCTGACCTCAGGGCACGAAATCGAAAAATCCCGGATATATACCTTGTAGACCCTGGAAGGGCTATAAAGTGTAGGAAGTTTCAAATCGATCGGCTTTGAAATGTAGCTCTTACAGAACCCTAAAGTTGAAGTGAGGTGACCTTGGTTGACCTCGTCTGGTGACCTGACCTTGGGTGACCCGGGGTAAAAATTTCAGAGATGGTGGCAAAATGATGCAGTGAGAGGTAAAGCCCTCAACCGCGGTGCTGCGCCTCTTTGTTTTTCTGCTATCCCGGAAAAACCTTAGGGGGGCCATCGATGCCCCCGGTGGGGCGAGGGTTAATATCAAATTTGCATTGGACATTTGCCATGGCTAAATTTGGGACCATTCACGCAGCACCCATAAAAGAAAGCCTACTTGCACAGCAGGGCACTGTTTGGTTCAAACATAGGTATGCGAAATCCGAACCTCTCTTCCTTTGTTTGTAGAGATTTCATGAACAGTGATGGATGTCTTACTTGCCGCTGGTACTCTAAGAAGCTTTTAATTCATTTTTTTCATAATCGCACTGGTGAACAGACTTTGGAGCTGTCTGGCAACATTGGCTATGCTTGATTATGGAATTTACAAGAACTCAATCGTGCTGAAAATGTATGCGTAAGAAAAGCATGCGCACCTTTGGCATCACGTATTTGATCTTTCATTGGACTTCTTAAACTATCGTGATATGTTGCCGGTTTGGCCGTGCTCTCGATAAAGTCGCAGGCGTCCTTGCTGTGAGACATAGTGAAAACGCTTCATTGACATAATTGAATTTGGTTTCGATATAACTTTTGCACTAGAACTAAAACTTTCAATTGCTTTAAAATCGTGTGCCTGACGGTACCATTTGATGAAGTTAAATATATTTTTGCATTGTGCAGCACAGCTCTCCTTCAGATGTACATTCTTCAGTCATTCCTCTCGCTTTCATGCTCCAGGCATAAGTTCTGAAAAAACACGAGCCTTTGCAGTGCTGTGTCTGGGGACACCTGATATCACACAGGCTCTATGGCCTAATTGTTGGTTATCTCTCCGGTTCAGTAAACCATGTAGAATGAACAGTGCACCGGGAGCGACGGCGCTAAATAGCCCATTTTAATATCTACCGACAATGTTACATACAATCGCTTGGTCGGGTCACCTTTGAGGTCGCTGTAATAGCTGACAGAGCAGAGCCGTAGAGAAATTGTCAGCACCATTGGAATGTTCTTGTCGAGTCCGATAGGATTATATGTCTTATAATCTTATCTAGCCAAATTTCAAAATTAACCTGCTTTGATTTAGAGTCGGGCTTAGGTCTGTATGGTAAAAACAATATTAATCAAACTGCAGTGGTAGGTCAGAATGACAACATAAAAATAAAACCTCCACCGCAATTCTCGACAATTTTCAATTCTCGCAGGTTATCGAAATTTGCAAATTGCCCCATGCATTTCTAATGGAAAGAGCATGGCCCTGACTTTGTCCCAGGTCATCGATATGGAAATCCTGCTACGAATAATTATCTTATTCGATGACCTTACTTTATTCTTATGCACATCAACAAAGTTTTACTATTTGACCGTTCTCTAACTTAATCCAGAAGCTGCAAAAATGTCGGGTTAGAGGTAGATGAAGTACGGTGGCGCTGCGCGATAGTTTTTTTTTTACTGCCTGTGGAAACCCGAGGAGGCCTGTTGCCCCCCCTCGTGTGGGCGCAGATTAATTCTCATAAACTCTGACACTTGCACGATGAAACTTTCATAAAGACAATGCAATATCATTGCAAGCAACCCATTCCAAAAGCAACCACTTTGTTTGCGGTGTTAAACATAAGGCTGCAATCATGCAGTAGTCAAAAATCGTCTGCATAAAATTTGAAAAAAAAACATAAAAAACCTTAGGTGCTAAAAATTTCGAATTTATAGCAAGAATGCATTTTTTTTATCAAAAGATAATTTATGAATAAAAATTTTTGAGGTGTCAAAAAGGGCAATTTCAACTGAGAACAGGTCAAGCTAGGTCACAAAAGAAAAGGTCAAACGGAATAAAAGTAAAAAAATTTTATATTTTAAAATTTTCTTTTTCAAAATAATGAATGGTTCCAGACGAGTTCATTGATATACAACACTTGTTAATCAGGCAATGCGTTTTTGAGTTATGAAGCATCAAAGATGAGTCTACAAAGTGACCTTCCGAAAATGCCTCGGGCTATAACTCGGTCACCGTTGGTCGGAGGGGGCTAAGATTCTCACAGGCGTGTTTCTGGGCCAAAAATACCCTGGAGACAAAGTTTCAGATTTTTACTAGACATGGTGGTGTCAAGCCTTGGTCGATCTGTCCTGGAATCCCCCTAGAATGGAGTGCAATCGTTGTTATCCCTATCGCACGAGTTGGCACCAATCGCACATGGCAATGGGCTTCAGTCCTTAATTAAAACGCCCGTACTTGTCGCCTCTCTTAGCATTAGCGGTCCTCTGTTTTCTTCGAAGGCAATATGCCAGGAATTGCTCCCGTTCCTTCCATGCTACATACGGTATAAAGAACAATTTTAGTTTTTGAACCAATACCGACCAGCCTTTCTCGTTCAACGCTAACAGATGTGAAGTTCCGACCTCCGGTCTGTATTAGCATGACAAAGTACACGGACCAGACCTGCGGTCGTCTGTCGCTCTGTCCCAGCATACCCTCGACACTGTCCATCGCTGTCCCAAACACACTCACAAGCCACAGTTGGGCAGACAATAGAAGTGTACAAAGGACCAGTCCGTTCACTCTGGTTCAACAAAACCCAACAAAGGTGCGGAGACAGTGGTGAAAGGCCGCTGCCCTTCCATGCGTGTTTATTCCGTCGGCCCAGTGCCTCTGGTGAAAGTGGATCTGTTCCCGGTTCAACACTTTGATGCCAATGAGATTATACAATCATCTTGGAATAAGTAACAGATGCATCGCCTCAGATAGATATACGGTGTTACCTCACAGGTACTGTTTTGGCGACAAGCGAAGGTGAAGGGTGGGAGTGTAGATGGGGGCTGCAGATAGTGTTACGAAACGCTGCGAATTGAATAGGAGACAACCGATGTACGTAAGCAGCTGAGGAGACCTCGGTGATGTGCGATTACAGAGCCGACACTCAGCAAAGAACGGAGGAGCTGGTACCCAAACGCTCAGATTGAACGACTAACCAGTTACTGCACAGTCACTCGGAGGCTGAGTATATTCATACCGTAGTGAGGTCGGGATAAAACAGATGGGAGCCTTTCTAATTCGGCGTCAGGGCCCTGGAGTAACTTCATTCCTGATTTGATCTCGCTCAGCTAGGGCTGTGGAGTCTGCCGAGAAGATTAAGCTGGCTGGGGCGAAAAATATCGACCATATATTTAATTGCCTGGAAGCTGAAGTCGCTTAACATAACCAACTAGCCCTGAAAACAGGAAGCCAGGATTATCAAAGTACCTGCTTCATGGCTTTGATGAAGATCGAGAAACAGTTGCATGACTCAAAATATAATCATTTTGTTAACAGCCACAACCAGGTACATGGCATCATGCCTTCATCGTCGACTAGTGGTCTATGGAAATGACTACATGAAAATATGAGTAGTTCAGTTTATTAAGGTTAAATTTGAAGCTTTGCCTTGAATTAATAATGTGTTGTCCTTCTTTAATAACTTACACCACGCAAATTTGATTTCAGTCCTTTTGTATAGTTCCATTAATTATAGAAATTAAGCTTCTGGGTTCTGGCTTAGGCTAGATTCTGGAATCCAAGAAAATGTGCACTGGCAGCTTTCTAAGAGAAATGTTTTCTCGGAGTTGATGTCCAAAAGAATACTGAGTCGCCTCCGATTTCAAGCGTTGTTTTAGGCATTTATGCATTGCATAACAGAATTCTCCTCAGTCCTTAGTATTTGCTTGTAAATTTTCTGCAGGTAAGCACACCCCGATTTAGTCTCGGAAGACACCGGGAATATATTTCAGGCGGAAATTTTACCTGGAGACGCTACTGGAGTCGACAACTGCCTCCGCAGCCCTACCTCTATTGGCTTCTAACGGATTCTTTCTGTGGGCTGGGATCGACTTTAGTCGCCCTCGAGCACGACTGAGTCCAGTCGGTTTGTCGCATGATTGTTATGCCACAGTGTTTGTTGTATGGATCTGCAGCACCCTTTGCTCCAGGCACATTCAGGTCTCCCCAGATCGAAATGTTTATGTAGGAATGATTCAGTGCGAACTCCATCCCCTCGTTCCGAATCGGATTCATGAACTGATTTAACCAAATGGAATTATAAAATAAGGGTAAATAGAATAGCATCTTTCTTATCAGAGTGATAGGAATCACATTGGATCGCTGTTCACATCGATATCATCGAGTCGGGCTGAACTACATATGCTTATGCCATTTGATTTTCTCGGAAGGTTCTCGTACTTGGCACTGTCCTGACGTGCCAGCAATATTGCGAGGTGGTCTGCCGATTAACAACACTTTAACGTTGTGACGATAAATACGTGAACAAAATTGCTGGTGGCACGCTGGGCCAGATGAAAGCTCTTTTAAACAAGCGAGAACAGAGACAAACCAATTCAGGTGAACACTTGAGCACGGGACTGAAAACGGTTGATATGTGTTTTTTTCATAGCGCGCGTCTTTGGTTGGATTAGCCTTGGAAGCTGCTGCTGACTCGCAATTCTTCATGTGGCGTTTCTGACCTCAATGCCAAGGGATATTTGTCGCCGCCATGGCCCCGTTCTCACCAAAAAGATACAATGGATGGCATAACAATGACACAGTGCCTCTGTGTCGAAACGGTAACTTGTATCTAATTTGATTTTTTGCAATTATACCAGGCCTATAATGCGGCTATTTCAAGGTCCTATACTATATTGCGTGATCCATGCCTCCCATGGAGACGGTCTTGGCTTTGTCCAAGTTCGTTATTAGTAAAATTACCTGCTACTAACTTTTACCTCTTTTACCAAGCTATCGATAGGATATTCAGCAAAAAGGTGCAAACCTAGCTGTTTCTGAGCATACATGCTGACACGTTTCCTAACACTGGTGTTCTCTTTTTTTAAATTTCGTCGGCACATTTCATACAGACTCCTGAATATAGGAAACAATCAAAGGCTGGCTATAATAACTGGTGTACTTGTTCTAAAATTATTCTTTATTTTCTCATTTTGTGTGGCTAGCCTAGAAGCCTGATGATAGGCGAATATTGACCCTATTCTTACCATGCTCCCGGTTACCCCTATTCATGTCAGGAGGGGGTCGATGCACCACCACCCATCCCTAAGTTCTCAAAGTTTACCTGACCGATTTCAAAAATTCAAAGTGGGTTTCATTTGTCTCAGGCTGAAGTCTGTGTTAAGAACAAATACAATTCTGAAATTTTGAGAATATTGGCCAGTGGCGTGCAAAGTATGCATTTTAGTTTTTTTCTAGATTCACTGTAACTTTTCGCCCTTTCGCTTGATTTTCACAAAACTAGTCCATGTTGACAGAGAATTCAAGCAAATTTCTTATATCTTTCAGTTTTGCAAAAATTCAAAATCAAATGGCGGTTCCTATGAACGAGATTTATGATGAAGTACCTATTCATATAGTTTACCAGTTTTTCCTTGCAAAAATTAGATACTGCTCGACATCTATGACATCGAAACAAATGGTATACCTACTGCCAGAAAATAATAATTTATCCCCCGAAATGAATTCCTGAATCCACCACTCTCCCACCCCTTTCCCCTCCCCCCACTCCTGCCAAGAATAAAGGAAACCTGCAGTGGGGTAAAAGGGGAATATTTGACATATTTGGAACGTGTTTTTATTTCAGTTTACGAATTACAGCTACTCCTGAAAGATGTCATATTATTGATGTATACAATAAATTTTATAATAAATTGTATCATGTATAATCTAATTGTACATAATAAGTTTTAAAGATTCCAAGATATATACTAAGTTTCAAAGTTTCACCTATATGCTGACAGATGATTGCATGAAATTTTGTAGATAAAGGATATACGCGGGCTTCCAAGGAAGAACTTAGCGCTGTGCAGAAAATACTTAGTCTGACAGCTTACTGAAGGGAGGAGGAGCTGAAAGAGAAACCCTCAATATCTTGCAGTTTTTCATGTAAGATTGTTGGGAATGTATAAATTATCTCCCGAACGACACAGTGAAGCCATACTCTTAGAAGGGAAAACCTGCTCGCACGAACTACCATAGTCCTGATTTAAGAGGGAAATGTTGCAATGGCTTTACAGGGCAAGTGGGGAACAAGTGGGTGTTGTAGATAATTGAAACGCATAGAGGGCTTGAAATCATCAGGGCCGATACAGTTGAATTTTCTGTGACCTCCTGAACTGTGAGATGTAAGTAAGTCCTCATTAAGTTTTCATTATATTTTTTGCGCCTCGACTCTGTGCGGAACCCCGAATCGAGCCATGCAAGTACACACAGGTACGTCTAATTTTCAGCCGGCTCCTTCCTGATTGGTAGGTATTGGGCCGCAATCGCTTTTTTGCAAATATCTCTCGAGTGATGGTCCCCGGCGATACCATTGTTGCCTCACATGCTGCGTTTTAACCGCATGCATGAACTGACGTACAAAATACTTTATCAGGTCCAAAATTCAGAGGTCATGAAGAAAAGGCACAAAAAACCATCGGGATATGCGAAAGTAGTTTTTTCCATAACTTACCAAATGTTCGTCCCATTCAGTTCGCAGGGTCCCATTTTTAACCCGCGCACCACCGGGGGTCCAGCGCCACCTTCACCCCACCGGGGGCCATCGATGGCCCCCCTCTAACTCCGAAAATATGGGCGTTAGCGCAAATCTGCAAAGTGCAATAGAAAGCTCGCGTGAAATTCAGTAAGAAATTACTTAACATGTTTTAGTGCTCAGGTCAATGGTTTGACCTCCAGAGGTCAAATTAGGTCAAGATCGGCTATTTTCACTCAAATATGCAATGCTTAAGCAAACTGGGCATAACTCTTATGCCATTAGAGCTATTGAGATCTGGTAAAGTACATTTGATAGGAAATTGTCAGTCCTTTTTCCGGTATGTGAAAAGTAAAGACCTCCCGCCAGTGGTTTGACCTCCAGAGGTCACCTCGTGACCCTAAGATGACCTGAGGTCACGAAAGGTCAAAAAGTGACCTTGCCGTATATCAAATGGAAAGCCAGGGACAAGACAAACACGATGGTGTTTGTTTCAGCGCTCTAGCTTAATTAGGTCAAAAGTTATTGTCAAAATACTGTTTTTGACCCCTGGTGACCTTGGATGACCTTGGAGAGGTCAAAGGGCAAATATGGCCCCTGGAATCCGTGAAAGGGTGTTTAAGAACGCTTTTCTGATCAAGCTGAGCATTTTCAATCGCTTTTGTGACTTTTAGATCATAAGACAGCTTTTCCCCATGCTTTTCCAATGGGAGAGGTCACCTCGTGACCTGACCTCAGGGCACGAAATCGAAAAATCCTGGATATACACGTTGTAGACCCTAGAAGGGTCATGAAGTGTAGGAAGTTTCAAATTGATCGACTTCGAAATGTAGCTCTTACAGAGCTCTAAAGTTGAAGTGAGGTGACCTTGGTTGACCTCGTCTGGTGACTTGACCTTGGGTGACCCGGGGTAAAAATTTCAGGGATGGTGGGAAAATGATGCAGTGAGAGGTAGAGCCCTCAACCACGGCGCTGCGCCTCTTCGTTTTTCTGCTATCCCGGAAACACCTTAGGGGGCCATCGATGCCCCCCGGTGGGGCGAGGGTTAAAGAGCTCGTCAAAATATGCTACTAGAGACGTAATATTTAATGAAAAGCTTAATCGCTTTTAAGATATTTCTTAAAACAACTGAGCCTGATGGCTACCAATCAGTGTAGGAACCGGCTGTGCCTATTACTTAAAGGTTTTGTGTGTCCAGAATCTCGTTCCGGTGCGTGCAAGCCCAAAATGCACCCAGCAAGGCAGAAATTGATCCTGCCACTGATCCCGACACAGAAAGGATGACTTTGAAGGCAGGAAAACCAACAGAGACTGACCGATACGGAATGTAAGTGACTGGCGATGCCGCTGGCGGAGCCGGTGGGGAAATGTGCGGCTTTAACATATTATACCGTAGAACAACAGAGCCTGCTCATGGTGTGAGATATATATTCATCCAAAATGTTTAGGATTCGTGAGTTTATCAATGCTTTTGAGCTCATTTTTGATGCGCTACTTGACTCTCATGAAATATCTGCAGCTACCTTTGGTATAACTAAGAGCATTAACTCATCAACCAGCGTGATTCGATTTTCTGTGGTTTCCCCAAAGTTATGGCTCAAACCCAGTTGGCCCTGGAAAAATCTCGGCCAGGAAAATGTAAAATGCTTTATAAAATTATTTTAATATTCTATATCTAAATTTCGTTTCCAGTCGCGCTAACTTAGCACCAGTACAACCAAGCCTTCAAACTTAGGTATTTTATCAACCAAAGTAACCCGCTGCCTAGTCATTATCGCTCTCCAGGGAAGTTGAATTGCTCTCGGAAGATCAGAACCTGTGAAGAAATGGCTGCTGTGTGAATAGATGCTCAGAGTACGGATTATTTCTCACAATTCATACTACTGGATGGCCAAAAGAGCTCGAGGTCTGGGGCCTGCTCCATATCTGAAGCAGAAGAAACGTAGCGTGGCATATGCCTAAATATACGAGCACGAGCCTCTGCGCAAGCTGTGCATGAACTCACTCTTATGCATAAACATACTGTCAGTTGTGACGTATGTCTGCCGCACCAGAGGCAGCTTTGTTATCGCTAATCAGTGAGTGCGGGATCTCGCCTGATCGCTCCTTCCCACCGGGCGTCCGCCGTTTCCCACGCCTTGTCACCGCATCACAAACCACAAGCACGTGCTCGGGACACGCCTGGCCGTGGGCCCGGCACGTGTCAGCGGTCCCACGCCGTCATCCAGCGTCGTGAGAGCAGCCCGGTGACTCCGTGAGTGCGACTAGAGCAGGTTGTGAGGAGCAGCGCGTGACGTCGCTGCGGTTACGGCACGCCGACGCTGAGGTGCGGCGAAATCGGCGGCGAGAGCGACGCGGCGTACGGCGGCGTTACGCACGCTGCCGCTCCGCAAACCAGCCGCCGTGAAGTATAGCCCGCGCGGTAATCTAACGCGATTCCAGAGCCATGCTATTGACGCTGATCCTGATGAAGTTGTTCCACGCAGAGGCATCGGAGAGGTCTGGTGAGGCTAGTTGGCGTAATTTTGCTCGGGTAGTTGTAGCTGTCACTTATGAAAAAGTGGAATTTCACCACTTACTTTGGAGGTAATTGAAAATGTTAGCGCCTTTCGGTCGCTAATCCCACGGTGTTAGTGTGTGGTATGGCTGAGGGAGATCGTGGACTCATGGACTGCGATATATGCAGATGCTTTCTTGCAACGTTATCAATTTTGAGCTAATCAATCAGTTAGATTTAGGGCCGTCTCAGTTCCAGCTGCAGGGCTGGTATAGGCTCATTGATCATAGTCTCTTCAGCAAAAGTAGCAGAACAAGTTTGTGCATATATGCAATGTTTTTAATATTTTTGTTATTGTTCAATACATACTCAAATGATCAAGATGGGTAATACATACCCATAGAGGTGGCTACACTCATAGATGGTTTTGATATCAGAAGTACGGCGGATTTCTCTTCCCAGCTTTCCGTGCAGCGTTTATTGCTTTTGATTTCGCTTATGTTACTTTGCACGGGAATGTCAGACTTCTTATTAAGGATAAGGTCTTTTTGTGTTTGGACGATAAATATGCCCGTCTTGATTTATCCTTTCAATTATATTTGAGAGGCAATGATCACGTGACCAAGCTACTCTCTACTACCTAACCACATGGAAACCGGACATTTTATTGACATAACATAAAATATGATAATGTTTAAATTCTGGCATATGAAAGCCATTGGAAAAAGAAAAATCTAAAGACAGTATATTTATCGTTAAAACACGAAAAAAACGCTGGCTAATACGAATGATAGCCTGCCTAGGACAGAAACAGATCACGTACTACGACTTCCATAACTGCCTGCACCAGATCATATTTTCTAAATGTACCCGGTGTTGCACATTTTATTTATGTTAATTTACTTGTCATATCCGGTTTCACTGTACTTCACGCATAGATATGATAGCGTATTCTGATGTATGGTATTGTATGCGTGTGATCTTACCATGCTTGCTTATCTTAATATGTGTAATTTTGATTCTGATTAACAATCCTAATAACTACGAAACCCATTATTTTGTTTGTAAGAGGAGATAGAGTTTAACACGAGCGAATGCAGACATTCTTAAATCTGTTGAAAACGCGTAGGACGGCAATCGTGATTTAGAACATCAAGTATTGAATTTCATAATTTTCACATTGGCTTAACCATTGAATTACTTCAATCATTTATACATTTACTGTAAACAGTTTGCATTCCAAGCTTGATGCGACTGAACGTGCTACTTGTCTATGTCTGTTTAGTGGTTTTGAATTTGATTGTTATTGCTTTTTGCATATTTGGGCTCCTGATGAAGCTGTTAAAGTGAAACATGGGGCAAATCAGTGATTACATGGTTAAACTAGTCTTACAATTCCAACGTAAATTGGCCTTCACCTACGGGTATATCAATCTGTTCCAACCTAAACATGCTAAACCGGTTTATTTTCAGACCAAACGCTGGCTGGGCTCTTAATTTACCATCGCTGACGAAGATTGTCATAGGACGTCCGGAAGCTGAGGGAAATACATCCGATACATCCATCCGATCTCCCGAACGTGATCAAAACAAACTGCCTTGTTTTTGCGGACGACGTAAAATTGTACAGCCAAATTATCTCTTTGGAGGACATTGAGCGGCTTCAGGGAGACCTGAATGCTCTCACACAATGGTCCCATGATTGGAAACTCAACTAAATCCTTTGAAATGCAAAGCATTCTCAATTACTCTGAAACGGAACCCCATTCTGGCCACCTACAAAATTCAAAACACTGCTCTGGACCGGGTAGATTCTATCCGGGACCTCGGGGTATGGCTGGACACCAAATTAACCTTCGCCGACCACATCAACAACACGGTAACTAGAGCAAACAGAGCTCTGGGCGTGATGATTAGAACCCTCAATCTTGCCATACAGGGGAAGAACTGTCACCAGAACCTCTCCTGGCAGCGTATTTTGGCAACGTTCGGGCAATTCTAGAATAAGGTTGCGTGATTTGGGGGTGCTGCCCAAACAAACCTTGAAAGACTTGAAAGGGTTCAACATAAATTCCTTATCTGGCTCGCTTCCACTACTCGTACATTAACAACGTCTTTGGCATACTCAGACCTTTTGGCGACTTTTAACATAACCAGCCTTTCAAACAGGAGGTATCAGTACGATGTACTTTTCGTTCACAAAATTCTAGCCGGGAAGGTGGACTCTGCTCTCTTGCTCGGGACATCCCCCTTCACGTCCCCGCGCGACCCACTCGGAATATGAACGGTACTTTGCTCCACGTTCCCTTCGCCAGGGTGGATACGGTTAAAAGAGGTGTATTTTGTCGAGCGGCTGGTGCTATGAACTCTTTCTTAACCGTGTGTCAAAATTCAGATGTATTCATTTCAACATTTTGTCAGTTCAGATCTCAAGTCCGCGTGTATATAAAAGTCTGTAGTGATCTCCCCTTGTTTTCTTAGGACGTTTTATTTGTATTTAGTGCGTATGTGGATCATTGTATCCTGTATAAGCTGAGTGTTCGATCGTCGTTCGTGTTTGATCAAGACATGAGCTGTAATTGGGGGCAGCCTGTTGCTCATGACACAAATAAACAATAAACAATAAAACGATATTTGGCTGGTAGTTTGACAAATGCTCGACAAACTTAGCAATTCATTGTTTGATATCATACTAAGTTAGGGAGCAGGTGCACACCTCTTATTTGACAGGTTTTGTGTGTCATTAAGCCCTAAGAGGATTTTGAATTCCTAAAACTATTTACCTAACTACATCATAATTTGAGAGCAAGTAAAATACATAAGCCTGAACACATCCATACCCTGAACACATGTAGCCTCGCAGATGAAAATTGGTCAACCCATGTTTCACTAATTCCAAATAATCAAAGATGTCGGGCTTCGCAACACATCTGCAAAATAAAATATAATTTACGGGATTTTCCTTCATATTTTTTCCATCAGGACAACTTTCACAGGCCCCATCAACTTAGTATGCATCGAGTGGAAACATGTTTCATTATATGTGGGTGAAAATTAACGGGATGCTGCAATTCCGTTGCCAGTATCAATATTTTTCTGGTATTATATTACCAAAGACAATGAACTAGCGTTTTAAGTTTCAAAATACTGTTAAAACTAAGCCAAGCAAGGGTCGTATATGTTTTATTGGAGCTCAAGTCAGTTCGTCTCTCGGGAAGATAGAGCATTAGACCAGAAACGCTACTTTGGCAATAAGCGCGCATGCTATCAAGGAGAAAGTGTTGAATTCGCTGAGTTATCTGGTAATCAGTGCTGGGCTGTGATTCGAAAGCAAAAGCTCATGGGGCGTTCGCGGAGCACGTGGAGTTGAATAGCAAAGAGTGTCATGAAATGGAGTATACGTAATAGTGATGGCAATCATCTACCAGAGTGTCTACCGTTGGACACAGTTTCGCCTTACAGAGAGACGGCTGACGCGGCCATTATCTTAGACCTGCAAACTCTGAAGATTTCCGGATGAAGACATTTATGGAAGTAAAGCTGGAAGAGCCAAGAAAACGCGCACCTGGCTACAGAGCCCATCGGCTGAGAAATACTGCGACAAAGTCGAACTGGGATCGAATGCGTCATGGTCCAAAATAATGTGAGCAGCACCCAGAATACAGTATTTTTGCCTCAGAAAATCAGAGCGCTGGTAGCTCGGCCTTCCCCTTCTGTTTCAGCTGTCATTTTTGTTGTAGGAGAAAACAGTGCGGTTCACGGGGCGGCGGCCCCCAGCGAGGGTCACGCTGTCACGACCGACGGCTCCGTTCAGACCTGGTGCTGCTCTGCCCTGCCGTGATTTAACATGATCGGCCTGACGGCGCATTAGAAAGCCGGACGTTTCGGTGAGGTGTTGGTTTTAATGGGTCTGGAGTGAGTGCGCCGGCCTCGGTGCGTGCACCAGGCAGTCACCGATGCACAGCGTTACACAACCGGTTACCCCGTGTCGGGCACGGTGTTAAAGCAATGGGTACCCGAGCGTCGAGGGTGGCGACTGGCCAGTCACCGTGGCGGCCCTACAGTACCTCTAAACAAATATTGCGAAACAGTACAGTCAAACACTCCCAAAGGAAATTATGTCATCTTTGTAGGTACGATGAGTCTACACTAATCAAGATTTCTTTCGTTACCAGACGCGGATAATTGATAGACGTAGGGTAGAGGGTGGTAAGACGGGCATAGTTGTGTTTGAGACTATGTGTCTCACTCACTTTTCATATAACGGTGATGAGATTTCGCTTGTAGCTTCAGCAAACATTTATTTGACTCTGCGCTTAAAGATACTAGGATCTGTGCTTATTCCTTTAAGCAGTAACGTTTACCGTAGAATGCTGCAAAAGTCCGTCTTACCCCAACAGGTGGGGTAAGACGGGCTTTTTGAAAATATTTCATCATATGCTAGAAATTTTTGACCAAAACCATACCATATGGAGCAAAAATGGGGTCTGAAACATTTTGCAAAGCCTTGTTTCGATAACACAGCCGGCAGACAATTATTTTGCGGAAATTCCATAAAATGATAATTTTTTCAGTGGATTCAAACAATCAATAATTTACATCTCCTAATCCGGTTTGCAGGACCTTCTGGGACTGATTCCTTTTAATCATGTAAAAAGAGCAGCGATAAATATTATATACTTTATGGTAATATAATATTTCCTTTCATGCCCGTCTTGTCCCATATCAATATTCCAGAAAATTTATTGTTGACGATCATCATGCAAGGGTAATATAAAACTTCAATCACCTAATGCATGTTAACGCTCTCCCCTGACAGATTTTGCATATTTGACTTTCAAAATATGACCAGACACTGACAGAATACTACAAACAAAACTACTATCAATGGCAGATTGAGCCATCAATATTGTTTTCCCAAAATTTTGGAAAAAGAATAAAGGTTAGGAATTAGTTTTTCTTTGGCTCATGATCAGGCATCCAAACACACACTTATGCAATTAATGGGATATCTATACTATTGTTGGTTTGGTCCACAGAGCCTGTGCCTGTCTTACCTACCATGCCTGTATGACCACCCTCTCTCCTAGTCTTTCAGTTTCTGGAGCGTTCTTGCAGTTCTGGCGACCTCGGAAAATGGCTTCAGGAGCCCTCACCTCATTGTCACAGAAAACTCCTTGATGATATTTTCGGGACATGTGTGTCCCAGATCGTCGACTTGCGTTGGTGGGTCAAACTTTTGCCTGGGCTCTCAGATGGATGTTTTATAACATTGTAAGGCACGAAGGCATTGCCACGGATGGTGTAATTTTTTAGGGTTTATCTATGCACCAACTGCAAGGGTTATATGGCGTCACCAGCTTCTTCCCTGTTGGAAAGGTTTCTGGCAGGTCAAATGTATCCGTGCCCCAAGAATCCGCCGGCCCCCAAACCCGTGTCAGTCGCGTGGAAAACGGGCACACTTAACACTACTGTACCAACTTTTTTCTTTTTTATTTATGGAGTATTTATTTGAAAAAAACACAGATGAAATGTATTAAAAGCTGCAACATTCGTGACAATCCACGGCCAGATATGCTGTAGCTAAAAATGGACAAGATTAGGCAAAATTTTTCACGTTGTAACATAGCATGTATGCTGATGCCTCTTTCACTTTCTCGGCTCGTACTTCCTTGACAGAGGCGTCATTGATGTGGAACCATCGAGCCTCCGGCTGGTTTCGGCAGAAGACAGTGTAGTGGCCGGTTTGGGCGCTGCCGTGGTGTTCTATCACTGCGTACAAGTCGTATACGAGGCCGCTAGATATCTGCGGGGGCCCGATGGCCATCCAGCGGAGGTCCAGGTCGCTGAGAGGGAAGGAGACATGATGGTGTGCCTTAAGCAATGTTCTGCCGCTGTATGTAAGTCGTTTAAAGTGTATTATTAACACTGGTGGCAGTCGCCAGATGCCAAGCTTCTTGCAGGCATCATGTTCTTGCTGACAATTTGGGCACTTCCAACCTGAGACAATATCGCCATGGACGTACTGTTGGAGACACTGGTGGAGAGTCCTCTGTGTGGGCGGCTCTAAAGCTGAGGCCAAAGGTAAGAACAGCAGAGTGAAGTTTTCATACGTGGGAGATTCGTAGCCGTAAGTGGCGCAGGATAGAACAGACTTCTGTTGCCCGTAGAAGAGCCTGGATATGATAGAGTTGTTATTTTCATGAAACTGATGCCAGGCATCGTCAGCAGCCGCAGGATCCTTCGGGCTGTGAGGGCTAAGCACTGGTGCCGTTGAGGGAGAAGCAGTATTCAGATCTTTATGCAGCCACTTTAGCAAAAGCAGAAGAAATTCGTGTGCATCCTGCATGCGGTTCCCTCCGAACTCCTTCCGGTAGACACACACCGCTCCAAGAAGCGCGTGAGGAGAGATGAGCTGGAACCTCCGTGACCGGATTGCCACCAGCAGACCTGCCACCTCTTCGGCAGTGTCTCTGTAGGATTTCAATCCTGATTTCAAGTCTTAACGGTAAAGGCCACTAATGACGTAGTCAACAAAGACGCCTGTGTGGGCCAGCACTTGAAGAACAGCGTTCATATAGCAGGTGTTTCCGAGGTTCTCCAGACCAGTAGCGCCTAATGGTAGCTGCGGGGTAGAGGATTCGTTGGCCTGGTACTGGCTTGCTCTACTGGCAGTCTCTGCCGATCGGTGGATGAAATCGTCAGCTGGGAGTATACGAGGCAAGCCAGACGATTGGGGTGTTGGTCCATTCGTGGTCACACCGTCGTGTTCGTTTGCACTGTGTTCGGGGCGTGCGTGGAATGCATTCCACGGACGATCTGAATTGCCACGGTCCCAGGCGCCCGTAGGCCGTTATCCGCCCAACCTCCTAGGACCGAGAGGCGGTGGGTGATAACGCCGTCGTTGATGCAGGGAAAAATATGTATTTAGATGTTAGCAGTATTTTGGCGTTGTGCCTCCGCGGCCCGGGCAGCGGTCCCAGGCTCCATAGCTGACTTTGTCAGAGCGCTTTCCGCGAATGTATCGCTGCAGGTTGAATCCCAAACCATGCACTTGCCGCTCCGGAATGGGAAGGTGGTGAGGCCATCCGGTCACTTGCCGTCTCCCCTGTCCAGTCCAATGGGCTCTAAGACTGAGGGGACGCCTGCGGCTGAAAGACTGCGCTTTATGATGTCATTAAGCTGCGCATGGCGCGAGATGCGCCCGGCGCTCTTCTTACAGGATAGGCCATGGTGGCCCAAACTATCGACCGAGCTGCCGCAGTGCTGGCACACGTGGGGCTCGCAAATCAGAGCCCCCCAGTCGAAGGGCAATCGCGGTCCGGACTGTTTCCGGGTCCAGGCAGAGGCCAAGATTGGGGACTGGTATGGCCTGCAGCCATGCTGCGGTGTGCGGTTGAGCGGCGGCTAAGAGGCGGGCGCGGCCTACCTGATTGGCTTCCTTTATTAGATTCTCTCTGCAGATGGAGGAAGTCAAGTCATCCCAGGCGCGTTGTTTTGCAGCTTCTGGCATGTCAGGCAGACTAGAGGCTCCTGTCGAGGCCTGAAATTGTTCTACCGCCGATGCCAGTGCCGCTGAGGAATACACATTCTGACGCCCAGGTACTATGCAATTAACAAGTGAAGAGGAGGCATTTAATGACGCTATATAGCACGTGAGGGAAAGCTTTTCGACTGAGCGTACGCCTAGGCCTCCATGTCGGATGGGAAGGGCTGCTTGAAGCCACGCCGTGCGTTGGATATCGACGTTTGAGATTTCGGCTAGCGTGGTTCGCACCGTCTCGTGGATAAAGCTCAGGCCAGATGGACAGAGGAACGTCGGAGCTGATCGGAGGAGGTACTGCAACCTGGGTGCTGAGACGTGATGCGACAAGAAGAAGGTGGCAGTATGGCGATCCAAGCACTTGATGCGGTCACACAATGTGGTGATCATTGCTGAGGCGACCTTTAATGTGGAAGGCAGGCCAGAGCGGTGAAGTGGTGATCCGAGCATCTTGAGGTCATCTAGTGGGGTGTGTGCTATTTCGGGCAGGGCCTGACGGATCGTCTTGATGGATTCCGTATGTTTACAGGCAGTGGTGTCTCCCATCACCGTGACCTCACATTTGCTGGTGTTTAGCTCCAGTCCTAGTTTGGGAAGGAGGCTGTTGAGCCTTTGAAGATCTGCAGCCAGCACTTCAGCAGGACCTGCAAGAGTTGCATCATCCAAGTACCAGATACTCAGCGGTGATACCATGAAGCGTGCGCAGGCGTCCACCGCCAAGGTGAATGCTATTGGACCCAGGGGGTCACCCTGCTGGACTCCGCGGGATGATATTAGAGAATGTTCCCCGAAATAGAGTGAGCTGGGCATGCTGTACGCCTGGTGTACTAAAGGATATACCTCCGGGCAGCGGTCCTTGATGGTGGTTAGAAGGATGTCTCGTCTCAGTGACCTGAATGCATTACGGACGTCAATCTTCACAAGGACTGATGGGCGGGTATCGATAGCTGCAGATGTGATAAAATCCCGCGCAGCGTGAACAGCAGCCTCGCATCCCAATGGGGTTCCGACACCAAGTTGGACAGGTCTCAGCTCTGGGCCGACAATACCGGCCACATGCCTCGCTGCGATGCGACCTGCAAGGCGGCGAAAAGTGCTGCCGATCGCTATAGGGCGTATGCCGCCGTCCTTTTTCTCAAAGCGCAGAGTGAAGCCCCAAAAAGGGCATCTCGGCCGCAATCTGGTACTCGGCCGGCGAGGATCAAGTTCGTCAATCTTGTAACTGAACCTAGGAGGCGGCGGCCAGGCTCAGCTACATCGTTTCCAACCAGCTGGCGTAGGTGGAGGGGCCGAATTCCATCCAGTCCTGCAGAGGACCCTGGTGGCATTGTTTTAATGGAAGCTAGAACCTGTTCCTCTGTGGCCGAGATAGGGTCGGGGTCGTCGGTGGTGGGTGGCAGAGGAAGACTTTCATCTACCGGGGCGTTTGGGTGTTTTTGCCTGAGTAGGGCTAGAATTTCCTCAGAAGGGCGAGCGAAGTCTTTGTTTGATGTTAGGATACGAAGGGCCACCCGAACATCGCCATCAGCACATTTACCGCGGATTCTATGCGCGATATCGCCCTCTGAGGCGCGATGAGTGATAAGGCTGGATGAGAAGGAGCTGTTCGGGGGTACCTGCTGGCCAGACCCCAGGTCTTGCAACTGTTCTTTTATGAATGAAGCAGTTGATTGCTGTTTTTCGCTCTTGTTTGTTGGTATCCGGAGGCCGATGAAGGCAAAGGATAGAAAATTCCACCAGGTTTGGTAGCTCGGGTGCTCAATTGCGTTGTCAATGAGACCAGAAAGATAATTTGCCACGGTGATACGGGCTGACTTCGGGATTCGCCGTATCACCCCACCTTGGCTCCGGAGTTGAGCGAGTCTCGAAGAGAGGGTTTGCCCCAGTGGTGAATCTCCGATGTCCATCTGCGATGCGCTTGGTTGCGACTGTGTTGTGTCCGACCTTGGTATTGTAGCAATTGGGCGTCCGCGGCACGGGTTGCAATGCCATACTTTCAGACTTCGTGCCTGGGCCAACGTCAGCTTTGCGCAGGTAGTGTGCCACCTTAGGCCGCACTTGCTGCAAAATATTGCAGCCTTTCTGGTTGAAGACTGAGGCATGCCACACATGTGGGCTTAGACGAGGGTAGGTCACATTCCCCCGCACTCATAGATTCAGTAGAAATTGGGTGAATTGGAAGAAGGTTTTGCGCCGAGCGAGTCCATCAAGAACGAACAAAGCCAGACATAGATACAATGGATACAATCATCCATTTTGAAAGATATCTTGACGCAACGTCACGTTCTTCGTGAAAAATTTGTGCTGACCTCTTACGCGTGATTGTGACGAAATGCGAAAATCAGTCAAATATTCAATATATAGTAAAACATACATTTCTCATAATTACGTGACAGTTTCTTAAAGAAAAATGGACTGCAACTAACAGACGCCTTAAATAACTACGAATATTAGTCGTAAAGCAGGAAAAGCACCGAACCTTGTGTGGAGAGCCAAACCAGCTGCTGCCATCTTCAATCAGCTTTTTGGAGGAATACAAAGTTTTGCCGGCATTACTCGTCCAGGATAAGCAAGAAAGGGCTTCTTGGATTACATATGTTAACCACTGGGATATGCAATGAGAGCTTGGACCATATTTTGAAAACTGAGCCAACCGAGGCCAACAAGGCGAACCCGACGCAGGAAGAAGGAATTAAATACTGAATGAATTTCCGTGCTAGATTGTGATGATGTATTCTAGGGAGTGCCAAAAGGCTTTAAAGAATGCGTAAACATAGTGCCTGGAGTAGGAAAACACTAAATACTTTAAAATGGTTCTTAAAGTTGAGAGCTAACTCCAGAGCTGTTTCTACATCTAAGCGCACGTGACTCTCTGTACCAACTGTACCAACTGTATTAGCTGTATAAATCTTTAATTTGATGGGACTTTTCTAGACTTTAACTTTTGCCAAGCTTCATTTATTCAAAATAAAAATTGGACCATCAATGTTTGTTCTGTGCTCTATGTAGCTTAGATTGTCATTTGTCTGGCTCTCTCTCTCTCTCTCTCCCATGCCAGAACCGTGAACACGCTGTACAGCACATACATGACCTCAGTCGTGCATGTTCTTCGGTAAAGCGTGACTGCGGCTGGTACCTACTCCACGCTCCAATGCGGGCAGCTTCACGCCAGTGTCCCAGGCCAGTAAGGGTTAACTGCAACCAAAAGTTCCTCACTGAAAATAAGACGACAAACGTCATCTTGTTGCGGCTTGCAATTTGTTTATCTTGCTGTCAGTTTTATCCTGTATTCTTTTATAGGCATGTCCATGCAAGGCTGGAGACTTTTTCTCGACCCAGGGGTCCTGAATGGGTTAAGGCTTGCACGACAACACAAGCCCTATACAAAGCTGATAGGAGACCCGAAATCCAGTGGGTCCACGGCACGCCAATAATCCCGGGAATTGGTCAAGTGTAGCTGTTAGGACTGGCCCTAATAAAATGAAATGAAAATACATAAATTGTTTCCGGCTTCTTTTTCAAAAACATATCATACTGAAAAAGTACCGCTAATTTGATGCATTTTCACAGCATTGGGAACGTATATTTCGTTGCAGTGGACAGCTGCACCTGGAGCGCCACTAGGGTTCAAGCTGCACGCCTGTGACATCTCTGTCAGAGAAGTCATCTATCTATCTGTGACATCTATTTCAAGAAGTCCAATCTGCATTATCATGTATCTTCAATCCATGGAAACTGTGTGTTCTGACTCAGAACCGAGTGTCCGTCCCTGCTGTGGAGCAGGACTGGCTGTTGAGTATGCACCAGCTGCCGGATGTGTCCTAAATTACCATCACCGCATCATCATTTCATCATCTCCCAGAACATCAACATCATCGCAGCCTGCAGGCTGTGATAATCCAAGAACCTATGTGCCCAATTATTTCTACCGATGCCTCATGCAAGTGTCCTAAGTGACAGGCCAATTAAGGTATGGTTTAGTGTCTTACTGTATTTGGCAAATGTATGATTCAAAAAAGTATACAGCATCAACCGAGTCCGGAAAGTGCAAGGCAAATATATGCGTAAGGAATATGTTTCCCCTCCCTTTTAACTGCGCTCGTTCGAGTGGTTTTGTGGGTATAATCTATTACTAAATAAGTAGTAGTGAGAACCTTCGATAGTTTGCTTTCAGTTTAGGCTTTTGCCTCGTACAATTGAGGCTAAATGGCAAGTGTTAAGAAATTCGCTTCAGGCGCTTAAGTTTAAAGTGTTAAAACAAGATCCATGCCGATAGTTATTTCAAAACATATCAACAGAATTTACAAGAATATCACCTAAAAGGTTAAACTTAAATCGGGAAGGTTTTGCAGGGGCGGCACCTATAAGGGTGCCTGGGAAATCGAACAAAGCTCTCAGACTCGTCCTATACCAACATTACCAATGTCAAAAATCAACTTGATACCTTGCCAGGATCTGCGTCGAGTTGAATGCACGAAAATTTGACAGAATACCAATGGCATCAGTATACATACTTTGAACTTGAAGTAGCCTAAAAACCTGGGCTTTATGATGCGGGAAAATACGCAAGACGATGACTAGACAGTAAACATGGAGCGATGGTTTCGCATCCGAACCCTCACTGAACGTCGGGAATGAGGAGATGGCGATTGATGACGTGATTGATGCGCGCTGGGGCACGGCAGCGTCACTGGTGACGGCCGCGCCGCACCTCACCGAAGCTCCGCCAGAGCTGACCTCCAAACTGCTGCTGTACCGCGCTTCCATCCGCCCCCTATGAATAGGCTGCGCGTAAGCTTCGCCACCGGCAGAAAAGTGAGGAGACCAAACAATCTTCTACCTGCTGCTGACAATGAATTTTCCCCTCTAGTACTAGAAATTCATCGGATTTGGCTAATTGTTGCCCCCTCCCCCGCAAGTGCCGGATCAGCCTTTCTGCCCCAGGCGCCGAGTCACCCCGGGCCGCAGGTGCGTGCCATATCCAGGCCAGCAGCTCCGCTTCCGGCGGCAGCTCCGGGCCCGTTTTTATCCGCTGCAGGCAGCCGACCCACTTGCAGTGGACTCAGCACGCACCGGCGTGTGGGTGAAACGTGGGGCAGCTCTTCAGTCCGCCTGCTGCGGCTGGTGTTTCCGGGCCTGCCGGAGGCTCGGTCAACAGGGGCGGGTGTGGAACTGACCGGGAGTGCTTCAGACTGCGGCTGAATGTCTGTTGGTGTGATGATCATGGGAAATCATCCGATAAATGTTGTTCAGTCTTACCGGATTTCCGATTGTAACGTTTTGACTGTTTATGCTCCGGTGCAAGGGTGCTTCAGAATACAATCTGCATGAGAACCGGCGTTATATAAGAACGCCGATGTCACAGAGCAAAAGTAACAGTTTTGATTTCAATGCCAGAAATGTAATTAATTAATTAATTAATATTACAAAACTCTGAATCAGAAATGTTCTGCATATTTTGAGCACAAAAAGTATATATTCTCCCTGATGGCAGTTTTCTAAAGAAAACATGTTTGGTTTTGGTGCAAAAATACATCGTGCCCAGTTAAACTGAGCTCTATACAATGACAAATAGAATCACTTGCAGTTCCGTGCACGTGTCATTTTCTAATCACATGTCGTTAAAAATGCGCAAATACCATCGCAAACCCGCTTGACATAGTATGAGGATAGGGTGCAAATAACTAAAAATGCTCTCTCCCCCAGGCGCAATTACCCTTGTACTTTGGCAAATACACCCTTTGCATAGTTTCACTAAATCAGAGTTCATTCCTTAAATAGAGAATGTTCAGGTCAGCAGATCTTTCTAAATGGCAACAACATGTTAAGAGCTTATAATTTTATCTGCGAAAAATAATATCAAGTGTGACAAATTCGTCTAGCTAGCGATTTCTCCTAGGGGGCGCGATACACCCGCCATCCCCTTCATCTGCGAACAGTTCGCATTCCGAGAATTTCGAAGAAACATGAGAGCCTCACGCCTCTTGATGTTATGAAAATGGACAAACGTAATTTTAGCTAACTTTTCCAAATTTACCCCACCAGCGAACTGTAAACTCGCCTGCCGCTTGGCAGTGGACGCAGACTGTCCTTGGGGGAGCTGGACTGCCCTCTGGCCAGCAGTCCGTTTGCATGCTATGCTGGTCAGCGCTGTTAGTGTGGTTGAAGACTGCAGCCGTTTCACTGCGCGCAGATCTGATATGAAAGTGAGCTGGGAGATTCCCGGCAGATACCGAAAACCATTATTTTAAAGAAACGGGAGGCCTAGAAAACAAACCTTTGTATCTGCCTGCAGTCCCGCGCTCGTCAGAGCAGAACTGGCGTATTCTCTTTCTATGATCTTTATAGCCTAACACCAAAATCATACCTAGTGCGTAGCTTTTCGGGGTGTTAGGAGGCACCAATACTACGATGGTAAACTGGTGACAGGGAAGGGGGAGAAGAGATAAGCTCGGTCCACCATTGCTCGGACAGGTGCCAAAGTCTGCTTCTGGAGAGGCTCAATGGCATACTCTTCCAAAGAATGGCTTGAACCCAGGTCCGCACCAACCGGCCACGCTGCCGAGATCCCACCAACCGGCCGCGCAGCCGAAATCCCACCAACCGGCCGCGCTGCCCAGATCCCACCAACCGGCCGCACTGCCGAGATCCTACCAACCGGCCGCACTGCCGAGATCCCACTAGCCAGCCGCACTGCCGAAATCCCACCAACCGGCCGCACTGCCGAGATCCCACTAGCCAGCCGCACTGCCGAGATCCCACCAACCGGCCGCACTGCCGAGATCCCACTAGCCAGCCGCACTGCCGAGATCCCACCAACCGGCCGCGCTGCCCAGATCCCACCAACCGGCCGCACTGCCGAGATCCCACTAGCCAGCCGCACTGCCGAGATCCCACCAACCGGCCGCACTGCCGAGATCCCACTAGCCAGCCGCACTGCCGAGATCCCACCAACCGGCCGCCTGCCCAGGTCCCACCAACCGGCCGCACTGCCGAGATCCCACCAACCGGCCGCACTGCCGAGATCCCACTAGCCAGCCGCACTGCCGAGGTCCCACCAACCGGCCGCACTGCCGAGATCCCACTAGCCAGCCGCACTGCCGAGATCCCACCAACCGGCCGCGCTGCCCAGATCCCACGGGAGTTTCTCATGAAGTGATGGACAGCACCAACACCATCAGCAGGTCCTCAATGCAAACTCTACCGTCGTAAGAGGCAAGACCTGAGGAAATAGAAACAAATGTTTTTCACTTAAAGGTTGTAAAATAAACGCGTGGTGAAATAGCAATACACCACTGGATCGCCTGAAGGGGCGAAAGCAGAGTGGGCACCTGTATCGAAGTACTGAACTATCTGTATTCAAGAATCGGCAGTTGACAATGCAAAGGACGAAAACTAAATTGGGGCAGCCCTGAGAAGGTGATCTTCTCCCGGTAAGATAGTATTTTCGCTATGTTGAAGTCGTGTCACAGGTCTCAACAGCCAAGTTTGTAATGTAATCTTGCATAACTCGTAGTTCAGAAAATAGGTAGTCTTTAAGAATAGTACGCTGTGCTAGCTTATTATTGGTACCTTCCACGTATGGTATTTTCTAACAAGCAAAGCTAATAGCAAGGCTTTCAGTCTACGCAGCAATTAACACTTTGACAGGCATTTTTACAGATCCGGGCTGTAGCGACTATGGATGGAAAAAAGATTTCCAACGGTTGTAAAAGTCTAATTGTCTATATCGTCTCTTTATAATCCATAGTTTTCAAAACATCTCCAATGTCAGGAATATGAATTTATGTATATTTGCGGGTACTCGGACACCCCAAATGAAACGTTGGAGTAATGCTAGAATATCCTTTAAATTTTCGTATTGTTCATTTCAATGGCATTAAATTAGTTCTTTGCTGCTCAACAAGCCTGCGGGAAGGTGAAAATACACTTTATATCATTGTATCGCCTTTTAATGCTGTGTTTATTCACATTGTTTTAAACTTCAGCACCGCTAATAATTTTAGAAAATCCACAGCTATGTCCAACGTAGTGCAAAGTTCACAACTCCGCGGCAGTTTACCTTGACTATTCCCAAGGTACTCGAGTGTTGCTCTAAATGTCCTTGTGAAAGTCAGTAACTTTCAAACAATGGTTTGTGATCCCATTTGTAACAGCGGAGCCATTCTGCAGGGGCAGCGAGCGCCTGTAAAGTAAACTAGCTTTCTCGATAAGACGAATATGATCGGTAGGGGAGAGTGGGGAGAAACTGGGACATTAAACAAGCGGCAAGTTTAAACAATTATATAAATTTAGTTAGGCGTTTCTGGTAGATTGTATAAGCATCACATAGTAGATGAAACATTTGGTTATGGTTGTATGTGTCTTTTAGGGGCGTAAACAGAGTAGAATTGTGCAAAATTAAGTTTTTGTGGAAGTTTATGGTTAGTGAGAACTGGGACAGCTGCAGGAGGACTGAGACAATGGGTGTTCAGAAGTGGGACACATAGGGGAGAGATGGGACAACTGAAGAAACATGTCTAAATCTTATAAAGCGTAGCATCTATACGAAACATTTTGAAAATAAGCTGTCGAGGCTATGATTGATTGTCTGCGCGATATATTTGGAAAACATATTCTTTATTATGCACACATTTGAAAAACCTTTTTTGTTGTTGCGGTGATGTATCACACGGGACGTTATTATATGGATCTGTTAATTATCCAGGTTTGCATGTAGGATAGGGTAGGTACATAGTATATACGTGTTGGCTAGGGGCAGATCCAGGAATTTCCCAAGGGAAGGCGAACCCGTACAGTGGGCCCGGCCTCCTCGAAAGAAGCCCGAATAGCTGTGGGGGCCCGATTGTGCAAATTATAATTTTTTTAATAAGAAACGTACACATGAAAATGTATCGGCGAGCAAGAAAAATGTCAACCTCCGTTTTTGGGGTAAACAATTAGAAGAACTGTAGTTGCTCCCAAATTATGAACTGGCTCTAAAATCGCTCAGGTGCACTCATCATTGGACTGGATCTCCACAAATCCAGGGACTGGGCAAATTTCGACTAGGATCACTGATCAGGACCATCTTAGCTCCCATACAATATTCTATGGCCTGCGTGAATTAAAGAGTTTAAGATACTATACCAACTACTCCCAAACCGGGCCCAAAGTTACAGCTACAAAGGGCCGAGACCAAAGGAAACCCACAAACAAGGCTGGGGCCGACACTAGCCACAGAAGGCCCAGGTAGACCACGGGGAGGCATCAATGCTGGAAATAGGTGACTGGCTTCGGCCACAGTATGTCTGAGGTTATCGTGAGGGGCCCGGTCCTGGACACATAGGTCCCAAGTGAACCACAGGCGCCCCGGAAGCATTTCAGGGGGCCCAAATAGCCACAGGAGGTCTGGGTGAACCGCAGGGAGCCAGGCTGTGGTCACAAAGAGCCCGGGTGAATTACAGGGGGAATTCTCTGCAACGGATGTGAATAGGGGTCCGGCTTCGGTAGCAGTGGGCCCGGGATAACTCTGAGGGGCCCGGTCGCAGACTCAGAGCTTCCAAGTGGACTGCAAGGGGCCTGGATGCATGTTAGGGTGCCTGGAAAGCCACAGGAGGTCTAGGTCAACCGCAGGGATCCCGGCTGTGGTCACAAATGGTACCTGGGTTGATTACAGGGGAATTCTCTGCAACGGCTGAGAATAAGGGCCCGGCTTTGGTAGCAGTGGGTGCAGGATAATTTTGAGGGGTCCGGTCGCAGACTCGGAGGTTCCAAGTGGACTACAAGGGGCCTGGAGGCATGCTAGGGTGCCCGGAGAGCCACATGAGGCCCGGGTTAAGCGCAGGGGCCTGGCTGCAGCTACCGGGAGCCCGGGTGAAATATAGGGGAATGCTCTGCAACGGGTGATAATAGGGTCTCGGCTTCGGTAGTGGGCCCGGGATAATTCTGAGGGGCCGGTCCCAGACTCAGTAAGTGGATTACAAGCCCGGTTACACTCAATTTGGGTGGCATTTGGAAGGCAATTTGCGGGGCAAGGGTACAGACGCAGCCGCCGCCCCCTCCTGCGGGAGGGGGGGGCTGCAAGGGCGTTTCTTTCCTGTGCTTGAGGTAGGCCCAAGGGGGGGCGATCGTCCCATCGTCCCCCCCCACCTGGATTCGCCCCTGGTGTTGGCATGGGTGAAATGGCGCATTTTTATAGTAAGTTCGTCATATTGAACTTACGGTCTTTATTCTTATCTCGATTTATAAACCACGATCAGACAAGAAAAAAACAAGCTGATGACCAGAACCCACTACTAAAAAAATCCTACACAACGATATTTCCATCAAAATACAAATATATAGGTACAATCAGTCACAGTACAGTACAAGGAGAAGTGGGACAGCAAGGGGGAGAAGTGGGGACAACTTGTCCCAGTTCTCCCGACCCCGCCATTTTTTCTGAATTGCGATGTCAGTAAAATTAAAACCCCTTTTGTTATTCGAAGCTGGTACAGGTCGATGGAGAATACGACACCAGCTTTAGTGGAACCAAAAAGCCAACTTTTCGGTTGCATATTTAGCAGATAATCCACTCAAGAAAACGTAAAAAAATTAACTTTTTAATGAGCACTCACCTCCCGCTTCCAGCATCTACCGGAAAAGGAATTTGACACCCTAGCGATGTGCAGCGGCACATATAGTACGAGAATCAGCAAAAAATTA
Organism: Lepas anatifera; assembly: GCA_034440635.1. Classification (NCBI taxonomy): domain Eukaryota; kingdom Metazoa; phylum Arthropoda; class Thecostraca; family Lepadidae; genus Lepas; species Lepas anatifera. The sequence goes on along the minus strand of JAOTON010000715.1, from coordinate 377,499 downwards.
TACTTTTGGCTTACTCCTAGATTCAATAATGGCTGTGTCCCACTTCTCCTGCGTCCCATGTCTCCCCACTCTCCCTAATATGACACTCGGACTGCATCACCTGTAAGGTCGCATCTCGTTCATGAGTAGCGCTCTAGTTATGTAATGCACGTTGGCTGTGTATTTATTTATGATTTATCTAAAATATCGCCCACGGAATGTCTCCGGTAAAAGACAGAGTATGTGTGTATGTTTTTATGAAGAATGTTTGCATTCATAAATGTGCTTAACTCCCACACTGGAGGATACTCAGAGCCCCCCCCTTCCTAACTGTTTTCCAAGGTGGCCGGAGAACTTTTGGCAGCCGTGAAATTCTACTTGGCTAAATGTAAGAGATTTCATGACGGGTGGTGAAAAATGAAAATTGATCAATAACTCCTTACTCATAAGCCTTTCAATGTCAAACCTGTATTCTGGGATCGCTACAATCACTCAATTGCACCTGTTCAGTTACATTGCAGACCAAGTGGTGACTTCATAACTAGATGGTATGTCAAGGTCACCCCACATGAAGGTCAAGCCCATACCAGCATTGTTAAAATTGTTGACCCTAATGCTTTCCGTTAAATGACGTTACCAAGTGTGACGTCTATTCACTGTTTGGTCTTAATTCACGGTTAATGTAACTTTACATAGGTTACGGTCAAAGTCATTGGACATTGGTCAAGGTTAATCCTTATTTCCCGCCCAGCGGCTGTCATAGTGTTAGTCATAGTATACATTATAGGGAATATATCATATTGCAACGTCATGGGTCAATGACCTTAAACGAAAGTGTGTACTTCCTATGTGTGCTGTGTCTATATACATCAATACATCAAATAACGGCCTTGACACCTCATCTCAGGATCATTTCCTGTACCTTTTTTCTATGACCTTGGTACTTTGTTAATATATCCCCGGGTTTTTTTCTGAACAATTATGGCATTTCACGATAGGTCCCCAGCACGGTCAAGATTCGACCTTTATGACCTTGCTTGACTTTGAAGATATTGACTAGGTCAATGAAATTTTGCTTTAGCATAGATCGCCATAGACTGCCCATACAACCAAACGGGTGTTTCTCTAAGTTTCTTTGCCTTAGAATTCTCAGGGGGCTACCAGACCCCCTCCAGTGCGCGTTAGCATCAGCTCCCCTCCAGTGTGCGTTAGCGTCAGATCCCCTCCAGTGCGCGTTAGCGTCAGATCCCCTCCAGTGCGCGTTAGCATCAGCTCCCCTCCAGTGTGCGTTAGCGTCAGATCCCCTCCAGTGCGCGTTAGCGTCAGATCCCCTCCAGTGCGCGTTAGCGTCAGATCCCCTCCAGTGCGCGTTAGCGTCAGATCCCCTCCAGTGCGCGTTAGCGTCAGATCCCCTTCAGTGCGCGTTAGCGTCAGATCCCCTCCAGTGCGCGTTAGCGTCAGATCCCCTCCAGTGCGCGTTAGCGTCAGATCCCCTCCAGTGCGCGTTAGCGTCAGATCCCCTCCAGTGCGCGTTAGCGTCAGATCCCCTCCAGTGCGCGTTAGCATCAGATCCCCTCCAGTGCGCGTTAGCGTCAGATCCCCTCCAGTGCGCGTTAGCGTCAGATCCCCTCCAGTGCGCGTTAGCGTCAGATCCCCTCCAGTGCGCGTTAGCGTCAGATCCCCTCCAGTGCGCGTTAGCGTCAGATCCCCCTGCAGTGTGCGTTAGCGTCAGATCCCCTCCGGTGCGCGTTAGCGTCAGATCCCCTCCAGTGCGCCTTAGTGCCAGACCCTCGCCAGTGCGGGTGCTAATAAATCAGAACAGAATCCCATGGGTGTAAAATGATAAGCACAGCAGGTGGCTGTGCTATCCTAGTTTTTATTGTGGTATAATGCTGGAACAAAAGTGCACAGGAAGTTGGGATCCATACGCTGGTAAATCTCTTTATCTCTCTATTTATCTATATATTTCTTTATGAAACCGTTTGATCTTTTTTAATATTGGGGATGCCCCCTCTGGCTGCCGAAAGGACTTAATGGCGTCAGAACTGCTGGGAAACAATGGTACATACGGTGTATAACTGGGAAATCTGACTCACAAAAAATCATGTGACTCTGTGTCAATAATTTTGAAATTGAGGTTAACATTGTACCCATTCACAAAAAGGGGTCTAGAAAATTACCTTCAAATTATCGGTCTGTCTCACTCACCTCGCTGTTTGGCAAACTTCTCGAACGGTGCGTTTGTGACGTACTTCTTTCTGACGTGCAACCAGTCCTGACTCCAAAACAGCACGGTTTTGTCACACGCCGATCATGTGACTCAAATTTAGCTTACCTTTTAAACGGCGTGGGAGTCTATATCATAAGCCATCAAACTGACGTTATTTATACGGACTATTCAGCGGCGTTCCAGAGCGTCGATCACAAACTTCTTATTCACAAATTGAAAAACTCTTACCAAATCTCAGGTGCGGCCCTGGAATGGCTTTCATCATATTTAGAAAATCGTAAGCAACGCGTTATTGTGAACAGAAAATGTTCTGACTGAGACCATGTACGCTCTGGAAATCCGGAAGGTGGAATTATCTTGCTTCTCCTCTTCGCCCTGTACATAAACGATCTTCCAGACAAAATTAAGAGTCTTATTTGCTGACGACGTAAAATTATACAACAAAATTACTTCACAATACGACATTGAGCTCCTTCAGGACGATCTAACATCTTTAGCTGCATGGTCTGCACTGTGGAAGCTTCAACTCAATCCAGCCAAATGTAAATCGTTCACCGTGTCATTGAAACGAAAACCTATTCCAACCACATACAAAATCCAAAACTCTACTTTAGAGAAAGTATGTGCAATCCGGGACCTTGGAGTGTGGTTGGATTCCAAATTGACGTTTGTAGAACCCCTGAATCACATTGTTAGTAAGGCGAACAGGGCACTAGGTCTGATGATTCGGTCTCTTCAGGTTGTTCATTCAGACGGGAGAGCGAGACGGAAGTTGAAACTCGAACCAATCACGGCGGCTTATTTTGGCAACATTCGATCTATTATGGAGTTTGGCTGCGTAATTTGGGGTGGGGCTGCCAAGACTCATCTTGATAGACTGGACAAAATTCAGCATAAATTCTTGATTTGGCTCGCGTCAAGCTCAACGAAAAGCTCACCATCATTTGTGTACCATGATATTTTGGCTACATTCAAAATAAACACTGGCTAATCGACGACTACAATATGATATCCTTTGCGCACACAAAATTATATCCGGCAAAATAGACTCCGCCTTTCTGCTCAGTAATTTCCCTTTTCATGTCCCAGGAAGGAACACAAGGGCAATGTTCAGTAGTATGCTGCATGTTCCATTTGGAAGGGTAGAAACTGTGAGGCGTGGATTGTTTTGTCGCTCGATCACTAATTTTAACTCGTATCTGACGGCATGTCCACTTTCCGACCCTTTTAGATCTATGTTTGGTCAGTTTAGAGCACAGGTTTGTTTATATATTAAGTCGTTGCCTGCGAGTTGAGCTAAGTGGACTTTTTTAACTCTTTGATATTCATATGTTTACTGTTTTAAGTGCATATTTTAGTCGGCTCGCAATGTGATTGGTGTTTGTAGTTTGTTGACTCCTCATTTTTACCTGTAGTTGTATGTGACCTGTTTACCGTGATCATGTTTTATGACTCCTGACTTGAGCTTTTATTGGGGTATGACCCTGCTGCTCATATAGCACTAATAAATAAATAAATAGATAAATAAATAAATAAAACACATACACCGCGGATACACGGCAAAGGCACTTTTTGTAGGTTAAAGACTCTTTTTGTGTACGGTTTTTGTTTGCAATAAAAAACACACAAATTTAAATATTCTTAGAAAAAGCACACCAAAAAAGCATCACTTAATGCTGTGTGTTGTGGTGAAAGTTACGCGCCCTTGTGACGTCCAGTTGTGAAGCGATGGCCAAAAATTAACACCTTCATCAAACCTCTTTTTCAAGGAGAAGCCGCCTCTCTTACTGTTGAACGTATTTACCAACATGGTCTGGTGTTTGTCGTTCATAGGTAAACATTAATTCATATGCGAGGAGACCCTGCGGGCGCTCTCCTTCATGCGAGGTCTGAGCATGACTGTGCCATGCCCATTGTCCCGCTACCTTGGGCTGGTATTTCCCAGTGCCAGCTACTCACGCATAGGCGGATCCAGGATTGCCGATCGGGGGGCGCCATCCAGACCGGGGGGCGCCATCCGAACCAGGGGGCGCCACTTATGACCGGCAAAAGCTATCAGGTGGGCGCCAAATCCTATCAGTGGGCGCCGACTTTCGCATCCTGGGGGGGTGGGAAGCGACATTTCAGGGGGACGCCATCGACCTTTCAGGGGGCGCCGAGGGTCGATCGGGGGGGCACGTGCCCCCCTTGCCCCCCTGGATCCGCCTATGTACTGACGCATTTTTCCTTCCTGCTCACACCGCGAGACACATCACTTCATGCATGATCACTCCATTTTTTTACAATTTGACTTGCCCGTCATAGCCATCAAAGTAATTTCAAACCAAGCTCAGTTCTATCGATCTTTGTATTATTTTACCTTCTTTAAGTTAAGGGACTTGCTGACGTTTTAAAACCCATCGCAGAAATGCAATACGGCCAAGAGCAAGTGGATGCTCCCTTTCCAATCAAAATGTACGTGATCTACAGGAAGGATCACGTACTACTAGAAAAACATTTGTATGTGAAGCACTTGTGTTTGATGAAATCGGCGAGAGGCTATGATAGGAGCATATAGTCATGTTGGGATGTTCCCTTGCAGTCGATTCCAATACTCGCTTTTGCACTGGCAAAATATCGGTGTTTTGCCTGCATCATGCGATCTCTCGCGCAGTTAAAGCATTTTCCATGCCTCTCAGCAGTCACTAGAATAACAGGCAGGTATTCTGGTTTTTGTCCTGTTGATTTCGCGCTAGTATTTCTTGTCCACAGAGGCTAAATTGTCCGTTATGAAGCATCCTACAGAAGGCGGTACTTACCTTGAAACTCAAGGCTTCTCACTGAACAAAGTAGTTGTTTGGCTTCTCCGTCCTCATTGTGTCTTGTGTTCCCCAGGAAATAGATATGTAAATGCTACGCTTTTACTATGCATCGTCCAATGCCAAATGACTCAGCTTTGATGTCTCAACTAACATTGTGTGGGAAAAACGCAAGGAAAAATTATCCTAAGAAGTTTCCAAAATATTTCTGGCTTCTGCTTTGAGAATCGTACTTCGTATGATTTTTTGTTGCTCTGACGCTTTGACACTAGGTCAGTGCTATAGGTGTTAGAGAAAATATTTTGATTGGAAAGAGAGCACCCACTTGCCCTTGGCTGTATTGCATTCTTGCAATGAGTTTTAAAACGTCAGCTAGGTATCAACAAGCAGGGAAGAAGTAGCGGTGGATTTACGGAACATTTTGCAACGTGCTCCAGAAAACGATCCGTTACAAACCTGATTAAGCAGGTACCAGTGCCGACTTACTGCAGTGTCATTATGTATACTTCGGATGGAACAGGTCTATCCCAAATGCCCAACGTTGTGTCCCCGGTATTTTATTCTCATCGTCAATATTCTCTCGTGTGCCCCCTGAAACATCCTTGGAACAGTCACTGAAACGCTCCAGCTCAGCCCCCGTTGTCGTCATATGATTTCTCAATAGGCGTCCAGAGCTTAGCTCCTTTGTCCGGCTCTAAAGCATCTGGGAGAATTTAGATTCGAGACAAATTTAAGGGAAAAGAAAAATGTAGTTTAGAGCCTGGTTAACTTTAATCTAAGGGAGTAATTTAGCCTGGTTGTTAAACAAGTTAATTTCGAATTTTAGTATTTGGTGTCCGAGGGCTTAGCACTCCGGTATGAAATTTAAGTGTTTGAAGCTGTAGAGGGCTTAGCACTCCAGGCTGAGCAATTTATTGAAATTGATTGAGGAGGGCATAGCACTTCTCTGGAGGCTTAGAAGGTCAAGGTAATTCTACAGGGTGGAGGGCATAGCACTCCGAAATTTAGTGCAAATAGTGGAGGGATTAGCACTCCACTGATATAACATTTTGGGTGTTAAACGTCAGAGGGTATGTCACTCCGGAGAAAAAAAATGCAGTGGTATAATAAATGAGGGCATAACACTCCTGATGTGAATGCAAGTCCCAGCCCCTCCCCCCCCACCTGTTCCGAATAGCGGCACTCCCGGATATGTGGAAGGCGTCCATCTCGAATTTTGCAGCCTTAACGCTTTTTCTAAAGTTGCGTCTTTAAATGACTCCGCCATTGTTTGTACAGTTGGGTCAGGTTGCAGCTGAATTTGGGAAAAAGGGAAAAAATATTTATTTCCTTTACCTTGGCAAATTGGAACCACTGTCGCTACCAGTTGTTCTTTTTCAAAATCGGAACGCGCTACTCCTCAACTCCGCTATCGTTGCTTATCATAGAGTGCTACTAAAGCGCTACCAGCTACTCCGCAACTCCGCTATCGCTGCTTATCATAGAGTGATACTAAAGCGCTACCAGATACTCCGCAACTCCGCTATCGTTGTTTATCATAGAGTGCTACTAAAACGCTACCAGATACTCCGCAACTCCGCTATCGTTGCTTATCATAGAGTGTTACTAAAGCGCTACCAGCTACTCCGCAACTCCGCTATCGTTGTTTATCATAGAGTGTTACTAAAGCGCTACCAGCTACTCCGCAACTCCGCTATCTTTACTTATCATAAAGTGCTACTAAAGCGCTACCAGCTATTCCGCAACTCCGCTATCGTTGCTTATCATAGAGTGCTACTAAAGCGCTACCAGCTATTCCGCAACTCCGCTACCGTTGCTTATCATAGAGTGCTACTAAAGCACTACCCAAACACATTTCTTCATTGTGTTTTCTAATGCATTTCAGGGACAACCACTGCTTATCTTTATACTTCATAGACTGCTAATGCAGTCGTATTGCAGAATACGCAATGGAAATACAAATTTGAGCCTCATCGTAGAATACACGGACGGATCCAGCCAGTTGGTTAGGGGAAAGGGCAAACCCATGTCGGCAAGCGAAAAAAAGCGCCGCGGGACGGTGCCCTTCATTTTCTCTTTCCCTCAGAAGAAAATTTTTCACTTTCGAATAAGTACACTTTGCACGGATAAAACGCGTAAGTGGAAAAAAATTCACTAAACAGACACATTCTTCCCCTTTGATCAACTATGAAAAACTAGTTTGTTTTGGGGGTGAAAAGGGGATTATTTCGCTTCGGAATGGTCATGGCCGGATTACTGTCCCCCTGGATCCGCTCATGGTAGGATACGCCAAGAAGAGTTCACAAGAAAAACATTCATTCAATCTAATTGTGTTTTCTGGTGAGAAACCTTTCCATTAATCTGCAAATCCTATTGCTTGGCTGCATTAGTTGGTGATACCTCCATCAGGCTTTCGGTAGCGGTACCGGTTTCAAATTCTTTTGGATCCGCTACCTGCTACTCCGCTGCTTTTTAGCCATGGAAACTGCTACCACTACTCCGCTACTATTTGGAGAGTCCGCATGTAGAGGAGTAGCGGAGTGATGCACTAAAGAGGCGTACCACCCGGCAATGCAAGGGGACACTCTCCCCTCCCTAATCGTCGAGTCGAGGCGGCGTGTATCAAGCGACCACGGCGTCGAGTGGGTGTGCATCTGGAGATGAAAACGCTGTGTGCATTTGGAGACCACAGCGTCGAGTAGGTGTGCATCAGAAGACGACAACGCTGAGTGTGTATCTATCGGGAGACTACAGCGATGAGTAGGTGTGTATCAGGAGACCAGGGCGTCGAGTATGTGTGTATCAGAAGACCAGAAAAACGGCGAGAGCGTCACCAACGGAACTAAGATCCCAGAGTGTTTTATCAAAATGTCTTAAGTTTGGCTCAAAAAAGCACATTTGAAAAATGCTTTGAAACTTATTTGGGTTGAATTTGTATGAAAATAAAGACCTTACGAATTGGGCTCCCATTTGATCGCATTTACCGCGCTAATGCAAGTATGATAGTCATTGTTGGGGTTGAACGACGCAACAAATGCCAAGGTTATAACGCATTGCCAATTCTCATTCTGTTGGTAGGGATTTTGGAGATCAGATCAAGTTATTCAGAGGCCTCACTGGGACTTGAACCCGGGACCGGGGGGGGGGTAGGAGACAGGAATTTTATCCGCTAAGACACCATGGTAAATTTTCACTCGACCATGGCACATAAAAGATACTAACGGCAATTTTACCGTTGAAGTTCTTATCACTACTAAAGACAAATTAGAACTCAAAATTGTTATATATGATTTAAAACATGTTAATATTTGCTAAGAAAACTAACCTCAAAACCATTTTATTTAAGTTTTAATCTCTAATGGTTCTTGGCGCTCTTAACTGGGTCACGATTCTATGTTTCTTCATGAATGGGTTTCTGTTAAATAGTTTGACATCGTCTTCTGCTCATCATCTGGTTTGGTTAGTAGCATCTTAAAAACAGAAAATATAAGCATTTTATTTGTTTTCAACGGGGCTTGCAACCATAGATGTAAAGTAGCTTCAAAGTCTTATATAAATTCCTTCATTAGTTTTTTGTCTATTAAGAGCTAGGTCATGAAAACCTAAGCTGAGCAGGGTTCAACGCTTTAAAAGACGTGGAAAATAGTACCATTTCCTTCAAGAAGTATTCGCTGTCTCCAAAAAAAGCTATCAGTATTCAATTTCAAGGTATCCAAATTTCAAGGAAAAAATTTCATCGTCCTATATCAGCCTCATTTTCTGAGATGTGCTGAGATGTACACTATTGAGATGCATCCGACCGTCTAGTCAATACTCTTCATGGTGTTTTAAGATGACGTATTGGGTGAAATCTAAATCTAAAGCTAGAAACTTCCATACGTGGGTAGCTACACGCGTGCAACTATATACACGCAGATATAGAATTACGCATGCCTTCAGTTACCCGGGTCTGGAAGTCTTCAGCATCAGCGTAATTCCCAAATCGTGCGAGAATCCATCCGACCAGGCAGTGGAGGTGCTGATGGTGGACCTACACCTGAGAGCGCCGTCGCGGCTTGTACAGGATTGTACGGCACGCTGGCGTTTGGGGTCACAAGGTGTCTCCAGCTCCGTTGGAGGAGGTTCAGCAGTCAACTGACGCAGTGTTCGAATTCGTATCAGTATCACCCAGTTTAAGGTCAGTTGTTTGATTCCGTCGCGGAAATCAGACAACCAGAACGCAAAGACTTACTCCTGTCTGAGCATGGCAAACCCAGTAGGGGAAGAGGGTCATAATGCGCCCTGTTCGAAAATGCGCCCATAGGCTGTTTTGAAAATACTAGAAGTTTGTCAGCTCTATTCTTGTATTATTATTTTGGCCACTACTATTGCCCCTATTTTCCGGTGACCAAAGCAACTGGTAAGTAGCGTGCATCTATGCTCGACATGTTTTTCGTTTTACATGCACATTTTAACCATGACAGTGGTTTTCAAAGCAGGCATGAAAATGTGCTATGATAGACATTGTGTAGAGGTGAATATTTTCGAGATCTACATTCTTTTATTTTATTTATCAACGAAACCATCGAGGTCTTCCTTGCATACATCTGTGCCATAATTTTGTTTTACCTGGACCCTGCTCATTTTAAAATGCACCCTACCAAATTGCGCCAGGGGGGCATTTTGGACCGAACGCTTAAATCATCATAGTTTGACTAAATGCCCGGTTTCCACCCGAGCTGCTTATCTAAACAACTTGATAAAATTGGTGTTGGTTTGGGAAATCAGCATTTCTGTGATATTTACCAAAAAATCTAAGTTACCTATGCACGGAAGGCGGTTTCCCGCCGTGAAGATTGAACCCACTTTAACCCACGTCCCATTAAGGGTCCGCGGCCAGCTTAGCCCCACCAGGGCCATCAATGGCCCCTCCTTTAACTCCGAAATTATGGGGGTTGGCGCAAAACTGCTAAAAAAACATTGGAAAGCTCGTGTGAGTTCAGTACGGGTTTATTTTACATATTTAAGCCCACAGGTCAACTGTTTGACCACCACAGTTCAATTTGGGTCACGATAGGCTATTTCCACTAAAATAAGCAATGCTTAAGAAACCTAGGCATAGCTCGCGTGCCATTAGAGCTATTGAGGTCTGGTTCAGAAAATTTTATAAGAAAAGGCTAGGGATTTCTCCGCTACATGGAACATAATGACCTCCTGCCAGTGGTTTGACCTCCAGAGAGCACCTCTCGACATAACATGGCTTGAGATCACGGAAGGTCACAAAGTAAACTTGCCATATATCAAATGAAAGCCATTGACACAACATACACAATGACGTTTAATTCAGCGCTCTAGCTTGGTTTGGTCAAAATTTACCTTTAACATACTGTCTTTGACCCCGAGTGACCTATGATGACCTCAGATAAGTCAAAGGGTAAATATTGCCCCTGGAATCCGTCTAAGAGTGGCCAAGAGTGCATTTCTGAGAAATATGAGCATTTGGAAACATTTTTGTTGACTTTTAGATCATACGACATATATCCTCATGCTTTTTCTATGGGAGAGGTGACCTCGTGAGCTAATCTCAGGTTACCAAATCGAAAAATCCCAGATATAAATTTAAAGTGTGGAAAGTTTCAAATCGATCAGCTTAGAAATGTAACTATGGTATAGCTCTAAATTTGAACTAAGGTGACCTTATTTGACCGTGCGTGGTGAACTGACCTATTGTGGCCCCGAGTAAAAAAATTAGGGATGGTGAGAAATGATGGGTGAGAGATAAAACCCCAGGGTAAGCAGAAATCTGAATTCTGGCTGAGTGAGGAGGTGAGCATTGGTTTCACGAGGTTTGCCCCGGTGGATCCAATGGGTTTACGTGTGATTCTGTTGTGAATGAGGTCGTTGCTCACTGGCAAGAGCGCTGTTCGATCGTTGGCTCCTTGTTCTGATTCTCAGCAAAAATACAGTCTCAGTCGCAAATTGTGTTTCTGGCAATGTATTAATTTGGGAGCGATACTAACGCAGAGCAGAACAAGCCATTGACATATACAAATTGTTTCTCGTCTTCCTCTTGGGACTTCTTCCACTACGAATGGTTTTTTACTCTTTGCATGTCACTGGGATTTCTGAACCATACTATCGTCCATCATCCATTAGTATGCTTACGCCGACTTCTCTGAAATGCTGACGTCCCCAAAGGCTGCTAATGAAATTCAACAATCACTCACAGTCGTATCCTGGAGGCATAATAAACCCGGGCGCATTTATGAGCCTTGGTGGGCGCATTTTAGATAACCTGTTCATAATTGCGCCCTTTGCAAGGTTTTTCAAAAACTTAAATCACTCAAATGTTTGATCAACTTGATACATTCCGGCAGTGCAAAATAAAAGCAAAGTGATCTCAAAATATTTTTCAGGTTAGAAGTAGCACAAAAGTCAACCGCATAATTTTGGGCAGACGATTTTGCTTAAGGGGGCGCAGAATGACCATCTTCCCCTACTGGGTGCATGTTTGCTGTCCTCCGAAGCTGAATGAGTTTTAAACTTTCTCATCTGGTGTTCCAAGAATTGGAGATTTCTACCAAGCTTGCGCTTGAATTCAGTTTTTGCGTTAAATTCGTTGCGGTAAGTCTGCGTTGAAGTGAATAAGTGTTTGACGTTTACTCGATACTGCGTTCCACACAGGGCTGCCATCAGAGCACGGCCATGGTAGGGAGGGGTAAGACGCATGCGTTAAGGAGAATCGTCCCAGCGATCCTGTCAAGACGGAATTACTTTATTTTTCTTCGTTGAGTTCTTTAATCGTTTTGCTACACTCAAATAGAAATTTGTGATTCTGACACGATGCAAAGTGTGCGAAATCTATTTTCTTGAGACCATGTAAAAGGCGTTTTACCCCTATAGCGGGGAAAACACCCAAGCCCCGGATTAAAAGGCCGTCATAAAACTCCTGGCGTATATTGACCTTTGTTTCACGTGAACAAATAGGAATATCATTATACTTACGTTGTAAGAAAATTCAGTGACAAAGTTGGTAGGGTGAGCACATTTACATCGCATAGAGTACAATCGCAACTTTAAGGCAGATTGCTTTTATGTCCAGAGATGCAAAAGTAACAAATGTTTGCTGAAAAATACCAGAGTTTACTGGGCGCATCCAATCATGCCCAGGACGAGATCAGAAAAGCCGCTACCAGAAAAATATTAGATGGATGCTACAGTCCTTACATCAGCCTGGACATAGTAGTAGGCGTCTTACCCGGTGGGCGCGTTACCCCACTCTACCCTACTGGGCAGCCGGTCTGGTCGGCTTTTCGGCGCGGTCGTCACCCGTCAGTACCCTACACCGGCGGAGACCGCCTCGGGGCATCGCGGCAGCCCACGCAAAACAATTGTCCCACATCCAGCCGAGCAGCGGCGGCCGGTGACGGCGCGTGCTACCGCCGGAGGCCGGCACAGTCGCCCACCGGCCGACTCACACTGTCCATCCACTGCAGCCAGTACACAGACGGCCGACAGAGCCTCGGACTGTCTCGCCATTGGCTATGAAAAATCTGTCCAGAGCGTAGCGTTGGTGGGTGGGCGGGTCTGCCCTTGCCACCTCTGGTCTCAGTAGCCTTGTTCAGAAGCCGTGACAGGCGGTGACTGGGGCGACTGGGATCCCGTTTCCGGTAGTTTCACGGCCCTGTTTGTCCTCAATGAGACTTTCCGCTGTACTTGTTAGCGGATTTTGTACGCAGCAATGCAATCGTAAAATGGACTAACGATTTTAGACCATATTGGAGTCTACCACCGGTGATAAAAGGCTTCGGGAAATGATGTTTGTCAATACAATGTCACTGTCATTAACTAATTCTGAGCACCGATTGGAAGCATGAGGGATGGGCTATACAATTATTTCCGATGCATGTTAAAAGTATTGTTATAGCACTATTGGCAGAAATTCATTGTCTCGGCACTCCTGAATTCCAAAAGTCCAAAACTACCCTTCTCTAACTGGTTGCACACGTGCCAGTTGAAAGCTGATGTGATAACACTGAGTAAAAAACATAGCACGGACTGGCTTAGGTCTGGTGCAGGGAGCGGTGGGACAGGATCACGTTCCACGTAAAAACTGTTCTGTTCTGTTTTGCAGAATTGTGATAGCATCAGATGTCCTAATACTGCACTGGGGTCAGTTCTCTGATACGTTACAGTTTGTACGGTTTGGATTATTAGGGCACGTATCACTGCCGGATAACGAACCTCTCCGAGCGCAGCGGTCAGAAGTCACATCTCTGCACTTTAACAAACCGAAGCCGTCGATAAGCTGAGCGCGCCGCCCAGTGGGAGCGTGACGCTGCTGGGGCCAGAGCGACGGTGACTTCAGTGCCGAACGGTGTCACCCGGGCGCGTGCCTGCTGCCCGGGCTCCGTTACTATCGCGGCGAGCCGCTACAGCCACCGTTCCGGCCGCCGCGCCTCACACGCCACCCGATACGTCACGTCACGTCACGTCTCGTCTTCGGAGGCTATGTGACGCGAGAGGAGAGCTCCCATCGCCCGGACAGCTGCGTCCAGTTCTCCGCTGCAGCTGGTTCTCATACTGTGCGCTGCATTGTACTGCAGCTGCTGAGGATAGTCAACCGGGTAGATGATCGAAGCAAGGAGAGGACTGGCGGCGATTGAATAAACCTTGTACAGCCTTCTCGAATATCTTGAAATGTCATCTGAACTTGCACGATGACGGCGGTGTAATGACTCCACTGGATCCCACCCTACTGTAGAAGGAAATTAGACGGCAACTGGGCCGTTACATCTTCCCCTCCCCCCACCCCCAAGTGGAACCTGAGAGTTGTCATCCGTATACATTACTGAGCTACAAATAAACTATGGTGTCTCTTAAATGAATCCTCTATGGGCACTAGCACTAATTCGTGGCAGCAATTTTTTATTCATTATGTATCTGAATTTTAAGCAGTACCATGCGATAATAAAAAACGATATGATGTTTTACAGTTGACCATGCCAATCTATTACGATACATTTTGGAATTCCAAGTAACACAGAAAACAATACAGCATTAAATTGATGATGTCAATTGATGTCAATTAAGAAGTCAAATTTCAATTAATAACTCAATGGGAAAGCACTAGTCGCATAGCTCCTGCCCATTTTGGAGGAGCCAATTTTAAAGCCCTGCAACGCTTTAAGGGAATGTGGTACATTCATCAAGGGATTTGCACTGAGATAGCGAAGTTCCGATGCGTGGATAAATATGTTTTGCTTGGACCTCCCTAAAACCTTTCACTAAACGTGTGCATTTGGCACTGGCGATTATAAATGCGTATGACTTCTAGTTTCAACCGTGAAGCATATTCTAATATATCGAGGAAAAACAGCAAATTGATCAGTGTGGTTTGGGTCCTGGGAACACCCTCTCTTAGATAAAAACGTTTCATTTGTACTTGCATCCACTTAAAGCCTAAACGAACAGGTTAATTGCGGCAGTGAACATTGGTCAAATTACTAATTTTAGTAAATTATTAATTTTAGTACATTAATAATTTTAGTAAATTAAGCATACCGATCTGACCGTCACGCCGACTTGGAAACCTTTGTACCTCTAAGAGAGGGAACTTAGATGAAGCAAATATTGGGCTCATTAGATATTTTTCAACAGAAATAAGGCCAACTGCATTATTTCCATTATAATGTATTTGGCTCTGAAATCACTCTAGTTTGGCATTGCACCTAGCTGTCCTTTAATCCATCAGTTCTATTGAATATGATCGCTGAAACGCCACAGTGTATAAGGCTAGAGTGGTGTGAGTGGGAGAAAGGTATGAATATAGACGACATAGAAATTAGCTGATGATTTTTTTGTGAAAACACCCACCCTTCTTTATTTCTGTAATCAAAAATTTCAATTCTACCGGAGGACCAACACTTGTGGTTAAATCTACTTTGCTCCATTCCTGTATTCCATCACATGCACAGTGTTCCCATTTCCATGCCAAGCAGCCAGCATAAAGAGTTGATGTGTTGGCAATTGCGTGTACAATCCGTGCCTTGCAAAACGGGTCAGCGTGTCATAGCTAGAGTGGACCCAACAATGGCACGGGACTGTCGCGCAAGTGGGCCCAGCTGTGGTGACACCCTGTCCGACGCTTACTTAACCGAAACTTAGTTGTTCTTCCATGTTCTGAGATCCGAATCCCTCGTCAGAACTATTGGAACTTGTCTGCATTACTTTCTGAATTCAACACTCGGCTATGCCCAGGGAAAACTAGTGTATAGGTATTGATGGAAAAATATGATACATGATATAAATGGAAAATCTTACGGTCTCATATCTACGGGCAAATCTTATTCTTGAGAGCCAGATTTAAGAAATAAGAACATACCTACAATTTCTGAGCAAAACCAGAGCATACAGGCACATAGCCTTGAAATTAGTTTTCCAAGATTCTTTTCCTGAGGCAGAATGCTAGTATGCGACACAGATTAATAAGTGCTGCTGGTCAAATATACAGAGGAAAAAATATCAGAAAAAAACTTCTCGTGGTAAAATCAGGTGCAAAATATCACTTTCTACTCCAGGCTCCGTGCAATTAAAGCGAGAACTGCATTGTTAAGCCCGCTGTCACGGTGGCTTAGAGGCCGGGGATTTCACTCTTTGACTGCTTATACCCGGATGTTTTGATTATTTCATTATTAAATCCCTCCAAAAAATTCAATTTAGAAGTCACACACTGCACAATGTATTGTGTAATGGCATCAAATCACTGTATTTTGGAGATGATCAACTTGGCACAGAATCCACTGCCGCTTAAATGATCCAGCGGCCCAAAACTAATGAAAATAAGTGACATGAAATACGGAAGTGGTAGCACTTGGCGTAGTAACAGTGACGATAAATGTTGGGGCTCAACATGGCACCAACTGCCAAGGTTGCATGTGGTGTCCAGTGGCTGCACCACCGAGGGGGAGGGCAGACTGCCCCTCAGACCTTTTTTAGCAGACCTATTGTTTTGCCCCTCCCTAGAAATCATGACAGAAAAAGAAAAACTGCACCCTACCTTTTAGGCTATTGTATTGATTTTTTAACCAGTTTCGTAATACTTTTTCGCCGTATAGAATAAGAAACGAAATAAGAAATCGTTTAAATTTGTTCACAATTGTTTCTACCCCGGAAGCAACGCTTCTCCTGCATTCTGGGCTGGAGGAGGGAGTAAAAATCCGCCTCTCAAGATCAGCCATGCGCACTGAGGGGCACCGAGCCTGGCAAAAAGGATTGTTTATGTTCGATCGAGGAAGACTTGCCCGGCCCTTTTGCCCCGTATCCACATATTCCTCCACCCCCTTTGTGCCAGGGCTCAATCTCCTATATTGGTTACTTATAGCAATATTGCCTACCTTGTACGAAAACCGGAGGGCCTGCCCACTTAAAAATCAGATTTCAGTCATATTGGGAAAATCGCAATGTTTTATAACCGGTATGTGGGGGCCTGTTTCAGTTACACCAGCTACTAGTTCATGTATGTACATGTGAAACGCATGGGGAAGGGGGCAGACAAATCAGCTAATCCCTCCTCTCGGGCTTTTCCCGAAATAACGAGTTAGCGAAGAAAGGTAGAACAACACAGTGCTGAACCAAGGCCGCTGGTTTGGGGAGGGAGCAGCTGGACCTAATGGCCTGAAACCTATAGTTATTTATCAAGAAACTTGGCGATAATTTTTAGCGTTGAAAGGAAAGGGCAAATGTCTCTTTCTCCCCTCTCTCACCCTAGATTTCTTTTGCTGACCGAGACCGGGTCCGTCAATTATTTTTTGCGATGGTTGGGCAGGGGAAATTCAGCCATGCCACCCCTTAAGGGGCCGAGCCTTAACACGCGCATTGACGGGGTCTGAGCCACCTTCCATTGACGGGGGCGGGACCCGCCCCCCCTAAGATCTCGAGAACCACGGTAGGTAGCGAAAAACGGTAAACGGCGTTGGGCTGCCCATCTACTTCCATCGAAAACATTGAACCATTTTTTGTCAGGTCACATTTAAGGTCACGAGAGGTCAAAACATGCCCGTCATAGGGATAACATGTAAATTCAGTTTTTCGGCCATTAAATCTGAACAAGTAAAGATAGAGCAAAACGACTTGAACTGTATGAATCCTCTTAGCAAGCCAAATCGAATGATATATAATTTGACCTGCTAGGTCAAATCAAGGATTTGACCTGACCTGAGGTCAGGTCAGGGTCAAATTATATAAAATGCATATCATTAGAACCGCAAAGCCCAGGTGAGTCTAATGCAGCCAAAATAAATGCTCTATCACCATCCGTTACTGAGTTATTCCGTAAAAACCATTTTCCCATGTTTTCCAATGGAGAGGTCATGCCTCGTACCTGACCTTAGGTCATCGATATCAAAAATATCGGAACATATTTTAGAGAACTCGGTGGGGCCATTATGTGATATGAGTCTCAATCGGATAAGTTCACCCTGCTCCGACTTATGCTATCTTAAACTTTTTTGAGGTCGGGTCACTTGACCTGTAATGGTGACCTGACCTGAGATGACCTAACCTTAAAATTTTCACAGAAGTTGAAAAATGATGAGGAAAAAGGTATACCAAGTACGGCGGCGCTACGCGCCGCCGTTTTCTGCTATCTCCGAAAACCCGAGGGGGCGGGTACCCGCCCCCGTCAATGCGCGTGTTAAACTTGTTTACCAAATTTCGGCTGGTGTTTTTCTAATACAGTTTTATTAGGATTTGACCCAGACTGCTCCCCCAAACGGTTCATCCCAACCCACCTATTTTGACAACCCCATCCTAACCGTTTAACCGCGTTTGCTCCCAAAATTTAACATGGCTATTTCGTATCATATTTTATACGTGAAAAGTGTGATTCGTTATTGGTTTGCTCACGAGCAGGAAAGGGAACAACACCTGTTTTTCATATCAGATGTATTTCAAGTTAAGTTTTCGAACGCTGAAAAATAATACTTCAAAAAGAAAATGTTCAAATTTTGAGTTTCTGGAGATGAAACATTACACCAAATCATATCTTAACATCATTACCAAAGCTGTGGTTTGAAATGACCCTAAATGAACCCAGCTATGTGTACCAAAAACCGCCCCAGCAGCAATGACCCTAAATGTAAGCCAGAACCAAGATTTTCATGGTTGCTTTTAAAGCTTCAAAAAACGAGTTTTATTTTCGTGCTCCAAAAAAATGGAACAATGGCGAAGCTTACTGAGCTGAATTCACAATTTTCAGTCGTCCGGAGTCAGATTCCTAAATTATTCTCCGAGAATAAAAAGTGCCCCTCCAAAGTTGGGCCTCTCGTCATAAGAAGAATATCATTAGGTATTTGAAGTCTCCCCCAAAAACTGTCTCCCATCCCTAAAAAGCTAAAATCTTAAAACTCCGCGTAAGCTGGCATTTTTTCAGTATGGTGTGGAAGTCATGTTAAGTTTGTCTTGTAATCAGGTATACTGTAAAGGATTTTGAGTATAAAATGCTAAGCTGCGCAAAATTCCCCATTTTCTTTCACTTTCGTTTCTCAGTAGCAGCTTCAGAAGGCGGAAAATCGGTGGCGGATTTGTATTTTCTCTTAATATTTGTGCTGATGACCTAAGGATGCTCAATGCTTCGGAAACCTGAAATCGTTGCTATCAATCTTCATTCTAGACTGACGGTTTTTCCCATTATCCTATTGTAATTTTCCAAAGGCAACTCTGCGGCATAATGGTAGTGCTCTTATTACACACACCTAAGGGGAAAATAGCAATTGCTCCAAGCTGGGGCAATCCTGACTTATGAATTTTTGCAATATGGTAGTAAAATGTGTTGCCTAGTCTCTGCCAGAATGCGGAAGTTTCAGCTCTCAGTTTTTCGAACAATCTGCATTTGTGCGTAATTAGGAGCGGGGTGCCTTATTACGCAGACCTCGTCGAGTCTGCGTGCCTAATTGCACACACCTGTTACTGACCTTGTCTAATACATCTGATGATTGTATTATCGTGTTGTATTGTATGGTATTATTGTATTTTCTTTGATTAATATGTTTTGTTTGATGCTACTGCGTGCATTTATGAAGTTGTATTCAATGTTCATATATTTTGATTTTCAAATTCTACAGCTTAGCGAGGCGCACCTAAAGACATGAGAAGTAGAAAACATGATAATATTGCTCACGGAAAGCAAACACCCACAGATATTAAGCGATTCAGATCCATCCTTTCTCATTATCACAATATCACATCCACTGAACCTGTGCAGTATCACCCTGCTTTCCCTGGACTCCCCGAAGCGGTGGCCATCGTTTAGATGGGGCGCCGCTCAGGGGGACCAAAGGGACCCGTTTTGGGAAGAGTTATCATCATCGGTATCAATAAAGCTTAAATAGCGTGGACCTAAAAAAACAACTCGGCGTCCCCACATCAGCTCAGGGACCCTTAGCGGAACTCAGGGACCCCTATATCAGCTCAGGCGATTAAAAAATAAATAAAATTTTAACAGCTCGGAGACCCCAGATAAGTTCAGGGCCCACAGGCAAGCGTATGGAGCCAACTCAAGCTCAGGGTGCCCCGATCGGTCCATGAAGTCTCAAACCAGCTCAGGGGGCCCCAGATCAGCTCAGGGGCCCCCACACAAGCTCAGAGGGCCACCATACCAGCTCAAGAGGTTCTTCAAACAAGCTATCGAGTCCGTTTACATCATGATTCATATTACAGTAAAAACAGTGGTTATCCAGAGGGTCCACCGCAGAAAAATGGTAGGAGAGGGGAAAGCAATGGCCCCCTCTTCCTACGCCTATGTTGAGGCATTTGCCCGTTTTGGTGGACATTTGCCATGCATAGATGTACGGAGCTCTGAAAGCTAATTTGGACATCAAGATATATTCAATAACCCTTAGTGGCATTTCCGGCCACGTCTATGGTTGAAAACGTGGCAGAGGTGGGTACATAAAATAGTTTGTTTAACAAGGTGGAAATTTGTTTTCAAAAGAAATCATTTTCATCCAGAACGTACGTCAAATTTGACATGCGCGCAATTAGGAACAGACAATTTTTGCGTGATTAGGGTCCATACCCCAAAGACGCACAGTCCTGCTTTTTCAGTGTTTGTGGTCAATCCAGCCGTGTATCATCGAAACAATGCAAAGAAACCTAAAGACTGTTCCCTTTTTTACGTTTTGTCGCTACAAGTGAAAATACATGAACAATATGGATGCTTAGTAAATGATGAAACCCAAGACATTGTAATTAACAAGGCACCATTTTTCACGATTAGCAGAAAGACATCGTTCCATCAAACTCGCGATTAAAACTATCACCGCCTGCTTACACGTCGTTATAAAAGCCGTGGCGCCGCTGAGAAAAAGCCGGCAGTAGCAGCACTCCAAGAAACCCTCTTTAATGATAATGATAATAACAAATTCAAAATCTCGGGTTACTCTTGGTACCGCCATAATGTAAACGCTACTGTCCGTAAAGGGGGCACTGCCATCCTTATTGAAAATAGCATCCCTCACAGCCAAGTGCCTTTGGTTACGCCACTCGACTGTGTCGCTATTAACGTAGAAATTCAGCACGTCAAATTGACGGTGATTTCACTGTACATCTCTCCAAGCGATCCTGACCCGTCGGCTCGGGACCTCGCCCAACTTTTGGCACAAATTCCCGGCCCTTTGCTACTACTTGGAGACTTGAACGGTCATCATCCCTCATGGGGCAGCGCCACCTCCACTCGCAGAGGCGAAATCATCTATGACGCAATAGACTCTCAAAATCTAGTTATCTTAAATAACGGCGCTCCGACCCACCAAGCAATGCGCGGTGGCCATTCTGACACTGCCATTGACATCTCGTGCTGCTCTCCTAGAATTGCGTCACTGTTCACCTGGGAAGTCGAAGACAACCCAGGAATGAGCGATCACCTCCCAATAAAAATTGGTATTCCCACAGGCTCAATCGACCATGTTACTCTTTTTACACCCTCATGGAATCTAAAACGTGCCGACTGGAACAAGTTTGAGGCAGAGGTCGACCTCACACTTGTCACCGGAGGTGACCCCCACTCGGCAGACATTGACTCGGTACTAAGAGCTATCAGCTCAGCAGCACATTTAACAATACCAAAAAGTCAAGGCCCCCGACAGAAAAAAGGAGCCCCATGGTGGAATGCAGAGACGGCACACGCCAAAGCTCAAATGATTAGAGCCAGGAAAGCCTACGAGAGAAGGGCACACAGCCCTACTCGCAATGCCCTCCGGGCAGCCAAAGCCCACTTCCAAAACACGTGCAAGCGGGTCCAAAAGATAGGTTCAACGCCTTTGTTTCTAAATTCAACCGCTTCACACCCATTTCTCAAATCTGGAAAACCATTGGAGCTTTCTCTGCGAAACGACCGCCCCGTGGACCCTTCCCTCAACTGACAATCTCCGGCCTAAACATCACGGCACCCAAGGAAGTCATGGACGCCTTTGCTGATCATTACAATGGCGTTGCAGCGAACAGTTCCTACAACCAGCGCTCAAAAGACCAGGCCGAATGGTGCAAACGCCGCACATTCTTCAATTCTAGTAATCAGGAGTACTATAACGTACCTTTTACAATGACCGAACTAAATTACTCCATTAGCAAGTGTGGAAACACTGCAGTGGGCCCGGATGAAATTCACTACTCTTTCTTCTGGCACCTCAGCCAGACAGCACTAAAATATCTTCTCTCGGCCATTAACAACATGTTTCTTAGCGACTCGTTCCCCACTATGTGGCGGGAGAGTGTCATCATTCCCATTCCAAAACCTGGCAAAGAAAAAACGGACCCTAAAGGTTATCGCCCCATTTCGCTTACTAGCTGTGCTAGCAAGCTTGTAGAGCGCATGGTCAACGTAAGACTTCACGAAATTCTCGAAAAGAAACTCGATGCTATGCAATCGGGTTTCCGGCGCAGGCGAGCCACCACTGACAATCTGATCAAACTAGTCAGTGACGTCCAAAATGGCTTTTACAAGAAGCAAGTCACAATTGCTGCATTCTTAGATATCAAGTCGGCCTTTGATCGTGTACAAAAAGACGTCCTTTTGTATAAACTTTGTAAACTGGGAGTCCATGGCCACCTTGCTAGATTCATTGACAACTTTCTTAGGGACAGAAAATTCAAAGTGCGCTGCGGCACCACCTTTTCCTATCTGACATCTCAAGACCAGGGCACACCCCAGGGTAGCGTTTTATCTCCGACCCTCTTCCTAGTCATGATCAATGACATTTTTTCCAAAAAGCTACCGCCTGGAGTTAAGTACTCCCTATTTGCAGATGATGTCGCTATTTGGAAATCCACTCCGGTCGACACCAGGCGGCGCAGTCAACCAGAATTCAAAACCGCGACTACCGAATTGCAGGGTAGTCTCGACGACATCCATGCTTGGTGCAATTCAATGGGTCTATCACTCTCGGTCGAAAAGTCATCAGTCGTAGTCTTTGCCAGGCCAGGTGTGAGACACGCTGTTCCTCAGCTCCAAATCTCAGGCAAACCCATTGAATGCGCGAAAAGCTTCAAATTCTTAGGCGTCATCCTTGATACCCGCCTTAGTTTTAACGAGCATATTACCAAAGTCGTCTCTAGCTGTCAAAAACGAGTCAATATCCTCCGCATGCTCGGCGGAACAGAGTACGGCGGGGATCTAAAGACCCTGCTCATGCTCTACAAGTCCTTGATCCGGCCCATACTCGAATATAATTCGTTCGTCTTTGACTCAACGAACAACACTAATAAGCTAAGGCTAGAGCGCATCCAAAACGCAAGTATCCGGGCAGCCACAGGCGCGCTCAGAGAATCCCCCATCACCAGCTTGTTAGTGGACAGTGGGCTGTGCCCTCTCCAAACAAGACGCCACTCCCAGCTTATCTCTTACTATATCAAGGTCCAATCTACCGAAAATCACCCGGCGAAACAATGTTTCGCTCACCCTGGACGTGTATCAAAAACTAATCGGACAACCTGGCCTCCATTTAAGAATAGAGTAGCTAAGACCCTGGAAACCCTGAACCTTGCGATTCCAGAAGCAATAGGCAAACCCCCCACTCTCCCGCTTTTGGACTCGCAAACAGCCCAAAGTCGAGTTTTCTTTTCACCACACGCAAAGACAACCTCACCACAGAGGAGATCTCCCAGAAATTCTTAGAGTTCCAGTCTAACAACACTGGCAAAACCTTTATTTTCACCGACGGCTCTAAAATAGGCGAAAAAGTAGGCCTCGGCATCTGGGGGCAAAATATTTGCCTCCAAAAACGACTTCCGGACAACTGCTCAATATTTACTGCCGAGGCTGTCGCCATTCTAGATACACTAGTCCAGATTAGAACCCTAAATATTAATTCAGCCGTCATCTGTTCAGACTCTAAATCTGTCTTGCAAGCTATCAATAACGTAGTCAACCCCAGCCATCACGTAATAGCAGACATCCAGAAGGGTATCGACGATATCCCAGATGTCTCCTTTCTTTGGATCCCAGGCCACTGCAAAATTCTCGGAAATGAAAAAGCCGACGAACAGGCCAAAAAGTCTCTAGAACTCAGAGAGGTCGCACCTCTCAAATGGTCCGGAGACGATAGCAAAGCTCTCCTCCAGAACCATATCCGGAAGTACATCCAAAATGACTAGACCACTAACCACAGCGCCCATTTATTCCATATCAAGCCTAACATCGGCTACTGGCCCAGCTCCAACCAAAACAGTCGTCGGCGTGAGGTCATCCTGACCAGACTCAGAAGCGGACACACCAAATTAAATGCCTATGGGCGTGTAGGTACCTGTGGTACCTGCTCTGCCATGGAAAATCCCCAC
Source organism: Lepas anatifera (assembly GCA_034440635.1). Taxonomy (NCBI): domain Eukaryota; kingdom Metazoa; phylum Arthropoda; class Thecostraca; family Lepadidae; genus Lepas; species Lepas anatifera. The sequence continues at coordinate 353,679 of JAOTON010000715.1, read as the reverse complement.
CATATCCTCATCGACTGTCCCCAGCACGACGCCCATAGGCAACCCATGCTAGATTATTGCCGCATCAGAAACATCCCAGTAAACCTTTCCACTCTTCTCGGCAATGATCACCCTGAGCTGCTGGACAAGCTATTTACATTCCTGAAGGTTTCTAGGCTCGAGAGCTTCATCTGAACGTCTATGGGGGCAGGTATGGAAAATACCTGCATCCGAATAGCACCCCTCATATTAGAAATAACAATTACACTATAAACGTCCCTCTGACAAATTTAAACAATAGGTGCTTCAAACTAGGTTTTAACTGTCTGGTCCTAAGGTATGGTAGACTCAGAATAACTCCCACCATAGGAAAAAAAAACAAAAAAAACAAAAACAAAAAAACAAAACAAAACAAAACCCAAAAAAGTTCAACTAACCAACTAACCCTACCTAACCATCCGTTCATATTTGCTAACCAACTAACCCTAACTTAAGGACTACTAACTATACTAACCATATCTAAGACTAACAACTAACCAACTCACACCCCTCCCTAACACTCTATCTGTTCTATTACCCTTCTCTCTTCCTCTATGCGGTGGCTACCCAGCCAGAGAGGGGCTGTAACCTCACCTCCTGGTTGCAGGATAAAGACCCGCGGCATCACGTCATGGTGCTTGCGGGTAATTCTAATAACCCAAAATTATTCTTTTTCAATGGAGGAACTCGAGTAACGTAAGCAAACGGTTATTCGATAACAAGGAACAAAATCCAAAAACTAATCTTTACGCTGGCAAGACTCTTCACGACTTTAAGGCTCGGATCTGCCGTAGCAATCCCCTTCCCTCGCAAGTGTTGCTACACTTCGCGACCCATTCCTTGAAATAAGATTCGTCCCTTTGTTCTGCGACATTAAAGTAAACACCCCTCCCGGAAAATTCTCCCCCACACTTTAGAGGCGGGCAAAGGTGCTTTGCACAGAACGCCTTATAAGAAGCCCTTAACTAACTAACTAACTCTGTTGGTGCCGCAAACTTCGCCCTGCTGGGAGAACTTCTTATTAGATTGCACTTATGCAAATAACTCGCCGTGACTTAAACCAGGGATCTATGGTTCATGGTACAGGAACGCTTTCCACTGAGCCACGCATCCCCCACTTGGTCTTTAGTACTCCAAAAATTAGTCTTTAAAATTGTCATCACCCATAACCAGATATTTTTTTCATATGAAGGCAGGCCATATGTTGATCTGACACTTTGGACTGGGTTACGATATCTCATCAAGCTTTTTTCACGAGCTTCCTGGTTAATCCCCGTATAATCGGCACGCATTTTCCATGCAGATAAAATCAAACAGAGAACGGAACAACGAGGGCCCATAAGGGCTGCAAGCGTTCATTAGCAATCTGTCTGAGACTTCCCCGAGATTGACTGAAGCTCTAGTACAGGTAGCGATGGATGGTTGCAACATCATAACAAACGAATGCGCTTGTTCCTGTCTTTTATTTTTACAACATTTTTTTCGAGATGATCTCAATTTCACTTCTTGCATTCCTTACGGTGCGGAGCGAAGTTGCCTGTGGTGTTGTTACAAGGACTGTGATCTAAAGATCGCAGTGCAGTCATCGGAGAGCTCCGATAGCCTCCCTGAGTTCAGAAACAGTTCCGGTTCTCCTTCGTGCACCATGTCCTTGTGATAGCCGAAAGTGGAGAAATATGGGAGGTTGAGGTCTGAGCTATGGGAGACTCCACGCAAAAACTGCCATAAAACTCATCACAGGATGGTGTCATTAAGTCTTTTTCGGCCAATCAATGCACAGATTTGAGACGTGGTAGCTTCTTCGCCTTATGGGAACGACATTTATTCTAAGTGCTTAAGTAGCTGGCACAGGTCTGCAGCGCGCTCTTGATTTTTTTGGAGCTTAACGTACCTATTTTTTGGTGACGGTCAATGAGTGGACGTAAAAAAACATTTCTTACTTTGCCTCAAGTAATGCACGGAGCTGAATAGAGGTCATCTTGAAAAGAAAGCCAATAATTCAAAGAAAAAGATAGATACCTACTCTCGCGTATTGGAATGATGCCAAAATACTGATCTACTGAAAACCAAACTCCCATTCAATGTCGACATAGGCTAAGACATGATGTCAACCTAAATTAGGCCCATTTTTAGGTCATTCAATATCCACTTTCCACTCAACGCCAAACTAGCTCAGTACTCATTGGGTTCTCCCGACGTAGGCAGGTCCTGGCGAAGGACGTACCAAGGAATTCATGGTACAGACGTTAGGCAGGAGGATGTACCAAGGAATCCATGACGCAGACGTTAGGCAGGAGGAAGTTCCAAGGAATCCATGACACTGGCCCTCCGGGTTGTCTCAGTTCGAATATTCACGCTGCTATTTATGGTTTGGTGCCTTCCTTTGATTAAAAAGGTGCTTGCAATACTGCAACGCCGTTGATGCAATGACATTTTTTTATAAGAAATGAAAAGAATCCTAACCACTTCGTTTCAGAAATTCATTCCAACAGCTGTGTTCAAACACCCTAGGGTTCAAATGGGTAATTTTTACACATAACACTGAAAGCGCAAAAGTTCGCTAGCTTCTTTAAGAAAATGGCTCACAATTCCTACAATTTGTGAATATCAAGCATGATAATATTAAAGGTGGTGAAAATGATCATAATTTGCCACTTATTTATTGTTTCGAATAAGTTTAACTAGCCGAAAATATGGTTCTCACTTGTTTAACTTGTTCGAAACAATAAATAACTGGGATTTTATTATCATTTTCACCCTCTTAACCATGGTCATGACTTCGCTGCCATACCTGTTCCGTCCATATAAGACAATATCTTAAGCACTATTGTTTTGCTGCCGATTTTTCGGCAGGAAGTCGCAGAACCCCACCTGCTCTCTGCTTCGTTGTCGGCTACTCGACTGGCCCTGGCACTGGCAGAAATCCCTCGCTTCTGGGAGACAGCGGCTGTCAATCGGCTACCTCTGTACTGGCTGCAGCCTGCGGCGGCCGGGGGTGAGAGGTTGCACGTGCCACTGGCCAGAGGGCGCGGGAACGACTGTCGCTGGCGGCGCTGCCACGCGCCGACGGGCGGCCGCCGCCGGCCACGCCACGCCGACGACGAAAAGAAAAAGTGAAACTGGAGCTTGGAATCGCTCGGCTGCCGCGTCGTGTCCGAAACAGACGCCGCAGGGTGGAGGGAGGTCGGGGGTCGTGTGAAACCACGCTGCGATCTGTGCGCTCCGTCTCTCCAGGAAACTGACTCGACGGATTTGTACGTGCTCTCACGACGACGGTCTATCCACCGCGACGAAACTGTTCTGCCGCTGAAATTGGCCACCCCTCAGCAATTCCGTGCTGCAGTGAGCGGTGCTGTCTTTTTCGCGTTCCCTTGCTGCGTGAGTTCGGAGTGGCCGAGGGAGGTGTAATGCCACCACTGCTGAAACACCGTCTCCACGCGCCGCTGCAGACGTGTCACAAGACGCCGGCACTGTTTGCCAAGTACTCTCGTTGACATCCGAGGTCACCTGAGGCAATGTTCTGCGAAACTAATGAAGAATTAGCAAACGACATAGCTCTGGCTCTAAATGAACACAAAAGCCAAAAGCAGGACTTTTCCTCTCCATGACACACCCTCATTCTGAGAAACGTCAGCCCCCCCCTCACTGCTGCTAGGAGCTTATACACTGGCATTGCACGGGAAACTCCAGGGATCGACTCTCACCATGTTTTAAGCTCGTGCAAAAGTTATTGCACCAAATAATTAGCCTACTGGAGATTACAGACATATTGATCAAAGGTGAAATTTTCTGGAAAAATGATCAAAATGGTTGTTCGGATCAACTTTATATACTGAACGCCCGAAACACAAGCATCGTTAGATTCTTAGCGCTTTTCGAATGAATGTTAGGGGCGAGGGCCACTCCAAGTCGTGTTCTGAAGCTGCTTGTTCAAGCTCTTGTAATTTCTTCCATTCGTTATTGCATCTCGATTTACGGGACCTGTCGTATTACTCAGCTCAATCGCATACAAAAGATTATTAACTTCTGTGCTAGGGTCATCCCTGGAAAGAAAAAACACGATCATATTTTAGAAGAAGTAGCACGTCTCGGCTTTCTAAATCCAAACCAGTTAGCCACTTATCATCAACTCTGCCTCACGAAAACTATATTAGATACCAGCCAACCACAAGAATTTCACGAACTTCCCTAATTCGCCAATCACGACCACGACACGCGGCAGGCTGGTTATCTCCGACCACCGCGGGCCAGAACCAATGCGTGGAAACAGGAGCGTAGCCAGATCTTTGGTTTGGGGGGCACACCACCTTTGAGGGGCACCCCGGGAGAAAAGGGCACTTTAAACGCCACCTAAAAAACGTACTATATCTTAGTTTATATCAACTTTTGGGTACCTTTCGTGCAAAATGTAATCCAAGCAAAATGTAAATCAAGCATTGACGGAAAGAAAAACTCGATTAAAGCCGGGAAAAAAGAAAAAAGTATCACCGAAATGTCATGAAAGCAGCCAAAACACGAATGTTTTGTATAGATTCAAGGAGGGCAAATCAGCCAACATATGTAAATACTTATCAGAGAAATCAGCGGAACCTGTGACATCTGTCTCTATGTGCAGGCTAAGACATATTGGAGTCAAAAATTCATTTGTTATGCCATCTGGCTTTGTTGTGACGAGTGAGCCCTGGTTGAACGCGGATTAAGTTCTGCGGCTCCCACAAGGGCCGTGGGAGGAGGAGTGGCATTGCGATATTGGAAGAATAAAATGTATGCTGCCGGAATCATTTGGAAGATACTTTTTAACACGTTTATGAAGTCCCATGTTTTCAAGGATCAGTCCCAGTTGTAGTAAAGAAAGAGTAAATAGGTCGGTGGTTTGAATGGGGATGGTGTGACAGGGCTGACAATTGTGAAAAACTAGTTTTTCATTTAGATTAATAAGTAGGAATCCTAGTCTAGGGGACTGTGCCTAGCTCAGGGGCACATGCCTTTACCACCCATCCCTGAATCCACCAGTATAATAAACAATTTATATAATCAGGGGTGCCAAAAGCATCACAAGCCGTTTTAGCGATGGATCTTTCCTCGTTAGCTTCATTTTACAAGGGGAGTTTGCGTTGTGTTATTATTTCCCATCTATTCAAGACCAGCTCAGGGGCCCCCTAGTGTGGACCAGAGCCCTTCAGAGCAGTTGCCCCCATCCCCCAGTTGTGCCCCCCAGGGACTAGACTAGCTCAGTGAGGCCCCGAGGGGATGGGAGTCGCCATTTTGTTCTTATTCTCTGTTTATTCAAGACCAGCTCAGGGGCCCCTAATGTGGATCAGAGCCCCCCAGAGCAGCTAATGCTTCACCCAGGGACTAGACTAGCTCAGTGGTCCCAGCAGGGGCGTAGCCAGGATTTCGCTCAGGGGGGGGGGGCGGTGCCCCGAAAAGGGCCCCTGCGACAGCGCCAAAAGGGCCCTGATGGGTAAAAGGGGCCCTGCTTGTTACAGAATAGAGTGCTGAAGAGAGCTTAAGAGGGCCATGTCTGGTATGAAATTTCAAATTGGGCCACAGAGCATAGTGCAGGTGAGCCGCGCTTCGCGCGGCCCGTATCCTCAGGGAGGGGGGGCAGCTGTCCCTGCCGCCCACCCTTGGCTATACCCCTGGGTTCCAGAGATGGGGTCATTAGACTAGCTCAATGGGCCCCGGATTGGCTCATACGGCCTGGAACTATCTCAAGGAGCTCCAGAACAATTTAAGGCGCCAGATTACCTCAGGGTGCCTCAGGCCAACTTAAGAGGCTCTCACAAGCTCAGCGCCGCGGCCAGCTCAGGGTAGCCCCAGGGCCCATAGCATCTCAGGGCACCCTTAGGACCCAGATCTGCTCTTGGGTCCCAGATCAGCTCTTGGGCCCAAGATCAGTTCAGGGGTTTCAAGTCAGGTCAGGGGGCCAGATAAAGTCAGGGGCACTAAATCAGCTCAGGGACCCCTCACCAGGTCGGGCCCAATCAGTTTAGGAGTCCCAAAGCTGCTCAGGGGACACCAGATCGGCCCATAGGGAACCAGATCAGCGTCGGGGGCAAAGGATCAGCTCAGTGGTTCCCGACCAGCTCGGGGCCCAGATCAGCTTGGGGGTACCAGATAAAGTCAGGTGGCACTTAATTAGCCCAGGAGCCCCATACCAGCTCATGGGCCTTCATCAGCCTCTGTGGGCCCAGCTCAGCTCAGGGCTTTAGAGCTGCTCAGGAAATCACGTTATATCAGCCCAGGAGGCCCAGGTCAGCTTAAAGGGCACCACATCAGCTCAGGGGGCACCAGACTAGCTCAGAGGGCATCGGATGGGCTCAGGAGGCATAATGATTACTCAGGCGGCTCCAGATCACCTCAGGGAGCATTAGTTCAGCTCAGGGAGCAATATATCTGCTCAGGGGGCACCAGATCGATCAGTTCAGGGGCCCAGATAAACTCCTAGTCCCCAGACCAGAGCGGGGGTCTAAATCAGCTCAAGGAGACCATATCAGCTCAGAGGGCATGGGATCAGCTCAGTGGTCTCCAACCAGCTCGGGGCCCAGATCAACTTGGGGATACTACATCAAGTCAGGGGGCACTTAATCAGCCCAGGGACCCAATACCAGCTCAGAGGCCTCATCAGCCTCAGTGGGCCCAGCTCAACCCAGGGCCCCAGAGCTGCTGAGGAAATTGCGTAATCAACTCAGGAGGTCCAGATCAGCTTAAAGGGCACCCGATTGGCTCAGGGAGCACCAAACTAGCTCAGGGGGCACCAGACTAGCTCAGAGGGCATGAGATGGGCTCAGGAGGCACAATGATAGTTCAGAAGACACCAGATCGACTCAGGGCCCAGGGAGCATTAGTTTAGCTCAGGGGCAACATATCTGCCCAGGGGGCACGAGATCGATCAACCCGCCCTAGTCAAAAAGTCCTATAGGATCCTATAGGATCTTTGTTCGGAAAATTGCATAGGATCCTATGCAAATCCTATGTATAGGACTGCATAGGATTCGTATAGGATTCCGCATAGGATTCGTAAACAAAAACGCATAGGATTCCTATGCGGAATCCTATACGAATCCTATGCGGATCCTATACAAATCCTATACGAATCCTATACGAATCCTATACGAATCCTATGCGGATTCGTATACGAATCCAATGCGAATTGCTCAGATTCATATACGATCCTATGCAGTTCTATGTATAGGATTTGAAAATCCTATACGATTTCTTCCTGTTGTATAGGATTTTCCTCGACATCCTATAGGATTTTTTACCGATCGGATAGGAATCCTATACGAATCCTCCGCGAATCCTATACGAATCCTATCCGAATCCTATCCGAATCCTATGCGAATCCTATACGAATCCTGTAGGATTTCTCCTGTCCTCTAGGATCTTTCCTCATAGGAATTGTTCACCCAGCCACAATTCTGGCCAATACTAAAAAAACAAAAAACAGTAGGTGTTGTAGGGGAAGTCCGTGCAAGAGTACGCACTTAACTTTCTAAAGGCTTTCACTTTTATTCTCTAAGTCTAACAGCTAAAATTTTTATATGGTTGTTTAGCCTGAAAAATTGTCTATGTATGGTTCATGTTTCAACTCGATGTCTCTGAAACTCACCACGAGCCCGTCAAAAATTAAATGTCACGTGCGTACTCTTGCCGGAGTGGGTCGGTAAGAGTACGCAAGAGAGGAGGCTGGAGTACGCATTGATGCCCCACTGTGCTTTAGGTGCATAGGCCATGTTGCGAAGTTTTTTGTCGCCAAACTAGGCGATTGTAGGGTTTTATATCGTTCTGAATTACCAAGAACTATGTTGCAACGTTTGTTTTCCAAATATGAATTGCGGACTCTGTCCCGAGCAAAAATTAAACTTTCCTATCTCTTAAGCATGCGCACTCTTGCCCAAGGGTCTACTGCGTACTCTTTCCGAACATGCTCCCTTGTGAAAAAAATCTTCATAAACATGTTGGCAGGCGTTTTAGCATGAGCTCCGGTCCTGGAGCACACTCCTAGCTCAGCTTTCTTACTGATGACAGACCGTAATACAATACTTTTGATAATAGAAGCATGGTCTACAAGTTTACCCATTTAAGAAATATTACTTCAAGGGTGCTCAGAAACTTATTTTACTTTGTACTCCCGCGGGAAGAACAGAAGCACGTTGAATTTTGGTGTGCAGCATAGGCACTGACCTTGCTTTTTTACACCAGGGTATCCACCATCTCAGTGGTTGCTAAGTAACCAAAACAGCTGTTGCGTACTCTTATCTCCTGCGTACTCTTACCCTCCCTTACCCTATTTACGGACAGTTTTACCTTCATAAATAAATAGCACATCTTGACACGATACTGGTTTGGCTGGGTTGCCCCGCATCAGCGCCGACCGCCCTAGTCAAAAAGTCCTATAGGATTTTACAATAGTTGCAGAAGATGTTAGAAAAATTATATTTTTCATGATTTTTACCCTGGTCATAGGCGTAGCCAGGGAGAGGGCAAAGTAGGAAATTTGACATCTTCCTCTCCGATCGACCCTCAGCGCCCCGGAAGGATCGATGGCAGCCCCCGAAATGTCAATTCTCACCTCGATCCCCCTTCTCAGCGTGCGAGTTCCAGCGCCCCTGAGATAGAATTAAGGTGCATAGGATTTGGTAGTCCTATGCAATTCGCATAGCATTCATCGCATGGGATCAAGGTGCATAGGATTTGCTAGTCCTATACAAGTTACACAGGGTTTGCTAGCCAAATGCAGAGGAAAAGAGCTGGTTAGTTCTAAGAAAGTGTATAGGGATTTTATGATCCTGTACTGCCCTATGGGCGTAAGTCCATGAGCGTTGAAAGGGGAAGGGAAGGGGGAGGGTAGGGAGAGGCAAGTCGTGGAACTATCGAGAATCATGAAAACGGCCCCTCCAAATGAAATTGGGCCGCTATCTGTTTTATCATTTTATGACCATTATCTGCAGGGGCGGATAAAGGGGAGTGGAGCAGTCCGCGGTCATGTCGTCCATCCAATTTGGTGAATTTCACGTAATTTCAGAAGTTTGCGGAAAACAACACTTATCGTGATTTTCCCTGCTCAAAGGCGGATCAAAGGGAAGGGAAAAGGAGGAAATTTGCCGTTCTCCTCCCCGATCGATCCTCGGCATTCCCGAAAGAGTCGACAGTATCCCCCTAAAATGTCAATTCCCACCTCCCCCTTCCCAGGGTACGACTTCCGTCGCTCCTGCGATAGGTCTTGACGCCTACTTTAAAGGGGTTTGTGCCTAAAAAGTGACGCCCCCTGATACTGTGCCTACGATCGACAATCATGTATCCGCCTATGGATCTGGATTGCCCCCAAACGTTTCGCCGAGATCTGCCTCTGACTACCAGGACCTACGTGTTAAATAGGTACCTACGGACCAACGAAAATGTGTGGAGGTCCATTGCCAGCCACACAATATGCTCAAAATTTGCGCGATGCAACGTCAATCCTAGGCCTTAGCCCCCAGGAAAACCGTTTAGGTATTGATTGAACTTTTACTACCCTGGGTTGAGCGGCGTTGACGGCGTTGAAATGTATCTTTGCCGTCTTGCGGACGAGACGGCATGGACATACATCCAACGCATGATGCGTTGGGAACCGTGGAGGGGGCAGCCGGCCAGCCAATGAGCGTGTCGCTGCGTTTCAAACGGCCGGAGCCGCCGCCGGCCGCCGCGCCGCAGCAGTCGTTTTAAATCAGTGCGGGAGGTGCGTGGGTCTACGCTGAAGCCCATTCTAAGGAGCCTATAATTTCTAGTAAGATGTATAGAAAGATCTCAGTTAAAAACTTTCATGTTTCTGTCAGTTGTGTTGTATTTAGTTATTAGTGGCGCGAAATGCTAATCATGTTGTGATCTGTGTGTTAGTAATCGTCACAGTATGCACTCAGTGGGCCCTCATATAGCATTGTTTGATTATGCCCAATAGCATTAAGTCCCATACAGCATGTTTATTATGCCGTGGATTTTATTTGCAGGCAGAGTCTGTCGGGATCTACTCAGTCTGAAGACTTCAACAAGGATTCCAACATGACGTTACGCAAGAGTCCTTCGCCATACCGTGCTGGAAATCATGCAAATATGCATGATGACGAAGAACTCGGCGTCTTCGACATCCAGCTCACTATCACAATCACGGTCCTCTGTCTTCTTAAGAATTGGCCTCTTTCTTCGTTTCTCTTCTCTTTTCTCTTTCTCCTTACCTCTTCGCTTGTCTCTTTCTCCTTTCCTCTTTGCTTCTCTCTTTCTCCTTTCCTCTTCGCTTGTCTCTTGTCTCTTGTCTCTTGCCTCTTGCCTCTTGCCTCTTGTCTCTGGTCTCTGGTCTCTGGTCTCTGGTCTCTGGTCTCTGGTCTCTGGTCTCTGGTCTCTGGTCTCTGGTCTCTGGCCTCTGGCCTCTGGTCTCTTGCCTCTGCCTGTCTCTGGCCTCTTGTCTCTTGTCTCTTGCCTCTTGTCTCTTGCCTCTTGTCTCTTGCCTCTTGCCTCTTGCCTCTTGTCTCTTGCCTCTTGTCTCTGGTCTCTTGTCTCTTGTCTCTGGTCTCTCTCTCTCTCTCTCTCTCTCTCTCTCTCTCTCTCTCTCTCTCTCTCTCTCTCTCTCTCTCTCTCTCTCTCTCTCTCTCTCTCTCTCTCTCTCTCTCTCTCTCTCTCTCTCTCTCTCTCTCTCTCTCTCTCTCTCTCTCTCTCTCTCTCTCTCTCTCTCTCTCTCTCTCTCTCTCTCTCTTTCTCTTCTCTTTCTTTCTCTTTCTCTTTTCTCTCTCTCTCTCTCTCTCTCTCTCTCTCTCTCTCTCTCTCTCTCTCTCTCTCTCTCTCTCTCTCTCTCTCTCTCTCTCTCTCTCTCTCTCTCTCTCTCTCTCTCTCTCTCTCTCTCTCTCTCTCTCTCTCTCTCTCTCTCTCTCTCTCTCTCTCTCTCTCTCTCTCTCTCTCTCTCTCTCTCTCTCTCTCTCTCTCTCTCTCTCTCTCTCTCTCTCTCTCTCTCTCTCTCTCTCTCTCTCTCTCTCTCTCTCTCTCTCTCTCTCTCTCTCTCTCTCTCTCTCTCTCTCTCTCTCTCTCTCTCTCTCTCTCTCTCTCTCTCTCTCCTCTCTCTCTCTCTCTCTCTCTCTCTCTCTCTCTCTCTCTCTCTCTCTCTCTCTCTCTCTCTCTCTCTCTCTCTCTCTCTCTCTCTCTCTCTCTCTCTCTCTCTCTCTCTCTCTCTCTCTCTCTCTCTCTCTCTCTCTCTCTCTCTCTCTCTCTCTCTCTCTCTCTCTCTCTCTCTCTCTCTCTCTCTCTCTCTCTCTCTCTCTCTCTCTCTCTCTCTCTCTCTCTCTCTCTCTCTCTCTCTCTCTCTCTCTCTCTCTCTCTCTCTCTCTCTCTCTCTCTCTCTCTCTCTCTCTCTCTCTCTCTCTCTCTCTCTCTCTCTCTCTCTCTCCTCTCTGCGCTACCGTATTTGTACAACAGGGAGATCACGGTCGGCGCTGATGCAGGGCAATCCAGCCAAACCAGTATCGTGTCAAGATGTGCTATTTATTCATGAAGGTAAAACTGTCTGTAATTACAACACCTACTTTTTAGTATTGGCCGGAATTGTGGCTGGGTGAACAATTCCTTTGAGGTAAGATCCTAGAGGACAGGAGAAATCCTATAGGATTCCTACAGGACTCGGATAGGATTCGTATAGGATTCGGATAGGATTCATATAGGATTTGGATGGGATTCGTATAGGATTCGGATAGGATTCGTATAGGATTCGCGGAGGATTCGTATAGGATTCCTATCCGATCGGTAAAAAAATCGTATACGCAGGAAGAAATCGTATAGGATTTTTAGGATTTTTACTGGTGATGGGGTGGGGGCGTGAACTTTAAATTGACTGTCTTTGAAAAAGCTAATGACCATGAAGCTCACGAACAAATTTACGTAAGTCAATATAGGTAGGTAATAGGGAGACAATAAAAACCTAGGTTGATTCCCAAAACTTGTTGGGAGACGTCCCCACAGAGTGGCGAGTTAGGGGATCCGTCCTTCCGTTCCTGTCCTCTGCTTTCGACGTGCATGACCGTACGTGTTAAATAGGAGCACACTTCAATCTGTCACTTTGTGTCTAACCTTTCCAATCGTAGGCCTCGCACCTGAACCCAGGCCACTTACGCAAGAAATCCCATAACAGCAAAACTTTGTGGTTGGTGGTTTGATTCGATAAAGCAAATCCCAGCTATATCATTAAAACCTTGAAATAATTATTTTGGAGTTCACCGGACCTGGCCTGATGCCCCAACTGGAGATGACCTCAAGGCGGGCTCAGATCAAACTGGTGTAGTGGAGGCACAAAGCAGTTAAATTGAAATGGACAAAACCGTAAAACATATTTTAAAACAAAACTGGCCAAAATCGGTCAATTTTGGCCGATTAGGAAAGGGGATATGGCTGGACTGCTTACCCTGGATTCGCCTATGAATGAGCTAGACCTGAAATATTCCACATGGTGAATCCTGCAAAGCTCCGTACCTGATCTCTTTCGTCGTCCCATGTCATCCCGGTAGCCCAGTTGGTAGAGCGTTGGGCTCCAGCCCGCTGCTCAGGAACCTGCAGTGACAGTGCATGTCCAGGCTTGGGATCGGTTCTCCTGAGATACTCCGGCATTCAATAGTTTACCCGACATAGGTCGGCTAGCAACTGAGTGGTGAGGAGGTCACCTGAGCGGGGGCCGTCCCTGTGATTTGCGAGACGCTTAACTTTGACTTTTAAATTAACTCTTCATTGCAGGAGTTGCTCACTCCGATGGTGGGGCTAGGGTCCCCGCGATAAGTCCATTGATGACCTTAGTGAGACTCCGACTCAAAAAGCCGAACTTGCAACAGCATTCATCTAAAAAAAAGGCTCTGGAAGACAGAATAGTAAAACGGGTTTCAAAAGCAAAGGTATCTAAAAAGACGTGGACGAGGCAGGCAAGCTGTGTAATTGGAGAATGACAGTGGGCATGACGATACCAGATATCTCATCTCCGGAGTGAGTTTTGTTCTCTCGTGCGAAAAATGGATTGAGTACACTGCCTGCGAAGGCTGGGCCTGTGCGCCTTCACGAGAAGGTTAAGGTGGCTGTGCACCATAAATGATAGACTGGGAGCCTGTGACGGTTAGTGAAAGAAAGCTTCGAGTCGCCACAAGCCATTTTTTACTGTCTGAAGTAAATGCTTTTGTACTTAACAACTTCTGGCCCATATTTATTTTAAAATAGGGAATTGAAACAAGACAAAGTAACCTCCTGAGACAAGGAAAACGCAGAAAAGACAAGGTAGGGGATTTAGGGGAGGTTCTCAGAAGCCTCGTATCAATTTACTTCGTTTCGTACTTCGCTGTGCGTGCGTGCGTGCGTGCGTGCACAGGACTAGCAAATCCTATGCACCTTATTGGTCCCATGCGATGAATCCTATGTGACTTGCATAGAACTACCAAATCCTATGTATGTACCTTAGCTCTATCCCAGAAGCGGCGAAACTCGCACACTGAGAAGGGGGGGTTGCGAATCGAAATTTCGGGTGCTGCTATCGATCCTTCTGGGGGTGCTGAGGGTCGATCGGAGAGGGAGATGGCAAATTTCCCACATTGCCCTCTCTCTGGGTACGCCTATGACTAGGGTAAAAATCATGAAAGATGTAATTTTTCCAAAATCTTCTGCAACTTTTGTGAAATTTCACTGGTATGGAAGGAAGACATGACAGGATAGCCCCCTCCACTGGATCCGCCCCTGCAGGTAGCTAATAGTGATAAAATGCAAAGAAACAGATAACGATCTGTTATTATAAATTGGGCCGTTAACGGCCCAATTTATAATAACTGACAATATAGTGACAATATGGTGTTCTAGAGGCACCATATTGGCTGTGAGGATAACAGAAAACCTCCGGGAGGATGTCCATGAAGTTAGCGACGGATTCGCATTCAGATTCAGCGACGGATTCGCCCGAAATGGCGTCTCCTGCGATTTCGTTCAAATTCACACCATAGGCTCCCCGTGCTCTCAGCAACTCACCCCTAAAGTGATTTTCCGTCACACTCACCCGTTCACCCGCTAGAGGTCAAAAAGCAAAATTCACCCGAAACGGCGTCTCCTGCGATTTCGTTCAAATTCACACCATAGGCTCCCCGTGCCCTCAGCAACTCACGACTAAAGTGATTTTCCGTCACAATCACCCGTTCACCTGCTAGAGGTGAAAAAGTGAAATTCGCCCAAAACGGCGTCTCCTGCGATTTCGTTAAAATTCACACCATAGGCTCCCCGTGCCCTCAGCAACTCACTCCTAAATTGATTTTACGTCACATTCAACCGTTCACCTGCTAGAGGTGAAAAAGGTAAATTCACCCGAAACGGCTTCTCTTGCGATTTCGCTCAAATTCACGCCATAGGCTCCCCTTGCCCTCAGCAACTCACAGCTAAAGTGATTTTCCGTCACACTCACCCGTTCACCCGCTAGAAGTGAAAAGGTGAATTTCTCCCCAACTGACATCTTTAGCGTCGGATTCAGCGACGGATTCGCCCGAAATGGCGTCTCCTACGATTTTGAATTTGAGCGAAATCGGAGGAGACGCCGTTTCGGGTAAATTTCGCTTTTTTACCTCTAGCGGGTGAACTAGAGAGTGTGACGGAAAATCACTTTAGCTGTGAGTTGGTGAGTTGCTGAGGGCAAGGGGAGCCTATGGTGTGAATTTGAGCGAAATCGCAGGAGACGCCATTTCGGGCGAATCCGTCGCTGAATCCGACGCTAAAGGCTCCGGTTGGGGAGAATTTCACCTTTTCACCTTTAGCGGGTGAACGGGTGAGTGTGACAGAAAATCATTTTAGGGGTGAGTTGCTAAGGGCAGGGGAGCCTATGCACAGTGTTATAAGCGGCCGCGAAAACGGACAGAATACCCCGAAACCGACTTCCGTATTTCAGTAAATAACCTCAACTGGTCCGTACAAAATTGTCTGGTGCATGCGTTTTTGATATTCATTTGTTTGTGGCTTATCTCATTCTGCCGCTATATTGCTTCAAAGTTGCCCCTTCTTCATGTTCGTCCCGCGGATGAATGACGTCGTTTTCATGCTGCCTTTTTCTTAATTCTGCTGCGCGTAGGCTTATCGGCGGATTTTTTATTGTGTGGTATGAAATGATAGTTTGATGTCTGTTTTATAGGATCAGCTATATTATTAAGCCATGCACCATTTGCCGAAGGATCATTGATCCCGGAAATAACGCTATGTATTTTTTCCGTTTTCAACTTTGAGTATTTTGTTCAACTAGTCTCACACTTTTGTGAACAAAAGTGAACAATTCAATTTACGTATCAGAAGAAAGCCCAATAAATTCTGGACAGGAGCCATCATGACTTTTTTGCATAGTTTTGCATATATACGGCTGAGACGGCATTGGAGACAGTGGTGCTCCGATCTCGGCGGCAGTTAAGGCACGAACGCGTCGCGCGCCGACTCAGCTTACACCGGCGCTCGTGCCCTTCGACGGGTGAATTTGATGCTTTAGGGCTGGGGTTGTATCTGGCACTGGCGATATTTCACCGAAAGAGGGAAAGTTTCATTGATTTCCACAACAGTTCAAAAAGTTACTGCCCCGGAAATCGGTATCCATTGCTAGGCTTAGTTGGGGTAAGTGCTGGTCAGAGACATACTTCCATCCGTGTGTACGGCAAGTCTTGTAACAGGTCAAAGAGTATTGCGACACCTCTGCTCTGTGAATACTTCCCTGGTGCAGAGAAATACTTCAGGTTTAGTCTCATTCGTGCGAAGAACAGTGTCGTGGTAACGTGCGGGGATAATGGAGTTCCGGGTGAGCAGCGCTGAGCTGTTTAAACGGCTGAAGGAAAACGCTCTTTTTCGGAAGAACAGAAGAGATTTTGTCGAAGCTGCTTTTAATGATACTGTTTATTTCTTAGGTCTTCAAAGAGCGAGCATTTCACGCAATTCAGAGGATGAAATCCGGAAGAAGCTGGTGTCCTTCCATGTCATTTTCAAGAGAAAATTGGAACAGTGTTCCAGATCAATCGTGGCGTGCGAGAGCAAAGAAACCGACTGGTTAGCGGAGGACATATGTGAGCCCATCACACTTGCGGATAAACAGGCTACAGTTTCTACCGGAAAACACCATCCAGGCCGGCCTCCTTCTCCGTACGACGCAGTCGGAGAGCGGAGCAAGAGATGTCGCGTCACCAGTACTGCTGAACAGCATGGCACCCACGAGCTCGTCATGGCTGCCGCCCGAAGTGCCAAAACAGACGAGGATTCAGAGTTATCAGCTGTGCTTAAGGAAAGCGTCGCTACTCCAATTCGGCTCTCCAAGCTTCGCCGTGGAATGCGTGATAGTGCCAGTTTACAGAAGGCTTGTGCTCTAACCCCAGATGAAGCCCTGGCTGTTACCGTATCGGCAGACATGTCAACAAAAAGTTATAACATCGTGAGGAATATGACAAATAAAGTAAGTGCGAAAGAGGTGTACCCACCCCATTATAAAGTTGTGAACGCCCGGCAGAGATGTTTCCCTGGCGAACACATCAGTGTAACCGACAGCTCTGCCGATGTGCCACTGCAAGTCATATTAGACAATACGACATGGAGACTGATAGAGGCTGAGGTTGACCCCACAAAGGTCGGAGCTGACGTCAGCCAGGTACATCCATCAGAACAACAGGCTATCCGCAGTGAGGCTGTATCTAGAAAACTGTACCGTAAATGGGGATTTGATGGCGCCACTGGACAAAATATATATAAGCAAGCGGCGCAGGATGGTGCTGCTATAGATATAGGAGCATATTTTGCTCATTCTTAGTCCCTCTACTGTTGGAGATTAACGACAAATGCGTGTGGATCAACGAAAAGCCGTCGTCAACTCGGTATTGCCGTCTAATGCACGTTCAATGTGTCAAGGAAACCCCCGCAGTCTCCCGACAAGAAATGAACAACTTTTCAACCCAGATAGAGAAGTTCCAGCCCTGTGCAGTCGACCTCGCTGGGACCACTGTTCTGGTATCCTACAGTATGCAGTTGACAATGGTAGATGGGAAAGTTGCGAATGCACTGACAGGGACAGCGTCATCTCAAATATGTCACATCTGTGGAGCTAAGCCGACTGAGATGAATGACTTAGAACAAGTTCGTCAGAAGGTGGCAAACAAAGTGGCTTATCAGTTTAGCCTCTCAACACTCCATGCGTGGATGGTACTTTTTGAGCTCACATTGGCTATCGTCTTAGCTTATCCGTGAAGGCAAACGAAAAATCAGCCAACATCGGCCATTAAGTTTGGATTACTTTTGCGAGTCGATCGATATGCATATTGCTTATGTTGGTTTGGAAAGTGACCTTGACCTGACCTCAGGTCAGGTCAGGTCAGGTCATTTTTGTGTCATGACCTAGCATAGTAATATTATACATCATTCGATTCGCCGTGACGAGAGGAAGGGCATAGTGTCTAAAAAATTATTCTGGCTCAACTCTGTCAGACGCTAGAGCCCAAAAACACTACCCTAGCATGCCACCTTCTTTGACCTATCATGACCTCAATATTGACCTGAACCAAAAAGTGACCGATATAGTTTCATTATGAATTTGTATGAGCTCTCCACCAGCCTTCGCGTTTTTTCGCTATCTCGCATAGGAGCCGAGTTCGAAGAGGGGATTTTCAAACACCCCCACCAGGGCGAAGTTGGGTCGGAGGCCCACCGGGGCGCGGGTTAAGTGTCAAATTTGGTGTCAAAAGGTGTGGTGAGTGTTAAAGTACACATCAGTTTTTGTTTCATGAGGCTCCGTCTCTTAGTTCCCGAGATATTCAATTATGTCCGTTTTCGCGGCCCCTTATAACACTGTGCTATGGTGTGAATTTGAGCAAAATCGGAGAAGACGCCGTTTCGGGTGAATTTTGATTTTTCACCTCTAGCGGGTGAACGGGTGAGTGTGACGGAAAATCACTTTAGCTGTGAGTGTCTGAGGGCAAGGGGAGCCTATGGCGTGAATTTGAGCGAAATCGCAAGGGACGCCGTGTCGGGTGAATTTCACTTTTTCACCTCTAGCAGGTGAACAGGTGAATGTGACCGAAAATCACTTTAGGGGTGATTTGCTGAGGGCAAGGGGAGCCTATGGTGTTAATTTGAGCGAAATCGCAGGAGACGCCATTTCGGGCGAATCCGTCGCTGAATCCGACGCTAAAGACGCCGGTTGGGGAGAATTTCACCTTTTCATCTTTAGCGGGTGAACGGGTGAGTGTGACAGAAAATCATTTTAGGGGTGGGTTGCTAAGGGCAGGGGGAGACTATGGTATAAATTTGAGCGAAATCCGAGGAGACGGCGTTCAAGTGAATTTCGCTTTTTCACCTCTAGCGGGTGAACGGGTGAATGTGACGAAAAATCACTTTAGGCGTGAGTTCCTGAGGGCACGGGGAGCCTATGGTGTGAATTTGAGCGAAATCGGAGGAGACGCTGTTTCGGGTGAATTTCGCCTTTTCACCTCTAGCGGGTGAACGGGAGAGTGTGACGGAAAATCACTTTAGCTGTGAGTTTCTGAGGGCAAGGGAAGCCTATGGTGTGAATTTGAGCGAAATCGCAGGAGACGCCATTTCGGGCGAATCCGTCGCTGAATCCGACGCTGAAGATGCCGATTCGCTTGAATTTCACTTTTTCACCTCTAGCGAGTGAATGGGTGAATGTGGCGAAAAATCACTTAAGGCGTGAGTTCCTGAGGGCACGGGGAGCCTATGGTGTGAATTTGAGCGAAATAGGGGAGACGCCGTTTCGGGTGAATTTCGCCTTTTCACCTCTAGCGGGTGAACGGGAGTGTGACGGAAAATCACTTTAACTGTGAGTTGCTGAGGGCAAGGGAAGCCTATGGTGTGAATTTGAGCGAAATCGCAGGAGACGCCATTTCGGGCGAATCCGTCGCTGAATCCGACGCTGAAGGTGCCGGTTCGCTTGAATTCCACTTTTTCACCTCTAGCGAGTGAATGGGTGAATGTGACGAAAAATCACTTAAGGCGAGAGTTCCTGAGGGCACGGGGAGCCTATGGTGTGAATTTGAGCGAAATCGGAGGAGACGCCGTTTCGGGTGAATTTCACTTTTCCCCTCTGGCGGGTGAACGGGAGCGTGTGACGGAAAATCACTTTAGTTGTGAGTTTCTGAGGTCAAGGGGAGCCTATGGTGTGAATTTGAGCGAAATCGCAGGAGACGCCATTTCGGGCGAATCCGTCGCTGAATCCGACGCTAAAGACGCCGGTTGGGGAGAATTTCACATTTCCACCTTTAGCGGGTGAACGGGTGAGTGTCACAGAAAATCATTTTAGGAGTGAGTTGCTAAGGGCAGGGGGAGCCTATGGTGTGAATTTGAGCGAAATCGGAGGAGACGCCGTTTCGGGTGAATTTCGTTTTTTTCACCTCTAGCGGGTGAACGGGTGAGTGTGACTGAAAATCACTTTAGCTGTGATTTGCTAAGGGCAAGGGGAGTCTATGGTGTGAATTTGAGCGAAATGGGAGGAGACGCCACTTTGGGTGAATTTCACTTTTTCACCTCTAGCGGGTGAACGGGTGAGTGTGACGAAAAAATCACTCTGGGGGTGAGTTGCTGAGGGCACGGGAAGCCTATGGTGTGAATTTGAGCGAAATCGGAGGAGACGCCGTTTCGGGTGAATTTCACTTTTTCACCTCTAGCGGGTGAACGGGTGATTGTGACGGAAAATCACTTTAGGGGTGAGTTGCTGAGGGCACGGGGAGCCTATGGTGTGAATTTGAACGAAATCGCAGGAGACGTCATTTCGGGCGAATCCGTCGCTGAATCCGAATGCGAATCCGTCGCTAACTTCATGGACGTTCCGGGAGGGATGAGATCAGCTCAGGGGCCCCAGGTCAGCTCAAGGGCACTAAAACAGGTATTAGTGCACCAGGCAAGCTCGGAAACTTCATACTAACTCAGAGAGACAGGGAAAAAGCAGTTCGGTGGTCGCCGACCAAATACAAATATCGACTGCTGGTTGTCCGAACAAATATTCCAGATAAGAATTGTTTACCGATTAACTGCACAGCCTGGAAAGTAAAACAAGCGCTGTGAAGCGGTCTCTATTGCACACAAATCAAACATACATCATACATCAAACTTACAAAACAGACATATCATGCAGCTTGCAAGTTAAAAGTCCGCAAATCTGTTCGACAAATTTGAATAATACGGAGCAGGCGCGCACTGGCTCATCAAGTATTGTCCAACCAAAACGTAGTCCTGTTCCAAACTGGCTCTTTGGGAAGATCCCAAGCACTGCTTTCCCAGGATGCCTGGTCGTGGAATGTTTGTAGGTGCTCATTCAGCCACACTGCCCAGACTGACACTATTTTCTCACCCACTTTAAAAGGGTGCGAGCCGGAAAAATTAGCCTCCGGTATGCACTGCATCATTGTCCACCCGCTATATCGAAAAGCACCGTCCTCAATAAATGTCCAGCGTCTCCAGCCGTCAATATTTCACATTTGAATTCTGAAGGAATCGCCCTGGCGGCAGGAGTTAGCACTTCATCCGTCTACGCCGCCGTCCGACAACCCGCCCGACAACCACCCAAGCTACTCAAACGCAGCATTTGACAATAACGAAACGGTTTTTTTCTTCAACATATGATACTTTGTAAGACTGACATCACTGAACATATAGAACAAATATTTCTGAACAAAATAAGATCAATAACAGCAGTTCTGATCGTATTATAGCTCTCTTTTGATTTATTCCGTTGAGCAATGTTACGTTATTTGTGTACGATTTGGTTGTCGACTGCAGATCTGCGCCGATGGACAACCAGCGTAGCCATAAACGGGGTATAGCAGCGTCCCACAGGTGGCAGAGCAGAATGGTGACGCGTTAGGTAACGAAACGTTCATTGGCCTTGACACCAGCGGCGCAAGCCACCTGGTGGCAGGCTGCCGAAGCAGCTGAGCAACTGCGACGCTAGTTCAGCAACTGACCGCTAGAGGAGAAGCCGGCTGTTTTAGCCGTGCCAGGAGTACTGGCTTAGGATTATGGGATAATTCTGGCTATTTTTACGTGTGAAACCTAGCCGCACATTATCAAATTTGCTACGAGTTTCGTCTGGGAGGAGGTAGAGGTCGTGGAGGTATTGAGTCAATTACATCTAGCTGAGGATGTGTGTTATTTCAAACTAAGACTCTTCGATTCGGGTTCGTATTAGCCTCTGATCATGTGGTAAAAACAAAACTTCACATGTTTTCTCTTTGGATTGTATTTTTGTAGCCCTTATCTTTCGCTTTTGTCTGTGCTCGTCACGCTCCCTTGAATTCTGTTCTGATAAGTTCAGTTCCGTCATTCAAGTTCTACTTCCGTTACCTCTGCTAGTGACACTATTCCGCCTGTTTTGCGTCGCACCTGTGAATTTTTTTTAATTTTTTTTAATTTTGTTCAAGTTGTTCCTCGTAAGGCTGCTGGAGTCGGAGTCTCACTAAAGTCATCAAGGGACTTGTCACGGAGACCCCGACCCCACCACCCGAACGAGCAACTCCCTCAACGGAGGGTTAATTTAGAAGCCAAAGTTTAACGTCCCACAAAGCGCAGGGACGGCCGCCCCGCTCAGGTCACCCTCTCACCAGTCAGTTGCCAGCCGACCTGTACGTCGGGTAAACTATTGAGCGCCGGAGCGTCTCAGGGGAACCGATCCCAAGCCTGGACATGCACTGCCACTGCATGCTTCTGAGTAGGGCTGATAATCCCGGGATCGGGATCCCGGGATCCCGGGATTGTGTTAATCCCGAATCCCGGGATTATATATTTCTGAATCCCGGGATCCCAATATTTTCCAACACTCAAAATAGCCTGGAAACCGTCGTTGATAGTAATAAAAATCATCACAGAATCCAACAACATGCTACAGCGTTGTTTTATGCTTAATATTTTACCTACCTGAAATGTTTAAACACAAGCAAAAGCCAGGCTCTTCCTTCTGCATGTACGTAGATTATACCTGGCATCGCTTCACAGTTAACACTGTGTCAGTTTTCAGTTTCTCTGTTCGAGCTCGAGTCTGAAAAGTAAAAAAAAAATGTTTTTTGAACGACCCTAACGAGACATGCATCCCGATCGAAAAGAACCATGCGCATGGCTTTAATATATTACAATTGACCCCTGGGGTGTCACAACTGACCCTTGATGGTGTCAAATGTAACTTTTGAAGGAAGTATTTCAAAGCCAAGTTATTTAGCTATGTACTAGCCAAGCAAAGACCAATCAATGTTTTTATTTTGGTATAGTGCTACATCTGCTAGATAGCCAAAATGTCAAAGCTGCTGAAAATATGATGAAAAGTTTTCTGGCACAAAGCATTGCCCTTCCTGAAGCAGAAAATTAAGAATCGTGACAGTTACCCCGGTATCCCCTATCAACTTTACAGAAAAAGTAATGTAACGATCTCACTCTAAATTTCACATATGCTACCAACACAATAATAATAAATGGGCTAAGCACTTCACACCGGCACACCAGTAACCAGCCTGACGCGCTTTGACTACTATGTGTCCCGCCTAATCCACGAACGAGCTCTGAGCGCTGACAACCGACCACGTCTGAAATGAGAGCATCATGCAGTGCCACGGTAATGGCTGGCGGGGACTTCTGGTCGGATAGAAAACGTTGTTTGATTGGTTTTAGGCTATTTCCTGCGTTGTGGTTAGTTAAATTGATGCTGAGGCTACTTAGCCGGGATTTCCCGCAACTACTTGCTTTGTTACGTTTTTGCACGATGGAGTAGACGGCTACTGATGGTAGTTTTTTAATACAATTTTCGTGGATTGTTGGTTTGGGACGAGCAATACAACAAACTTATTATTAACGGGTGGTATTCTGTTTTATTTTCGTTAGGTGAGTTTTTTATTAAGTTTTAAGCAAGACATGTCTTTTTACTGGCGGCCAATTTCCCGGCACTGGGGTGGGGGGGGGCATTTCGGCCGACGGGGGGGCCGATTGGCCCCCCAGTTAACATGTTAAAAATGACCTGGGACAGATGCATGCTTCCGAAGTAGTTGTAGATGCAGAAGCGATGGACGTTGATGATCCTCAGCCAGCACAGTCGCTTCAATCGATGCTTTAACAGGCTCTAGATAAGATAAGAGTTCCAGAGCCAGATCACAGTTCAAGTGCATCCAGGCTAAGTCTCTCCAATCCTTCGCTTATGACCAAGGCCATTAGGAAAGAGTTGGAAAACCTGCCTGCCTCTGGAAGTACGGGTATGATAGCTCTGTCCTACAGCTGGCTCAAGGACATAGTCCCTACGAGTGTTGACTCGGAACGTGTGTTTTCAACTGTCGGGAATATCGTCACTAAAGAACGGTCGAGTCTCGGCGACGAAGCCGTTGATGCCCTTTGCTTCCTCAATTGCTACTATCGTGGCAGGTGACTTGTGTGACCAGGACAAAATCGGCCGGGTCACAATAGGTAAATACCTCTATTGTAATATGACTAGAAATATAACCAAGAAATATATATTGTCAATATCATTCATATGTCTTTATTTGTTTGGGGGCAGAACATTTTATTCTGTTTAGTGTCCATATGAATTTTCATGTGCTTTCCGCATGGTGTAAATAGTATGATATGAGTTATCCTTAACGGGAAATATTTACTATGCTGTGAAGATTACGCCACATACGTTATCTAAAGCAGACACTTGTTTTCGACATGTTTATTGAAAAAATTGCCCAATCCCGGGATCCCGGGATATCCCGGGATTGAGGGTCGATGAATCCCGGGATCCCGGGATTGCAAAAATATCCCGGGATTATCATCCCTACTTCTGAGCAGCGGGCCGGAGCCCAACGCTCTACCAACTGAGCTACCAAAAAAAAGCTCGTTTTGTTCCCTGCTTTATTTTTTCGGCCATTTCGTATTTTGTTCTTATTTATAGAAACTAATGGAAGGATTCCTACAATGGTGATTAACTAGAGAAAACGTATTTTCTCACTATTACCATCTATTTTTGCTACCCAGCACTTAGATTGCGCCTAAGCACGCAACTGCACCGTAAAATTAATATTTTAACAGAGGATTGAGCTATTGCTAAAACGGTTTGTGATGCCTAGGCACCGCTGATTATATAAATATATCATTATACTGGTGGATTCTAGGGAGGGGTGATGAAAAGGCATGTCCCCTGAGCTCAGAGCACCGTCCGCTAAACCAGGATTTCTACTGATTCATTTAAATGAAGAAATAATTTTTTCACAATTTTCAGCCCTGTCACACTATACACATCCAAACCACCGGCCCCTTTACCTTTTCCTTACTCCAACTGGGATCGTTGGAAATATCGATCTTTATAAACGCGTTAAAAGTTATCTCCTAAATTATTCCGGCAGCAAATATTTTACTCTTCTAATGTCAGGATGCCACTTCTCCTTCTACGTCCCTTGTGGGGGCCGCGGAACTTTACCCGCGTTCAGCCAGGGCTCACTTGTCGCGACAAAACCAGTGGGCATAACAAATGAATTTGAGACTCCAATATGTCTTAGCCTGCATATAGTGAGATATCACAGGCTCCACTTATTTCTCTGATGTTAAGTACTTCCATGAGTTGGCTTAAGTTGGCATAAGCAAGAAATGGGTGAATCTATCGGATTGAAAATTATGCCACATCATGGGCCCACCGAGTGTTACAACATCTATTCCGGGATTTTTCATATCGATGACCTAAGGTCAAGTACGGACCATTACTTATCCATTAGAAATACATGGGAAAAACAGAAATTCGGCTGTATTTGTGTAGATACTGCTGAGAATACCTTCATATTCTCTAAATCTTAGTATCATGGGCCCCTTTGCAGGTTCATGTTGCAAATTTTAACCTGTGACCTCTGAGAGATTATGTGGGGCATTTTAAGCAGCTTTCAGACTTAGGTCTTTAACTTTGCATGAAATAACGATGCAGCTATTATTTAGATACTATTGCGTTTGGATTGCTGTTGCAAGTCGATTGATATGCATATTGACTATGCTAGGTTAAAAAGTGACCTTGACGTGAGGTCAGATCATTTTTGTTTTTAGACCTAGTATGGTCATATTATGTATCATTCCATTTGCTGTGACGAGAGAAAGCAAATGGTGCCTAAAAATGATTTTACTTCAACTCTGTCAGACGCTAGAGCCCAAAAACTGTACTCAAATCTACTTTCTTTGACCTATCATGACCTCAGTATTGACTTGAGCCAAAAAGTGACTGATATAATTTCTTCATGAATTTTTATGAGCTATCCACCAGCTTTCGAGTTTTTCACGTCATCCCACAGAGGTGCCGAGTTTGAGGGGGGTGTTCCAACACCCTCCTCCCACCAGGGCGAAGGTTGCTCGGAGGCCCACCGGGCCGTGGGTTAATCGAATTTTCCTTCTCCGTTAATGCTTGATTTTCTTTTTTCTTGGACCAAAGGTACCCAAAAGTTAATATAACTAGGATATAGCAAGTTTCTTACGTTACGTTAAACAGTGCCCTTTTTCTCCCCGGGATGCCCTTACCCCATACCAAGCCTCTGGCTGCGTCCCTGCTTGTCATCAAATAGTCCTGACGGACCCAGGCCCAAAATTCGGGACGGTTGG
Source organism: Lepas anatifera (assembly GCA_034440635.1). Lineage (NCBI taxonomy): Eukaryota > Metazoa > Arthropoda > Thecostraca > Lepadidae > Lepas > Lepas anatifera. Next base: position 328,068 of record JAOTON010000715.1, on the reverse strand, counting down.
GAGGGGGGACGGGGCAGCTAGGTCAATACTCTGGAGATAAAGCGTGTTGCGGCTGCCCTGGGAGAATCTCTTTTGGTCGATGAGGACGTGATTCTTTCAGGAGTGGGACTTAAAGGGAATGTGGCACCTTGATCGAATCCTGGAATTTAGTGCAATTCGGGATACTTTTAGCCGAAAATCATGGAATCGTCCAGGATTTCTCTGAAAAATGTAAAATAAGCTTAATATTTTTATTTTCAAAATACTCCTCTAGAGAAAGAAATAAATACCTGCCTGTGGATGATGTCATGATTTGGCAACCACTACCATATTCCGTAGGCTTCCAGGGTTTCGATTGGCTGATACTTACCGTGACGTCAACATATGTCGTCACACCAACAGCCATGACAACTGTGGCCTGCTGCTTGAATTACATGTCTTGAGGTACATTTCAGGTAGGTTTTGACTTTTCTCTGCGAAAATTTTGAGTTTCAAGACAAATGATATATAGAGTACCGAATTTTCCGGCATACTTTATAACTTGGCTATATCAGCTAAAATCACGTTATAAAGGTACCACATTTCATTTAACCCTATTTCCGTCAGGCTCCCGGCTACGGTATATTTCCTCCAATGCCTGAGGCAGTGGCCACGGCCACGAGTCACGGTCAGAGCTCAACCACCTCCCAAAATGGTATTGTATTAAACTAAACTCACATATGGCCTTGAGCCCTTGCATAAGTGGGGACAAAATTATTCCTGTCCATACCTCGAATGAAAATGTAAGAAATGAACACGGGGAAATAACATCTTGGTATAATTCGTTTTATGCCATGGAGTGTAGGCGTTACTAAACAGAACTATTATATTTTACAAGCTGATAGGAGGGGATTAGGAGGGATAGTGAGACATCTGAGATTAAGATGCAATACGTTTTTTTTTTACTCAATCTAATACTTTTTTTCAGATCAGGTCTTTTGTGGTGTACGCATTTGATCCCAGGGGAGTGGTGCGGCGCCCGTGATCTACCAGTGCAGTGGTGTATTTCCTCTGGTTCATTGGTGATTTCTCTCATAGCTAGGTAGCGCTTCCAGCCCGACCTCAATAAAACAGGAAGGCACACCCAGTCATCCATCAATTACGCCCGTCGCGACATACTGCTGTGCGAGGCGCGAGAGGGATAGGGCTCGTTATAGCCATGACACTCTCTCACGCTCAACACAATGCGCACGTATTGCCCGTGGAGGCGAATTTCTACGAAGGGATGAAAAGGTATGTTTATGTGGTAACACATGTGTTTGAATAAGGTGGTCACAGCAACAACATGTCAGGGTATCACTCAACCCTCTAACAAAAAGCTTTAGCCGGCTGATCCTAAGTCGTCACCCGGTATGTGAGCCGGCGACAGTCCGGATACGTGCCGGACACAACAGTACAATAGCTTCGGGGTGGGTGGGGTGGAGGGGACCATCACTCAGCGTTGCCGGGACACTTACCGAAGGGTCGGCTACAATGTACAATGCCAACTCACCGAGATAAATCAAACAGCTCCTGACAGTTTCGTGAAAACGATCGCCAAAGATGGCACCTTAGTGTCAAAAACAGGCGTGTGTCTAGGCATTACCTACGTCCGTCCTGGAAAGAAGCCGAGGTCACAGCACATTGACTCATACAGTGGTCACTTACAGCATAATGATGGGTCCGTTTATAACTGAAACTGATAACCTCTCAGCCATCCGAAATACCGCCCCTGCCCATAGTGTGCCTCCTCATCGTGTAAAGAACAGGTTATATCTAATATAAACTTCTCGCAAAATAATTCTTAACTTCTGTGATTGTCTGGAAAGTGGATATTCGTAAATATTTCTAAATATTCTGTCCACTGTCATAACAACGGATGTTTCACTGTCTTACGACCCAAGTGCCGCTTCCGCCGATTTCGGGCGCCGAAGGCGAACGAAAATTGGCAACACCTTGGGTACGAACAGTGAATGCTGGGGCATTCCAGAACAGATCGACCAAGGCTTGACACCACCATAGCTAGCAAAAAATCTGAAACTTTGTCTCCGGGGTATTTTTGGGCCAGAAACACGCCTGTGAGAATCTTAGCCCCCTCCGACCAACAGTGGCCGAGTTATAGCCCGAGGCATTTTCGGGAGGCCACCTTGTAGACTCATCTTTGATGCTTCATAACTCAAAAACGCATAGCTTGATTAACAAGTTTTGTATATCATTGAACTCGTCTTGAACGATACCTTGTTTTGAAAAAGGAAATTTCAAAATTTGAAAGTTGATTAATTTTAATTTGTTTGACCTTTTCTTTTTGACCTAGCTTTGCATTTTTGCAGTTGAAATTGCCCTTTTAGACACCTAAAAAAATTTTATTCATAAAATATCTTTCGATAGAAAAAATAAAAAATGCGTTCTTGCTATAAGTTTCAAATATTTAGCACCTAAGGTAGGTATGTAGACGGTTTTTGACCACTGCGATAGTACAACCTTATTTTTAACGCCGCAAACATAGTGATTGCTTTTGTAATCGGTTGCTGGCAATCATATTGCTTTGTCTTTACGAAATTTTCATCGTGAAAGTGTCAGAATGTATGACAATTAACACGCGCCCACCCGAGGGGGTAGGCAACCGGCCTCCTCGAGTCTCTACAGGTAGTAGAAATAAACACCTTCGCGCAGCGCCACCGTACTTCATGTACCTCTAACTCGAAATTTTTGCAGCTTCTGGCAAAATTTTAGGTCTGGGTCATACAAGGTCAGACTGCCAACCCAGGTCAAGAGACGTAACCTCGAAAAAACTTGGAAGGTGCATCAATAATATCAAATTTAGCCTATCGTGGTTAGATTCACATTACATAGGTCGCCGAGCAAGATAATTTTTCGTGGCAGGATTTCTATGTCGATAACCAGTAGCAGGGTCAGCGTCATGATCTTTCCATTATAAATGCATGGGGCAATTGGTAAATTTTGATAACTTGAGAGAATTCAGCATTGTCAAGAATTGCGATGGAGGTTTTATTTTTACGTTGTCGTGTCGACTTGCCACCGCAGTTTGATTAATATTCTTTTTACCATATAGACCTAAGCCTGGCTCTAAGTCAAAGCAGGTTAATTTTGACATTTGACTAGGCAATATTATAAGATACATAATCCGTTTGGGCTCAACAAGAGTGTTCCAATGGTGCTGAACATTTCTTTCTACGGCTCTCCTCTGTCACCTATTATGCCACAAAATTTAGGTTTCCACTTAGTTCCTGTAAGAAATACTGTGACCTCGAACAACCTCAAAGGTGACACGACCAAACGCTTGTATGTAACATATTCGGTAGTGATTAAAACTGGCTGTTTAGCGGCATCACTCCCAGTGCACTGTATCATTATTCATCTGGGATTCTGGGATCCGTGTCAGCTATGAAATGATCACCTTGTAAAAATATCATGAGGCAACCTGTTCAAGTGACCAAGTCGAATGCGTTACAATTTCAGGACATTTCTTCGCATATATGAGCAGATTCAAATTACTATTTGGGAATGAAAGCCTTTCAGACACGTTTGTTTACATTGCATGAATCCTCTCAAACGTATGCTGTGCTGCACTGGGCCACCTTGTATCGATACTATTTTTCCATCGCCGGAAACGATGTAATTGGGTGAGTTAGTGGTGCCTATAGTATAAGTTATACTTGTTTCAATTATGGATAAAGCCGCGACATCCTTGTAAATTTTCGTTTAAGGCTGAAAGGTCCATTATTAATAAGTTCATTTGCCCTCGTCTCCCTCGAAACAATGGATCCCTTTCTATCACTTTTAATGGCTGCAATTTTTATTTTTATAAATATTGTCCAAGTTGTTGCCAGTTCAGTTTTAGGAGTATGTGTCTCACTAGAGTCATCAAGGGACTTTTTTACGGAGACCCCGACCCCACCATCCAAACGAGCAACTCCCACGATGAAGTGTTAATCAAGGAACCAAAGTTGAAAGTCCCACAAGGCATAACGACGACCGTCTACCTCAGGTCACCCCCTCACCAGTCAGTTGCCAGCTGGCCTTCAGTATTTACGGTACCTACCACCTCCCAGTTGACCTAAATCCTTTTTCCAGAAGTTGCGAAATGTTATGTTAGAGGTAGATTGAGTACGGTGGCGCTGCGCTAAGGTGTTTATTTTTACTACCTGTAGAGACTTGAGGAGGCCGGTTGCCCACCCCCTCGGGTGGGCGCGTGTTAATTCTCATAAATTCTGACACTTGCACGATGACAATTTCGCAAAGACAAAACAATATGATTGCCAGCAACCGATTACAAAAGCAATCGCTATGTTTGCGGCGTTAAACATAAGGCTGTTCCGCAGTGGTCAAAAACCGTCTACATACCTACCTTAGGTGCTAAATATTTGAAACTTATAGCAAGACCACATTTTTTAATTTTTTCTATCGAAAGATATTTTATGAAGAAAATTTTTTGAGGTGTCTAAAAGGGCAATTTCAACTGCGAAAAGGTCAAGCTAGGTCAAAAAAGAAAAGGTCAAGCAAATTTAAAGTGAAACATTTTCAAATTTTGAAATTTTCTTTTTTCAAAATAAAGTATAGTTCACGACGAGTTCAATGATTTACAAAACTTGTTTATCAGGTTATGCGTTTTTGAGTTATGAAGCATCAAAGATGAGTCTACAAGGTGACCTCCCGAAAATGCCTCGGGCTATAACTCGGTCACCGTTGGTCGGAGGGGGCTAAGATTCTCACAGGCGTGTTTCTGGCCCAAAACTACCCCGGAGACAAAGTTTCAGATTTTTTCTAGACATGGTGGTGTCAAATTGGAAATATTTTTTGGTCGTTTTGTCCTGGAATGCCCCTGCTAGTAAACACAAAGGAAAAACCATCTGAACCTGACCTTTTTTAGTTTGAGCCACCCCTGGTTTTGGGGAAGCTTTCCCCAGCACACCATTAGCCGTCCGACTTGGACATGGACCACCCTCATTGATCTTTGGTTGCCCTCTTGTTCAGGAGGCCCGAACCCAACTCAGGGGGTTTAAGATCAGCTGAGGGGGCCCGTAAGAGCTAAGAGGTTCCGAACAAGATAAGGGGTCTTTGACGGCTAAGGGAGCCCAAGTGCCAACACCTGGCTTTCAAGATAAGCTTGGGGGCCCTGACCATTTACACTGAGAGAAAAATTGAGTCCTTTTGGATAAACTGAGTCGGTGCCGAAAGCGAGTCTGAATTCTGGTGTCAAACTCGGTTGGAATCAGGCAGAATCAGGCTCATTGTATTCCCGTTGCAGGCTCAATGTAATCTTTTGGACTAGATTGAGTCTAGCAAGTAGTGTTTTCTGATGCTCATAGAGTGATCACCGTAAGCTCGGGAATAAAATTTCTGATGACTGGTTTCAAATGATTCTTTGCTCGGTATAGAAAAACTCCACGGCATCAATGTATTCCATCAGCAAAATCGTCAGGGAATCATTACATTCCAGCTCTCCACGAGACATGGTGTAGAAAAATATGCCCCTTCACTCAACACGGCAACTGAATTCGATGCAAGCCTCAAACGAAACCGCCTTTTTTGAGTCTGCATTTGGCATAAAATTAGTCTAGTAGCAAAACTGATGCTGGTATAATTGTAGTCTGTGTGGCATACTTTAAGTCGTGCCTGGAGTTTCATTGGGTTCAAGAGATGTTTCTCGTTAGTCTTCGTGTTTTTTCTTAAATTGAAACTTTCTGTAAAGATGTTACTTATCGTGCTGTTGTGGCCTTGCTATTACATTAACTTTGTTTAATGATAATGAGGGTAATCCAATTTTTTTACCGCAGTCTAATTCAGCCTGAAGAAAAGATAACATAATCATAGCTTTGTATTAGGACACAAACATTAAATAACGATCACAATCACCATTTTTCAGACACACATGAAATGCCTTTAATGAGCAGTCCTCTCCCATATCGCCCAGAAGCTTACACTTCAAGCACATGCCACTGTCGTCAGAGATAGCAGCCCTCGTTTACTTTGGATATATAGAGCTAATTATAGACATGTTTGCTTCAAAGCATTCCGTCATGGCTGAGAAAATCTCATTCTGTACACGATATCGTACAGAATGAGACTTACCTCTGTCTGCGATGGACGTGCGTTCAGAGGCTCCTGTGAAAATCCTTCCAATATTTTTTAAGCGCCCCTAATCTGTGCTCAAAATGAGCTGAACACGATCTTTAGAACCCGTGGGTGACTGTATCCAACAGTAACAGATGCTTCTCACTACTTCATCAACTTTGCATAGCAAGGGCTGTTCTACGCGGCCAAACTTGGGCTTCAGTGCTTGTTGCCGTCATCTAGCTGACACACAGGGACTCCTGGTTTTGGCCATTAGTACAATGAATGCCTGAAGCTTCGCAGCCCCAGTATGCTTTTTTCAATATCGCTAGCTCTCAGCGGAGTCTGCCGGTCATCAGACTCAGCTTAAGCTTCTCCTCTTGATCCGTTATCACCGCTAGGTCTGTCGATGTGGCTTCTCCCGTAAACCATGCCAAATGCAGCGTGGCTTTTTCAGGTCCCTCAGGTCAAAACCTGAGTTGGATCGATGTAGAAGCACGTGCCAACGTAAGTTAAAAGGGTCAGCTATTCCCCTCAAAATTCGCTCGGATCACGACGCCAAAGCTTTGTGGCCAGCTCTGCGTGCAATGGCAGGAACACTGAAGATGGCGCGAAACGGCGAGTAAGTTTTCTCAATCGCGGGTCGAGCACGCGCACGCAATCTCCGGATACGCTTTGACGTGGGATCAAAATACACTGGGGTTTCAAATGATTCTGCAGCTAAAGCTCCCATATTCCTGGTTATTTCTGGTGACAGAATATATTCATTCCTAGTATAAAATGAATTTTTGATGAGGATATTAATAGCTCTTTGAATTTCGTGGCTAGAATAGGTCGAGCACCTGTGGTGTAATGATGCTTTGTGGTGTAAAAGGATCCCACCCGTAATACCATATTGGTATCATATTAAGCTTCTTCCCACTATGTTTAGAAGCCGATAATCATTTTAAGCTGTCAAGGCCTACAAAAACACTCTCTGTGCCGGAATTATGCTGGGAAGAGAATCTAATGAGAGCAAGCATGCTCAAATGTTCCTTTAATAAGGTTTCATGGCATCATTTTATGCTCGAGCAGACCGTGATTCCAGATTAGATAGAGCACATAGGAATAAAAATTTCTCTCCAGTGCAGTTCGCCTGCATCAAAGACCAAGTGGCAACGTTATAGCGCCATATAAAACGAGATTATATGTCAAGTTCACCCCTCATGAAGGTCAAGGTCACATTCCAAGGCCATACCAGCATTCTCAAAGTCATTGGTCCGGTACTTCCGGTCGCATGGCGTTACCCAGTATGACGTATATTATGCTACGACGTCATAGTTAAGATAACTCAATGTAAAGGTCAAGGTCACAGGTCAAATTAAAATGTAATGGATAAAAGTCAATGTTCATTTCCCGTCCAACGGTTGCTATGGTGCTAGTTATGGTGTAATTAAAGAGAATATGTCATATTGTGACGTCATAGGTCAATGACCTTGAATGACCTTAATCCAAAAATTAAGTTTACATTTCTTTGGACGTTCTCACTATGACCTTGCTCTGTTTTCAGTGCATTATGGACTTCTTTGGGCTTAATCACGGCATTTCTGGACGAATACTCAGCACGGCTAATACTTGACCTTTATGACCTCGTTTGGACTTGACGATACTGACTTAGGTCAATTAAGATCGGTCATAATATAGATTTTATTAGTTCCCACCCACTCCTCAACCGGGGGTTTTGTGAGCCCCCTAGTTTCCGAGAGTTCAGGGGGCCTACCATTCCCCCTTCCAGTGCGCGTAAGTGTCGGACGCCTCTCCAGTGCGGGTGGTAAGGAATGGGACATTGATTACAATTTATTGTTTTAGATACATCCTTACCTTCACGTCCGAACAATTCCACCTTTGACATATTTTTCGTGACCAGAGACGTTTGATAGTTGCAGCAACGGCGGGCCGCGCTGGCGCACGAACCTCACAAAAGTGGGGATCGGGCCGTTTGGGAGCTCAGATCTCGCTTTCTGTTTAAGTCTCCATTCTTTTTATTACTGAATCTTATAGAGAAAAGTATAAAGAGTAATATGAGCCTCAAAAAGTTTAGAATAAGTCATAGGAAAATCGTTTTTATACATTTTGAAAAATTGAAGAATGTATAATATATTTAAAAATTAATTATTTAATCATATTTCTCATGAGCCAGAATTGGTAATTCGTCCTTAAGATACTTAGATCAAGTTTCTATGGCATTTGTAGAGGCATACAGGTAAAATTTCGTCTTTAAAAAGACATGCAGGTGGGTATGGTCAAAATGCCTGAGACTATAATTTTCAAACCGTAAGTCAGAGAGGAAAATTAATACGAAAATCGTCATCAGCTCCATCAATAGCCCCTCTGACAAAAAATACACCGAAATCTGCGACATGAGGGTGTTATCGACTTGTCGATTTGTCGTGGAATGCCCCAGAGACTACATTGAGTTTACGATGGGAATACAGTGAGCATGATTGTGCCTGATTCTAACCGAGTTTGACACCAGAATCCGGACTCGCTTTCAGCACCGACTCAGTTTATCCCAAAGGAATCAATTTTTCTCTCAGGGTCTGTCGAAGTGGCTTCTCCCGTAAACCATGCCAAATGCAGCAAGGCTTGAGTTGGATCGATGTAGGAGCAGTGTTCCAAAACCTGGGGTGCTGGGTGCAGAGCGACACCCAGTCAAGCAGAATTTTCCACTCACTTTTATATTTTTTTGCTGAATTCTCCACTCACTTTCAATTACGGTTCTAGTTACCAAACCCACAATTAACTCACAAAGTTAACAATACTCAACAATACTTACTATAAGGGACAGTTCAATTGCCTCCTCTACTAACGTCCACTGGAAAGAGAGCAGCAGAATCGAATAGAAAATCTCCAAATTAACTCGGCTCTTATGCGCCTCTTTCCTTTTCTTCAAGAAAATCTGGCGACTTCTATTTTTCTGGCCAATTGTACCTGGCATCCTTATCTCCACCGATTTCAGTGGAACAACAGAATCGAAATTCTGGCGCGGGTAAGACACTCAGTGCCCCCCGGAGAAAGTTCCAGTGGGTGAACACCACCACTAAATTCCACCACTCACAAAATTCGTGAGTGGGAAATTAGACACCCTAGCCTTGTGTTGCCAAAGAAATGAACTGACCGCTTTGAGAGATACATTTCTGGAAAGCAGTTTATCTGTGCACATGATTTCTAGGCTTACGTCCTTGAAAAGTTGTTTTTGTATTTCTGGTACCGAGAATAGTGAAAAACCATTTTTGGTCATATTTTTGTTAAAATCAATTATCTTGAAATTGGTTTGCTAAGCAACATATTTTTTTGACATTCTATCATAGAAAATTGACCATTTATTGCGAAGAAAATCATTTTTATCCGTATCAGCTTTTCATTGCTGCGTCCACGCCCAGGGGTGTAACTTTGTGAAAATGTTTAGGGGTGCTTTTTCCTAGCCGACCCATAAAATTTTACTGGCGACGTTAGGGAGTGAAAAACGTAAAAGGGGGTAAAAACCTCTTACAACGTTGTCGAAACACCTCTAATGGCTTATGTCTTGCTTTATTGGCACACCACACTGTTCCCCCGCGGGAAAAAATATTTTGGCCCCCTGGTTTGATCGTTTGAGGGAGCATGACCCTAATACCCCTCCCCCTCTGGATCTGCCAGTGTCTAGTTATACTTTAAGCCATACGCCCAAAAACCGTGGTGGCGACTGCAACTCTAACTTTCGGATTATGGGGGCAGTGCCCACCATTTGCCAGCCATTCCAGTGCCTTGTTTACGGTAACAAATCAATAATAATTGTTGGGGTTTAACGACGCACCAACTGCCAGGGTCATACGGCGTCGCCAACTCTCACCCTGTTGGAAGGGATTTTGGGGATCAGATCGACTTCTTCAGAGCGGTAACAAATCAAGCGATAAGCCGAGTCAACTTTGGCCCCACCGGCGTCGGTGACCCTTTCCCACAACTTCAACATAGTTCCTGCACCTATGCTTAAACCCTCGCCCCGGTGGGGGAGGGTTTGAACACACACTCTCAGGTTTTTCCGGCGGCACGGAAAAACGGCGGCGCAAAGCGCCGCTGTACTTGGCACACCTTATCCTTGATCAATTCTGCAACTTTCCCCAACATTTTGATGTTGAGTCATGTCAGGTCAGGTCACCAGAGCAGGTCAAGTGACCTCACTTCAAAAATTTTTTAAGGTGACGCAAGTAAAAAATAGATGAATCTATTGGATTGAAACTTATACCACATAATGGGCCTACCGAGTGCTACACCATATATTCCGGAATTTTGTCTTCAAATCGATGACCTAAGGTCAAGTACGGACCTTGGCCTCTCCGTTAGAAATACATGAGAAAAACAGAAATTAGCCTGTATTTGTGTAGATACAGCTAAGAATACCTTCATAATCTCCAAATCGTAATATCCTGGGCCTCTTTCCAGATTCATGCTGCAATTTTGACCTGTGACCTCTGAGAGGTCATCTGGGGCTATTTAAGCAGTTTTCAGACTTATGTCAATAACTTTGCATGAAATAATGATACAGCTGTTGTTTTGATATAGTTGCGTTTGGATTGCTTTTGCGAGTCGATTGATATGCAAATTTACTATGCTAGGTTAAAAACAGACCTTGACCTGACCTGAGGTCTGGTCATTTTTGTGTTTTGACCTAGCGTGGCCATATACATCATTCAATTCGCCGTGACGAGAGGAAGCGAGTGGTGCCTAAAAAATGATTCTAACTCAAATCTGTCAGACGCTAGAGTCCAAAAACTCTACTCAAAATCCCACTTTTCTTGACCTGTCATGACCTCAATATTGATCTGAGCCAAAAAGTGGCCCATATAGTTTCTTCATGAATTTTTACGTGCTATCCACCACCATTCGCGTTTTTTCGCTATCCCGGATAGGGGCCAAGTTCAAGGAGGTGTTCAAACACCCCCCACCAGGGCGAAGGTGGCTCGGAGGCCCACCGGGGCGCGGATTAAGGTTCCTGCTCATCACAAGGTCACAGCTCGAAAAGCTGCAAACGTGGTGAAACCAGGAACTTTTGGTGTCGGTTTTTTTAAACTTAAAGGGAAATACGCATAATAATTGTATTGTTGGTTTTTGCTATTTGCAAAATCTTGATAAACGAAACTGTCAATTATTTTTGTATCTTCGGCAAAATTTTTGGAGGCCACTCGCCTATTATTGAAATATTTTTACGATACCGGTAAAAAATGAAACCTGATCTTCATCTATTAGTTTTTGAAATATCTTTAAGTGTTCGCAGTAATTTTGTTTGTTAAAATTCCCAGGGTGACGAAACTTTGGCGTCAGATACGTCACGTTACCCAGGTATGAGAATTCCTGGGCTTCTGATTGGTCAATTATGATTTGTTTGAAGTCATATATTTCTGTTTAAAAAGAGTTTTGAAATGTAGGTGTTTTAGATAATTTTTGTCTGTGATAGTTCCAAAGTTCTACATCACTGTTTAGGACAAAAGGACCTGATTTTTAGAGAAATAAATGGTCATAGCCGAGACTACGTCATTTATACGATAGTGCGAATTGTCGATAAGTCATGTAGAAATATTGACTTTGAGAGCGATTTTAAGGCATTTGGAGGCCGAATTCGCAAAAATGCGAATAAGACATCTGACACTAATTTTTGTGACCTTTTGATCCAGCCAATAATTTTTTCCGCATATCCCTTATTATGCGCGCAGACAGCCGGCTACCTATTAGGTGTTATTGTTTGAATTTTACCGCCATTAAAAGCTTACCTATGGTGTTACATTGCTGTTGAACTAGCAAAGCTTTGAATACTTAAGGAGAGCTTCAAGTGCCGACGTGGTTTGCGATAGACAAGACAGTTTCTCGTTAGAGCCTTACGTTGCATGATAAAGAGAGATTTTAAGTTCTAACAGTGATTTCTGGTTACTTGAAAAATCATGTAGGGTTTCACATAAAGAGCTTTATTTACAGGGCTTAAAAGAGCTCTCTTGTTGGCAGGGCTTAGAACGCGTGGCCGGATGTGCCACCCCCCCAATTTTTGAAAACGTTACGACGTGCCTGGCTTAAGAAGACTGTGCTTTAATAGCCTGTTGTTGACTGTTCTTTAATAGTTAAACTGAGGTCGAAAACTGCGTTAAAGGGAATGTGGCACCTTCATAACGTGATTTTAACTGAGATAGCCAAGTTGTAAAGCAAGTCGGAAAACCCGGTACTCCATATATCATTTGTCTTGAAACTCAATATTTCCGTAGAAAAAAAAACTAAAACCTACCTGACACCAGCCCCCTCATGAGCCCGTCGCCGGGCGGCAATTGTTGTGAGCTACTGGAGTGACGACATATGCTGACGTCACGATGAGCATCAGCTAATCAAAGCCCTTGAAGTGTTTCAAGTATGGGAGTGGTTGCCAGATCATGACATCATCCACAGGCAGATGTCTATTTATTTTCCTAGAGGAGTATTTTTAAAATAAAATATTAAGCTTATTGAACATTTTTGAGAGAAATCATGAGTGGTTTAATTATTTTTGGCTAAAAGTGCGCCTAATTTCACTAAATTCCAGGATTCGACCAAGGTGCCACATTCACTTTAAGCTTGAGCCATAATGTAGGCGAATCCTCGTTACGGCGAATCAAATTATATATGGTATGAACATGCTGTGTCAAAATCTAAGAATGACCTAACCAAAGGTCAGATCAAGAGCATTATCTGGTCTGACATAATCAAAATGCATACCAATCAACTCGTAATGACAATCTAAGCGAAATGGTACCAAAGCGAAGTCTCTATCATCATTTCCTGCCACGTTGTCCTGCGAAATTGTCTGGACTTCCTGCGAACCCATGTCTGAAAAAGGCTTAAATAGTCCCGAATAGCCTTACAGAGGCCACAGATCAAACATGCCAAGATAGACCTTTGGGGTGATCCAATAGACTTTTATTAAGAGAACAGGAATTCATTTCAACCCTTGCTCTACTGGAAGTAGTTTACTCCCTCGCCCTACCAGGGATCGATTCGACCCCCCAACCGTGTAAATCTACAAGAGGTGGAAATACGAAGCAAGACACAGCGTGTTGCCCATGACCTGAACTCTCCGACGATGTACAATTTTTTACCCTAGGTTAACTAGTGACCTTGTGAGGTCACAAAATGGTGAAATCTTGACACATTTAGAAAATCCCTAATAATTCGGGAATCAATAGACCTAGAATAAAGGCCAATGTGTCAACGTGTTTGTCTTGACCCAAGGATTTCCACAATATGCAGCATGACCTTGTAAGGTCACGCGTAACCTAAGGTTAGGTAAGACCACCTAACATAACCTTAAGTTAAGGTCAAGGTCAGGTCGCATACCATTCGACTCCTTGGGTGATGCTTGCCACTATGATACCAAATTCATTGCTTCATCTTGTCCCGTTCATAAGTTATAGCCAACAACAATTTCTAAAGCAGTAACCTTTGCTGACCTTTGGGACCTCTGGTGCTTTTGTTATGGAGTTGAACTCAAAATGGATGACATTCAATATTGCCTTTTCAGGAGCTTTTGAATACTGTTTAGAAACTTGATCTAGTTCTTCTAGCAGCCGAGGAACGCCCGGTACTTATTTTTAGGACAAAAATTGCCTTAAATGACGTCATAAATCGGTGATCTGACATGACATTGACTTGAAATTTGGTCAAGATGTGTCAAAGTTTATACAATTTCTAGGCAGCATTGGGCTAAACCAAACTTGTTTGTGTCATTGCGAAAAATTACGAGGGGCGTCGAATCTGCCCCCCCCTCCCCAAGGACGAGGGTTAAGCATAGCACCCGGTAGGTCTATTATGGTGTAACTGTCAGTCCATTATGGTGTAAAGTGTCGGATTGCTAGGTTAAGCGTGTTCTTACTTATAAGTAACTTTACTTAACTTTACTATACATACTTATTGCATAAATGAAATCCTAATTTTTTTAGATGAAGACACTTGCCTTGGCCTCATGACCTGACCTAACATGACCAAAGCTATTCTTTTTTAAAGATGAGGAATTGATCAAGGAATATATGCAAAATACGGTGACACAGCGCCGCCGTTTTCCCCGCTATCCTTGAAAAACATTATGGAGACCGTCAATGCTCCTCTCGGACGGGTAAAGGTTAAGCGCAAGCTACGTTTCCCAGATATTGGCCCTGATTTCTCTCCCCTTCTTAACAAGTTTCAATAGGTGCACAGCTACCACATGTTGCTTTTTTGACCCTGCTTTGGTGCGTATAGCAGCTATGGACAGGTCTGATCTACAAACGGCCTTAATGAATTCAGGACGAAATTGCAGTATACACCGTGCCATTTTGGAAAAGAAGTCCAGCAGTGAACTTTTTTACTTTCCGAAAGACATGATCAAGGAAACAACGACGAATCCAGCCTCACGACGAGTCGAGTCTAGCTGCACTCGATGATACTGCTTCTGAGACAACGGCGACACGGCAATTAACATTTTGGAAAGCTCACTCTTTCGGCTTTGGTCGCAAGTGGCAGATACCTAATTTCCATGGTTACTCCCACCGTCTAAATATGACCTCATGCGGTTATATGAAACCTCCATACCACTTAAGTAATATTTTAAGCTAGAAATGATCTCTTAAGATGAATAGTTACTAGAGAGCTTCAAATTTCTTACACGTTTTGCTTAATTGCTACATAATCCTGGCACTAGGTCCTAGTAGAATGTCGCATAATAGTTTTAGCGGTGCTTTTGGAAGTTTAGGGGTGCTTTCAAAGTTTTAGGGGTGCTCGCGCACCCCTAAAAGTAAACAAAGTTACACTGCTGTCCACGCCGTGTGACACCCAAATCCACTCACGACACCCTACGACACCCTAGGCATAAAAACGCTGATATTTTAGTTGAACTGAAAGTGTCCGGTATTTGAACATATTGAAACTCTACATTTTCATTAAATGAATTTTTTCTGGCAACAAGAATGCATCCAGTTACCCTTCAAACATCGGCACTTTTTTGTATGGCTGGTCTACGGCGTGGACTTACCAAAACGCCGTCTTTACATCTAGTAAATAAAAACAGCATCTTTAGGCTTTTTGAAAGACAGGTTACATATTCGTTATTGACAAAACATTGTTTGTCTTCCTCTTTTTGTGATTTTATCTGTAGAATTTTCTAGCCTATAAGGATTCAAAAAAATTATTTAGGGCAATTTTTAAAATGCAAATTATGTAGCTCAGGCGACCGGTAGGCAGCAAGCGATAAGAAATTTAAAATAGTAGTCGCCCTGACGCTGTCGCAACGGTCGCAACCCGCCGCGCCTGGCTGATGTAGACACAAGGAAGAAACAAAACAGAAATAAGGCTGTAGCTTCCTTCGATTAGATTCATACAAAGCAGCATATTCATATGAAGGCGAGAATATCTGTGAAGAGGAGCAGGGGAATTGAGAAATAAAGAAAAGAAACTTTTAGCAAGAGTCTGGAAGAGTTTATTGCCATGATAGAAAGTTTGTAGTTTCGTCTGGGTTACTTAAGTGTAAGCCAAGGCTCTACTGGGTCCTAGCATAGGTGTATGCGAGGTGCAGTGATTAAGGTCAGGAGTGGCCTCCAAAATTCCGATAACTATAGGTAGGATAGGAGGGGCGTTGTCCCGGACAGAAAAACTATACAGTGTTTTTTCCGGATACGGTTTGATTTGGAATCAAAATAGACTGGGGATTCGAATGATTCTGCAGCTAAAGCTCACATATTCCTGGTTATTTCCGGTGACAGAATATATATATTCCTAGTATGATATGAAACTTTGAAGAGGATATTAATAGCTCTTTCAATTTTCGGGACTAGAATAGGTCGATTACCTATGGTAAAATGATCATTTGTGGTTTGAAAGAAATACCACTTGTAATACCTTATTGGTATCATATTAAGCTTCTTCCTACTATGTTTAGAAGCCGAGAATCATTTTAAGCTGTCAAGGCCTACATAAACACTTCCTTTGCTGGAATTATGCTGGAAAGAGGATTTAATGAGCGCAAGCATGCTCAAATATTTTTTGAATAAGGTTTCATTACATCATTTTATGCTCGAGCAGACCGTGGTTCCGTATTAGATAGAGCACATAGGAATACAAATTGTCTCAGTGTACAAGGCTTGAAATTACATTACTTCTTCAAAAATATCGAAAAATTATCTTAAAAAACTGTTAATGATTTTCCAAACCGTTATGCCAAGGCCCCATGAATAATACAAAATGGAACATTTTATAACGCCATCATTGTCAAATCACATGATCCAACACTAGGTCACGGGTAAAATTAGATTGCTTTTTAACTTGAATTTAGACGGCAACGTGTTTTATTTTGATCTTAACGATCGTAGGGATCTCTAATTTATATGATCATCATTGCCTGTCTCGAAGATATGGCAAATTGAAAAGAAAGGTTCTTGCATTGGGTCCAAACAGTCTAAGGCCATACCTCAAAAACCATTGAACAGACCCAGCTAGAAATATCACAGCGCTAATCTGCGTCCCGCAAAACCGCTCTCACAAAGTTTCATCAAAGCCTAACTTGGAAGGTGTTATCGCTTGGTCAATTTGTCGTGGGATGGCCCAACACCTTGACGCGCAAGCGATCTGGCGTCCGTGGACTGCGCGGCGCGCCGGGTCAGTTGGGTCGGCGCGCCCGTCCGATACAACACCAGCCCCGCACGGCGGCTGGCGGTGGGGGAGAGGGGAGGGGAAGTGGGGTCGGGTGCCGCCGATCAGGTAGGGCGCAGCAGACGGCGCGACATTCCACGGCTGTAGCGTTATTCAGCCGCCACTGCGGACCTGCTGTCCCCCTCCCCCAGCGATGGGTTGGCGAGTCCCGGATGCCTCCGGGTCTGGACCCCCTCCCCACCGGTACCTCCGCTCTGTCTGTCCGCTCAGCCGTGCCATCTGCTCGATGTGGACGGCGGGTGTCTATCTTACTTGTGTTTCAATACTTTAGATTTTTTTATGGATGGTTGGGTGCCCACCGGCGTAACTAAAGGGCCCCGTGCGTGGGGAGCCTGGTTAATTTTACTTCGATATTGCCTATGGTCCATTTTAGGTCGGTGTCTTACGGGCATGTACCATTGTACACATTATGTTAATGCTGGAGTTGTCAGTATATGAATGGATAAAAACTTTCAAACCAAGAACTGATCATTAGATGATAGCATATATGATGTTGCAGATCAAATAAAGCGTAACGGAGTGTTTTAATGTGCCCAGACAGGGTTTACGGGGCTTTCTGCTATCGGTGGGTAACGGGATGAGCGCATGGATGAGCGGGCAAAACCTTCACTTTTTAAGTATGCCGATCTCGAGGTAAAACCACTTACCTTAAAACCATACCAGAATATTGCCAGTTTTCAGTCCTCGGCTGCACGGCGAACTGCACGTACTTAAGAGTTCAGCTTTAGGATATATCCTTAAAGTAAGCAAATAGAACTTGCATTTCTACTTTCCGTAGTTGTGAAGTGGTTGCAGGCGTAAGGCGCTGCGGGATGAATTTTGGGCGATGAATCGAATGGGTCGATCTTGGGGATGAAGTCGACCGCTGAGAAATTATTTCATTGGGAATCCCATTTTCACTCCGTGGAAATATGTGCGTAGCTAAGAGCTTGGTTTACGGTATTATAATGTGGGGAGGTTTTAACCCTCGCCCCGGGATGTGTTTGAACACCCCGTCGCGTTCTCCGGCGGCACAAAAAGGGCGGCGCTTCGCGCCATCGTACTTGACACACCCTAACTTTGACTGATTCCACAATTTTCCCTACAATTTTAAGGTTGGGTCACCTCAGGTCAGGTCACCAGTGCCGTTCAAGTGACCTCACCTCCAAAAATGTTTAAGGTGGCATAAATAAGAAATGGGTGAATCAATATTATTGAAACCTATGCCACATAATGGGCCCACCGAGTGCTACAACATATGTTTATGGGTTTTTTATATCGATTACCTAAGGTCAAGTACGGTCCATGACCTCTCCGTTGGAAATACATGGGAAAAACAGACCTTACTTAGGACTAAGCTTACACAACGTAGGCTGTATTTGTGTAGATAAAGCTGTGAATGCCTCTATATTCTCCAAATCGTAGTATCCTGAGCCAAGTTCCAGGCTCATGTTGCAGTTTTTGACTTGTGACCTTTGAAAGATCATCTGGGGCTGCTTAAGCAGGTTTCACACTTGGGTCAATAACTGCAAAATATGATGATAAAGCTTTTATTTTGATATCATTAGGTTGATATTGCTATTGCAAGGTTATTGATGTGTCCCCCCCAATTTTGAGCCCATTCCGTTGTTTTTCCGTCGACAAATCAAGTGATAGACTGAAACTTATTTGGCCCCACCATTGGTTACAACTTTTGCCCCCACCACCAACCTGGAAAAAGTCCCTGCTCCTATGCTTAATAGAAATCTGAAGATTTCTGGCTGCTGGGAGCTTGCTGTGTGAAATGAAAGCATTTGGAACTTGTGTTGGGATGACCTTCGTGTAATTTATCCGAATGGGAATTTGTTTAATTTGATTGCCTTTTTCCATTGCATCGAAACTGTATGTATGTGTCTAAGACCGCAGTTCACGATGTGCCTATATAGACAATAACATAAATCAACCGATGTTCCCTTGGCATGAAACTGTGCCTACTACAGACCTCTTCTCAAGATATATTTTCATAGCGAATGGCTGAAGAGTTTATTTTCTGGTTCATATGTTTCCGGGAGTGGTTAATATTTTTTGCTGTGCTTATATGAATCTGAAATGGGTCATCGATCTGCCAGCAGCTTTGCGACGAGTTAGATATAAGCCGAGGTCCAGTTACTCACGAAATTGTGCATAAGCACGGTTTTAGGCTTGCTTCTCAGTAAAGAATATTTTGGAAGACCGATTTTTCCTCAAATTGGACCCGAATTGTGTGTGCCGCGGCGCTTGCTGCCCAGCGGAGATCTTAGAAATCTAGGCCGGTGGAGGCCTAGTAATCCCCTTCCAAGAGGGACATACCCTTAGCAGAAGTCTTAGCTACGAGCAGTTTCGTATGCAGTGAAAATGCGCTATCGATTGGTATGCCTTCACATTCAGTGTATTTTCCCGGAGATCGGCCCATTTGAAAATGCGGACATTTTTCTACTCGCACGGGCAGAAAGATCTTCGCATTTTAAAATGGGCCGATCTCCGGGAAAATGCACTGAATGTAAAGGCATACCAATCGATAGCGCATTTTCCGCTGCATACGAAACTGCTCGTACCTAAGACTTCTGCTAAAGGTATGTCCCTCTTGGAAGGGGCTTTCTGTATTCGTCACCGATTTCTGCGCTTCTTGTAATGGTTAAAGGATACTGACATGAGGGTATAAATCTGAAATGGGCCGATGACCGGCACGTAGCTCAGAGTTGAATTCGGCATGGCGTGATAGCTGAGATCCGATTACATATGAAACCGTTGGAAGCTAAGGATTTGTTTCCGATCCTTATTGGATAAGAGCGTTTTTCCTACAAATTTAGCCAAATATCGGGCGTCGCGACGCTTGCCACCCAGCGGAGAACGGGGGAACCTATGCCACTGGAGCCCGCCCGACTCAATCACTAATGATCACGGCGTTCGGACAAGTTTCCGAAAAGTAAAACGCTGTCTTAGCATAGGTGTCGAAGTTATGAAATCGAAAATGGTACCACTGCATAGCCCAGACAATTGTCTTTCATTACTAGTCGGTTCACTTCATTGTCCGTGCACCCTGCGTGTACTATGTAGCATTCAGTAACCCCGGGTACCAGAATTGATCGTTACCTAACGGTATGTACCAGGTCTGAAGCTTGGTGCTTTTGGTACCCAAAACAGAGGCACAATAAATCAATGAATGAAAGATGGGTGCAACAGACGAGATCAAAAGGTAAAGGCCGATGTTTTTGAACCAATCCGTCCTGACAGGTGCCATCTGAGTATTCATCTTCCAGCAGAGCTTGATTTGGTCGCCCCGACAAGTAACAAAAAGGTTTTGTGGGTCGCCGGTGAGGACGGTAGGACGGAGCCTTTTTTAGCCCTGCAGAGAGCATTAGATAGGTTCAAGAGGCATAGGACTAGCAAATCCTATGCATCAGGCCATTTTTTAACATGTTAACTGGGGGCCATTTGCCCCCAGTCAGCCGAAATGCCCCCCCAGTGCTCGGAAATTGTCCCCCCAGTGAAATAGACAAATGACTTAAAATTGACAAAATGCAGACTCACCAAACGAAAGTAAGGCAGAACACCACCCGATAATTATAACTTTGTTCTATCTCTGGTCCCAAATTGGCAATCCACAAAAATTGTGTTAAACAATTTCCACCCGTGGCTGTCTACTCCATCGTGTGAAGACGAAACAAAGCGTGTAGTTACGGGAAATCCCGGCAAAGCAGCCTCAGCATCAACTAATCAAAACACTGGAGAAGAACGCTGGCCTACAACCAATCAAAGATCTGTTCTATCCGACCGGAAGCCCACATCCCAGCCAGTACCGTGACATTGCATGATGCTCTCATTTCACACGCAGTCAGTTGTCAGCGCTAAGAACTCGTTCGTGGATTAGATGGGACACAGTGTAGTCAAAGTGCGTAAGACTGGTTGCTGGTGTGGCGGTATGAAGTGATTAGCCTTTTAATTTATTGTTGTGGTGGTAGCATACATAAGCGTCCCCACCGGCAAAAAAGTGAGGGGGCCAGCCAAACTTCAACCTGATGCTGACAGCAAACTTTCCGTTAGTACCAAAAACTTTTCGAATTTGGGCTCCTCTTTGCCTTCCCCGGCGGCTGGTTATACAAATTTCCGGTTCACTCCCATTATGGCTGAGATCAGGAAATTGTTGGTCAAAAAGTGGGGGGGTGTGATTGATGATCCCAAAAAATGTTCTCGTTATGTGGATAAAATCATTCGATGGCCATGCAGGGTTGGAAGGGCACCCCCTGGCTTCCTATTAGATGGGTAGTGTGCTGAAAATATTGCGTCAAGTCGATATGAAACTGTTAACAATTAGTGTTAAACAGTGATACAAGTCGCTTTTTCTGTGGTTTTATGACTACCACTAGGCATCGTTTTAGCCTCAAATCTGGCTTTTATGGTGTGTATTTGGCTATTTTAATGGAAATAAAATTTTGCCCCTCTTTGGCCCTTTTTCTAACTCAGTTTGACCTTTTCCGCTGAAAAAAAACCTGGCAGCCCTGCGCAGCATCTATAATCTCTCGACTTGGAATAACTAAAAAACTGCGAAACATTTTTTAACACTAACGCGTCTAAGTTGTATTGAACCCCTCAAAATGGGGTCTTGACCCCTTGAAGACGCTACAATGGCCAGCACTAGAAATGCCCTCCCCCACTGACTTTTCCTTAAAAATGCCCTGCTATTCATTTTAGTCCTATGCAATTTGGATTCGTATAGGAATCCTACACAATCCTAAACGATTCTGAAATCCTATAGGACTTTTTTGACTAGGTGAGACATCATGATCAGGGGCACCTGACCAGCTCAAGAGGCACCATATATTGGCTATGGGGATAACAGAAAAACCCAGGGAGGCATGTGATCAGCTCATGGGCCCCAGGTCAGCTCAAAGGCACTAAAACAGCTATTATATACTATTATTGGCGACGACGAGGCATTAGCTGGACACGGATTACGTGTCCGTACTCTTCTCGGGTGCTAGGAAAGGCGACAGAATGCCCTAGCTGACCAAAATATGTACTAAATTGTAAAACAATAGCTTTAATCGCTAAATGTGGTCTAGTTCCATCTAGGTGCAACGGCGTAGTGCACTAAATTTCGAGCGGCACAGCCTAAAAGGGGTACACCGCCAAGCGATCAGAAGGGCACTCCCGCACCAATGGGGGGCACGTGCCTCCTGTGCCCCCCCCTGGCTGCTGCACTCGTCGCACAATGGAAATCAGACTGTTTGGAGACGTATTCCTACGGCCTCCCCAAGGCCTTTAAATGTGGGGCCTCCCTCAGATTCTAGAGAGTTAGCGCTTACTGGCATCATCTCAACAGAACCCGATATTTTGGTTCCAGTTTGGCGGCAGCAGCGGGCAACAATAATAGCATAGCATGATGCATGCAACAAAAGGTATATTGCAGCAACATACCCATGGCGTTTTGAGCATGTGTGTCTCTACTAACCGTGGTTTTGAGGCGTATTCTAGTGTGCAGAACGCGGCAGGTGTCCCAATTAGATCTCGTTACATTGAGACGTTGGTTGGCTAGTGCTACGGTAACTTCGGGGCCAGTCAGTCTGTAGAACTTTGCGGGCTTCTCGACGAGGTGTTTGGGGCAGGTCAAATCATGTCCCAATCCAGGGTTTAAATTTGGTTGCTGGGGCAGAATTTTCTATTCATTTTTGCATATATTTTCATTTAATGCTGTACGAAGGCAATTAAGAAACAATAATTACTGTTTCTTTTCTGTATTTTTATTTTCAGTGGGTTAGTGCTGGCTTTGGTGTCAGTACAGCTAATCTTAAATAAGACGTCCTGTTTTTCCGAAATATTTTTATAGAAATGATACATTTTCAGAATCAGCAAGACACCCTCTTTCCATTAAGTGAGGTCCTGTAGTGCCAATCCCATTTAAACCCTGATTTTGAACACTCTAAACCTGAACGTCTGTAATCACGCACTGTCCATTGCAGTACATAAACAAAACAACGGAATTGATGAAAGGCAATGGCAGCTAATTCAGTCAGGTTATGGAAACCGTCATCTGATTGACAATGGGTACCTTTTTACCAGAGGTAAGGCACTGTTGTGAAAGTGTACCAAATCTGTGATACCCCTCTCAAACCCGAGCGACACAACCCTGATCCCCCTTTCACTCCTTAACATTGGTGTCCGTCCGCCAGATCCGCTGCCCGCTGCCACTGTCTTTAGAGGAGACACAAGAGGACCGGCTCAGGCGCGCCGCTCTTGTACCGTCCTGGTGCTGAGTCATCACGGTGTCTGGTGGCGTCCGGCACCTTCATCTGGCACCGGCCGTGGGGGCCTGAGGGATCGATTCAAGTGACTGCTGCCGCTGGTCGCCTACTGCTTTAGTACTGGCCCCGGCGCAACGTGTGGTTACGACTGGGGTGCGACCCGAGGGGAGACCCGGACACCTGGAGCTGCTGTTCGACTGTCCAACTATGTTCTGTCCAACCTTTGTTGAAGTCAACTGATATCATCCCGGATATGCCTACACGTCATCGACTGCAGGAGAGGATCCTGCTGGAGTTGCGATGGGGTGATAGTCGTGGCCTCTCTTCTTCGCCTGCCGGCTGCCGGTGGTCCCTGGGGCCCGGTGTAGTCCGCTAGTGCCGCGAGCGTTGTCCCGACATCACACATCTGCGCGGGCTGGAGTTTCTCCTGTGATGGAGGCTTGGCGTAAAACGTTTTTGGCCGGGGCAGGCCTTTATCTGTCGGCGCGGGATCGTCGTGCACCGCTGGCTGGCGGCGCCTTCTGGCCGGGCGACTCCTGCGGTGTCTGCCTCTGGATGCCTGCTCATGAGGTGCCTGTCTCTGTGCGGTGTCCGGAGAAGAAGGGGATCATAGAGTCCGACTTTTTAAGTTTGGCGGTGTATCGTCGTCTCTGCCGCTGCCGATCTCAGCGATCGCCTCTACCGGTGGCCCTCTTGGCCCCGACGTTGTGCGCTGGCGGCGCGGGCAGCGCCCCGGCGTCGCCGATCTGCGGAGGATAAGGTTTCTTCTGCGGTGGGGGTGCGGCGTCAAACTTCCTCGGAGACGGCGGTCTTCGTCTGTCGACGCGGGACTGGTTCTGCGCCTCCGGCTGGACATCGGGGTGGCGGCGCCTCCTGGACGGGCGGCTCCGCGGGTTCCGGAGAAGGGAGATCAGGAAGTCCGCCCCCTCGAGTCTGACGGTATGTCTCCTGGGCGGCGGCGCCGGTGGCGAGGATTCTTCGGAGGGCCCCGCCGCCGCGGGACTTCCCACAGCGGAGTCGGGGAAGTTCGTAGGCTGCCGAGCCGTTGAGTTGTCCTGCGGCCGATCAGCCGGGTTCCATCCCCGGCGTGGGTCGGCTGCGAGTCGAGGGGCCCGGCTTCAGAGTCTGGTTGTTGCTGCCCGGGTGGACAGAGCGTTGTGCGTTTCGCCGGGGCGGTGTGGTGGATTCGCCGGGTCTACGTTGCTGATGCTGGGCGGTGTCTGCGCGGTGTGAGACCGCCTCCGTATTTTATTGGTGTCGCTCACGCCTTAGCTGTGTGTTGCTTGTACCGATCTTGTACCGCTCATTATCATTCTGATGTATTTGTCCACTCACCCGGCCGGTGGGCGTCTGCTGGGCTCCGAGCCCGTGCCCGTCTGGGCGTAATTTAGAGCGCTCGCGCCGTCGGCGGTCACGGGTTCGGGGCCCAGCGCCTCCGTGTGTAGTTTATCTTTGCCCACCACGGCCAGGGCTTGTTTTCTTGTTTTTTTTAACTCACTGTATGGATCATGTATCGCCCCGTAGTGTGAATATACGTGTATGGTATCAATCTTGTCCTGGTGCGCCGCAGGCCAGCTTGCTAAATCGAGACATGATTAGGTTAGGTTAGGGTAGGCTAGGTATGGTTGAAACTAGTGAATTTCTTTTTTTATTTCTATACATATGTTCTAAACCTAACATCACACAACTCCCTTTTGAATTATTGGTTTGGAGCATGCGTACATGTCAATGCAGTAGTTATTGTTTACATTTTGATTAAGGTTGTGGAAGTGAGTGTTATACATTGATTTCTGTCTTATTTCATAGCTAAAACATAAAGGAACACTTTACAGTTAAGAATGAACCACTTTTTGTATTTAACACATTTTTTTGCAGTTGGACGGTTATATGTAAGTGCTCCGTCAGTACTGCTCCAAGTGTCAGTTTCTGTCCCAAGGCTGATGTTTATCTGCCCCAAGGAAAATGTTTTCCTTCTTGGTCCCACAGTCCCTATATATAGCCCCAAGGTTTCCTTACCTGCCCCAACGATTGGCAAGAGCTGCCCAAACCAATAGGTCTGCTATCTGGCCAGAGGCTGACCGAACAAAGTAGGTGCACCCTCAATTCCTGCCCCAATCACAGCATACATTATATTACTGGGGCAGACTTTTCCACTGGAGCATACATTTTCATGCTATTGAATATGGTAGTAGTTGCCAGATCATGATGTCATCCGCAGGTGGAGGTTTATTTTTCACCCTACAGGAGCATTCCAAAAATCAAAATATTGAGCTCATTGTACATTTTTCAGAGAAATCATGGATATTTTCATAATGTTTCGTTAAAAATACCCCCAATCACTTTAAATTCCTGGATTTGATCAAGGTGCCACATTCCCTGTAAGGAATATTTGAAGCTGAGCAATGCAAAACAATGTCAGGACTGCATAGTTGCCCCCCTCTCTCTCTCTCACTCTCACTCCCACTCCCACTCCCACTCCCATTCCCTCTCCCATTCCCACTCCCATTCCCATTCCCTCTCCCATTCCCTCTCCCATTCCCTCTCCCTCTCCCTCCCTCTCCCTCCCTCTCCACTTCCTCTCCCACTCCTCTCTCTCTCTCTCTCTCTCTCTCTCTCTCTCTCTCTCTCTCTCTCTCTCTCTCTCTCTCTCTCTCTCTCTCTCTCTCTCTCTCTCTCTCTCTCTCTCTCTCTCTCTCTCTCTCTCTCTCTCTCTCTCTCTCTCTCTCTCTCTCTCTCTCTCTCTCTCTCTCTCTCTCTCTCTCTCTCTCTCTCTCTCTCTCTCTCTCTCTCTCTCTCTCTCTCTCTCTCTCTCTCTCTCTCTCTCTCTCTCTCTCTCTCTCTCTCTCTCTCTCTCTCTCTCTCTCTCTCTCTCTCTCTCTCTCTCTCTCTCTCTCTCTCTCTCTCTCTCTCTCTCTCTCTCTCTCTCTCTCTCTCTCTCTCTCTCTCTCTCTCTCTCTCTCTCTCTCTCTCTCTCTCTCTCTCTCTCTCTCTCTCTCTCTCTCTCTCTCTCTCTCTCTCTCTCTCTCTCTCTCTCTCTCTCTCTCTCTCTCTCTCTCTCTCTCTCTGTCTCTGTCTCTGTCTCTGTCTCTGTCTCTGTCTCTGTCTCTCACTCACTCACTCACTCACTCACTCACTCACTCACTCACTCACTCTCTCACCGAAGGTAGGTTTAGCACATACCTAACTATTAAAGAGGTCTAATCATGAAATATGTGTCTGCATGCAGCACGCTCAAGTCATACCACGTGACCACCCGGGGAGGAAGGGGTTGGTAGACAGTGAATTTGTACTTTTTTCTCCGCGAACGGTATGTTCTGGGAAATTTTTCTCCGCGAACGGTATGTTCTGGGGAAATGAAATTTCAATCTGGTCGTTTCTTGGCATGCTTTTTTTGCAGGGCTATTTCAGTTCAAGTCCCATTATAGGTTCTGCATTACCTTTAACATCCTTCAAGGCCCTCTGAACTTATCAAAAGCCTTCTCGAGTCTTCTTCTAAAGAAACATTTCAACTGAACGTTTGTGGCAGCAGCCAGCGTGATATTTGGCACACATTAGTTTGCCATCCAATGGAACCTGTTGTAACCAGGATTAGTTGGGTCATATATAAGTGTTAGAATTAAATGGATGTTAGCGCCCGTTTTCGCTGCCTGCTGTGACTATGTATATCTCAGAAGGCAGCTACACCTCATCGCTGCCAAACTCCTGACTGCTTTGAGGAAGGGTAGATGGCATATGGACAATGTAGTGCATTTGTCTCTGAAGAATGACTAGAACTTCTTTTACAGAATCAACTGTACTTGACCTAGCAAAAGTCAGCAAGCACGGCAGTGTTGACTGCCCCTGGAGCGAGACAGGCTGAGGAGCAGGTGTGGGACGGCCGGGAGCAGTGCTGCGCCATGCTGCGTGTGGGCGTGATCGGAGCGGGGGCGGCTGGCCTGGTAGCCGCTCGGCTGGTGGCTGCCGGCGCCGACACCTTCGCACCTCCTGTGGTGTTCGAGCAAGCGTCTGGAAATCGGTGGGACCTGGGTCTACACCGAGACGACCGGCAGGGACAAGCACGGCCTCCCAGTACACTCCAGCATGTACCGCAACCTCAGGTCAGTCCGTAGGTGTTCGCTCCATTAGAATAGCTGGATATTTGAGATCATTAAATGAGCTTTTGATGTTTTATTGCACATCTGCATGTCGATAGTAGTTGTCGAATGTCAACCCCCCTTTCACACTCCAGAAAAACCGCAGTGTCAGGTGAGTATAAAAGAAGAGGGGGAAGGCGTCCTTGCACTCTGAAAGTCGGTGCCTTTCTATATATTTTGCTCCTTCGACCTGGGGACATATTTTCACCACACAAATACGCAGGCACACTATGTACGCTGCAGATGTTCCCATTTACCGGCACCCTTGCGGTACAGTCGTGCCCGCACGTTCCCTTTCATGCCCACCGTATGATACGGCGAGACTATTTCTCGGACCCGGCGAAGTAGGGGACTGCTCCTGTGACACGAGGCTCGGCCGTACCCTCATGGCGCGCCACCATATCGGTGAATCTATTTAAAGTCTGATCAGGCACTTGCTCCCAATAACAAGGGCGCTAATTACTCAGCGAAATTACCCTGTTAAGACAAGCACTACCCAGTTTACTGACATCTTCTGGATCGGAGGCGCTCGAGGAAAAGGCTGCCAGAGGTCAGCTTTGATACAGGGACCTCCCACATACAACGGCGACACCTTAAGCGACTGCACCACCGCAGGGGAGAGGGGCTTAAAGGGAATGTGGCACCTTGGTCGAATCCTGGAATTTAGTGAAATTAGACGTACTTTTAGCCAAAAATAATAAAACAACTCATGATTTCTCTGAAAAATGTACAATAAGCTCAATATTTTGTTTGCAAAAATACTCCTCTAGAAAAAGAAATAAATATCAGCCTGTGGATGATGTCACGATCTGGCAACCACTACCATACTTGAAACGCTTCAAGGGCTTCGATTGGCTGATGCTCATCGTGACGTCAGCATATGTCGTCACACCAGCAGCTCACAACAATGGCCGCCCGGCGACGGTCTGATGGGGGCTGGTGTCATGTAGGTTTTAGCTTTTTTTTCTACGGAAATATCGAGTTCCAAGACAAATGAAATGTGGAGTACCGGGTTTTCCGACTTGCTTTACAACTTGGCTAACTCAGTTAAAGTCACGTTGTGAAGGTGTCACATTCCCTTTAATCGTCATCTGTGGTATGGATGCATTGTATTAATACACTACACGATGAGCTTAATTCTGAAGACGGATACGCCTGTGGGGTGGGGTCTCGTCGAGTTCTGGCCAAGTGGACTAGTCGTAGTCTTGTGTAGTATATCACAGCTGTGTCGAGTTAGTACCAAGTCGTGAACTGGTCCACAGGGTAACACTCATCCACCCTTGCAGTGTATTCGGATTCGTCGCAACTCTGAAACCAAAACAACTTGAATGGCTATGGGCATTGTGTGCATATGTCTGTGATTATTACTTCAATCGACGTGGGTGCGGAGAGCGTGCTTAAATATGTAAGTACGTGCCGTTGGAAATATTTCTAACATCAAAAGGTTGACGCGATTCGTGTTAGATTTTTAAAGTAATTGTATAAGATAATCCGTGGGAAGTTTGAAAGACACATGTGAAGGCTGTGCCCGCTATCAATCTAGAAGTTATAATATACATGTATGTCTTACTTGGTAGCGCTGGTACTAAAATACCTAGTCTAATGTCTGCCCACCCTGCCCCATTGAATTCCATGTAGATTGGGATGTACTCCAGAAGTTTTGTCTCGCCTGATCGTGTTGTGTGCACAGTGTGTCTCGATTTGCAGAACAAACCTTCCCAAGGAGGTGATGGCCTACCCGGACTGCCCGTTCGTGCCGGACAGCTACGATGGAAGATCGTTTATCTTTCATGAGGAAGTTCTCGACTATCTCCACAGCTATGCTGATAAATTTGATCTGCTGAAATATATCAATGTAAGTGACAACATTATGCGGATTTTTTCTCTTCTTGTGCTGATTATTTCTGTTTCGGCTTGTTAAGAACGTAGCAACGTGACAATTGTGAATGAGAGTGTTCGAGTGTGCACATGTGTATTTCTCGGCGACAAAACCCGACTGGCACCGGCTGGCGGGCCCCTCCACTGGCAGCTGCAGCTCCCAGCCTTGTTGCCATGAACAGGGGCGCGTCCAAGGCACGGATCTCTCCACATCCCCAACGCCAAATGGCATATTCACGAAAGGAAATTAATGACAAATAAGGCAGCTATGCTTCGGTGCTATTGACTTCATACATATCGTTAACATTTCCTCGATGGGGCGCCTCGGAAGCCGCCGCACCCGACTAGACCTTCGCAGGCCTCCTGGTCCGTGGACCACGTCTTGAGAGTTGAACCACACGTCAACTCCTGCCAGGTGCTTCGTCTCGGTTCGCCCGTCCGTGTGTGCGTCTGAGATGACACTGGTACGCGCCATTTCTCCGCCATTATCCAGCCGGACACGACAGAGAGGGAACGGGCCCATCGCAGTCACAACACCACTCCTCTCCCACCGTACATGCATCGGGCACTCGGAAGGTCACGGGTGTGAGCGTCGTATCGCTGCTCCAACCTGATGCCGGAAGCTGATGACGTCATTTAGCTCACCGGATGAGCCGGTGGGCTGTCCCGGATTGATATGCCGAGCACAAGCCGAGGGGCCATCTTCCACTGCTGCCTGGCGTGTTCCGATATTAGATTGCTCCATGCACGGTAGCAGCGCTGTCTCTCGCAGACTTCAGAACCCACGGTAACAGCGCCGTCTCTCGCTGACGTCAGAACCCACGGTAACAGCTCCGTCTCTCGCTGATGTCAGAACGCACGGTAGCAGCGCTGTCTCTCGCAGACGTCAGAACCCACGGTAACAGCGCCGTCTCTCGCTGACGTCAGAACCCACGGTAACAGCGCCGTCTCTCGCTGACGTCAGAACCCACGGTAACAGCACCGTGTCTCGCTGATGTCAGAACTAGGGTTGGCAGGTTTTTGCCACTTGGTGGTTTTAACCGGTATTTACCATGGTTAAAACCGGCTGGCATAAACTAGTTTTTGCCAGTTTTGCCAGTTTTTGTCACATTTTTTAAGAATAAAAATAATGTGTAAATTATTAATGACAATTAAAAATATACGTTTTTTACGCCCTTATGCCTAAAAAAGGTCTTAAAATTGACGTTACCATTCTACTACCTTTTGAACGGCGCAGCGGCGCTGTTTGGCATCAAAGGAGTTCCTCATTGCTTAGCTGTCTTTCTCGACTTTTCGCTGGTAAGACGTAGCAAGAACTAAGAAATATTATTTAAATATATCTTGAAATCCTATGGCTTAGGTAAAAAATGGTTAAATGCTTGTTTGGAGTTACTTTTCATCAGGGATGCGGAGCCGAGAAATTTTGGACGGCTCCGGCTCCGGTCCGGGGTTATGATTTCGGCTCCGGCTCCGGCTCCGGCTCCTTGAAAAATAGTCGTCTCCGACCGGCTCCGGCTCCGGCAATGTACCTATATCCAAAATGTGATAGACACGTTCTCAAGGGCGTCCATCAGATACAAAGTGATTATGTAATTGTACGAATTAAAAATGGCGACTGGATGAACGAACGCTCTTGACCTGATGCCAAAGGCCAGTGAACCTCAAAACTGGACCAACCTACACTACAGTGTATTCGTATAGCAAACTGCACTGCACTGTTATGGCAAACAGAAATATGGGTCAGACATGCCCGTAAACCCACATAAAAATTAAATATACAACGATCAAGTAAAGCTTGGACGGCCCGCAAAGAAAAATTTCGATGAGCTAACAGTGTTCAACATCGAAAAACATCAGATAGGCTGATGACATACGACAAAAATCGAAACCAACCGCCCTACTGCCCAGTGCCCAGCAGCTGGTTCGCTCACTACACCACCCAATCGCAGTTGAAGCGGAGCAGCAACATTCCCTCCAATATGTCAGCTCTTAGTCTGGACCTGAGATCAGTAAGCAGTAGCTTCATCGCGGAGAACAACCTTTCCACGGACACCTGAGTAACTGATAGCGCGGCCATTACCAGGCTAGCCGGCTGGATGATGGCTGGATATCTATCTAGATGTCCCATACGGTCGCTCCCTTTAGGCGACCCAGGTTTTTGAAGTCGGCTAGTGCCGCATCGAGTGACGAGGGTGGGAGCAAATATTTTATTGCTCGACAGACCTAGTGTTAACACCTTTTTCAAAAAGTTTATTCGGCCTTTGGGGGCCAAAAGATAGTCTGCCCCCCTTCCAGGGCTTTGGAGGGGGCCATGGCCGAAATGGCCTTCCCGCGTCTGCCAACAGGGGCGGATGCAGGCCGACGGTATGGGGTAAATCGTGAAAAACATGTTTTTTTAAGAAAATCGGCAAAAATCGCCAAAAATTGGGCGGTTTGGGTGAAATGCCTTTTTGCCCCCCCTATGGATCCACCAGTGTCCGCCAATGCTTTCATTTGTTGCCAATTTCTGCCCATGCTAAATGGCCGGAGCGCATCCCCTACCCGAGAGTGAGACCGTCTACGTACCCTAGTTGCAATATTTCACGAATCTCAATATACATAACATATTGAGAAAATGTAATATTTCAGGTGAATAAATGTGTTTCCATGCGACATCTCACGAGGTAAAATATGACATTTCACGTTTGATTTTTGGTGATTTTAGAGCTCTTTGGGAGCCTGAGCCGGACCCTTTCTGACCGCTCCGGCTCCGATCAAAAGTGTTTCGGTGGCTCCAGCTCCGGGCAGAATGGTCGGCTCCAACCGGCTCCGGCTCCGCATCCCTGCTTTTCATTCCCATTACAATACAGGAATTGACTTTAACCTGATACCTATAATATATCTATAATGTATCGGTAATGTATTTGTGCTCCCTCTGTTTGAACGCTCCTTGCCACACAAGGCAAAATAATCAGCACCAACCATTGAAACATACGAAACCACGTACGATACAGCATTAATTATCATATTAATGCTTGAATGGGCCCAGCATACGTATAGATAATCGTCTCAATGAAGCTTTAAGTAGTGACACCTAGCAGCAATAGAAGAGAATATTTAAGTCCTACGCTTAAACACGCTCATTGACGGGGGCGGGTATCCGCCCCCTCGGGTTTTTCGGAGATAGCGTGGAAACGGCGGTGCGTAGCGCCGCCGTACTATACTTTTTTCTAATGTGGTAAATTTCTTGTCCGTATGAGGTTGAAATTTGGCTGGTCCCCTCATTTTTTGCTGGTGGTGACGCTCATATCATCAACTGTCATTTTCAAATTGCATATAAATTTTTTCATGAGAAGTATCTATTACAAAAAGCTTCCTTTTACCTCTTACAGCTACTTGCTCCCGATCACGCTCAGCTCGAACATAATATTTTTAGACATGTGGGGAGCGCAAAAATACCAGCCAGGCATGGTCCCGTCTGAACGGGGTCCAAGGTGTCTCCCGTTCGCGTGAAGAAAACTGCTGATCACCTGGCGCTCGTATGAAGAAAGTAAAATGATAGCTGCAACACGATAATTTGTCGGAAGACGCTACGGAAAGCACGTATTTACATTGAATCTTGTGATTTGATTTCTAAGCGTTCACTTCGCAATTAGGAGTTTCAATTACCCACAATAATTATTAAAAACCGCCCCATTGTGCCTCAGGTCCACCTTCGCCCACTTCCAAATCCCAGGGCGCTGGGTGGGGAGCCGCAACTGAACAAGTTGGATGATCCATTAAATTCCGTGTGTTATTTTTCCCTATTTTCCCCACTCACTTTTCAAGTGGTGCTTTTTCAGCCGAATTCAATAGCCCTGGTTTTTATGAACTCATCAAAAGTATGGAACTAAGAATAATTTTCGTGGAAAATTCATTCCTATACTGTAAATGGGTAAGGGATGTAAAAGGTATTTTGTTTTCCGCATGACTCTCAAAATATTACTTGAAAATTCCACTTGGGGGCTGTATTTCCAAATATGAATTTTACACTCTGCATCGTGTCGCAAAACCAGTTTCTGGCACACTGATGGGGGGGGCTGTTTAACACGCGCATTGACGGAGGTCTGAGCCACTTTCGCATTGACAGGGGTACCCGCTGCCCTCCTAAGATCTGAAAAACCACGCCAGATAGCGAAAAAGTAAACGGCGTTGGGTGATACATCCAAGTCTCTACAGGAAAAATCAACCTTATTTCAGGTCACAGTCTTGGTCACTAGAGGTCAAAACATGCCACCATAAAGATAATATGTAAATAAAGGTTTTCAGTCATTACATTTGAGCTGGTAAAGTTAGAACAAAAAATGTAGGCCATTGGAATCCTCGCAGCAAGCCGAATCGAATGATTTGTAATATCACCTTGCTAGGTCAAATCAGGTAAAATCTAGAATTTGACCTGACCTGAGGTCAGGTAAAGGTCAAATTAGGTTACATGCATATCATTTCAACTGCAAGGATGATACAAACCTAACGCCGTGATAATACAAGCTATGTCACCATTTATTACTAAGTTATTCTGCTTAAAACATTTTCCCGTGGATTTCCAATGGAGAGGTCATGGCTCGTACCTGACCTTAGGTCATCAATATCGAAAATACTGGAATACATTTTAAAGAATATGGTGGGGTCATTATGTGATACGAGTTTCAATCGGATAAGTTTACATTGTTCTGAGTTCTGACTTATGCTATCTTAAACTTTTTTAGGCGAGGTCACCTGGCCTGTACTGGTGACTTGAACTGAGATGACCTAACTTTAAAATTTTGAATAAGTTGTAAAAATGATCAGGCATAAGGTATACCAAGTATGGCAGTGCTGCGCGCCGCCGTTTTTGTTATATCTCCGAAAACCCATGGGGGCGGGAACCTGCCCCCGTCACTGCGCGTGTTGAACACCCTCTCGAACTCGGCTCCTCGAAGAACACGCAAAAAAGGAACGAAAAAAGCGCTGAATAGGCCACGAAAAATTATGAGGATACCATGTCAAACATTTTTGCTCAGGTTAATACTTAGGTCATGATAAGTCAAGCGAGTGAAAGTTTTGAGAATACTTCTTTTTTAATATGGCGCCTGACTGGGTTAACTTGGAGCCAATATTCGAGCGTCATTCAATTCCTCTCATTACACCAAACCGAGTGATACTACCTTTTCAATAAAAGAAGTCCTTTTAAGCCGTAGGTATCTTCAGAAATAGAGCCATTTTCGAATAATTTGTGTTTTCTACATGCATTTCTAATGGATATGCATCACACGTATTTGACCTTTGATCTGCGGTATACAAAATCCCTAAGTATTTTTTCTAGCCCCCGGTGGGTCTATAATGTAATAAGTTTCAGATCAATAGATCCTGACTTGCGATTTAAAAAAATTATGAGGTGAGGTCACTTGACCTGACCTGAGATGACCCCAAATATCATTTTCAGGAAAGTTGCGTATTTGGTCAAAGATAAGTGATGCCAGGTACGGCGGCGCCCCGCACCGCTGTTTTCCGGCAACGTTGGAAAACCCGAGAGCTGTTCAAACACCATCTCCCCACTAGGGCAAGAAAAGTACAGTGAAATTACTCACATTGCCGTAACTAAACCGAGCGAATGATTAGGAAATGATTTCATGGCCCTTGTCTGTATTTTGATTTTGGACTCCCCATGTCATAATATGAAATATGATAAGCACATAAAAATACTTGGTTGGTGGTGGAGGGTCAACCAATTTTTCCCAGTCCAGTATAGTTGGCAAGGAATTCTGACCAGAGAATTCTCAATGATATGCAAACATTGCTAATTATCTCCTCAGATTCGCATAATCAGCAGCATAAGAGCTCGGAAGCAATCGACATGCCGCGTTAAGCAAGCAATTAAAGGCCTTGACTTCTTTAGAATTTAATTTTGCAGCAGACAAAGTCAAACGCTTTACTTGAATATCAAACGTCATTAAATTATCGGTTTCTGAACACCAACTACCTGAGGAGGGTTCAAAGTGTACCATTCAGAAATGCCACTGTTCTGTTTGCTCAGTCAGCAAAATCGACGAACTGCTTACTTAAAAATGAGAGAAATAATCAGCTTCCATTCATAATACTGGACATAAATATATCAAAGGCTCAAAGCAGATGCATATTCAGACATTGAAACCTGAGTGCCCGTCAGTGAAGAAGAAGAAAGGTAGGATTTGGCAATGTTTGAAACCAGGCTGATTTTCTCTCACCTTTCCACGTTTTCAGTGACGTTCGTCTGGTACCTACGGATTATGATTTATCACTTTTGACATTTTCCAGAGTTTTGGGCGTAAGCTGGTTATTCATATCATTCTGAACCATGATACCTACAACCCGAGTACCTGCCTATAATAAGATGCCTAGAATATGATGCCTAGAATCGAGTACCTGCCCGAGTAGATGCCTAGAATGAAATACCTGCTTACACACTAGTCTTGACCAGAGACCATGCCAATGCCATCATTTGCTTCACATTTACAACTGTTCTATGACCTTTAAATGTCTTTCTGGTCTATCATTGTCAGTTTAAAGGTTTTTGCCACTTTTTGCCAGTTTTTGCCACTTTTTCCTGGTAAATACCGGTATTTACCAGTTTATGCCACTGGCTGGCATAAACCTAGTTTTTGCCGGTATTTTGCCAACCCTGGTCAGAACGCACGGTAACAGCGCCGTCTCTGGCTGACGTCAGAACCCACGGTAACAGCGCCGTCTCTCGCTGACGTCAGAACGCACGGTAGCAGCACCGTCTCTCGCTGACGTCAGAACCCACGGTAGCAGCACCGTCTCTCGCTGACGTCAGAACGCACGGTAGCAGCACCGTCTCTCGCTGACGTCAGAACCCACGGTAACAGCACCGTCTCTCGCTGACGTCAGAACGCACGGTAGCAGCACCGTCTCTCGCTGACGTCAGAACCCACGGTAACAGCGCCGTCTCTGGCTGACGTCAGAACCCACGGTAACAGCGCCGTCTCTCGCTGACGTCAGAACCCACGGTAACAGCGCCGTCTCTCGCTGACGTCAGAACCCACGGTAGCAGCGCTGTCTCTCGCTGACGTCAGAACCCACGGTAACAGCGCTGTCTCTCGCTGACGTCAGAACCCACGGTAGCAGCACCGTCTCGCTGACGTCAGAACCCACGGTAGCAGCACCGTCTCTCGCTGACGTCAGAACCCACGGTAACAGCACCGTCTCTCGCTGACGTCAGAACCCACGGTAGCAGCACCGTCTCTCGCTGACGTCAGAACCCACGGTAGCAGCACCGTCTCTCGCTGACGTCAGAACCCACGGTAGCAGCACCGTCTCTCGCTGACGTCAGAACCCACGGTAGCAGCACCGTCTCTCGCTGACGTCGGGATGCACGGTAGCAGCACCGTCTCTCGCTGACGTCAGAACCCACGGTAGCAGCACCGTCTCTCGCTGACGTCGGGATGCACGGTAACGGCGCTGTCTTGCTGATGTCGGGATGCGCGTTAACCCGCGCCCCACCGGGAGTCCGGCGCCACCTTCGCCCCACCGGGGGCCATCGATGGCCCCCCTCTAACTCCGAAAGTATGGGCGTTAGCTAAAATCTGCAAAGTGCATTAGAAAGCTCGCGTGAATTCAGTAAGAAATTACTTCGCATGTTTTAGCGCTCAGGTCGATGGTTTGACCTCAAGAGGTCAAATTAGGTCAAGATCGGCTATTTTCACTCAAATATGCAATGCTTAAGCAAACTGGGCATAACTCTTGTACCATTAGAGCTATTGAGATGTGGTAAAGTACATTGGATAGGAAAATGTTAGACCTTTTCCCGCTATGTTGAACGTAACGACCTCCCGCCAGTGGTTTGACCTCCAGAGGTCACCTCGTGACCTAATATGACCTGAGGTCACGAAAGGTCAGAAAGTGACCTTGCCGTATATCAAACGAAAGCCAGTGATGAGACATACACGATGGTGTTTGATTCAGCGCTCTAGCTTATATAGGTCAAAAGTTATTGTCAAAATACTGTTTTTGACCCCTGGTGACCTTGGATGACCTTGGAGAGGTCAAAGGGCAAATATGGCCCCTGGAATCCGTGAAAGGGTGTCCAAGAACGCTTTTCTGACGAAGACGAGCATTTTCAATCGTTTTTGTGACTTTTAGATCACAAGACAGCTTTTCCCCATGCTTTGTCAATGGGAGAGGTCACCTCGTGACATGACCTCAGGTCACGAAATCGAAAAATCTCGGATATACACCTTGTAGACCCTGGAGGGGTCATGAAGTTTAGCAAGTTTCAAATCGATCGACTTCGAAATGTAGCTCTTACAGAGCTCTAAAGTTGAAGTGAGGTGACCTTGGTTGACCTCGCCTGGTGACCTGACCTTGGGTGACCCGGAGTAAAAAATTTCAGGGATGGTGGGAAAATGATGCAGTAAGAGGTAGAGCCCTCAACCGCGGTGCTGCGCTTCGTCGTTTTTCTGCTATCCCGGAAAAACCTTAGGGGGCCATCGATGGCTCCCCCGGTGAGGCGAGGGTTAACAGCGCTTTCTCTCGCTGACGTCGGGATGCGCGGTAGCAGCACTTTTTTGTAGGCATCGACGAATTATTCCCGCTGGAAACAACCACTCACGAACTGTAATACAATCCACTGTGTTCAGTAGCCGGTTGCGCCGCTTGCAGGCGTGCACACGTGTATTCGTCGGGGGAGAAAAACCAGACTGACACAGGCTGGTGGAGCCCTCGACCGTGACCCACGGTCACTGGCCCTGCCGACATGTATGCAGAGGCGCGTGCAGTGTCCGGGTATCGCCACAGAGAACAGAAGTTATCTGTTAGGATGAACGATGAACGATTTACTAATTTAAAATGTGACTCAGATTAGGCTCTGTGTGCCTTTTCGATATTTCTTTTTATTTAGCATAGGTATATTGGTTGGTATGTTGTGTGCCACTTAGCATAGGTATATTGGTTGGTATGTTGTATGCCACTGTTTTCAGTTTGAGACTCACGTGGAGATGGTAACACCTCTGGCTGAAGGCGACCCCCAAACCGGTTGGAAAGTGGTCGTGCGAGACCTCAACACCAGCCAGTTGCGAGAACACCAGTTTGATGCCATACTTGTCTGCAATGGGTGAGTACCGTGAATGTAACCTGGGTTCTTATTCGGCTCCTGATCATGGCGCACAGGATGTATATCCTTTCCCTCCAACAGTGTGGAAGTTGGCGACTCCTTCTGAGCTTGGCATAGCCACGCTGCTGCTACGTCGGGAATTCCCAGGCCACATTCGGTGGGTTGTTCTTGGCTTTGGTATTGTAACTCTCGAAGTCTTGTGATTTGGTTAAAGGGAATGTCCCGCTTTGATGGTGGATTCTGAACGGAGAGTAGCTTGATAGGCCATGTCGGGAAACCTCCTCTGGTATGGTTTGTTTAACCCAAGCTCTATCTTTTGTATTTCTGCCCAATTTATAGTTCCAAATAAAAAGCACAGAGGCCTCAATACAAACCATGAATGAATCCCTTTCCATTTGGTTTATTGCTCTAAATTGCAAGCTTTTCCCCACCATCATCATATTTCATTGTTATGCAAGCCTCTCTCACTTCTTAAAATGCATGCTATCGAGTGAGCCATCCTTACTAAATCCCTCCTCTAGTTTCTTTATTTACGAGCTTCGCATGTCGGTAAATTTTGAAAGATATGAACGATATCTTTTTTAATTTATCGAAATTAATGTGCACGTCGTTACTACCCCCAGTTTATAATTTTGAAGGACAATTTAGCATTGTTTGTTTATTTGTTGAACATAATCAGCATCATGTATGGCACTCAATTATAGCTGAAGTCAAAAGGATAAAACATGATCATTAGTATTTAGAATGGCATGCACGCGGTAAAATATAAAGACGGATGAATGGTAGTGAAAAGGAGACACGGTAAGACAAAAAATTCTGAAAGTGAAAAATATCAAAATGGCAAATAAAAACACTTCGCACTTCACCTCAAGGAAACAATAAAATATGCAGCCCCTTAATAATTCAAAATGGATGGTTTCGTATATGCTTCCTGACACTCGATTTTAAACTTGCCAAGGATTTTAAAAGGGTCGGCTTCTGGATATGGGGTAAGATGGCTGCTAAAATAAAGCACCGCCCGGGAAAAGAAACCACGGCTAATTGTTTCCATTTGTGCCACCGGAACATGGCTCGGTTGCTCTCTCATAGCCCTGGTTCGTCGCTGAGGTATATGCAAGGGAAGGCTTCGAACAGGAGGGGTGGGTGAATTTTACCGGAAATAGTTTTGACAACTAGGCATACATAATACGGGAGCATCTTCTGGGACGGGCTGCTAATTTTGAAAATATTAAGGATATAACAGCGAATTGGATGTTCGGGACGAGTGAATGTTTGAAGGGACTTTGAGCTTTTGAATTGAATATGAAATATCAATGGTGGAACCAGGCCCCAGCGGTTGCTTGTTCTGCCTGTAAACCAGGGGCGCAGCCAGGGGGGGCACAGGGGGCACGTGCCCCCCCCCCATCGGTGTCGGGGTGCCCTTTTGATTGCCAGGTGGTGTGCCCTCCTTGGGCCGTGCCGCTCGAAATTTAGTACCCTACGTCGTTGAGCCTAGATGGAACTAGACTGCATTTAGTGATTTAAGCTATTGTTTGACAATTAAGTGCCTTTTTGGTCAGTTAGGGCATTCTGTCGCCTTTCCAAGCACCCGGGAATAGTATAGGCACGTAATCCGTTTCCAGATAATGCCCAATCGTCGCCAATAATCGTACGGGTGGAGCTCATCTGGTGCCCCCTGGAGGTGATCATGTGCCTTCTAAGCTGATCTGATGCCCTCGTAGTCAATCTGGTGCCCCCTCCCCTGAATAAATAATTGTGCCTTCTGAACCTATATAATGCTCTCTAAGTTAGTCTGATGCCTCCGAGCTTGCCTGCTGTCCTATTAGCTGTTTTAGTACCCCTTGAGCAGATCCGGGCCCCCTGAACTTATTTAATGCCTCCCGGAGTTTATCTACTGTCCAGGGGGGCACAAGGGGGCACGTGCACCCATCGGTGCCGGGTGCCCTTTTGATTGCCAGGTGGTGTACCCTCTTTGGGCCGTGCCGCTCGAAATTTAGTGCCCTGGGCCGTTGAACCTAGATGTAACTAGACTGCATTTAGCGATTTCAACTATTGTTTGACAATTAAGTGCCTTTTTGGTCAGCTAGGGCATTCTGTCGCCTTTCCAAGCACCCGGGAAGAGCATAGGCACGCAATCCGTTTCCAGATAATGCCTCTTCGTCGCCAATAATCGTACGGGCGGAGCTCATCTGGTGCCCCTTGGAGCTGATCATGTGCCCTCTGAGCTGATCTGGTGCCCCCGTAGTCAATCTGGTGCCCTCCTAAGAAAATAAGTGTGCCTTCTGAGCCTATAAAATACTCTCTGAGTTAGTTTGATGCCTCCGAGCTTGCCTGGAGTCCTTTTAGCTGTTTTAGTGCCCGTTGAGCTGATCCGGGCCCTCTGAGCTTATTTAATGCCTCCCGGAGTTGATCTACTGTCCAGGGGTGCAGCCAGGAAGGCACAGGGGCACGTGCCCCCATCACTGCAGGGGTGCCCTTTTGATTGCCAGGTGGTGTACCCAATTTGGGCCGTGCCGCTCGAAATTTAGTGCCCTAGCCGTTGAACCTAGATGTAACTGGACCGCATGTAGCGATTGAAACTATTGTTGGACAACTTGATACCTTTCTCGGTCAGCTAGGGTATTCTACCGCCTTTCCAAGCACCCGGGAAGAGTATGGGCACCTAGTATGTGTCCACCTAATGCCTCATTGTCGCCAATAATCGTACGGGTAAAGCCGATGTGGTGCTCCTTGAGCTCATCTCGTGGCCTCTCAGCTGGTCTTGGCCCCTTGAGTTGATTACTTGCCCTCTAAGCTGATCTGGTGCCCCTGAGTCAATCGAGTGCCCCACGGAGCAAATAATTGTGCCTCCTGAACCTATATAATGCTCTCTGAGTTAGTGTAATGCTTCCGAGCTTGTTTGGTGCCCTAATAGCTGATTTAGTGCCCCTTGAGCTGATTCGGGCCCCCGAACTGATCTCATGCCTCCCTAAGTTGATTCTGTCTCCTAAGTCAATATGGTGCCTCTTCAGCTGATTAGGTGCCCCCTCAGCTGATTATTGATGTCTCCTTAGATGGTCTGGTCCCCCCCCTGAGCTGGTTTGGTGGGCCCTGAGCCCACCTTGTGTCCCCTGAGCTGTTATGTTGCTCCCTGAGCTGATTTAGGCTCCAGCCATAGTCCGGGGGCTGGAAGCTGATCTGAGCCCCCGAGCGGATCGATCTGGTGCCACCTGAGATGCAATAATGCCCCTGAGTCGATCTGGTACCTCCTGAGTCCATCTGCTGCCCTCTGAGCTAATCTGGTGCCTGAGCTAAGCTGACCTGGGCCTCCTTACGTGATTTCATGAGCAGCTCTAAAGCCCTGGGCTGAGCTGGGCCCACAGAGGCTGATGAGGCTTGAGATTGTATGGGGCTCCTGAGCTGATTAAGTACCTCCTGACTTGATCTGGTATTCCCGAGCTGGTCGGGGACCACTGATCTGATTGTTTGTACCCTAAGCTACTCTGGTGCCCTATGGGCATCTGGTGTCCCCTGAGCAGCTCTGGGGCTTTTGAACTGATTGGGCCACGAGCTGGTGAGGGATCCCTGGGCTGATTTAGTACCCCTGACTTGAACTTGCCCCCTGAGCTGATCGATCTGGTGCACCCTGAGCAGATATACTGCCCCCTGAACTTAACTAATGCCCCCTGAGTCGATCTGGTGCCTGCTGAGTCATCAGTGTGTCTCCTGAGCCCATCTGATTCCCTCTGAGCTAGTCTGGTGCTATATTGCTAGTATGGTGCCCTTTAAGCTGACCTGGACCTCCTGGTGTGATTACGTGATTTCCTGAGCAGCTCCCAGGCCCTGGGCTGAGCTGGGCCCACAGGGGTTGGTGAGGGCCCCTGAGATGGTATGGGGCTCCTCAGCTGATTAAGTGCCTCCTGACTTGATCTGGTATTCCCGAGCTGATCTGGGCCCCGAGCTGGTCGGGGACCACTGATCTGATTATTTGTCCCCGAGGCTGATCTGGTGCCCTATGGGCCGATCTGGTGTTCACTGAGCAGCTCTGGGGCTTTTGAACTGCTTGGGCCCCGAGCTGGTGAGGGATTCCTGAGCTGATTTAGTGGCCCTGACTTGATCCTGCCCCCTGACCTGACTTCAGGCCCCTGAACTGATCTGGGGCCCCAAGAGCTGATCTGGGGCCCAAGAGTGGGTCTAGGTTCTGAGTGTACCCTGAGCTGGTCTGGGCGCTGAGCTTGTGAGATCCCCTAAGTTGGCTTGAGGTCCCCTGAGGTGATCTGGCGCCTTAAACTGTTCTGGGGCTTCTTGAACTGGTTTAAGGCCCTATGAGCCTATCTGTGGCCCATGAGCTAGTCTGATGACCACATCTCTGGGACCAATGAGCTAGTCTAGTCCCTGGGTGAAGAATGAGCTGCTCTGTGGCCTGATCTACATCAGGGGCCCCTGAGGTGGTCTTGAATAGACAGATAATAATAACACAAGGCCAACTCCCATCATTTCGGGGCGGGTTCACTGAGCTAGTTTAGTCCCTGGAGGCACAACTGGGGGATGGGGGAAGCTGCTCTGGGGGCCTCTGATCCAC
This sequence comes from Lepas anatifera, assembly GCA_034440635.1. Classification (NCBI taxonomy): domain Eukaryota; kingdom Metazoa; phylum Arthropoda; class Thecostraca; family Lepadidae; genus Lepas; species Lepas anatifera. The sequence goes on along the minus strand of JAOTON010000715.1, from coordinate 285,366 downwards.
ATTTGGGGGCCCCAGAGCTGGTCTTGAATAGATGGGGAATAAGAACACAATGGAAACTCCCCTTGTAAAACGGAGCTAACGAGGAATGAGGAATCTCTAAAACGGCTTGTGATACCTAGGCACCCCAGGTTATATAAATTGCTTATTATACTGGTGGATTCTGGGAAGGGATGATAAAAAGGCATGTGCCCCTGAGCTCAGAGCACAGTCCCCTAAACCAGGATTCTACTTATTAATTTAAATGAAGAACTAGTTTTCACAATTTTCAGTCCTGTCACACCTTCTCCATCCAAACCACCGGCCTGTTCACCTTTTATTTACTCTTAACTGGGACCGATCCTTGAGAATATGGAACTTAATAAACGCGTTCAAAAGGTATCTCCCAAATTTTTCCTGCAGCAAAAATGTGTTCTTCCAAAGACACTATGCCATTCCTCGTCCCACGGCGATTGTGGGAGGCAAGGAACGTAATCCGTGTTCAGCCAGGGCTCACTCGTCACGACAAAACCAGTGGGGATAAAAAAATTTTCGACTCCAATATGCCTTAACCTGCACATTGTAACATATATCACATGCTCCGCTGATGTTAAGTATTTGCATCAGTTGGCTGTCCTTAAATCTATCCCAAAAAAGTAGTGTTTTGGCTACTTCCATGACATTTTGGTGATATTTTGTTCCTTTTTTCGGTTTTAATCGAATTTTCCTTCTCCGTCAATGATTTCTTTGCATTTCTATTGAACCAAAGATGCCCAAAAAATGATATAAACAAAGATATAGTAAGTTTTTTTAGGTTACGTTAAAAAGTGCCCTTTTTCCCCGGGGTGCCCCTCAAAGTTGGTGCGCCCCCCCATACGAAAGCTCTGGCTGCGCCCCTGCTGTAAACAATGGTATTATTTGCCAACGCCGAAAGTATGTTTTTGATGACATCATGAATTTTAAGAAGTAGTTTTATTTTTTAAGCAGTGTTAGTTGCGTAAAAAGTGTGGTTTCCTTATTTTCATGGTTATTTTGTAACCCTCTCTCTCACTCTCTCACTCTCACTCTCTCACTCTCTCACTCTCACTCTCCCACTCTCCCACTCTCCCACTCTCTCTCCACTCTCTCTCTCCCTCTCTCTCTCTCTCTCTCTCTCTCTCTCTTTCTCTCTCTCTCTCTCTCTCTCTCTCTCTCTCTCTCTCTCTCTCTCTCTCTCTCTCTCTCTCTCTCTCTCTCTCTCTTTCTCTCTCTCTCTTTTTCTCTTTCTCTTTCTCTTTCTCTCTCTCTCTCTCTCTCTCTCTCTCTCTCTCTCTCTCTCTCTCTCTCTCTCTCTCTCTCTCTCTCTCTCTCTCTCTCTCTCTCTCTCTCTCTCTCTCTCTCTCTCTCTCTCTCTCTCTCTCTCTCTGTCTCTGTCTCTGTCTCTGTCTCTGTCTCTGTCTCTGTCTCTGTCTCTGTCTCTGTCTCTGTCTCTGTCTCTGTCTCTGTCTCTGTCTCTGTCTCTGTCTCTGTCTCTCTCTCTCTCTCTCTCTCTCTCTCTCTCTCTCTTTCTCTCTAGGCGGCGCACACGGTCATAACGGCCGTTCGGAATTGGCCAAAATTGTAAAACGTGACTCATCGAAAAATGTCCCGCAAACATGTTTGCGCGGTAGAAAAAATGTTCAGAGCCCACAAAAATATACGATAAACCGCTTTCCATCTCCTCATGTTTTCCCAGCATGGTCGTAAAGTGTCATGATGGTAAGCTTCTGTATTTTGAGGTCGTGGAGGCCCAAATCATATGCCTGTTTGATGTTTGATATCAGGGGCGCAAGTTTCCATATATTTGGGGGGCTCGAGCCCCCCCAATGCTCGGAGAAGCCCCCCAATGACCCGACGAGCCCCCCCAATCCCAAGTTGTGGGCCCCTGCGGACAGAGCCGGGCCCCTGCCACGATTCCGGGCCCCAGTGGTCTACTTGGGCTAGCTTTGGCTGAGGCCAGGCTCCCTGGCATGCTTGCGGGTGCCCTGTGGGCCACCCTTAACCTCGGTGTCCGCAACCGGGCCCCTAACGATATTTTTCAGGCCCACTTTGACTGCAGCCGGGTCCCTAATTCCGGCAGTCTCGGGCCTCCTGTCATCCAACCGGGCCCTCTGTGATCCACCCGGGCCCCCTGTGGACTGCAACCGGGCCCCCTGTAATCCACCCGGGCCCCTGTGACTGCAGCCGGGCCCCCTGTGATCTATCCGGCCCCCTGTAACTGCAACCGGGCCCCTCTTTGATCCACCCGCACCCCTGTGACGGCAACCGGGCCCCTGTGATCCAGCCGGGCCCCTGTGATCCACCCGGGCCCCTGTGATTGCAACCGGGCCCCCTGTCATCCACCCGGGCTCCCTGTGACTACAACCGGGCGATCTGTGATCCACCCGGCCCACCTGTGACTGCAACCGGGCCCCCTGTCATCCACCCGGGCTCCCTTGTGACTACAACCGGACCCTCTGCGATCCACCCGGTCCCCTGCGACTGCAACCGGGCCCTCTGTGATCCACCCGGGCCCCTGTAATTATAACCGGGCCCCATATGATCCACCAGGGCCCCATGTGACTGAAACCGGGCCCCCTGTAATCCACTCGGGCCCCCTGTGACTACAACCGGGCCCCATGTGATCTACCCGGGCCCCCTGTAATTACAACCGGGCCCCCTATGATCCACCCGGCCCCCTGTGATACACCCGGGCCCCCTGTGACTGCAACCTGGCCATCTGTGATCCACCCGGGGCCCCTGGGACTGCAACCAGGCACTCTGTGACTGCAACCGGACCCCTGTAATCCACCTGGGGCCCCTGTGACTCCAACCGGGCCCCCTGTGACTGCAACCGGGCCATCTGTGATCCAACCTGGGCCCCTGTGACTGCAACCGGGCCCTCTGTGATCCACCCGGCCCACCTGTGACTGCAACCGAGCCCCCTGTAATCCACCCGGGCTCCCTGTGATTACAACCGGGCCCCTATCATCCACCCGGGCCCCCTGTGACTGGGATCGGGCCATCTGTGATCAGCCCGGGCCCCCTGTAACTACAATCGGGCCCCCTATGATTCACCCGGGCCCCTGTGACTCCATCCGGGCCCCCTGTGACTGCAACCGGGCCATCTATGATCCACCCGGGCCCCCCTGTGACTGAAACCGGGCCCCCTGTCATCCACCCAGGCCCCCTGTGACTGCAACTAAGCTATCTGTGATCCACCCGGGCCCCTGTGACTGCAACCGGGCCCCTATGATCCACCCAGGCCCCCTGTGACTGCAAACGGGCCCCATGTGATCCACCCGGGCCCCCCTGTAATTACAACCGGGCCCCCTATGATCCAACCGGGCCCCTGTGACTGCAACCCGGCCCCCTGTGATACACCCGGGCCCCCTGTGACTGCAGCCAGGCCATCTGTGATCCACCCGGGGCCCCTGTGACTGCAACGAGGCACTCTGTGACTGCAACCGGGCCCCTTTTGATCCACCCGGGCCCCCCTGTGACTGCAATTGGCCCCCTGCAATCCACCTGGGGCCCCCCTGTGGTCCACCCGGGGCCCCATGTGATCCATCCTGGGCCCCCTGTGATCCAGACGGGCCCTCTTTGACTGCAACCGGGCCCTCTGAGATCCACCCGGGCCCCCTGTGACTGCAAACGGATTACCTGTGGTCCAACCGGGCCACCTGTGACTGCAACCGGGCCCCTGGAATCCACCCGGCCCCCTGTTATCCACCCGGGCTCCTGTGACTGCAACCGGGCCCGCTGTGATCTGCCCGAGCCCCTGTCACCGCAACCGGGCGCCTGTGATCCACCCGGGCCCCCTGTGACTGCAACCGGGACCTGTGACTGCAACCGGGCTCCCTGTGGTCCAGGAGGCGCGGGTCCTCTAATGCCACGGACGGGCCCTTGCCATGAGTGCGGGGCCCCGTGGTCTATCTGGGCTTGCTGTGGCTGCGGTAGGGCTCCCTGGCATGCTTGCTTGGGTGCGGTCCCCTTTAGGGCCACTCATAATCGCTGTGTCCGCAAACGGGCCCCTAACGATATTCTCAGGCCCATTTTGACTGCATCCGGGGCCCTATTTATGGCAGTCCCGGGACCTTTTTGGTTCCTCTGTGACTGCAACCGGGCTCCTTGTATTCTGCCTTGGCCCCTTTTAGTCTGCCCGGGGCCTTTGTAGGTGGTCTGGGCTTTTTGTAGTGTGCCTGGGTCCTGTGTGGTCCGCCCGGGCCCCTGTGGTCTGCCTGCGCCCATTGTGGGCGGTCTGAGCTCCTTTTAGTCTGCCCGGGCCCTCTGTGGTCTGCTCGGACCCCCTGTGGTCTACCCAGCCCCCTGCGGTCTGCCCAGCCCCTTACAATGTGCCCGGGCTCCTATGGTTTGTCCGTGTCCCTGTGGTCTGCAAGGAACCACAGCACTAGCGGATCCAGGGGTGGTAAAGGTAAAATCTGGGGATTTGATACCCTCCCCAAATCCCCCGATTTTACCGATTTTTACGGATTTTCTTCAAACAAAAACCATATGTTTTTCACAATTTGGGGCCCCGTTGCCCCCCTCCCCCATCATCGGCCTCAATCCGCCCCTGATTCCACTCCTCCCACTTCGCTGTATCCGGGAACCCGTGCTATAATTTCAGGCTCCCTCTGGGCTACCCAGGCCTCCTCTGGCTCTAGCCGGGCTCCTTGCCTTGCTTACGACCCCCCGTAGTTCACCACCCCCCCCCCACCGTGCGCAGCCGGGCCCCTTCCGATAAGTACTGGTTTAATAAATTGACATGTTTGATATTTTGGCATCTCTCCGCCGGCACTACTTTTCTTCATTGATATATTTCTAGGCATTTTTGTCAGAAATGTGCATGAAGTTTTCCATTTTGTTTGTTCTAGTGGAATTTTAAATACAGACAAATTTAAGTCTCTTAAATTTGTCTGTCAAAAAGTGTATCATATCTTGTCGTCAAATCTGGGTCAAATAATGTGCGTCCGCCGGCGAATGGTAGCCTCTTAATTTCCCGGGCTTGTCAGCGCAGCGCGAAGGAAGCTAAGGCATGCTCCTGGCTCCCTTGTCGCATTCGCCGAGGCGAATGATTTGCACAAAGTTTGCCTTGAACAGTAAAATGGCATGCTTATGATTCAATCGGCTTGTGTCTACTCTGGAAAAGTTTCGTTAGGCTCTGATTTGGATTTTGCGTTTGGGCTTTTCGTGTCAATCCAAATCGTGCTCCGATGCGCAGTGTTGAATGGCAAGTGAAGTGATTGCTATTAGCTCCTGTCGGGCTAAATCCCTAATGAGTGATGATCCCCTGTCCGGCCCCCCGGATGGCTAAATACCAAGACTTGGAGAATCTTTTGCCCCTATGGCCGCCAGTGGCGTATCTAGAATTAGGGTAAGGGGAGAGGAGGGGCAAAGCCTCAGGGGACAGGGTGGCACTTAGCCACCCGAAGGGCGCACTTTTCACCCAAAGGGCGACCAATCGTCGCATCCTGGGGGAGGGGAGGGTTTGGGGGCGGCATTTCGTCCTCAGAGGCTTTTGGGCTTAAGGGGTGGCTGCCCCATTCACCCCCCCATGGTGGCCACCCCATTCGCCCCCCCGCCCCTGGTGGCCACCCCATTCGCCCCGCCCCCTGGTGGCTGCAGCCGGGTCCCTACTCCCAGTAGTTAATACCCTGTGGATGCAGACGGGCCTGCCATGGATGCGGTTCGTGTAACTGCAACCAGCCTCTGCCATGCTTGCCATGCGGGCCCCTGTGGTATCCCGGGCCCCTATTGGCCTGATCGGGCCCCCTGTGGCCTGTCCGGGCCTGCCATGGATGCGGTTCGTGTAACTGCAACCAGCCTCTGCCATGCTTGCCATGCGGGCCCCTGTGGTATCCCGGGCCCCTATTGGCCTGATCGGGCCCCCTGTGGCCTGTCCGGGCCTGCCATGGATGCGGTTCGTGTAACTGCAACCAGCCTCTGCCATGCTTGCCATGCGGGCCCCTGTGGTATCCCGGGCCCCTATTGGCCTGATCGGGCCCCCTGTGGCCTGTCCGGGCCCCTGTGGTCTGCCCGGGCCCCAGTGTGCAAAGTATGGCATTTTCGACGAGATCTCGTCGGTGCGAGTGCCCTTGAAGACAGGAGCGAGTGGTGCGAATTTTATCAGCCTAGTGCGAATTTGCAAGACTGGTGCGAGGAAGTTGACACTGAAAACTAGAAAAAATAATTGCTGAGTAGTTAGGAAGACACAGGAGGTGGCCTAATAAAAAGTCCTTAACTAACTAATAAGAGAGGTAGTATTGCATCGTGTGGGTAGGAATGTGTGCGTTTTTCTCCCTGGTATATGGCAGATTGGTGCGAATTTTTTAGGCTGGTGGTGCGATAATTTTCGATGGCTGGTGCGACTCGTCTGGCCTGCTGCCATACTTTGCACACTGGCCGGGTCCCATTTGGTCTGCACGGACCCCTTGTCTGCTAGTGCCCATTTTGTTCTGATCGAGCCCCTTGTGGTCTGCCCGGGCCTCCTGTGGTTTTCCCGGAACCCTTTTGGTCTGTCCGGGCCTCTGTGTGGCCTCTGCGGACCCCCTTTTGTCCGTTCGGGGCCCCTTTTGTCTGCGCGGGCCCTCTGTGGCTTGCCCGGACCCCTCCCAGTCTGCAAAGTATGGCACTTTTGGCGAGATCTCGTGGTGCGGACACCCTTCAGGTGGTTCGAACTTTGGAGCAAACAAATGCCCACTTTTGCTGTATGGTGCGAGGGAGCTCAAATCAAACACCCACAGAAGTCTGAGAAGGGAGAAACTGGTAAAAACATCGAAATTTCCGGGTCAGTGAAATTTCTCACCAATGCTTGGTGTGAATTTTAGGCTGCTGGTGGTGCGAAAAATCTACAGGGTGTTTCAGAAAGAATAATATATTTTAAATGTTCAGTGAAGTACTAGAAATCCTTCAAATCCGTCCACAAAACGCTCATTTTAATGGTAAATTGTAGGACATTTTTTCTATAAACATGTTCCATTTGCATCAAATATTTTCCCCCGTCATAAATGTACTCAGAAAATTATGCAAGAAACATGATATATGCCCGAAAATACTTGAGAACACGGAACTGGCAACACTCTAAAAAGGCTTTACCACACAAGAATGGCACGTGAGCATGCACATCAAACGCACAAGTTTTAGTAACATTACAAGTTTAAAGCTTTCGGCTCAAGCTCCATATGGCTCATTGGCTTACCTTCCATATGAATGATTGGATGCGGCAGGCACAGCGCAAAATATCTCACTGTTCACCACAGAACAAGGGACATGAACCAATTGGGGATTGCTTGCTTGGACCCAAGCTTTCCTAAGCTTGAGAGGTGTGTTTTTATAATTGATTTCCAGAGGCAATGCGCGTGTGGACCGTGATGTACCACAGTGACGATATAATGTTTGCGGTGTCATTGACGTGATACGTGTCACATGTTACGCGCGTGATTTCTACTAAAATTTTTAATGAAGGCAGAATAGACAGTATTTTCTACTCATTTTTAAGACTGTTTTGAACTAGCAAAAATGAAAAAAACAGCTATCAAAATACGAAAAATCGTAAATGTCCCAAAATTTGCTTTCGATTGATATGTAAATCATACCACAACAACCTATTTATAGCCGCATTATGACCAATTCAAAAATATCATTCATTATGAAACACCCTGTACAAGGCTGGTGCGGACTCGTCGGGTCTGCTGCTATACTTTCCAGACTGGGGCCCCTCTATGGTTAGCCCGGCCCCTGTGTTCAGCTCGGGTCCCTGTGGTCTGCCCGGGTCCTTTCATCTGTCCAGGCCCCGTGTGGTCTGCCCGGACCCGCTGCCCAGCCGGGCCTAGAGCGGGCTGGGCCGGGCTCTGCCCGAGCCCTAAGACTCATAGCTGAGTCACATAGACTCGGGCTGAGCCCGAAATTAGGTCGGGGGATGAGAACTTGCCCGAGCGGTAGAGCCCGGTCTTGCTTGACCATGGGCTCTGCCCAGGCGGAGCGGAGCCGGACCTGGGCTGAGCCCATGTACGCGGGCTCTGCCCAGTCAAAGCCCAGCATATATCGGGCAGAGTCCAGCCAAATTGCTGGCTGTGTGTGGTCTGCTCGGGCCCCTTTTGGGCTTACCGGCGTCCTATGGTTTTCTGGGTTCCTGTGGTCTGCCCGGCCCCTTTGGTGTGCTCAGGCCCTATGTGGTCTGTCTGGGCCCCTTGTGGTCTAAGAATATCGTGCAGAAACTGAAGCTGTTGTGTTAGTCGCGTATTTGCAGGAGTTCCTTATTTGTGAGCAGTTTTGTGCCCCAGGTGGTGTATCCGTGCTCCCTGTTGCCGAAACCGGCCCCCTGCCATGCTTGCGGGCCCCCTGTGGTTTTCCCGGGGCAACGTGCGGCCGGTCCCATGCAACATTCGGGGAAAAATTGATGGGGCGTGAGAAATGTTAGGCCCCCATTCCTTTTGTACTGATCCTATATGAGGATTGTAAAGGGAAATAGGCAGTACCACCTATTCATAGTACCCCGTGACCGGTACCCAGTGTTGTAAAATGTCATGAACTGGCAAGGTGAATGGATCAGAAAAAGGTGTCTTGATCATGTAACATAAATATCAGTAGGTTCGATTTCCCCGATGATAAAGGAATTTCGCACTTCGATCTCTACCTTCCATTTGTATCAAATTATTCGCGATAATGCGATTTCGTTCCAGGTGTGAATGTTAAAATGGTTGGACAGTATAAACATAAGTCGGGTGCACAAAAGCGTAAAACAAAGAACATTCAATACCGAGGGGCTGCTCTGGCAAAACTACCCAAACTTTGTTCATTTTTCAGGTTAGCTATGAATCTAGAATCGTCTGGCTAATTTTGCAAACTGTTATAAAATGACCCCGATCATATTTGCATTTAATCTCTAGCAACGTACGCGTCCACTTAAAGTAGTTCATATCACTACTTTTTTGGTACTTTGCAAGCTACGTTCATTTATCGACCGCAAAAAATTAAAACCCCAATTTAAAACTAACTCAGAAAAGTGCAATGTGTATAGTTTCCAGCAAAACGGTAAAGTAAGGTTTTAATTTCAATCCTTCTTTTCCTGATCATTGCCTTCCTCGGCCAGGCTTTCAGCCGGATCCCGTTTGCTAAAAGACCCTCCAGCATCCATCCCTCCTGCGTCGTCCGGGGCTGATCCCGTTGTACCTCCGGAGGAGAGCATCCGCGTGGACGACAAAGACGGTAAGTAGACACCTACTTGTCCAATATCCTTACATAGTTTGGCAGCTCGTTCAAAAAATTGGGTCTTCTGACTACTTTTGGGCTAAATAGTGTAAATCAGGAACAGTGACGAATAGTGCGCTAAAAATTGTTATTTAACCTTTGCAGTCAGTTTTTGACAACAATCGGTCGAAAATATGTTTTTTCGGTCACATTTTCATGAAAAAATACGGGCCCCCCATCATGTACGGGCCCCCTTTCGAGCCGGGTGCCCCCCCCAATCGAAAACATAAAGTTGCGCCACTGTTTGATATATCCCTTAATATTTGTGTTATTTCTTTGTGTTTAGCATCATTGAGTTCTTTATATAAATGCTAAACACTGCACGATATTTTTGCGGATATTTCTCAAGAAAACACGCCCCGGCGTTGCAATTTGTGAAGGCTTACAACTAACCATGATTTTTTCTTACATTTTTGTGTGTGTTGGCCTACAAAAATTTCCACAATCTGCATCACTCCATATTTGATGTCAGAATGAAGATACATACGTATCCTACAAGTTCCAAAAAAATTGACTGGGGGAGATATGCAGAGCTGAGATATGGGCATTTTTCCAGTCCAATGTCAGGCCTCGCCGGCCGGCCGGGTGGGCGGCCACGGCGGCGGCGTCGCCCGCGCGGCTGAAGCGGACGCGCCGGGCACTGTGCGGGGGAACGATGGGGAGCGAAAACATACTGAGGTGTCAATTCAAACACGTGCGAAGGGGCTTTTCTGCAGTTTACTAAAGGGATCCTTATTGGGTCTTTACCTGGTTTGTTAGCTTAGTGCTGTTTTGGTCTTCCTTCCATAGATCCGAGAAGGACTTCCAATGGGCTAGGATTCAGTTGACTAGTAGCCGTTGCATGGTGAAAGTGTTAAAGATATCCAGTTCTGTTCGGGCGAGTACCTGTAAGCTAAGATATGGTCATCTGTGTGAACAAAAGGAACTGGTCACGACAATCATACAGAACCGAGTGTTCTCGAAGTATCAAAAGCAAAGCGCTGAAAGGGCGGTAGATATTGGAGTCAAATTAGCGCGTAATCCCGAAAGGGTCTCAACTGTTGCCCGCAGAGGAAACACCATTACGCCGTGAACTAGCTACATTTGTAAAGAACGTGCAGATCCAGTAGGAAAAGGTGCGGACGCCGATTTAGTGAGCTTAAGAGTAAGCAGCCATCTCTTCTGGCTGGAAAAAACATCCAGATATCGTCCAATGTAGGCAGCCTACCTACGAAAACAAAGGAGGAAGAAAGTGAACCCAAAGTTCCTCAGTCCAGTCGTGGGAGGAAATCACTTCTCTACCACAGGCAAAGCGACAGAAGCAAGCGCCGTTCATAAAAGGAGCTGGCAAGAAGCAATGAGACGTTGAAGGTAGTAAAGGCTGCAAAGCAGAGGACTTGCTGTGAGGGAACTACCGACCTAGCCTATGTTTTAAAGCAGCCACCGCCTCACCAAATAGACCGACGAAAGTGCGACGGACATTAAGAGAAGCGGCGCAGCACAAGCGACCCGTATGTATTACACCACAGAAGGTGTTAGCAGTGTTTGTGGCAAGTGACCTAATGTGTCACGGGTACAGGTTCATTCGTGACACAGCGCGGGAAGCTGCAAGCGCAGAAATCTACCCCGCGTATGAAAAAGTGAAGACCGCAAAAGACCAATGTTACCCACCAGCAGAAAGTCAAACTTTCACTGAGTCAAGTGCATCAGTGGCACTCCAGCCACTCCTAGACCATACGCTGGGACGTCTAGTGGACTCGACAGACTGCCTGGCGCATTTAGATTAATCATTAGACCAACCGGGGCCCAGCACAGCGCAACCAGGAGCTCAAGACAGTGTGTTCGAGCTCAAATGGGGGTTCGACGGGTCAACATCACAATCCGTCTACAAACAGTTGATAGGCGCAGAAATGGAGAGCGCAGAGCAGAGCCTGTTCTGCACGACCATCGTGCCACTCCGGCTGTCTGTGGGAAGCACTGTGGTGTGGCAAAATGTAACCTCATCATCCACCCACCTGTGCCGCCCTCTGAGCATAAAATATGCCAAGGAAACGGATTACATAAAACGGATTGATGGATTAAAACGGATGGATTAAAACGGATACAGGAAACGGATTGATTACATTATCTTTCGACCTTTTTGACGAAGTAGCCTCTGGCTACCTTCAGCCAAATAAATAATAATGATAACACTCAAGCATCAAAATATGTTTAAGCAGATAGATATTTGTCTACATGAGAGATTATATTTGAAACATGAGAAAGCTTCCAGCGTTAGCTGAAATCAAACCGTATGTCTAAGCAAGAGAGTAGTTGAATACTTGGAATGGGATATGGCCGAGCACTCCCATTCCTTTTCCGCCCACCCCATTCTGGCCAAGTTACTGTTACAATAGCTACAATCAGGGGCGCCGCTACATAATTGTTACAGGGGGACCCGAGCTGGTGCTGAATGGGGAAGGCGAATTTTGAGCACGTTCGGTACCTGACAGCATTAATGGCAATGGACCAAAAAGTTTTGGAGGCACGTCCCCCTGGTTGGCAAACGTCTCCCCCCGCTTTCGGCGCCCATGGCTGCAAAGTTATTTTAAGGCAAATAAGGTAAAACAGTTAAGAAATGAATTGCCTGAAGGTTATATGTTTTCAAAAATGTCTAAGCTTATCAGACTAGCTGTTAACACCCAACGCTGGAAATGATATAAAAAAACTTTTTAAAAGTCCCCCTCAAAATGGGCAGTTGGGGGTGTTGTGGCTCACTCAGATATCTTTGAAAACTCAAAATTTGATGAGCTTTCAGATGCACCCAATTTCAATGCCCTCCGATCCTTATTTGCCGAGATATGAATTTTGGCCAATTCTGAACGGCCGTTATGACTGTGTGCGGCGGTGAGCCGCTTCTGCCGCCTAACTGGTTCGGGTACTGCTGTGCCGGTGAATCACAGATGCCACGAGGTCTGTTCCGTGGCAACGATCAGTTCGCGAGATCTGTTCGCGCAGCGTATCGGTCCGGGGACGATGAGGGCACTGTGATGGGCCAATAGTTGACTGACCTGAGCGTCTGAAGCGACACACCGAAGCTAAGTGTCGCAGGCCCCGGCAGTCCCGATACCGTTGCCCGCGAGCCGGGCACATCTGGTGGTGCTGATGTGGTCGCCTGCCGTAGGCATAGCACGTCTCCCCGCTGCGGGTCTGGTGGGTAGACGTCGCCGCCGGCTCCGCGTTCCGGGGCTCTATGGTTTCGCGAGACGCCGCCTCCTTGGCCTAGATAGAGAAACGGCGGCAGTCAGCCACAGTTCGGGCTCGGCCCACAGACTTCGCACGGTATCAGTGCATCTCGGACCACTAACCGATGTAGCCCCTATCAGAGAACCACAGCTTGTATCTGCAACTGCGAGTTAGTCTTTTACGGCGGCAAGGGGCCTCATCAAAGGCTTCGCATTCTGCCTGAAGTCGTCCAGTGATCCTTTTTCTCTCAGCTTCTTCATTGACCCGACTGCTGGCGTATTTCTCTGGTGTGCATAGACAAGGCAACACGTCCAGACGTTCCTCGTCTCGGAATTCCAGGCTCCGCAGAATTCGTAGCGTGTCATCATCGCGACAGCTGCGCAGTGTGGCCGGCGGGGTTTGAGGGCCTGCGGGTACATCACCTCAGAGTCAGTAGTACGGCCTGGCACCCGATCCTCGCCTGGCGGAATTTTCACGAATTTCACGTATACACGGATCTGCCACCGCGCCATGTGAGAGTCTCAGGTTCTTATGCCACTTGTATTTTCGGTTATCGCGTGCGGCACAGACAAGGCCAGGCCGGCACGGGCCAAGGCCGGTGTGTGAGGGTCAGGCCAGCCGCTGATACCCCGGCCCCTACTGTACCGTCAGAAAACCATTGGACTGGGCCTTACCGTACCACCGTCGAGCTTTCACGCTAATGACTTTAACAGATATTGTAGCGAGAGGTCGATAACTGTCCTTTCCAGTTGGTGTATTGGAAATGTATTGGAAATGGAGTTGGCGTACAAATTGCAGTGCTGAGGAATACTCTCCAATATTTAAGTAATACACATCATATAAACCGTGTCCTTAATCTATAGCTATCTAGCCGGGGATGTCTGGGGAAGGAATTATATTTTTCGTGTGCAGGCTGAATCGGTGTAGACCATTTCGCGTATAGGAATATTGTCGTGTAAGTGGTGGATATACCTTCGGGTAGAATGTCCTTTTGTTTTTTGTGAACCTTTCAGCCTTGGCGGTAGTTTATCGTCGCGGTGGGGAGGGGGACATCCCCCATAGAGTGCATCTGTGACGCGCTTGTGACGCGTTTTCAGACACTACTCGGTGCCGAACGTGCCGGACATACCTGGCTCCGGCAAGTTCGGAGGTCACGTCATGCACAGTCACAACTACCGCACGCCAGAGCAGTTGACAGGTAAGGTAAGCTGAGACTGAGCTACTCCCCAGGCTGAGCTTCAGCGTCGGGGCCGCGGGAGGTGTCCTCAGCGGGTGGAGAGAAGGCAGCGATGTTGTCGCCGAGAGCGGGGGTGTTGCAGGCAGTTGTGGGTAACCGGGAATGAAGTCTGAAGTCATGTATGTTGACATTTCCTAGTTATCGGATATCCCTTGCACGGGACACATGTTTTGTGTGTCTTTTGTGGTTTGTGTTAATGAAGCACAAGCACAAACCTTGATTGAACGCCGTCCGTGTTCTATCTCTTTAGACTTCACCTATATTTGGGTTTCGTATGACCTGTTGGTAATAAAGTAAAGATACAAGCCTACGATCAAAGCACTTCGAATCTTGGGCACATAACACGTTCAGATGAATAATTATTGTATCGTTAATGAAATCTGGCTGTTTGCGACTGATTGAGGGTAGGCTTGAATCCTGTGGTGCTGTGACGTTATTGGAGCTGGTCGGTTGTGCTGAATTTTCGCCACACTGTGCGACCAGCCTTGCACCAACAGTTCCTTGTGATGAGTCTCGGCGAATTCAGTAGTTCTTTTGTTACATCCGTGTTTTTTATGTCAAGTTAGGTTTTTTGTTAAGATAAAGAACCCTCATAAATCTGTTATTTTTCTTCATATATGAAAACATTTCAGGTTTCAAATTTGCCTTTGAGAAAGTTATATGTATTTACAGTCACCGTTACCAAAGTCACGTTTAGCACGTAGTTTGTCAAGAGGTCCAAGCAAGAAAAAGATATGTCCGCGCAGCGAGCTTGAGCGCTACGTTACGTTCCCAGTGCACTGTGCGGCCGATTGCAGTTTTGAGGACAAAAGTCTGGGGCCGCCCAAAATTATTGGGAAATGGCCCAAAGACCGTCATCTAATGCTTTTATGCCTTTTTCACTTCTAGGAAGCTCTACACATTAAAATTCAACAAAACAAAGACAATTTGGCAATGTATTCGGGTATGCGTGAATGCAAAATAAATGGACAGATACTTCAGCAAATAATACACTTCAAACCTGTTGCAAACTGACACTGATGATGTTGCATACAATTTCTTGCATGAAAGATGATGTTCCATAGAATTTCTCTCACCATCAACATCATCACCATCATCATCACCATCATCATCACCATCATCATCACCATCATCATCAGCGTCATCACTCATCCTCATCATCAATCGTTCACCGTGGTACACCATCCTTTTAGTCCTTGTCCGAAGAGTCTGGCGGAGCTCCTGAGCGTGCAAATCGGAGGCACATCGGTGATGGCTTCGTCCTCGTCCGCCTTCATTTTCTGAGCGGGGCAACCACGGGATCTTACATGACCTGAAGACAACGTAAGATATTGAGAACAGCAGCTTGTGCGGTCTTCCTGCAGTGGTGTTTGTGTAGGTACCAAACATCTTTCGTCCGTGCTTCCATGGGCTCTTCAGTCGTGACTCCGATGAGTATAGGAGCTGCTTCAATAATGGCTTGTCAATGAAGGAGGATTTTGGGAAGGGTTGGCGTCATCCGGGCCCAGGGATAAAATATCAGGGCCACAAACATGTCCGCCCTCCCGTTGAGAAAATCAAGTGGAACTGGTGGCGAACCATGACGACTACTTCGCCGATGATGTCTACTTGAGTGGGCTGCAGAACATCTATTTGTATTTAGCTCGATGGTGGGCATTCGACGTAGTGGTAGGAAGCGCCAATTC
This sequence comes from Lepas anatifera, assembly GCA_034440635.1. Classification (NCBI taxonomy): domain Eukaryota; kingdom Metazoa; phylum Arthropoda; class Thecostraca; family Lepadidae; genus Lepas; species Lepas anatifera. Next base: position 270,015 of record JAOTON010000715.1, on the reverse strand, counting down.
TTAGAGCGTGCAGAGGCGGCTTCAACAGCCAATAAAACTGGGCGTCTCAGATGGTGATGGTGGGTGAGGGGGACACTCTCGAGGTTTAACAGGCTCAGAGAGTCACACAGCCTGACTGGAAACCATTCGTGTCCTTGAACGGGATACTCCTTCCCAGCGTGTACTTAAATTTGTCCCGAAGTTTTCCATTTTTAGAGGGGCTGCATCGCAGCAGATGGAAACCTGAAGTCGGAGAAATATTTTTAAGACATCTTCTGGGCTCACGGTTCGAATACTCTTGCAATGAGGGGTGTTTAGGAGGCCATCCAAGAGGTCAAGGCGGGTGAAGGTCTCGGAAAAAGGTGAAGCATAAGATTTGGAATAAGTGTAAAGTATAGGAAAAACGCAGCTGGACGCAGAATATTTTGACACCGCAGGATAGCAGAAAGGTCATGCTATAACACCATGCTACCCAGCTTTTGAATCGTATTGAATATTGTCCAAAAATTATATTGGAATCCTATTTTTTCGGGTTCCCATCTGTTTCTGTGTATGTACCCAAAGAATTGCCCCCTTACCACGGAAATAAGAGACAGGTTTCCCAATATTTGTCAGAACGCTCCCCTGGTCCAAGTGAATCATCGACACTGTTGAAATATTTTGTGTCGTCCAATGATGTCGCTATTACAAACAAATGTTTTATCTTCATTTCACTTGGAGGAAAACACGGTCATAGGCAGGGACTGATTCAAAGTGCAATAAATTAAAAACAAATATCGAAAATATATCAAAAGTAGCTGTTACGCTTGCCAGGGGTATTGAAGTTACCAGAAATGGCCACTTTTACTAGTTTCATCAAAGTAAAAATTGGTCAGCATGCGACTTTTTCCCGCCCCGCCGCACAGTGCAGTGTCACCTCATACCTCCTGCGCGGGTATGCTCACCCGGGAAGTTCTAAAGGGGCATAGGTTTTCTGCGCGAAGGCGTAAATATTGTTATAATTCCCATTAAAAGGAACAGACTGGTGCATACTTTTGTCCACACATTGAATTCTGCCTTTTGAGGGGAATTTGTTTGGCAGCGGCCGTCTGTGTTGAATGCCATTGCGTGGAAAGTGAGAACACCTGTAGGGAGCCCGTCGGGCCTGTGGATGGATGTGCGATCATTTGCGGCGCAGTTTTAGTACTGACTCGCCGGCAGGGAAGCGTGTGATCCTGCTGGGCGCCCGTGCCTCCGGAATCGACATCTCTTCTGAGGTCAGCAAGGTTGCAGAGAAGGTAAGGCAGTATTTTGCTGGATGATGAAGCGGAATTTTGTTATTAATCTAAAATTGTCATGGTTACTCTCATTGGTCGTAAAGCCGCACGCTAACATCCATGTTATTTATTTCTATGGTTGATAGACATGTACAGTAGCAGACTGGAAATAATGTGTTTAATAAAGCCACTTCAGGCATAGTTCCATGCTCAATTTGGGGTTATTTTCACCGTGCCTGTTTTATTATCTCACATAGAAACATAAAACCATGTGCTTGTTCGCCACGTTGAAAATTTTTCCTGTGATGTAAATATTGATTTCTAACGGCACGGTAAGGAATATGGCGAGTCCAGACTTGGCGCATTTTCGTGACACAATATAGCGGATATCTGTTCATTGAAGTCTGTGCCATTCAGCAAACTATTGTATGCACAAGATGGGGGCGGTGGGAAAGAGTGCTGTTTTTATCCATGCGCCGGTCCCATCACCATTTCTGCCTCCATCCTGTTCACTTGTTTGACTGGGACAGCCGTTCCAGCGCCGGAGTCTGGAGAAGTGGTCACTCGTGCTGGCCGTTTGTCACGGGTCTCCCCCGGCTCCATGCCAAGTTGCCATGGCACGGAATTCAAACATCTCTGGTTTGGTGGAGCTAAATTCCTGGATGGGAACAATTTTAACCCTCGCCCCACCGAGGGGGCCATCGATGGCCCCCTAAGGTTTTTCCGGGATAGCAGAAAAACGACGAGGCGCAGCACCGCGGTTGAGGAGAAGGTAACCTCTCACTGCATCATTTTCCCATCATCCCTGAAATTTTTTTACCCCGTGTCACCCAAGGTCAGGTCACCAGACGAGGTCAACCAAGGTCACCTCACTTCAACTCTAGAGCTCTGTAAGAGCTACATTTCAAAGTCGATCGATTTGAAACTTCCTACACTTCATAACCCTTCCAGGGTCTACAAGGTGTATATCCGGGATTTTTCGATTTCGTGCCCTGAGGTCAGGTCACGAGGCGACCTCTCCCATTGGAAAAGCATGGGGAAAAGCTGTTTCATGATATAAAAGCCACAAAAATTATTGCAAATACTCAGACTGCTCAGAACAGCGTTTTTGGACACACTTTCACGGATCCCAGGGGTCATATTTGCCCTTTGACTTTTCCAAGGTCATCCAAGGTCACCAGAGGTCAAAAAAAGTATGTTGACAATAAATTTTGACCTAATTAAGGTAGAGCGGTGAAACAAACACCATCGTGTTTGTCTTGTCACTGGCTTTCATTTGATATACAGCAAGGTCACTTTTTGACCTTTTGTGACCTCGGGTCATATTAGGTCACGAGGTGACCCCTGGAGGTCAAACCATTGGCGGGAGGTCTTTACGTTCCACATAGCGGAAAAAGTACTGGCAATTTGCTATCAAATGTACTTTACCAGGCCTCAATAGATCTAATTACATAAGAGTTATGCCCAGTTTGCTGAATCATTGCATATTTGAGTGAAAATAGCCGATCTTGACCTAATTTGACCTCTGGAGGTCAAACCATTGACCTGAGCACTAAAACATGTGAAGTAATTTCTTACTGAATTCACGCGAGCTTTCTATTGCACTTTGCAGATTTGCGCTAACGCCCATATTTTCGGAGTTAGAGGGGGTTATCGATGCCCCCCCTCCCGGTGGGGCGAAGGTGGCGCCGGACCCCCGGTGGGGCGCGGGTTGAAGGAAAACAAGGGCATTCGTTTGTGGTTGTTTGCTGTTCGCATGGCTCGTTTGTGCGACCGGTGAAAGTCATTCAAACCTATATATGGTATTTTCGTGTTATCCAATTGCACTGTTTGGCACTTGGATTACTATAAAGTTTTTTTAGTCTCTCGTTTTTAGCCGATCGATAACTATACCTTGTTATTACTTGTATAAACGCTTTTTCCGAGGGAGTTATGCAGCAAGCCTTAAAAATGTATCTTGTACGAGAATCAGACGCGTTTCCAACGAGTGACGAAGAGGGAGTGATGAAGGGTATGTATGTGGAATCACACTGTGCGCCATGGTAGCACCAGACTCCTCACTGCCACCGATGATGTGCACATCGTTTCGGTGTCGGTGGTGTCCGCCGAGCTGTCACTGGTTAATAACACCGAGACCGCGCGCCATCCCTGCTTCGACAACCTCGGGATGGGCAGTGCCAGCTGAGCTCGGGCCGTTCTTAATTGTCCCTCCATGAATATATTTTTTAACGTTGTTATCCGTGTGGAGGGTGCCTCTTTGGGCGTAAAACAAATTCTTCCTGCAAACGGAGAAAAACTGAACGACTTTCGCTTTTCGAGCGTCATTGGTTTCACAGTGATCTTGTTAACTAATGTTTGCCTTGACGCGCTTAACACGCGGTGGAGAGGGTTCTAGCGTTAACACGCATTGGGGGTCCTAAATTGCCCCCCTGAGATATTGGATACCAAGAGGATTAGAAAAACGCCCGGTGGGATATGCGTGGGGGCCATGGCGACCTACATTATGACAAAGTTTCATTGACCTAGGTCAGTACCTTCAAGGTGAAACGAGGCCGTAAAGATCAAATCTGGGCCGTGCAGGAGAGCTATTGGGAAATGCCGTGATTATGCGGGAAAAACGGGAATACACCAAAAGCAAACTGTGGTCATAGAGGGTGGTACCACGCAATTTTCTCTGAAATTTTGAGGTCAATGCCATTCAAGGTCAATGATCTATGGCGTAACATTATGACATATTCACAATAATGTATAATTTAATTGGCACTATAGCAGCCTTTGGGCAGGAATTGAGGCTTTGAACTTCAAAAAGGCCTTTGACCTTGACCTTGAGTAGCCATACCGATGAAGTCATAACATAACATACTTCATACTGAATAATGTCATCTGAACGGAATACTTGTTCAATGACCTTGACCTGTGGCCTTTGACCTTGTCCTTCATATGGGTTGACCTTGACCTATAACCTGATCATATGGCTTTATGGTATCCCCACTCGGTCTACAGTGCAGGCGAAATAGTGCGACCGCACGATTGCGACGGTCTGAAAATATAGGTCTGACTCTGAAACCCTATGAGTCAAAAAATTAGGGACCGATTTTCGAAATTCCCTCACCAAACGACGCGCTCGTCAATTCTCTCAAATGTGGCGCAGTAGCGTTTTCCGGCGGCAAACGGTTCTCCGGCTACATCGAAAAAATGGGTGGAGGGCACTTTAGGACCCTCTCCACTGCGCGTGTTAAAGCATTTGAGGGACGCTCTCGCTCGAAGAAATCGTTTGGGAGTAGGTAGTTGCTGTAAAAACTGTTTTCCTTGCACCACTAATCCGGCCAGCTCCCCCTCCGTCGCTCAACGTCTTCTTATTCTTGTTTTTTTAGAGCTCAATGCTGACATGAGTTTGCCCCCCCCAAACCTACCGTCTGGATCAACCCCACGTGCCAAAGTGAGGTGGTGTAGTAATTGATTGGTTGTTGTTGTTTTTTTTTTACTTTTTACAGACAATTGATTGGAGGCCCTTTCTGCCCACAAATTGCCCTTGTGGAAAAGACTCGGTTGGTGCGTGTTCAGTAGGCTGTGGTGTTGGTGTCTGGTGCGTGTTCAGTAGGCTGTGGTGCTGGTGCGTGTTCAGTAGGCTGTGATGTTGGTGCGTGTTCAGTAGGCTGTGGTGTTGGTGCGTGTTCAGTAGGCTGTGGTGTTGGTGCGTGTTCAGTAGGCTGTGGTGCTGGTGCGTGTTCAGTAGGCTGTGGTGTTGGTGCGTGTTCAGTAGGCTGTGGTGTTGGTGCGTGTTCAGTAGGCTGTGGTGCTGGTGCGTGTTCAGTAGGCTGTGGTGTTGGTGCGTGTTCAGTAGGCTGTGGTGTTGGTGCGTGTTCAGTAGGCTGTGGTGCTGGTGCGTGTTCAGTAGGCTGTGGTGTTGGTGCGTGTTCAGTAGGCTGTGGTGTTGGTGCGTGTTCAGTAGGCTGTGGTGCCGTGTTCAGTAGGCTGTGGTGTTGGTGCGTGTTCAGTAGGCTGTGGTGTTGGTGCGTGTTCAGTAGGCTGTGGTGTTGGTGCGTGTTCAGTAGGCTGTGGTGTTGGTGCGTGTTCAGCAGGCTGTGGTGTTGGTGCGTGTTCAGTAGGCTGTGGTGTTGGTGCGTGTTCAGTAGGCTGTGGTGTTGGTGCGTGTTCAGTAGGCTGTGGTGTTGGTGCGTGTTCAGTAGGCTGTGGTGTTGGTGCGTGTTCAGTAGGCTGTGGTGTTGGTGCGTGTTTAGCAGGCTGTGGTGTGTGTTCAGCAGGCTGTGGTGTTGGTGTGTGTTCAGTAGGCTGTGGTGTTGGTGCGTGTTCAGTAGGCTGTGGTGTTGGTGCGTGTTCAGTAGGCTGTGGTGTTGGTGCGTGTTCAGTAGGCTGTGGTGTTGGTGCGTGTTCAGCAGGCTGTGGTGTTGGTGTGTGTTCAGTAGGCTGTGGTGTTGGTGCGTGTTCAGTAGGCTGTGGTGTTGGTGCGTGTTCAGTAGGCTGTGGTGTTGGTGCGTGTTCAGTAGGCTGTGGTGTTGGTGCGTGTTCAGTAGGCTGTGGTGTTGGTGCGTGTTTAGCAGGCTGTGGTGTGTGTTCAGCAGGCTGTGGTGTTGGTGTGTGTTCAGTAGGCTGTGGTGTTGGTGCGTGTTCAGTAGGCTGTGGTGTTGGTGCGTGTTCAGCAGGCTGTGGTGCGTGTTCAGCAGGCTGTGGTGTTGGTGCGTGTTCAGTAGGCTGTGGTGTTGGTGCGTGTTCAGTAGGCTGTGGTGTTGGTGCGTGTTCAGTAGGCTGTGGTGTTTGGTGCGTGTTCAGCAGGCTGTGGTGCGTGTTCAGTAGGCTGTGGTGTTGGTGTGTGTTCAGTAGGCTGTGGTGTTGGTGCGTGTTCAGTAGGCTGTGGTGTTGGTGCGTGTTCAGTAGGCTGTGGTGTTGGTGCGTGTTCAGTAGGCTGTGGTGTTGGTGCGTGTTCAGTAGGCTGTGGTGTTGGTGCGTGTTCAGTAGGCTGTGGTGTTGGTGCGTGTTCAGTAGGCTGTGGTGTTGGTGCGTGTTCCGCAGGCTGTGGTGCGTGTTCAGTAGGCTGTGGTGTTGGTGCGTGTTCAGTAGGCTGTGGTGTTGGTGCGTGTTCAGCAGGCTGTGGTGCGTGTTCAGTAGGCTGTGGTGTTGGTGTGTGTTCAGTAGGCTGTGGGTGTTGGTGCGTGTTCAGTAGGCTGTGGTGTTGGTGCGTGTTCAGCAGGCTGTGGTGTTGGTGCGTGTTCAGTAGGCTGTGGTGCTGGTGCGTGTTCAGTAGGCTGGGGTGTTGGTGCGTGTTCAGTAGGCTGTGGTGTTGGTGCGTGTTTAGCAGGCTGTGGTGCGTGTTCAGCAGGCTGTGGTGTTGGTGCGTGTTCAGTAGGCTGTGGTGTTGGTGTGTGTTCAGTAGGCTGTGGTGCTGGTGCGTGTTCAGTAGGCTGGGGTGTTAGTGCGTGTTCAGTAGGCTGTGGTGTTGGTGCGTGTTCCGCGGGCTGTGGTGCGTGTTCAGTAGGCTGTGGTGTTGGTGTGTGTTGGCTGTGTGCGTGTTCAGTAGGCTGGGGTGTTAGTGCGTGTTCAGTAGGCTGTGGTGTTGGTGCGTGTTCCGCGGGCTGTGGTGCGTGTTCAGTAGGCTGTGGTGTTGGTGCGTGTTCAGTAGGCTGTGGTGTTGGTGCGTGTTCAGTAGGCTGTGGTGTTGGTGCGTGTTCAGTAGGCTGTGGTGTTGGTGCGTGTTCAGTAGGCTGTGGTGTTGGTGCGTGTTCAGTAGGCTGTGGTGTTGGTGCGTGTTCAGTAGGCTGTGGGTGTTGGTGCGTGTTCAGTAGGCTGTGGTGTTGGTGCGTGTTTAGCAGGCTGTGGTGTTGGTGGTGTTCAGCAGGCTGTGGTGTTGGTGTGTGTTCAGTAGGCTGTGGTGTTGGTGTGTGTTCAGTAGGCTGTGGTGCTGGTGCGTGTTCAGTAGGCTGGGGTGTTGGTGCGTGTTCAGTAGGCTGTGGTGTTGGTGCGTGTTCCGCGGGCTGTGGTGCGTGTTCAGTAGGCTGTGGTGTTGGTGCGTGTTCAGTAGGCTGGGGTGTTGGTGCGTGTTCAGTAGGCTGTGGTGTTGGTGCGTGTTCAGTAGGCTGTGGTGTTGGTGCGTGTTCCGCGGGCTGTGGTGCGTGTTCAGTAGGCTGTGGTGTTGGTGCGTGTTCAGTAGGCTGTGGTGTTGGTGCGTGTTCAGTAGGCTGTGGTGCTGGTGCGTGTTCAGTAGGCTGGGGTGTTGGTGCGTGTTCAGTAGGCTGTGGTGTTGGTGCGTGTTCAGCAGGCTGTGGTGCGTGTTCAGTAGGCTGTGGTGTTGGTGTGTGTTCAGTAGGCTGTGGTGTTGGTGCGTGTTCAGTAGGCTGTGGTGCTTGGTGCGTGTTCAGTAGGCTGGGGTGTTGGTGCGTGTTCAGTAGGCTGTGGTGTTGGTGCGTGTTCCGCGGGCTGTGGTGCGTGTTCAGTAGGCTGTGGTGTTGGTGCGTGTTCAGTAGGCTGTGGTGTTGGTGCGTGTTCAGTAGGCTGTGGTGCTGGTGCGTGTTCAGTAGGCTGGGGTGTTGGTGCGTGTTCAGTAGGCTGTGGTGTTGGTGCGTGTTTAGCAGGCTGTGGTGTGTGTTCAGCAGGCTGTGGTGTTGGTGTGTGTTCAGTAGGCTGTGGTGTTGGTGTGTGTTCAGTAGGCTGTGGTGCTGGTGCGTGTTCAGTAGGCTGGGGTGTTAGTGCGTGTTCAGTAGGCTGTGGTGTTGGTGCGTGTTCCGCGGGCTGTGGTGCGTGTTCAGTAGGCTGTGGTGTTGGTGCGTGTTCAGTAGGCTGGGGTGTTAGTGCGTGTTCAGTAGGCTGTGGTGTTGGTGCGTGTTCCGCGGGCTGTGGTGCGTGTTCAGTAGGCTGTGGTGTTGGTGCGTGTTCAGTAGGCTGTGGTGTTGGTGCGTGTTCAGTAGGCTGTGGTGCTGTGGTGCGTGTTCAGTAGGCTGTGGTGTTGGTGCGTGTTCAGTAGGCTGTGGTGCTTGGTGCGTGTGGGGTGGCTGTGGTGCGTGTTCAGTAGGCTGTGGTGTTGGTGCGTGTTCAGTAGGCTGTGGTGTTGGTGCGTGTTCAGTAGGCTGTGGTGCGTTTTCAGTAGGCTGTGGGTTGGTGCGTGTTCAGTAGGCTGTGGTGTTGGTGCGTGTTCAGCAGGCTGTGGGGTTGGTGCGTGTTCAGCAGGCTGTGGTGTTGGTGCGTGTTCAGTAGGCTGTGGTGTTGGTGCGTGTTCAGTAGGCTGTGGTGCTGGTGCGTGTTCAGTAGGCTGGGGTGTTGGTGCGTGTTCAGTAGGCTGTGGTGTTGGTGCGTGTTCAGCAGGCTGTGGGGTTGCTAGTGTTCAGCAGGCTGTGGTGCTGGTGCGTATTCAGCAGGCTGTGGTGCTGGTGCGTGTTCAGCAGGCTGTGGTGCTGGTGAGTGTTCAGTAGGCTGTTGTGCTGGTGGCAGGTGTATCTGGCGCACAATCACCCGCCACTACCGTCCGCGATGCCCTCCAACCTGGAGCAGGTTGCCGGCATCGCGCGCCTGGAGCCCGGCGTCGCCGTGCTGAACGATGGACGAAAGGTGGAGGTAGACGCGCTCATTTTATGCACAGGTGCGTCGTGGAGACCGCTCCTAAGGGCGGCCGTGAGTGTTTTGTGATATGCTCAACAGCGATGAAATGCATCCGATCGGTGCACGTTCAGCAGAGGCGAGCGCCGCTACCAATCTTTTTTTAACCGCTACCAGTGCTTCCGCTACGTTTGCTCATTGAAGCCATCACCTCTACTCGCGCTGCTTATTCTGCTTTTTCATGGGGGTGAAACCGCCAGCCACTCGTCTGCTATCGCTTAATTTGTATTGTAAAGCGCTACTAAAGCGTTACAAATTTTTTAGTGATATATTTTAAGGAAAACCCATGCTTTTCTGTATATTATATGAAAAATTGGCAGTTCTATTGTAATTTATTAAAAGAATGCACACAGCAAAAACATTGTTTAAATGTTTTCCTTGTTCTCAGTTGGGAAAATATGTGTCCCAGCCTCCATCTCCTTATTTTTTGGGGTTGGTGCTCCCCAACAGACTGTCGGCCGTGGTAGTAGTTTTGAATTATTTTGAATCCGCTATCCCGGTATTTTTTCGGTTATAGAAAAGGCTACTCCGCTACCATTTGGAGAGTCTGCCAGTAGTGAAGTGGCGCACTGAAGTAGCGGACCGTTTAGCTCTGCAGTTCAATAGTGCTCATATAACTGAAGACGCGTGCATCTGGAAGACTCATCTTTGTTTTCCGTACGGATGGGGTAAGGAGAGCTATTTAAATACTTCAGTGGACAGAGCGAATTGCGAAACCTTATAAAGTGTCCGTATTCCTGCATTAACTAGTTGGACTAGTGCGTGGTTGTGTTACTGTCGGTAAGATACCCTCTCTGTGTGGTAGCCGTTGGTAGTTCTAACGGTCAGCCCGCGTCGCCGCAGGTTACCAGTTCGTGTTTCCGTTTCTGTCTCCCGAGTGTGGGGTCCAGGTGGCCGACGGTCGCGTGCAACCGCTCTACAAGCACGTCATCCACACCGGACACCATCGCATGGGCTTCATTGGTCTGCCCACCACCGTCGTACCGTTCCCGCTGTTTTACAAACAGGTTGGTAGGAGCTGGGCCACGTGGTCCGGGCTGAGCATACTGGGCCAGAATACTGCTCCGGCGTAGGGCGATAAAGCACGCCATTTTTATTGGTTTATCGTCAGGTTTGTCATCGGGTGCTCACCAGGCTATTCTGGAGGGGCAGGGGGTTCTCTGCTGATACAGGGGGCGTTATGTTGTAACGGGGGGAGGGGGACAGGCCTCGGGAGGGGACGCCACTTTCCGAAGAAGGCCCATTTCGCGCGAACATTCAACGCTTTTGTTAGGGTTGTCCGGTTGCAATGTATGTAAAAGGGCGTAACACTTTTAAAATGAATGTGGTACTTTTATAATGGGATTTGAACTGAGATAGTCATGTGATACAGCAGGCCGAGGAACCAGTTTATTGAAATTTCATTTGTCACAAAACTTACCGCTCGTGGAGAAAAATGTTAAATTCAGCCCTTATCGACCCTCTTCTCCCCGGGGTGGTTACGTGGTATGAGGTGACCTTGAGAACTGTACGTAATGCTCGAGTAATGCTGCGCGGATACATTTCTCATGCTTGGACCTCTTTAAAACCTACGTTCCAAACTTGGCTTTGGTGCTGGCGGCTATAGATGTGTATACCTTTCGTCACCGACTGGTTTGAAACATGAAAATGCTTATATCAGGAAAAATAGCACAAATTGATAGGCTGTTGTGCTCGTCATCAGCAGATTGTATTCCTCGGGTGCGGGGGCGGCGTGTATGGAACATGGACTGGCCGGTTCTTTTAGCCAGGGCATGGCACGCTATGGGCAGGGGCGGCGTTTCGGGTGGTGGAGCAATAACCTTTTTCAAGCTAGGGAAGGCACATTATTTGCAAGTGTCACTGTGGATGAGGGGGCGGCAGACCAGGTACCGAGGCAGCATGTGCACTTGCGGGGCGCCCAGTTCCTCAAGCTGGGGGTGGCATGCCACATGCAGAGAGAACGGTTGCTCCTTCAACCAACGAGGCGGCACGTCGTGAGCAGAAGGTCCGCTTTGGGCGAGAGGGTGGCACACTAGCTATAAGGGTGGCCTATATTCTTGGGAAGCGTGTGGCGTAGCTAGGGATGTTAAGGCGAGTGGGCGCTACAGTAGGCACATTTGACTGAGTGCCATGTGCGGGGGTCGTGCTCCAGGTGAGGGCCCCCATATCGGCGGTAGGGGTGGCAAGGTGGAGCTATCACTGACACTTCAATCCAGGTCAAGGCCCTCGCTGCCCTGTGGATGCGCTACTGCTTGTCATAGAAGCTGTTCTGTTTTTTTTCTTTGTAAATTGCTGCAGCCCTGCGTCTATTTAGGGTAATGGTTTTCTGATGTAAAGGGGAGCTAAGATTGTTCTTAATGCTTACAATGCACCGCCAAAAGGAATTTGACATATTTATAATCGCGTTTTATGTAAGTCCACTGCTTTGAAGAGAACGCCGAACCTCCCTGGGTTTTGTGTTTAGTTCACCTCAAGCCTAACCTTCTACGGAGAAATAAGCCTGTTCAACACGGAATCTTGCCCCACTTATGCTCGCCCATGTCCGATTGATATAATATAACAACACCTACAGCTGCAGCTGCTATGAGCTCGTAGTACAGCTTGTTCAAAGTGTCCATAACTTGTATTATAAACTTTGTTCCCACTATTATAAACATAATGATATAAAACTGCGGCAGGAAGTGGACTTGCAGGAAGGACATATAATGGAAAATACAGCACCGATATTAGCTCAAAACAGTAACACAAAAACGATGCATTCCCGCCTGAGTCTGAACCCAGCTTTGTCTGACGCTCGTCCTCGGCAGGTGGAGTATTCCCTGGCGTCGCTGGCGTGCGTCCTCGGCCGGTGAAGTACTCCCTGACGTGCGTGCTCTGCAGGTGAAGTACTCCCTGACGTGCGTGCTCTGCAGGTGGAGTACTCCCTGACGTGCGTGCTTGGCAGGCGGAGTACTCCCTGACGTGCGTGCTCTGCAGGTGGAGTACTCCCTGACGTGCGTGCTCGGCAGGTGGAGTATTCCCTGACGTGCGTGCTCTGCAGGTGGAGTATTTCCTGACGTGCGTGCTCTGCAGGTGGAGTACTCCCTGACGTGCGTGCTCTGCAGGTGGAGTACTCCCTGACGTGCGTGCTCTGCAGGTGGAGTACTCCCTGACGTGCGTGCTTGGCAGGCGGAGTACTCCTGACGTGCGTGCTCTGCAGGTGGAGTACTCCCTGACGTGCGTCCTCGGCAGGTGGAGTACTCCCGACGTGCGTGCTCGGCAGGTGGAGCACTCCCTGACGTGCGTGCTCGGCAGGTGGAGTATTTCCTGGCGTCGCTGTCGGGTCGGCTGCAGCTGCCGGACCGGGCTGCCATGGATGCCGACACTGAGGCTGACCTGGCGCTGCGCGCCGACCGCGGCTGGCCGCCCCACTACGCCCACGTGCTGGGCTCCCTGCAGTGGCAGTACAACGACGAGCTGGCAGACGCCGCCGGCGCTGAGCGACTGCCGGACGCAGTGAGGCAGCTCTACACTGAGGTGTCGGCCATTAGGGCAAAGGATATGGTAGGGTACAAGGACATGGTGTTCCGTATCACAGGCACTGGTACGTTTGTTCAGCTTGTGGCAGGAGGAGACGTGGCAGACCGTGCCGGGTGCTTGTAGCGGTGACCACACTGTTGACAACCTTGGCGATATTATGGGACAGTAGATAATTGTAGTCTTTAGCCAGGCTTGCCTGGGACGGAGTGTACCTCAACAAATCAATCGTGATTCAGTTAAACGCTGACGGTAGCAGATATGAATGGCGTGGCTTAGTTCTGAGAGTAGCTGACGTGAAAGAGATGTATTATAGTCCACCATTGTGACGTGATGATAACTGATCATCGAGCTGACCCGTAGCACTCGCGAGGGCCCTCCCTACACATGCATAATTGTTTTACACAGGAGTTCCACGGCCCTGCCCTACCGTCAGTCTACTGAAAGCTGACATCTCCAAAACTATGAATCATACCTTGACGGCGCCTTTACTATCTTACAGCCCGATCAATTCAATTATTGAGGGAGAATAAAGGTGTTGGACGTGGTGTTGGCGAATCCCTGCACGTGCGAAATGCAATGGCGTGTCAAATCAACAAATTGTTTTCTATTACGGCATAACTTGGTTCTGGCTCATTTGAATGCGCACAAACTCAGTGCGCAGGAAAGATCAACACAGTAGATTAAGTTGAAATTGTTTGTGTACAATGCCAGGTCAAATCGTCGCATGTAGTTGGAGGAACTGAGGAAATATGAGTCCGATCAAACAAATGCGTGGCATATATTCGGACTGATCTAAAGGCAACATGGCGTTTGTCCCATTTAGGGTCCTATGCCGCATGCGCATGAGCCTGGTCCGGATTTAGTTTTTTTCATTGAACAGTAACGGATTGATGCTCATTTGATACATTTTTTGGTGCAGATTACGGTGCACTCATCACAAATGCAGTTTTAGAAAAACTTGGTTGCCCAGTCGAGTTAAATATTTTTCATTTTGCCCAATTTTTTCACTTTTTGGCTTACCATTGACCCATATTACCAACGAGGTGCACAAAATTGCACTGGGCTGGTAGTTTGGTTCGTTGGTTTTCCATTTGCTTTGTTTTTGAATCCGTACTTGTATATTTAAAAAAGTCAGACCACTCCCGTAAAAATACAAACACTGCGCACATATAGCCACTGGGATGACAGGTGGCTGGAGTTATAGAGATGAACACGTCCGAACGGCCGTCGGAACGCCGCCATACGACAGGTGCCGCGTATCTCCCGCCCGTGCCCGCCCGTTCAGCGCGAGGCCGCTTTAACAGTAGCGCCCGGGCGGGCACGGGGGCGGATATGTGTGTAAACGTGTAGGTAGACTCGTAGTTCTCACGTCGCGAATAAGGAAAAGTGTGTGAGTGTCCGGGCGGAGAACAGAGACTTGAACGAATAGATGAGTGGGAAGTAATAAAATAACATCATGTTGAGCATGATGTTAATATAACATCATTTTGTTGTTATAACTTGCACACATAACGGTTATTTTCGTTGATTATCTCCGTTTTGAGCTGAGTTTGCATTGGCTCTCCATAGATGTCGCTAGCTGCGTGGGATGGTAAGTGAATGCTGTTAACTCGGCGACCGGAAAGATGAACAACGAGAAAGGTGGGAAACAGTTGCGATTTGGGTTGTATAAACGCACTCAAAGAGCTGTTTTCAAGCAGCACTGAAGTTGTTAACGCTGTTTCTCAGGTATTTTAAGCATTCCATGCCCACGCATGCTACTGCTGCTAAAGTCCCGACCATAACTCTTTACCAATAGGAGCAGAAACCATGGAGGCAGCGGTGGTGGCTGTCACAACCAACTTTCAGAGTGTGGGGGGGGCAGTTCCAACCCCCCCCCCCGCCCACCTTGAACCGATTCTGAAACCTATCTATCAACATTTAAGCGATATGCCGAATGACAGCAGACCACATCAACGCGGAAGTCCCTTCCTCCAGCTTAGAACTTTCCTCCGACTAAAATAGTTTTTTCCGCCTATGACTTCACCAACTGAATTATTTCGTATTTGCGCAAAAAAACTGCAGCAACCCTACTTTGAAGTGCGAGGGTATCAGCTCTGATCTCTAACCCAGTCTCTGACATATTTATGGGCCGTTTTGGCCACAAAATTATTTGTTTTACGTATATGGATTGCATGGATAATTTTTGACGTTGTGGGGGCCGGGCTAAAACTGCCCCACACTCTGAAAAGTTGGACGCAACAGCCACCACCATTCCCCACGCGGTTCCTGCGCCTATTGGTAAAGGGTTATGGTCGGGACTTCAGCAGCAGCATGCTTGGGCCAGTGGCGTATCTAGCCGGTCGGTTTGAGAGGGGCAAACCAAAGTCAAAAAGCAAAAAAAAAGTCACGCAGAGAAAAGCTGAACTACAATATTACTTGCAGGGTGAATTTTGGATATTTGAGGCGAAAAGGAAAAAAACGTCACAGGGTAAAAAATATGGGCTCAAGATACTTTTTCCCTATACAAGGCCCAATATTTACACTGAACTTACTGGTTCTGTTTGAAGTTGAGAGTTGAAGCACCAAAATCTTGCTTATAAACTAAAAGTAGTCGGGGAAAAAAGGTCGATCGCTTTGGGGAGTGGGCCAAAAACATAGTTTTGCCCCGAGCTTTTCCGTTCGGGGGGACAAAATGCCTTTTTGCCCCCCCTCCCCCTCCTGGATCCGCCACTGGCTTGGGCATGGAATGCTTACGATACTTGAGAAGCAGTGTTATCACTTCAGTGCTGCTTGAAAACAGCTCTTCAAGTGCGTTTGTACAATCCAAATCGAAACTGTTTCTCACCTTTTGCGTTGCTGTTCATCTTTCCGGTCGCCGAGGAAACAGCATTCACTTGCCATCCCACGCTGCTAGCGACCTAGCGACATCTATGGAGAGCCAGTGCAAACCCAAATCAAAACGGAGATAATTGATGAAAATAACCGTTATGTGTGCAGATTATAACAACAAGAACAAAGCGAATGGAACACCAACGAACTGAACTGCCAGCCCAGTGCATTTTTTGCACATCGTTGGTAATAGGGGTCAATGGTGAGCCAAAAAGTGGAAAATTGGGCTAAATAAAAAATATTCTTCTCGACTGGGCCACCAAGTTTGTTTTCCAAAATTGCGTTTCGGATGAGTGCATCGTAATCAGCACCAAAAAATGACATCAAGTGAGTAGCAATCCGTTGTTGTCTACTAAAAAAACCTAAATCCGGACCAGGCTAATGCGCAGGAGCTTACCCGTTTTCGATATCTCAGAAATTGCAAGCTTGATTTAGCTGAAATTTGCTTTGTATATTTTCTCATTCCGAATGAATAGATTTGGCGTATTAGCACTAGACCACGCCTGGGATGCGCACGTCTATGCCTCTCAATAATCAAAACACACAGATTGCGTGAAAATTCAAAGATGTCCTGGGTCCTGAAATTACTTGCGCAGAGGGTGATGGCAAAATTCAAAAGAAAAAGGAGGTCGAAATCCATTATCAAAAAGGGTACAAACCATCATCTGCGGGATCAAAAGAACATCCTTGAAAACAACCGTAAACATTCACAATTTCTCCTTTACTATAAGGAGTGGCGGGGTAAGGAAAACCTTAATTTTGCAAAGCTAACCGGCATGCGTTTGAAAATTTAAAGATGATTATATTTCTGTCACAAAATGCAAAATCCACATGCATAAGGTATTCTGAGCATCTGTAAATTACATTTAACTTTGAGATAATATCAATATAACATCCTGGCCGGTAAATAAACGGAAGATGGCTTCTGTTTGGGATCTGCATTAGTAGTTAGCACTCACATTGAATGCAAAAACAAAGGTAGGCTTGACAGGTATTAAAATCATATGTGTAATCTCTCAGTATTGGTACTGGTATTAGTATTGGTACTCAGTGTAATCAATCTCTCAGTATTGGTACTTCCTTCTGAGCAGTTTCGCAAAGCTATTTCTGCAGACTCTTTATCCAGCGTTTTGTTGGCTCACCCGCTCTTTGAGCGAGGTTTTTAGCTTTTCTCCACGGAAATTTTGAGCGCAGGACAAATGATATATTGAGTACTGGGTTTTCTGGCATGCTTTACAACTTGGCTATCTCAGTTAAAATCACGTTATAAATGTGCCGCATTCCCTTGGACGGGGGTGAACTTAGTGCCGGGGCATCTCAAGTGATTCTAGTTATTAGTCGGATACATGAGCAGTTTCGGTGCGCTCTATTTACGTACCGACTGCGGAAACGGACTTATTGACTCATGTAACCAAGAGTTCCGAAGGTAGACTCCAGGTTACAAGCGTCGGCAAGTCCATTTCCGCGGTAAGTAGGTAAATAGAACGTACTGAAACTGCTCATGTATCCGGACTAATTGCTGGCACGTAGCCCCTCTAGTCGTCAGGATAATAGAAAGCGTGTTAATTTTTTATTCATTTACTCATATGTGTACATTTTTACTCATAATCATACGTATTTTAATTTTTGTCAAGAAAAAAATCACAAATAAACAATATCCCTTAAAATGCCTTTGAAAGCAAATGATTGAATTGCGAGAATTACGGGGTTTTTTCCTGACGGGAGAATGAACGAAAAGCGGAAGATGCGGCTTTCTTCCTGACTTAAGGCTTTCTTCCAGACAAGTATTTAATACGAAATGTGACTTTTGCATAAGGTTTTCCGTAAAATTGCATCGCCTTTCATTTCTGATTCTTTTGATGCCGATTTTACGTCATGCATTGTTACCAGCACACTTAAACAATCAAAAGTTTTTTTTGCTTCTGAACAATCTTGCAAACTTGAGAGTCGAGATCTACGGCTTTCTTCCTTCCGACAGCAGTCTGAAACTTATACCCTTTTACACACAATCGATTTGCAGTTCTTTAAAAAAGGTTTGAAACAAAAAGTTGAAGTTTTTACCGATTAAATGATTTTTTAAATTTTCACCTCCAATTTTTAATGAAGTGCATTGCTTAAGTTACAATTTAGAAATATCTGAAAATATAGTACCTACTCAGCGTTTGAAACTGAGTTTCTACAGATAGCCTCGACTGTGCTTTACTGCATAGGCACTAAAATGAACCCAAAAAATAATTCTGAAGGTCGGTTTTAGCCCTTTTTCCCAAAACATTGCAATTATGGGTCAAACTTTGAAACCACGTGCTGGGGGCACTTGAACCACTTAGACATCCTAAATCTTGGATTTTGACATCATCATCATAATTGGGGGTTTAGGGCGCGCCGACAACGAAGGTCATGTGGCGGGGATTTTGACATCCCTAACAGAATAAAGAACTGAATTAATAAAAATATGACTATCAGAGTTTGCTTGTTCCAGAAGTTCAGGAATGGAAGTGTGACGGCACCCGTCACATGACGCCTATCCAGAACACGCACTGGTCCGAGAGCAGGAAATGAAACCCCCGGTGCTGCAGCGGCGCCGCCACGCTCACGGAGCAGCGCTACCGGCGGCCGAATAACGCCGGAACAAACAGTGGGGAGGGGTCTGGTCAGACCCAGCGCTGCCGTTGTCCAAAGGCAGGGCGCCGCGGTTTTATGACCCTGTTCCGGAGAAACACGCGCGACCGGGCCAGTGGCGGATCTTGAAACTACCGGGGGAGGGGCTTGTTATTTTCTTTTCCTCCTTCTTTTTTTGCTGACGAATTGCGGGATTATTCCCCCCCCTCTCACGGTAGCCTCTGACGTAAATGGGGCGACCCCGGTTTACGGGCCGGGAAACGCCGCCGGCGGCACGGTATGGCAAGTGCGAAAATCGGTGACTGCCACCGGATCGGCAGCTGGCCCAACCGTAACCATGGAGACGGCTGTCGAACCCACGAGTTCACATCAGGTCACTGAGCTGTGCCAAAATTCCGTGACCGGCCAGGCGCCACCTGCAAGTGTTCTCCACACTACTATCATTCAATTGACGGGGCTTTCGGCCGCTTGTTTTTATTATATTTCTTCTTCTTTGTCTTACTCCGTGTATTATGTCGTGTCCTCTTTTTGCTTATAGTGCCTTTCAACGGTAAACGGTCCACACATAGAAATATCTAGAAAAAAAGGGTTGGCTCCTAACTCCTTAAAAACAAAACCGTATCACAGTACCCCATATCTGATTTGCCTCTTTCTGCGAAGTACCCACGGCCTTGGGTAGTTTCTTTGTTGCTGTTAAATTACACGTTTGAGGACCTATCGCACACTATGTACGGCGCACACAGGGGGGGCAGGCTGACTGTTCTCATAGTATCTGGAACCAATTTCCTGTATTGTCAGCGTGTTAGTGAATGAGTGTTTTTTGTGTAAAAATGGGCATATGCCGCCACGAAAGCGGCGCAGACGGTAATATACCGGCGGAGCCTCAGGGGAAGTTAAGGGTAATTATAGATGTGCGTTGTAAACCTCTGCCGGGAAGGCTTTCCCAGCTATTGTCTTTTCATTATTCTTTTTGGCACTATTTTTCTCCCCCCTTCAAAACAACCGCGCACGAGCCCCTCGTGCGATGAGTGTGAAAAGAGCAGTCCGCGCGGAAACAGCTGTGAGCTACGGAGAGAGAAGCCGCCGTCGCTGGAGCGAGCAACGCGTGCGAGGGTCGCTGACCAAGCAGCCCTCCCGACGCGGGCAGCAAACAGAAAGCCAGTCAGCCGGTACCCGGAAGCGAATTGGCCAATGGGAAGGCCCCACGGAACCAGCGAGATAAGCTATTCAAAAGCTCCGAGGAGCGGAGGAGAGAGAGGTGAGAGGAGGAAGGCATTCAAGGAGAGGAGGTGGTGGAAGCCGGAGGGCTCGGACGCAGGGCACCATGTGAGGCGGAGGATTCAAGCAGAGGCCGGCGTTAGGGAAGGAGGTGTGGGACAGAGGACACCATGTGAGGTGGAGTAATTAAGCCGGGGGCCGCCGTGTGAGACAGACCGGCACTCCGGGAGCGAGCGACACCAACGAACAAGTGAGTCCGCTATGCGGAACGGTCTGACCCACCTCCCCTCCCCCCACCCTCAAAATTTTGACATTTTGAAAAAAATGAGCCGAGCTTTGGAGCGCCTACCCGGCAGGGGGGGATGGATGAAATCTTGGAAGGCAGGGGGGATGGATGAAATCTTGGAAGGCACGGGGGACGGGGTAATGTGTTTGTGTATGTGACTTGGGCGCCAGCGGGCAGTTATGCACCGGCATAATATAGAATTCGTCAGACAATGAAATGTGCATTTTTACCCCGTTCGACCACGTTAGGGTGTTTTCTACCATTGTAACGTTCGCTTTTGGTGCGCGAAATGTCAATTTAATAAAAAGATGAAAGGGGAAATAGAATTTTGTTTTTTCTTGCGGAGGGCCTTACTGGAATCAATAGCATAGTCGAGCAATGGAGTGGGCAGCTCAGTGCCGTAATAACGACGAGTATTCATTTGTTATCATGGCTTTCTTTTTGCCGTTCCCAAAATAAACATCCTCATTCTTCGCCGTTTAGGAAACAACAAAATACAGGAAAAATACTCTGAGTTAGCAAATTGGTTCACACCCTTTTTTCGATCGTAAATTCGGTTGAAACTCATGATCAGCAATGGGCGGGGCCCATCACGACCATTACGATGTTGACATAACCGCACGACGAGAAATTTCCACGAGCTGTAAGTAAAAATTGTCCTCTAGCCGGCCGATACTCTCCCGCGCCGCCACACCGAATCGGGCTGTAATAATCACGCATCAAAGTTTGGCCAAATTCTGTCGCCAAGTAGTACTTGTGTATAAACAATAGGATCGCTAACAGAGGGGCGAATTCTCGCCGCTTCATAGTTTTAATTCGTTTTAAAGCCAGTACGATAAGCAGCGTCATGTTTTTTTGCGTTTGCTCTTCTTTTTTATCTTTGCATCTATTTTGTCAGGGCCTGGGGCCTGGAGCTCTCTAAATAGCTGCAACGCAAAGCAAAGTCTCATCTTTACCTTCGCCCGGGCGGGGGTCGTTTTAGACCCCCCTCGGGTTTTTCCGAAGTGATAAAAAACAGCGGCGCGCAGCGCCGCCGAACTTGGTCTAGCTGTTCCTTCATCATTTTTACATCTTTCCTGAAAATTTTATCCCAAGGTCACGTCAGGTCAGGTCACCAGGCCAGGTGAAGTGACCTCACCTCAAAAAAATGCTTAGGACCGCATAACTAAAAGAAGGGTTAATCAATCAAGTTCAAACTTATACCACATATTGGGCCCACCAGGAGCTACAACATTTGTTCCGGGATTTTTTATATTGGTGACCTAAGGTCATGTGCAGAGCATGACCTCCCCATTGTAAATACATGGGGAAAATCACGAAACGAGCTTTCTCAGTAAGTATGGATGGAAACATCTTCAAACATCGGTTACGGTTTGATATTAGCCCATTTCTGAAGTTTATGCCAAAAATTTTGAGTTGGGGCCTTTAAAAGGTCACTTTAGGTCAAATAAGCATTTCTTGGGGTGTTTTACTCTATAAATTTAAAATAAAATAAGATACAACTTTTATTTTGTCACCAAAGTGTTTGTATAGTCACTGTAAGTCAAATGATATACATCATGACTATACCAGGTCAAGTTAGGTCAGACCGTTGTCCTGGGTCAGGTCAAATTCTTAAATTTGACCTGGCGTAGCAATATTATATATCATTCGATTCGTATTGACGAGAGGATTGCAATGGTGCATCAACTATGGCTGTATCTTGTTTGGTTTGGAAGTTATTAGCGAAAAAGGAAACACCCTTATGGGATGCATGGGAGGCTATGGACATTCCCAAGAATATGCCCAATATTCAGTGACCTGTAGCTCCCTAGGCTTTGACCTGACAGGAAAATGAATGCCACTGTAATGAAAGAGCAACTCAAGACCTTTCGAATGGTGCTGAAAAATGTTTTTAACTATCATAGTTTCTGAGATATATGACGTTTTCTTAGTACACCTCATATTAGCGATTTTGACCTATTTTGACCTCTGGTGACCTTAATATTGGCCTGAAAAAAATGACCGAAATATTTTCGATATCATTTTTGAAGAGCTTTCGATTGCCGTTTTGCGCTTTTTTCTAGCTCTCTTATTTTTGAGATCGTGGGGGGTCTTTTTTTAGCCCCCTACCAGGGCGAAGGTGGCTCGTACCCGCCACCGGGGCAAGGGTTAATAGCCGAAGTTTGGATTTAAGCATTCAAAACCGATCTTTTGTCGTTCTGATTTTATACTCGCATCTATTATGTCGATGCTTGGGGCTCGGAGCCCCCCTCAAGGGATGCAGCGCAAGGCAATTCTCATCTTAATAGACGAAGCTCGGGCTTAAGCTTTCAAAAACCAATTTCAGAATGCTTGGGTTTGGATCGACTGTCTTATAAGTTCCGATTTTGTCTCGACCCGGGTGAAAGCAAAAAGGATTGCTCCCTTATTTTGGTTTCGGGTTTTTTAATAGCACCTATTATATCAGGGCCTGGAGCTCGAAGCTTTGTGCAGGGTTCCAATGCAAATACATTTTCGTCTTAAAAGTCGAGGTTTGGGGTTAAGTATCCAAAACGCAGCATTTTTCCCGTACTGATTTTATAACGGCACCTAATAAGTCAAAGCCTGGGGATCGGAGTTTTCTAAATAACTGGCATGCGAACACAAATTTGTCTTAATTAGCGGAAGCTTGGGCATAAGCTTTCAAAGGCCAATCTTCAGTGCTGGTCCTGAGTATAAAGGCTCCGGGACATCGCTTTTTTATTGGCCTCCTCGAATATGGAACATTTTTAGCATGCCTTTCTAGAATACTTGCCGTTTGGATCGGGTGTGCTAAAAGTTTTGATTTTGTCCCGACCCGGTCGAAGGCAAGAAAGCTTGCTCCCTTCTAAATAGCCGCAACGCAATGTAATTCTTATCTTAATAGACGGAGCGCGGGCTTAAGCTTTCAAAAGCCGGTTTCAGAATGCTGCTGTTTAGATCAAGTGTTTTATAAGTTCCGATTTTGTCCCGACCCAGTCGTAAGCAAGCAGGCTTGCCTCTTTGTTTTGGTTCGTTTTTTTTCTCGCACCTATTTTGTCAGGGCCGAAGGCTCGGAGCTTCCTAAATAGATGCAAAGCAAAGTGAATATGATCTTAAATAGTAGAAGCCAAAGCTTAAGCTTACAAACCAATCTTCGGCGCTGGTGCTAAGTTCAAGAGCTCTGGAGCGTTTTCCCCTTTTATGCAAAACAAAGACGCAACATTGCGTTGTCTGATTTTTTGTTGAATGCTGGCTGTTGGGACCGAGCGTTTTAGAATTATCCATTTGCCTCAACCCGGTCGCAAGTGGGATGTGCAGGGCAAAATAAGTTAGGTCGGGCAATCCAAGCCGTAAACTAAATATAGGAGGTCCTTGTCTGCGAGGTGCACGGTGCCGTGGTTAAGATATGATTGAGTGGGCGCGTGCGCCGCCATGTCAGGGGGATAAGTCCAGCCTCCCCGGGGGCCGGGCGGCCCCCACCCCATTGGCGCATACAGGCAGGAAGGGAGGGGCTTGCGCGCCTGTCGGGAAACCAGGACAGCAGTAAAATCCTTACGACGGGATTCGGTGGGTGGCAGCGACGGATTTAGGATTTCCCTCGGGGGCACGAAAGGGGGTGACTGGCGGGCCCGGGCGCGCGCCCATAATTATTAGAGTACCGATCGGTGCAGTTTTAAAAAGTTTTGGGGTAGGTGCGGATGAGCCTACAACCTCACGCAAACATGCCGCTCAAGATAGGCTGAAGCACACTGAAAACCGCGAATAGCATTTGGAGACGCCCATATGCCTCCAAAGGTTCCAAGCAAGGGAAGGGAGGCTGTCAAAGCAGCGCAGTCGTGCAACGTGGTTCGGACCAAGCTCCCTTCAACACCATTTCGTCCTCTCAATCGCACGTGGCATAGTACAATAAAGACGTAAGAATTATTCAAACGCTATCCTATGTGCCATGGCCGTGCCTTTTCTATCCTTCTAGCCTTCGGGCCCATTGGCTCCCAAAAGAGAGTCATGGCGGCTCTCCTCTTCCTGGGGGTCACGGAGGCGCCGAAACGTGCACTGTGATTGCCCTTGAACCGACCGTCACTTTACATCACTCCTCCCGCCCGGCTTAGTAACCCGGTACTATCCCATTTTGTCCGCAGTGCGGAGAAATCGATACGCTTCAACATTTTTTTGTTCAATGCGAGGAGGTAAAGAGGTTTTGGGATGAATTAGCAGCAAGGTTCAATAGCAAATTAAGGTCACAGCAGCAATTTCATCCTGATAACGAAAACATTTTATTCGGCTCATTATCAGCATCGGCTGTTGTAAACTTCATGACGTTAAATGGAAAACAATTTATCGCGAATAAGCGATTCAGGGGTGAACCAATCAATGCTGACCAATTTATCTTATTTATAACGGAACAATTTAATATTGAGTTGTTGCAGGCAAAGAAGTTAAGGAAAATACCGCAGTTTGAGGAAAGATGGAGCCCATTTCTTAGCCAAAGCTTCCAACTTGATATGTAAACAACCAAATCGCCTTTTCGTCGTGTTGCGTTTAAATGGAGTGTGATGGTAAACTGCGATGATGACTACAAATGTAATACCTTGTGATCATGACAACAATAGCCGGACTGATCATTGTATAGTTGTTTTCACTCAGCTGGAATGTATATGTCTCTCTTGCGAGCAAGGGAGGATTATACGGGTCAGTCTGTTAATTTGAAATGCTTGAAAGTGCTAGTCCACGTGCTGCATATCCGTTTGCATATGTGTTACCGCAAGCAGTGTTTTCATCAAGTAGGTTCTTTCTTGTAGTAACATCCCAATGTGTTAGCATTGACAATTCACTCATGTTTTCGAACTTGCTGTTGATGTGTTAGAATGATATTATTGTTCGAAGTTGTTCGCTACCGATAATGTCCCACTTAAATGCTGTATTTAGTTGACAATACAGATGTTTCAAATCGGAAAAAAACCCGGTACTATCCTTCTAGCCTTCGGGCCCATTGGCTCCCGAAGGAGAGTCATGGCGGCTCTCCTCTTCCTGGGGGTCACGGAGGCGCCGAAACGTGCACTGTGATTGCCCTTGAACCGACCGTCACTTTACATCACTCCTCCCGCCCGTCTTAGTAACCCGGTACTATCCTTCTAGCCTTCGGGCCCATTGGCTCCCGAAAGAGAGTCATGGCGGCTCTCCTCTTCCTGGGGGTCACGGAGGCGCCGAAACGTGCACTGTGATTGCCCTTGAACCGACCTTAAATAATTATTGGGGCTTATCGACGCACCAACTGCCAGGGTCATATGGCGTCGCCAACTCTCTCCCTGTTGGAAGGGTTGCTCGGGAGCCAGCTTGCTCCTTGTTCAGGGAAGCCGCCGGGCCTTGAACCCGGGTCGGCTGCGTGGATTGAACCGACCTTCACTCTACATCATTTTAACCGCCTGCCTCAGTAATCCGGCACCATCATTCTAGCCTTCGGGCCCATTGGCTCCCGAAAGAGAGTCATGGCGGCTCTCCTCTTCCTGGGGGTCACGGAGGCGCCGAAACGTGCACTGTGATTGCCCTTGAACCGACCGTCACTTTACATCACTCCTCCCGCCCGTCTTAGTAACCCGGTACTATCCTTCTAGCCTTCGGGCCCATTGGCTCCCGAAAGAGAGTCATGGCGGCCCTCCTCTTCCTGGGGGTCACGGAGGCGCCGAAACGTGCACTGTGATTGCCCTTGAACCGACCTTCAATCTACATCACTTTAACCGCCTGCCTCAGTAATCCGGCACTGTCATTCTAGCCTTCGGGCCCATTGGCTCCCGAAAGAGAGTCATGGCGGCTCTCCTCTTCCTGGGGGTCACGGAGGCGCCGAAACGTGCACTGTGATTGCCCTTGAACCGACCGTCACTTTACATCACTCCTCCCGCCCGTCTTAGTAACCCGGTACTATCCTTCTAGCCTTCGGGCCCATTGGCTCCCGAAAGAGAGTCATGGCGGCTCTCCTCTTCCTGGGGGGTCACGGAGGCGCCGAAACGTGCACTGTGATTGCCCTTGAACCGACCTTCAATCTACATCACTTTAACCGCCTGCCTCAGTAATCCGGCACTGTCATTCTAGCCTTCGGGCCCATTGACTCCCGAAAGAGAGTCATGGCGGCTCTCCTCTTCCTGGGGATCACGGAGGCGCCGAAACGTGCACTGTGATTGCCCCTGAACCGACCGTCACTTTACATCTCTCCTCCCGCCAAAGTTAAGCCTTTTCTCAAAGTTAAATGTAATTTACAGATGCTCTGAATACCTTATGCATGTGGATATTGCATTTTGTGACAGAAATATAATCATTTTTAAATTTTCAAACGCATGCCGGCTAACTTCGCAAAATTAAGGTTTTCCTTACCCCGACACTCCTTATAGTAAAGGAGAAATTGTGAATGTTTACGGTTGTTTTCAAGGATGTTCTTTTGATCCCGCAGATGATGGTTGGTACCCTTTTTGATAATGGATTTCGACCTCCTTTTTCTTTTGAATTTTGCCATCACCCTCTGCGCAAGTAATTTCAGGACCCAGGACATCTTTGAATTTTCACGCAATCTGTGTGTTTTGATTATTGAGAGGCATGGACGTGCGCATCCCAGGCGTGGTCTAGTGCTAATACGCCAAATCTATTCATTCGGAATGAGAAAATATACAAAGCAAATTTCAGCTAAATCAAGCTTGTAATTTCTGAGATATCGAAAACGGGTAAGCTCCTGCGCATTAGCCTGGTCCGGATTTAGGTTTTTTTAGTAGACAACAACGGATTGCTGCTCACTTGATGGTTATTTTTGGTGCTGATTACGATGCACTCATCCGAAATGCAATTTTGGAAAACAAACTTGGTGGCCCAGTCGAGAAGAATATTTTTTATTTAGCCCAATTTTCCACTTTTTGGCTCACCATTGACCCCTATTACCAACGATGTGCAAAAAATGCACTGGGCTGGCAGTTCAGTTCGTTGGTGTTCCATTCGCTTTGTTCTTGTTGTTATAATCTGCACACATAACGGTTATTTTCATCAATTATCTCCGTTTTGATTTGGGTTTGCACTGGCTCTCCATAGATGTCGCTAGGTCGCTAGCAGCGTGGGATGGCAAGTGAATGCTGTTTCCTCGGCGACCGGAAAGATGAACAGCAACGCAAAAGGTGAGAAACAGTTTCGATTTGGATTGTACAAACGCACTTGAAGAGCTGTTTTCAAGCAGCACTGAAGTGATAACACTACTTCTCAAGTATCGTAAGCATTCCATGCCCAAGCCAGTGGCGGATCCAGGAGGGGAGGGGGGGCAAAAAGGCATTTTGTCCCCCGAACGGAAAAGCTCGGGGCAAAACTATGTTTTTGGCCCACCCCCAAAGCGATCGACCTTTTTTCCCCCGACTACATTTAGTTTATAAGCAAGATTTTGGTGCTTCAACTCTCAACTTCAAACAGAACCAGTAAGTTTAGTGTAAATATTGAGCCTTGTATAGGGAAAAAGTATCCTGAGCCCATATTTTTTACCCTGTGACGTTTTTTCCTTTTCGCCTCAAATACCCAAAATTCTCCCGGCAAGTAATATTGTAGTTCAGCTTTTCTCCGCGCGACATTTTTTTTTTGCTTTTTGATTTTGGTTTGCCCCTCCCAAACCGACCGGCTAGATACGCCACTGGCCCAAGCATGCTACTGCTGCTGAAGTCCCGACCATAACCCTTTACCAATAGGCGCAGGAATCGCGGGGGCAATAGTGGTGGCTGTCGCGCAGTGGCGGATCTAGCCGGTTGGTTTGGGAGGGGCAAACCAAAGTCGAAAAGCAAAAAACGTCACGCAGTGAAAAGTTGGGCTCCAATATGCCTTTTCGGTAGGATTTTGGGAACTGGAGACGAAAAGCAAAAAAACGCCACGGAGCGAAAAAATGGGCTCAAGATACTTTTTTCCTATCCAAGCCCCAATATTTACACTGAACTTCACTAATTCTGTTTGAAGTTGAGAGTTGAAGCACCAAAATCTTGCTTACAAGCTAAATAGGAGTCGGGGAAAAGGAGGTCGATCGCTTTTGAAGGGGGCAAAACATAGTTTTGCCCCGAGCTTTTCCGTTTGGGGGCCAATTGCCTTCCTTGCCCCCCCCTTGATCCGCCACTGCTGTCGCGTCCAACTTTCAGAGTGTGGGGCAGTTTTAGCTCGCCCCCCACAACGCCAAAAATTATCCATGCAATCCATATACGTAAAACAAATAATTTTGTGGCCAAAAATGGCCCGTAAATATGTCTGAGACTGGTTTAGAGATCAGAGCTGATACCCTCGCACTTCAAAGTAGGGTTGCTGCAGTTTTTTTTGGCGCAAATACGAAAGAATTCAGTCGGTGAAGTCATAGGCGGAGAAACTATGTTATTCGGAGGAAAGTTCTAAGCTGGAGGAAGGGACTTCCGCGTTGGTGTGGTCTGCTGTCATTCGGCATATCGCTTAAATGTTGATAGAGAAGTTTCAGAATCGGTTCAAGGTGGGAGGGGGAGGGGCAGGGGCGCAAGTTTCCATATATTTGGGGGGCTCGAGGCCCCAATGCTCGGAGAAGCCCCCCAATGACCCGACGAGCCCCCCAATCCCAAGTTGCGGGCGCCTGCGGACACAGCCGGGCCCCTGCCACGATTATGGGCCCCAATGGTCTTCTTGGGCTAGCTTTGGCTGAGGTCAGGCTCCCTGGCATGCTTGCGGGTCCCCTGTGGGCCACCCTTAACCTCGGTGTCCGCAACCGGGCCCCTAACGATATTTTCAGGCCCACTTTGACTGCAGACGGGTCCCTAATTCCGGCAGTCTCCGGCCTCCTGTCGTCCAACCGGGCCCTCTATGATCCACCCGGGCCCCTGTGGACTGCAGCCGGGCCCCCTGTAATCCACCCGGGTCCCCTGTGACTGCAGCCGGGCCCCTGTAATCCACCTGGGCCCCTGTGACTGCAGCCGGGCCTCCTGTGATCTATCCGGCCTCCTGTGACTGCAACCGTGCCCCTGTGATCCAGCCGGGCCTCGTGCAACCCATCCGGGTCCCCTGTGACTGCAGCCGGGCCCCCTGTCATCCACCCAGGCTCCCTGTGATACACCCGGACCTCTGTGACTGGGACCGGGCCATCTGTAATCCACCGGGGCCCCTGTGACTGCAACCAGGCCCCCTGTGACTGAAACCAGGCCCCCTTTCATCCACCCGGGCCCCCTGTGACTGCAAATGGGCCCCCTATGTTCCACCCAGGCCCCCTGTGACTGCAACCTGGCCCCCTTGTGATCCACCCGGGCCCCCCTGTGACTGCAACCAGGCACTCTGTGACTGCAACCGGGCCCACTGTGACTGCAATCGGGCCCTTTGTGATCCACCCGGGCCCCCTTGTGACTGCAACCGGGAATCTTTGAGCCACCCTGGCCCCCTGTGACTGCAATCGGGCCCCCTGTAATCCACCTGGGGCCCCTGTGATCCACCCGGGGCCCATGTGATCCACACGGGCCCACTTTGACTGCAACCGGGCCCCCTGAGATCCACCTGCGCCCCCTGTGACTGCAAACGGATTCCCTGTGGTCCAACCGGGCCACCTGTGACTGCAACCGGGCCCTCTGTGATCCGCCCGAGCCCCTGTCACCGCAACCGTGCGCCTGTGATCGACCCTGGCCCCCTGTGACTGCAAACGGGACCTGTGACTGCAAGTGGGCTCCCTGTGGTCCAGGAGGCGCGGGTCCTCTAATGCCAAGGACGAGCCCTTGCCATGAGTGCGGGGCCCCGTGGTCTATCTGGGCTTGCTGTGGCTGCAGTCGGGCTCCCTGGCATGCTCGCCTGGCATGCTTGCTTGGTTGCGGTCCCCTTTAGGACCAACCATAATCGCTGAGTCCGCAAACGGGCCCCTAACGATATTCTCTGCGCCATTTTGACTGCATCCGGCCCCTATTTCTGGCAGTCTCGGGACCTTTTTGGTTCAGCCGGGCCCTCTGTGACTGCAACCGGGCTCCTTGTATTCTGCCTTGGCCCCTTTTAGTCTGCCTGGGCCCCTGTGGTCTGCCCGGGCCCCTTGCGGACGGTCTGGGCTTCTTTTAGTCTGCCCGGGCCCTCTGTGGTCTGCCCGGGCCCCTGTGGTCTACCCGGTCCCCTGCGGTCTGCCCGGCCCCCTGCAATTTGCCCGGGCTCCTATTTTTTTACGTGTCCCTGTTGTCTGCAAGGAACCACAGCACTAGCAGATCCAGCAGGGGAGGCAAACGGGGCAATCCCCCAAATCCCCCGATTTTTCCGATTCTTACGGATTTTCTTTAATCAAAAACCATATTTTTTCACGATTTGGGGTCCCGTTGCCCCCCTCCCCCCACCATCGGCCCCCACCTGACTCCATTCCTCATTCCTTCCACTTCGCTGTATCCGGGGACCCGTGCTATAATTTCAGGCTCCCTGTGGGCTACCCAGGCCTCCTCTGGCTCTAGCCGGGCTCCTTGCCTTGCTTACGACCCCCCGTAGTTCACAACCCCCCACCGTGCGCAGCTGGTCCCTTCTGATAATTACTGGTTTAATAAATTGATATGCTCTTTATTTTGGCATCTCTCCGTCGGCTCTACTTTTCTTCATTGATATATTTCTGGACATTTTTGTCAGAAATGTGCATGAAGTTTTCCATTTTTGTTAGTTCTTGTGGAATTTTAAATACAGACAAACTTAAGTTTGTCTGTCAAAAAGTGTAAAATATCTTGTCGTCAAATCGGGGCGAAATAATGTGCGTTCGCCGGCGAATGGTAGCCTCTTAATTTCCCGGGCTTGTCAGCGCAGCGCGTACCATACCCTCATCGACTGTCCCCAGCACGATGCCCATAGGTAGCCCATGCTAGATTATTGCCGCATCAGAAATATCCCAGTTAACCTTTCCACTCTTCTCGGCAATGATCACCCTGAGCTGCTGGACAAGCTCTTTACATTCCTGAAGGCTACTGGGCTCGAGAGCTTTATCTGAACGTCTATGGTGGCAGGTATGAAAAATACCTGCATCCGAAGAGCACCCCTCATATTAGAAATAACAATTACACTATAAACGTCCCTCTGACAAATTTAAGCAATAGGTGCTTCAAACTAGGCTTTAACTGTCTGGTCCTAAGGTATGGTAGACTCAGAATAGCTCCCACCATAGGAAAAAAAAAAAAACAAAAACAAAACAAAACGTTCAACTAACCAACTAACCCTATCTAACCATCCGTTCATGTTTGCTAACCAACTAACCCTAACTTAAGGACTACTTACTATATTAACCACATCTAAGACTAACAACTAACCAACTCACACCCCTCCCTAACACTCTATCTGTTCTATTACCCTTCTCTATTCCTCTACGCGGCGGCTACCCAGCCAGAGAGGGTGCTGTAACCTCACCTCCTGGTTGCAGGATAAAGACCCGCGGCATCACGTCATGGTGCTTGCGGGTGTTTCTAATAACCCAAAATTATTCTTTTGCAATGGAGGAACTCGAGTAACGTAAGCAAAACGGTCATTCGATAACAAGGAGCAAAATTAAAAAAAAAACTAATCTTTACGCTGGCAAGCCTCTTCACGTACCCTTTTAAATCCTACCTGTGCCCCAGGCTCGGCATCTCTGCCGTAGCAATCCCCTTCCCTCGCAAGTGTTGCTACACTTCGCGACCCATTCCTTGAAATAAGATTCGTCCCTTTGTTCTGCGACATTAAAGTAAACACCCCTCCCGGAAAGTTTCTCCCCACACTTTAGAGGCGGGCAAAGGTGCTTTGCACAGAACGCCTTATAAAAAGCCCTTAACTAACTAACTAAGCGCAGCGCGAAGGAAGCTAAGGCAGTATCTTGGCTAAGGCATGCTCCCGGCTCTCTTGTCGTCCCGGCTCTCTTTCCCCGATGCGAATGATTTGCACAAAGTTTGCTTTTAACAGTAAAATTGGCATGCTTATGATTCAATCGGCTTGTGTCTACTCTGGAAAAGTTTCTTAGGTTCTGATTTTGGTTTTACGTTTGGGCTTTTCGTGTCAATCCAAATCGTGCTCCGATGCGCGGTGTTGAATGGCAAGTAAAATGATTGTTTGCTATTAGCTGCTTTCGGGCTAAATGCCTAATGAGTGATGATCCCCTGTCCGGCTCCCCTGATGGCTGAATACCAAGACTTGGAGAATCTTGTGCCCCCTATGGCCGCCAGTGATGTATCTCGACTTTGGGTAAGGGGAGGGGCAAAGCCTCGGGGGGCAGGGTGGCACTTAGCCACCCGAAGGGCGCTCTTTTCACCCAAAGGGCGACGAATCGTCGTATCCTGGGGGGAGGGGAAGGTTTTGGGGCGGAATTTTGTCCTCAGAGGCTCTTAGGCTTAAGGGGTGGCTGCCCCATTCGCCCCCCCTGGTGGCCGCAGCCGGGTCCCTACTCCCAGTAGTTAATATCTACCCTGTGGATGCAGACGGGCCTGCCATGGATGCGGTTCGTGTAACTGCAACCAGCCTCTGCCATGCTTGCCATGCAGGCCCCTGTGGTATCCCGTGCCCCCTGTGGTCTGTCCGGGCCCCTGTGGTCTGCCCAGGCCCCTGTGGTCTGCCCAGGCGCGTGTGGTCTGTCTGGGCCCCTTGTGGTCTGTCTGGGGTCCTTGTGGTCTTCCCGGGCCCCTATGGTCTGCCCTATGGTCTTTGAGTGCGTTTATACAACCCAAATCGCAACTGTTTCCCACCTTTCTGGTTGCTGTTCATCTTTCCGGTCGCCGAGGAAACCGCATTCACTTACCATCCCACGCTGCTAACGACATCTATGGAGAGCCAATGGTCACAGCCTAGAGATAAACCTGGGCCAAAAACTGACTGCAAAGATTCAATAACAATTTTTTTAGCGCGCTATTCGTCACTGTTCATGATTTGCACTATTTAGCCCACAAAAGTAGTTAGAAGACCCAATCTTTTGAGCGAGTTGCCAAAGTATGTAAGGATATTGGACAAGTAGGTGTCTACTTACCGTCTTCTTCGTCCACGCGGATGCTCCCCTCCGGAGGTACAACGGGATCAGCCCCGCACGACGCAGGAGAGATGGATGCTGGAGGGTCTTTTAGCAAACGGGACCCGGATGTTGGCCTGGCCGAGGAAGGCAATGATCAGGAAAAGAAGGGTTGGAATTACAACCTTACTTTACCGTTTTGCTGGAAACTATGTACATTGCACTTTTCCGAGTTAGTTTTAAATTGGGGTTTTAATTTTTTGCGGTCGATAGATGAAGGTAGCTTGCATAGTACCAAAAATAGTAGGATATGAACTACTTTAATTGGACGCGTACGTTGCTAGATATTAAATGCAAATATGATTGGGGTCATTTTATAACAGTTTGCAAAATTAGCAAGACGATTCTAGATTTATAGGTTACCTGAAAAATGAAGAAAGTTTGGGTAGTTTCGCCAGAGCAGCCTCTCGGTTCTGAATGTTCTTTGTTTTACGCTTTTGTGCACCCGATTTATGTTTATACCTACTGTCCAACCATTTTACCATTCACACCTGGTACGAAATCGCACTATCACGAATAATTTGATACAAATGGAAGGTAGAGATCGAAGTGCGAAATTCCTTTATCAGCAGGGAAATCGAACCTACTGATATTTATGTTACATGATCAAGACACCTTTTTCTGATCCTTTCACTTTGCCAGTTCAATCACATTTTACAACACTGGGTACCAGTCAAGGAGGAGATTTTTAAGGAAAAGTCAATGGGGGGCATTTATTGTGCTGTCCATTATGGTGTCTCCAGGGGAGCAAGACCCCATTTTGAGGGGGTTGAATAAAACTTAGACGTGTTGGTGTTAAATATGTTGCTCGATTTTTGTTTTATTCCATGTCTAGAGATTGTAGATGCTGTCCAGGGCTGCCAGGTTTTTTCAGCGGAAAAGTTCAAACCGAGTTAGGAAAAGGGCCAAAGAGGGACAACATTTTATTTCCACTAAAATAGCCAAATAAATAGGGGAAAGTGGGGGTCACAGACACCGTAACGATGGTGAGTTTTCGATGACTTAATGAGCTTGTTTCGTTCCTATTTTGGCTGTAGAGATACTTCAGACATTTATCTACCACTGTGCAAGCAGCTATGTGACTGTAATTATCATATAAAAAGGTGTGCAAAGTTTAGAAAAAGTAGCAAAAGTCCATTTCGCCCACCTAATGGGGTAACATGGTCACCCCATGGGGAAAGATGGACAAGATGAACAAAGTCATTGAACCAGGCCTTGAAGATTTCCATCTGCATCCACCCACTTGGCGACTGTCGTCTGCCGCGTGGAAGGGGCATTTTCTTAGTTTTTCCGTCAAAGGGTCAAAGGGGGTCATGCATTTTCTGACTTATTTAATGACGGTGGATACAAGTATCAAGAGCTGTCGTGGAACTGTGCATAGGTTGATGCAGGATCGTCGATCAGGGGGCGGGGCACCTTGCGGGGGGGCGCCATCCGGATCGGGGGCGGGCGCGCACTTAGGGGGCAGCGGGCCCGGCCCCTCAAACCCTTTGGCTCCAAAGTGCCGCTCCCATCCATGGGGAGCGCCGAAGGCGCCCATCGAGGAAAAGAATGAGCCTTCACTCGACTTTTAGAGGCAGTGCTACACTGACTGCCGCCCCTGAACCCAACATGCCGCCCCCTAAACTGACTTTGCTGCCCCTGCACCCAACACGCCGCCACATAAAAAAATTACACTAGGTCTGTAGAGCAAACAATTCACCGCTCCCACCCCCTCCCCCAGGATGCGAAAATCGGCCGCTCTTTGGGTGAACAAGTGCGTCCCCTGAGGCAAAATGCCGCTCCCTCTACCGGCCTGCTGCCCCCTCTCGTCAGCTGCCTCACCCCTCCTCCAAAAAAATCCTGGATGCGCACCTCCCAGGGGGTGACACTTTTGGACCGTAAAACCTATCAGGTGGGTGCGTTCGGTCTCCGGCTGTGCTCGTTACGTGGGGTCCCATCAGGTTACGTAGAAATTACGGTCTCTGAAAAACGGAGATACAAGCCCAGTAGCTAGACTCACTCCAATAATAGGCGGATCCAGGGGCAAGGGGGCACGTGCCCCCCCCGATCGACCCTTGGCGCCCCCCTGAAAGGTCGATGGCGCCCCCTGAAATGTCGCTTCCCACCCCGCCCCCCCCAGGATACGAAGGTCGGCGCCCACCGATAGGATTTGGCGCCCACCTGATAGGTCTTGCCGGTCATAAGTGGCGCCCCCCTGGAACGGATGGCGCCCCCGGGAAGGTGCCCCCTCTGATCGGCAATCCTGGATCCGCCTATGACTCCAATATAATAAGCCCACTGCCCATAATGCAAGGCACCAGCGGGCGTGCCCGACGGCTGTCTGCTGCGATGCTCGGTGACCGAACGGCCCAACACATCCCAGGGTAATATAATAAGAGGACACACAGCCGGGACGGGTAGGGGAGGATGAAAT
Source organism: Lepas anatifera (assembly GCA_034440635.1). NCBI lineage: Eukaryota > Metazoa > Arthropoda > Thecostraca > Lepadidae > Lepas > Lepas anatifera. The sequence continues at coordinate 235,279 of JAOTON010000715.1, read as the reverse complement.
GTCAGCGCAGTTTGGGATTGCAATAAGGGACGGACTAAAAGGCCGATGGACCGTGGAGATGGACCAATACAGAAAAAACAGGACATATAGAGAAAAACGGTTTCCACTATAGAAATCAGCGCTAAAAATAAGAGATATCGTTTTATTTTCAACCCAAAATTTGACCTATAGGCAAAAATTTAACCTATACTCCAGATTCTAGAGGTTTTATTTGCAGATGAACCGTGCAGATGGACCAATACAGCCAAAACCAGACAAGATAGAGAAAAAGTTTTCACCATCAGAATGAGCGCCAAAAATAAGGGATGCAGTTTTCTTTCAATCACTCTCCGTTACGCCAGTGTGACAAAATCTCACTTTTTGGGCCAATTTGAGCTGTTGATGGACCAATACAGCCAAAACCAGGAAACGTAGAGCAAAACGGTTTTCACCATCAGAATCAGCGCCAAAAATAAGGGATACAGTTTGGTTTCTGTCACGCCCCGTCACGCGCTTCTCTACATAATTGCCTAGACAAAAGAAATCTGGAGGTTTTTGGTCTGCAGAGGGACCAATACAGCCAAAACCAGGAAAGGTAGAGCAAAACAGTTTTCACCATCAGAATCAGCGCCAAAATTAAGGGATACAATTTGGTTTCTGTCACGCCACGTCACGCGCTTCTCTACATAATTGCCTAGACACAAGAAATCTGGAGGTTTTTGGTCTGCAGAGGGACCAATACAGCTAAAACCAGGAAAGATAGAGCAAAACAGTTTTCACCATCAGAATCAGCGCCAAAAATAAGGGATACAGTTTGGGTTGCGTCACGCCCCGTCACGCCCGTGTTTACACCATTGCTTAGACACAAGAAATCTGGAGGTTTTTGGTCCGCAGAGGGACCAATACAGCTAAAACCAGGAAAGGTAAAGCAATACAGTTTTCACCATCAGAATCAGCGCCAAAAATAAGGGATACAGTTTTCTATTCATCACTCTCTGTTACGCCAGTGTGACAAAATCTCACTTTTTGGGCCAATTTGAGCTGTTGATGGACCAATACTGTCAAAACCAGGAAACATGGAGCAAAACGGTTTTCCCCATCAGAATCAGCGCCAAAATTAAGGGATAAAACGTGGTTTCCGTCACGCCCCGTCACGCGCTTCTCTACATAATTGCCTAGACACAAGAAATCTGGAGGTTTTTGGTCTGCAGAGGGACCAATACAGCCAAAACCAGGAAAGGTAGAGCAAAACAGTTTTCACCATCAGAATCAGCGCCAAAATTAAGCCGCGTCGCGATTTTGGCCCAAAATTCGGTGTGCACTTGGCTTGAAAGGACCCAGTCGTCACCCCGTTTAGGCCTGCATTGACCCTAACACTGGGTACCTGTAAAGTATTCTCTCTCCGGCAGATGGAATTTCCTCTGCCGAAGTAAAAAAAGGTTTCCGTCACACCCCGTCACGCGCTTCTCTACATAATTGCCTGGACACAAGAAATCTGGAGGTTTTTGGTCTGCAGAGGAAACAATACAGCCAAAACCAGGAAAGGTAGAACAAAACAGTTTTCACCATCAGAATCAGCGCCAAAAATAAGGGATACAGTTTGGTTTGCGTCACGCCCCGTCACGCCCTTGTTTACAACATTGCTTAGACACAAGAAACCTGGAGGTTTTTGGTCTGCAGAGGGACCAATACAACCAAAACCAGGGAAGGTAGAGCATAACGGTTTTCACCATTTCATCAAACCAACTGTATCCCTTATATTTGGCGCTGATTCTGATGGTGAAAGCCGTTTTGCTCTACTTTTCCTGGTTTTGGCTGTATTTGTCCCTCTGCAGACCAAAAACCCTTCAGATTTCTTGTGTCAAGGGAATTTTGTGAAGAAGCACGTGACGGGGCGTGACGGAAACCTAACTGTAGCTCTTATTTTTGGCGCTGATTCTGATGGTCAAAACCGTTTTGCTCTACCTTTCCTGGTTGTGGCTGTATTGGTCCCTCTGCAGACCAAAAACCTCCAGATTTCTTGTGTCAAGGCAATTGTGTAGAGAAGCTCGTGACTGGGCATGACAGAAATCAAATCGAATCCCCTTAATTTTGGCGCTGATTCTGATGGTGAAAGCTGTTTTACTCTACCTTTCCTGGTTTTGGCTGTACTTGAGTCCCTCTGCAGATACAGAACATATTTTCAACATTATTTATTATTAACAAAACACCAGACAAGAGCATCAATGCAATAAATACATCATCGGGTGAGCTTCAAAGATCATACATATAGATCAGAAATATGAATATAGCATTTTTTCATATTCTAACCTGAACGAATAGTGTGCCTCATTTTATTATTATTAAGATTTACAAAAGGCAGACACACAGCGTAGAAGCACTTTGGTAACAAAAACCCTTTGGCGTTATTATGAACACCAAGAGAAAAAAACATGTGTGACATTAGAGAGGAAGCGGAGTACTTACAAAGAGAAAGAACAGGCCATTGATTCAGAAACCACCAACACATAATATACACCCACTATTACAAACCCTCAAGAAAGCAATGACTCAGAACTGTCTCTTTTCTTCCTACAGAGCAGTTATGTAGATAAGCGCGTGACGGGGCGTGACAGACACCAAACTGTATCCCTTAATTTTTGGCGCTGATTCTGATGGTGAAAACCGTTTTTCCCTATCTTGTCTGGTTTTGGCTGTATTGGTCCATCTGTACGGTTCATCTGCAAATAAAACCTTTAGAATCTGGAGTATAGGTCAAATTTTTGGCTGTATAGGTCAAATTTTCGGTTGAAAAATAAAATTTTATCCCTTGTTTTTAGTGTTGATGTCTATAGTTAAAACTGTTTTTCTCTATATGTCCAGGTTTTTTTCTATATTGGTCCACTCTGCACGGTCCATCGGCTTTTTAGTACGTCCCTTTCAATAGTATGTTTTTGCTTGACGACAGATATGACGCTTTTTAGACAAATTACGTTTTCCAGCGCAATTTTAACTAATGATTGTCGTTTCTTTTCATTATTTTTTCTTCTTCCTCCGATGATTACCCGGGCTGATTGCTGCCCCAAGTACTAGTTCCTGCCCCAAGAGCCCCCTCTGCCCCAAGCTCGACCAAAAGCTGCCCCAAATCGGTAGGTCTGCCCCGATGCTGCCCCAACGAGATCTCGTTGAAATGTGCCATGTTCCTGCAGACTGGTATATCTGTCTACCAGTCCTGATACAAAGACCTCAGCACTGATATTGTTACTTGGTTTGTGGTTATAAACTTTATAAGGTTTGTGTAATATTAACTCCCTCATTAATAAAGTTGACATGTACTTACTTTCTTGCAAAATTCACAGACCAACATCCTTGCAATCACACAATCACACTTATTGGTTTCAGTGCCAGTTTATTTGTTGAGGTTCCATCTTATTCAATAATCTGAAATTGAGTAAGAGCCGCTCCCCCACCCCGTTGGCAGTCCTGGATCTGCCCATGGGCGCCGAAAGCGGGGGACGGGGGAACGCGTCCCCCCTGCCAGTGTGCAAAGTATGGCATTTTCGATGAGATCTCGTTCGTGCGAGTTCCCTTGGAGACAGGACCGAGTGGTGCGAACTTTATTAACCTGGTGCGAATTTGCGAGGTTAGTGACACTTAAACTAAACAAATAATGGCTGAATAGCCATTAAGACACGGGAGGTGCCTTATAAAAAGTCCTTAACTGACTAATAATTGAGGTAGGTAGCATTGCATTGTAGGGGTAGGAATGGGTGCATTTTTTCCCTGGTATGTGGCAGATTGGTGCAAATTTTTGGAGGCTGGTGGTGCGAGAATTTTAGATGGCTGGTGCGACTCGTCTGGCATGCTGCCATACTTTGCAGACTGGCCCCCCTGTTGGCCAATCAGGGGGGACGTCCCCCCAAAATTTTTGAGTCAATCGTCATAAATGCCGTCAGGTACCGAATATGCTCAAAGTTCGCCTCCCTGGTCAGCACCAGCCCGGGTCCGTCCCCCCTGCGAAAATTTTGTGGCGGCGCCCCTGGATCTGCCTATGGTATGGGGGATGGATGAACAGTTATGAAGATACAGGATGGGGATGAAAAAGGTAGCACTGCATTGTGTAGGTAGGGATATGTGCATTTTTCTCTTTGGCATGTTGCAGATTGGTGCAAATAATGGCTGCCGGGCAGTGCAAATTTGTGTGAGAATGCTAGATGGCTGGTGCTACTCGTCTGGCCTGCTGCTGTACTTTGCCCTTGACTGGGTGTTGACCAGTGAGGCAGACAGGATTAGGACTATAGTGATGGCTCCAACACTCCCTGAATGTGATCATTGTTTGGTCCTATGTGATTACTTGTTCAGTTTTGCGCCTCGCCTCTAAACCCTGTGGCCAAGTTCTCCCAAAAGTGGCACATGTGTAGATATGATTCGATTTCGCCGAGTAGAGACGAGATTGATTGGGACTTCAACTTTTGTTACCAAGATTTCAATGGGGCATTTTCTCGCTTTCTAGACGTTCTCAGTCCCTTGACGAGCTAATATGTCCCTGTGCATGACTGTGTCAGGGAAGGAGGGTGTCTTCCATGGCAAGTCAACCCTCCAGCTAGCCTCCTGAATAGGAGACAAGCATGGAAACATTCTAAGGCCCTGAGAAACAGGTTGGTTAGGTAGTAACTCTCCTGCATCCAATGAGGCAATGGTAGCTTTCATGAGAGTAAATTTCTTAAGAGTAAAGTAAGAGCCCCTCTCCCCCAAAAGGTGCTCCTCCCCACTGTTGGCTCGCCCAACGCCATGCAAGTTGGCAGCGTCCGGGGAAGAGGCCCTCACTGGAGCTGTGGAGGCCCACTGCTGCAGGTCTGCTGGGCGGTGATTTTCCGTTCGGTGCGCCCCTCCGCCGCCCGACCCCCGGGAGCGGAGTCGAGGGCGGCGTACGGCTGTCGAGCCGGTCTGCACCTGCTACCGGGGCGGGTTTGGGTCTGTGCCCCCTGCTGTGCCTCGGGGTGACCGTTGCTGAGGTGTCGGCTTCCGGTAGTCTACTGATGGAGCGGCTGCCTCTGCGGAGCCTGGCGGCGCAGGGGACCCGCCTGCATCGGAGTGACCGCTCCTGTGGTTTCGGCCACCTGTAACCTGATGGTTGGATGCCTTCTCTGCTGTTTATAGGGCTCATTATGTTATCATTTGCTTAGAAAGCAAAGGGCTTGGGGTTCATGTGTCACTCTTGACAAGTGGTTCATGGATTTGGTTCAACTAGCAGCTGAATCTTTCTTCTCTTGCTAGCTAATTGAAGCCCAAAATTACACAAATGCAAACACTCTTTGCCGGAATGTGTTGTGCCAGCTGCATGGGTGTAGATCCCTGGGGGAGTTGGACCCCTCTGAGATTTTGGGTCTCCCATAGATTTTGTCAGGGGCTTGTATTGCCATGCCATTGTTATCCCACCCAGACCCCTGCCCCTCTCCTGCATTGAGAGAGATCTCCAGCCCTAGCTCACTGCATGCAAAGAGAAAATGAATGAGAACTAAACTTACCATAGTTTGTATGCCCTCCCGTAGGTGCTGCTAATCAGTGCAGAATGAGGCGTCCATTACTGCAATGTTACCAGAGATATTTGTCTCTGCACACGTCAGCGTCGTTCGCTTCGGAGGTAAGATCAAACCCTACAGACCAGCACGGCAGGTACGGATCCAAAGGAGCTGTGATCGCGCCCCCTTAGTTCTGTGGAGGCACTCCCTGTCCACATTGGGCGCTCATTTTCGGCGGCAAAGACGCCTTACATGGATAGTCACATGTCTGCAAGTGCTGAAAGTTTATGGTACTGGCGCTCTTAAGGTGTTTTGAACCACATCAATTTTGGCCTTCGCACCTACTACTTACAAGGCATTCATGCTAGCGAATGATGCATTAGGTGTGTTCCGCAGTAACGTTGCTTGTGTGTATGCAATAATGATGCTGACCTTGAACATGTTTCCTCAAACTGTGCACTGTGCAGCTCATCAAGTATGTTAAAACGTTTGTGGTGATTGATATAGTGAGACTTTCGGGCTGAATTGAAGCATCCCGAAGTTATTGTTTGCAAGGAAACGGAAAGGGTCCTGAAGCTTCTGCAATATGCCATTGAAGGACATATTCCATATTCGTGTTACTATCAGAACATCATGGATAAATATATGAACAACCATGGGGTTTTCCTGAGCTAGGAAGCAGAACCAAATCATTCCAGCCAACTGGACCATTTTATACTTTTTTTTAGAGAAACAAGCTCAGGCAGTGACTTGATGTGGGGGTATTCCAAAAGTGTGCAAAAATATTCCACCACCTGTTTAGGTTGAAAGAGCAAGCCATGCTGTGGCGGTGCGTGTGAGCCGGGCCTGTGGTAGCTGTGCCGGCGGTTTCAGGTGGAGCTGACGTCTGTGCGCTACCCGCACCTGAAGCGGGGCCGCTACAGCCGGCTGGAGAGCAGCGACCTCTCCCACTTCAGTCGACTGCTGGGCTCCGACCGCCTGCTCACCGACGACCTGGACGGCTACAACACCGACTGGATGCGCTCCGTCAGAGGTGGGCCTGCTGGCGCGGCAGTACTCGGCTGCTCCTGCTTCAGTGCCCAGCTGAACAATTCCCTGCTTGATATACTTGTCAATGCCCAGGTATTACAATTCCTTAGAGCTTGAGAGTAGACTTTCAATGTGACGTAATGGGCTGTGTATGTGTAGACCCTTGGTATGGCGGCGCAGTAGTATTTGAAACCATTAACATGTTTTCACTTATATGCAATTATCAATCACACGTTCAGAGAAAGGCTGAATGATATACATGGCTTGTTAGAACCTGCGCCACGCTGTTAAAGTGGCTGTGCTGGTCTTTGTGCCACTTCGCCTCTTCTGCCCTGGAGTAAGCGGTGAAATTTGCCTAAATGAATGGCAAGGGGCGATATTGGCGCGTGCGACCCACTTCGAGGCCCAGCAAAAATACGCCGGGCTTAGCTGTTTCATGGTCGCAAGGTACCCGTTTTGTGCCTACCTTACCTCTGTCCCGGTGTGGGGCGTGCTCTCAAGTGGACGCGATATCTTCACTAGATGGCCGTTTTGTGCCTACCTCACTTCTGTCCCAGCTTGGGGTGTGCCCAGTGTCTTGAAATTCATGAATTGAAGTGAAATGCTACCTTTTCCGGATTTTTTCTCACCATCAGGTCCTTTATGCCTCGATTAACACGCGCATTGACGGGGTCCCGCCCCCCCCCCTCTGGTTTTTCGGAGACAACATAAAAACGGCGGCGCGTAGCGCTGCCGTACTTAACATACCTTTTCTCTCATAATTTTTACAACTTTTGTCAAAATTTTAAGGTTAGGTCATCTCAGGTCAGGTCACCAGTACAGGTCAAGTGACCTGACCTCAAAGTTTAAGATTGCATAAGTCGGAACAGGGTAAACTTATCCGATTGAAACTCATCACATTATGGCCCCACCGAGTTGTCTAAAATATTTTCTGGTATTTTTTTACATCAATGACCTAAGGTCAGGTACGAGCTATGACCTCTCTATTGGAAATACATGGGAAATGGTTTTAACTTATTAACTTATTAATGAATAGAGATAGAACGCTTATTTTATCTGCATTAGATTTGCCTCGTCATTGCGGTTCTAATGATATGCATTTTAACCAATTTGACCTTGACCTGACCTCAGGTCAGGTCAAATCCTTGATTTGACCAAGCAAGGCCATATTATATATCGTTCGATTCGGCTTGCTGCGAGGATTCATGTAGTCCAAATTGTTCTGCTCTATCTTTACTTGTTCAGATGTAATGGCCGAAAAAAACTTAATTTACATGCTATCCCTATTACAACATGTTTTGACCTTTAGTGACCTTAAATGTAACCTGACAAAAAATGGTTCAAATATTTTTGATGGTGAAGTGGATGGGCTATCTAACGCCGTTTTTTGTCCAATTGTGCCAACGCCGTCCAGCACCATCGCCGAGAACCGCGCTACCTAGCACGGTGCCCGAGATCCTAGGGGGTCTCACTGTTAGAAACCTTCCACCGCCACCGCCACTTACAACACGAGACGTCACAGTAGAATGAAGCTGCGGCTGCAACGTGTCAGCTCGGGAACAAGCTATCAGAAGCAAACATTGGACCATACCAGAAATAATCTTCAAATTGTATTTTCCTTAGGACGTCTGTGTACAGATTTAGAGGTCATCCCTGCTTTAGAGGTCACCCTGCATTTAGAGGTCACCCCACATTTAGAGGTCAGGCTGCCACCACTAAGGTTACGGAATTTAGAGTAAATAATGTTTAATTTTGTTGCATGTTGCGTAGGGTCCGCTTTGCTTACGTTGCTCGAGTTCCTCCATTTAAGCAGTAATTTTGGGTTATTTAGAAACTGCCGCGAGCACTTTGCCATGGTGCCGCGGGTCCATTATCCTGCAACAAGGAGGTGAGGCTACGGCGCCCCTCTCCGGCTGGGTAGCCGCCGCACAGAGGAAGAGAGAAGTGTAAGGGGACAGATAGGTTGTTAGCGAGAGTTATGAGCCCTGTTCCAGCTTTCAGCACAGTTTTGTCAGCAGGACCTCTAACCTCTCCTCCAGAAAAATAACATCAGCGCCATAATCGCCTCTTGTTTGTGCTAAGCAAAGGGAACTTAAACCCTTATACCATTAAAAAATATTAGGCTGCCACTTCGTGCACTTACTGTTTTTCATCAGCACCAACAGTAGGCCGTCAGCCCGTAAAACCTCTAGAACTAGTTCCCGGGGAGAGGCTACAGTCCTGTGACGTAGGCGCAACGCGGCCCGCTGATTGGTGCTGACAAAACTGTGCTGACGGCTGGAACAGGGCTATGAGTTGGTAAGTGTGTAGAATCGTAGTTAAGGTTAGTTGGTTTGTCAATAGTCGTAGTTAAGGTTAGTTGGTTTGTCAATAGTCGTAGTTAAGGTTAGTTGGTTAGTGAATCTTAAGTTAAAGCTAGTTAATGAAAAGTAAGAGAAGGCTAGTGAAGGCTGGTTGGTTAGTTGAATTTTATTTTTTACATATTTTCTCCCTGTAAATTTGGCCCGAGAAGGAACCTACGTACCGCAGCATCAACTTCTTCCCTTTTGGTTATGGGTTCTCAGATTTTCTCTCTAAACTAGGTATGCATTTCAAAATATCATGCAGGCTCTTGGATGTAAAGAATGACTGCTAGAGTAGTGCACACGTTAAGAAAGTCCTGGAATGTGAATTTAATTTAGAGATGGGAATATTAAGTGCTCATTGTGTCCATTGTGTTACGAGTCCATTTTACTTATTTTATATTTAAGTGTTTCAGGTCGTATGGTTCCTCCTTTTTCTGTGTCAGTAAATATGGAGAGTAGGTTGGCTAAGCCTTATCCCTTTATGCCGATCTTTATCTTGAAAAGAAGGCATTAATAGGTATGCGATGCCTTGCAAGACAGTTTTAGTTGTAATGCTGTGCAGTGGTATGGTGCTTCTTACCATGCCTCTTTTTGTACCTCTTGTCCTTCCTATTTATGGAAATGACCCAGGAGAATATTTCGATACTGCTAGATGGCTGTGGGTCATAAATCTGATTTTGAATTGATGCTGTAAATGAATGTATGAGGAGAATCGTTATCCTTTGTTCAACTGCAACGAAAAACCAAAGCACATGTAGTGTAGGGATGAATGTTTGTGTTACACAGACATATGCAGGCCTGTATCATAACCTTGCTCTCTTGGTATTGATATTTTGATGATATCTTGAAGCCATCTTGCATAAGTTTTTCTAACTCCAAGCTTCTTCATGAGATCCACGCCAGTGGACAGGTAGGGCAGAAAATGTAGTAAATGTGGTTTGTTGACTCGAAAAAGTATTTGATTTTGAGCTAATGAGGCAGGACCCCTTGTGGCCGGATCTCTCTGAAGTGGACTTGATTCGGTGTGTAGATATCCGGTTTTGTGTTTCTGTTTCCCTTATCCCAGTGTGGCTGGACCCCTCTGAAGTGGACTTGATTCGGTGTGTAGATATCCGGTTTGTGTTTCTGTCTCCCTTATCCCAGTGTGGCCGGACCCCTCTGAAGTGAACTTGATTCGCTGTGTAGATATCCGGTTTTTGTTTCTGTCTCCCTTATCCCAGTGTGGCTGGACCCCTCTGAAGTGGACTTGATTCGGTGTGTAGATATCCGGTTTTTGTTTCTGTCTCCCTTATCCCAGTGTGGCTGGACCCCTCTGAAGTGGACTTGATTCGGTGTGTAGATATCCGGTTTGTGTTTCTGTCTCCCTTATCCCAGTGTGGCCGGACCCCTCTGAAGTGGACTTGATTCGGTGTGTAGATATCCGGTTTGTGTTTCTGTTTCCCTTATCCCAGTGTGGCTGGACCCCTCTGAAGTGGACTTGATTCGGTGTGTAGATATCCGGTTTGTGTTTCTGTCTCCCTTATCCCAGTGTGGCTGGACCCCTCTGAAGTGGACTTGATTCGCTGTGTGAGTATCCGTGTTGTGTCTCTGTCTCTGTCTCTCTGATCTCTCTGTCTCTGTGACAGTGCTCCCAGCGTGGACAGTGCCCTCTGAATGTGGTGCTCCGCCAGGTGCCAGTCAGCTGGTGTTACGGCCCCGCACAACGGAGGAGGTGTCGGCGGTGCTGCGCCACTGCCACGCGCGCCACCTGGCCGTCTGTCCTCAGGGTGGCAACACTGGCCTGGTCGGAGGCAGCACGCCAGTATTCGACGAGGTCGTCCTCTCCACCTCTCTCATGAACAAGATCATCGACTTGGACACAAACTCAGGTGACGTCCCAGCCGACAAGGGAAGGGGGAATGTGATCTTTGATCTCCGAGTTTGCTGCAGCTGTCTAACCCGAATGATGTCGCTACTAATGAGGAGGCTTTATGTCACTGTATGCAGAACGGTGCAGTGCTGTACAGGTCCGGCGCTGTGTTAAACAGGCAGAGCCGGTCCAGCCTGGTGAAAGCACCGGTGCACTGTTGTACAGGACCGGCGCTGTCTTAAACAGGCTGAGCCGGTCCAGCCTGGTGAAAGCACCGGTGCACTGCTGTACAGGACCGGCGCTGTGTTAAACAGGCTGAGCCGGTCCAGCCTGGTGAAAGCACCGGTGCACTGCTGTACAGGACCGGCGCTGTGTTAAACAGGCTGAGCCGGTCCAGCCTGGTGAAAGCACCGGTGCACTGCTGTACAGGACCGGCGCTGTGTTAAACAGGCTGAGCCGGTCCTGCCTCGTGAAAACACCGGTGCACTGCTGTACAGGACCGGCGCTGTGCTAAACAGGCTGAGCCGGTCCAGCCTGGTGAAAGCACCGGTGCACTGTTGTACAGGACCGGCGCTGTCTTAAACAGGCTGAGCCGGTCCAGCCTGGTGAAAGCACCGGTGCACTGCTGTACAGGACCGGCGCTGTGCTAAACAGGCTGAGCCGGTCCAGCCTGGTGAAAGCACCGGTGCACTGCTGTACAGGACCGGCGCTGTGTTAAACAGGCTGAGCCGGTCCAGCCTGGTGAAAGCACCGGTACACTGCTGTACAGGACCGGCGCTGTGTTAAACAGGCTGAGCCGGTCCTGCCTGGTGAAAGCACCGGTGCAGTGCTGTACAGGTCCGGCGCTGTGTTAAACAGGCTGAGCCGGTCCAGCCTGGTGAAAGCACCGGTGCAGTGCTGTACAGGACCGGCGCTGTGATGATTCTGTTGACTCTGTGATGATTCTGATGATTCTTCTGACCGACGCTGTATGATTCACCAGATGTATTCTTAACTAGACTGCAGTCTCGTTTCCAAAAATGTTCCATTTGCTTCACTTGGGGTCTAGTTAGATAACAAATTTAGGAGGATTTTATTCCTTCCAGCTTTGTACGTGAGAAAGCCGTTATAAGGATAAATACAATGACGGATCCATGCGGGGAGGGGCTTGTGGGACTTGAGCCCCCCGAAGTTTGTGAACCCCCTTAGTTAATGAATAGCTGGAGGCTTTCCAGGTGCTGGCGGGGAAGCTCCCAGCCCCAGCCTCCCACCCCCGAAGTAAACTCCCGGATCAGCCACTGGATATGTGTGCTTTTATGACTGACGTTTTTAGTGTTACAAGCTATCTATCGGTCGTCGTTTTGCAAAGGTGTTTGAATTCGATTCCCCTGGGGTGTATTATAATCGAACCTTCTAGACAATTGTTTGCTGTTTTTGTATCCTTTTGCGGGGCGCAGATGCTCGCATCCTTGATGGGGAAGGGGCGGGGGAGAGGTGGGAGACTAAATTTCAGGATGCGCCATTGACCATTCAGGAGGGCGACGAGAGTCGATTGGGGAAGGAATTTGCCCCACTTAACTTCCTCGGGATCCGCCTATGGAAACATCAAAAAGTGCTGAAGTACACTTAGCTACGCGCATAGTCACGTTTTGACGATATTCTGAACGCTTTTTATCCACCAGCTGTCCTTAAACAGCGGCTACTAATTGTGTCGTGCCAGATAGTGAATCGGGCCCATTGTGTGCTGTGTGGGGGGTTGTATTTCGCCGCCTCCCCACCTTACATATCTCATTTCCCAGGAGAGCTAAATAAAATTACCAGCTTCGTTCGAAATCTCTTGACGACACAAAAATAAGTTATACGAATTTGTTTTGTGTCAGGCCATCCTGGAGGTCAGCATAGGTCAAGGAAGGGTCCATAGATTTACAACGGGGCAGTGTACGCTCTCCCCTCTAGATTTTTACTAAGCGGAGTTATGGAAAATTTTTATGTTCATTGGATTCCTCTTGTCGTGGGGAATCAAATGATGTATAATGTGACCTTTCTAGGTCAAATGGTGGAAATGACGTGACATCGAGCTAGGTAAGGGTCACAGGGTGACCTGGTATGGTCACATTGGATATCAATCGACTCCTCGTGACAGGATAAGCATAATGCAAGCAAAATGGAAGTTTTATCTCAATTCAGGGAGAAGTTATTGGCGAAATAATCACTGTATGCTCTTTTGACCTCACATGACCTTTCAGAGGTCAGATGGTAAAAATTGAACTTTATCGTCAAGATTGTGGGAAGAAGGTTTGAGGATATTCAGATTTATCTCCAGTATGTACTGAAAACGAGCCCCTTTTATTTTCACCATAGACTTATAATATGGTGACCAAAAAGGTCACCCCATTATAAAAAAAACCCACCTTAGGTCAACAATATCAAAATTCCGAGATAGCAGATTTGTAGGTCTTACTGACCTCATCATATTACGAAAGTTCGAGGCTTACCGGCTGCTACATGCCCCTTATGCGTGGTGTCAGACTCGTGATTTTAGGTTTTGAGGTCAGGCTGCTTGACTTTGAATAGCTCCTTGACCTGACATGGCATGACCTAAAAAGTTTGGTCATATGCGTAAAATGTATCAGTGATAAGACTCTAAGTTACGTTGTTCTGCGTCTTTTTCGCTTCTGCGTTATCTGGAGAAAACTATTGGGGGGCGAGTTTCGCCCCCCCCAATAGGCGCGTTTTAACCCTTGAGCGGCCAAATATCCCGCACGGGACTGTTCTCACCCGGTTGTTGAAATGAAGGTAAACAGGGGTTTGAAAAAGCCTAGAGGCTTCGTTCCACTTCCAGCCAAAAGTAACATCTTTTTCTTTCTAGATTGACCAATTAGCATTCATTTCTCAAAATGTTGCGGGAATAGGACTCCATCGCGTCAGTCATTCCCTGGCGACCTGCGAAACATGGAGAGAGCGGCTATCATAAGAAATCTTTGACTATGAGAACACCAAGACAAGTCTGTGGCTGCCACTGTAAGGAAAGATACTAAAATATTGCTTTTGATATTTGTGTATATGAAAAGACTTCAACTGCAATAAAGATTAAATAAAAATTCCTGGCTAATAATAATAATAATTATATTACATGTTTAGAAAATTCAAGAGTGAAATAAACTTCCTGTGCATCATGAAAAGCACAGGCTTCACTTTGCTGAGTTTATTTCACGCCCATAGTAATTTAATCTTTGGTGCCCTTTTTAGGATTAATGGCTCAGTTCCCTGATCATGAAGGTGGCGTACGTGTAGTTATAGGTGGCGCTGTCATCGCCATGTTGCCTTTTGACGACTCAGTTCCCTGAAGGTGCAGGTGGCGTACGTACAGTTATAGGTGGCGCTGTCACCGCCATGTCGCCTTTTGAAGACTCAGTTCCCTGGAGATGCAGGTGGCGTACGTACAGTTATAAGTGGCGCTGTCACCGCCATGTCGCCTTTTGACGGTTCAGTTGCCTGAGCTTGTCAGCCTGTGCTGGCCTGACAGTCGACCCGTTCCAGGCGCTCTAACGTGCGAGGCGGGCTGCGTGCTGGAGACCACCGACACTTACCTGGCGGATCGTGGTTTCATGATGCCACTGGACTTGGGCGCCAAGGGCAGCTGCCAGATCGGCGGTAACGTCTCCACCAATGCCGGCGGACTGCGGCTGGTCCGCTACGGTGGTCTGCATGGCTCCGTGCTCGGTCTGGAGGCGGTGAGGCAGGCGCAGCGACGCCACGGCTTTGGTGCTGTCCGCCCAATGTGTGTGCCCGGAGGGGCGCTGTCTGGCATGGCCTTAGTGATTTCGGTTAAGAGATGTCTGTTTTTTAAAGCTCACCTTTGTGTGCGATAGCATGGTCGGTTTTAGTGTTTTTCATCGGACAATTATGGGTTGTTGGTCAAGTGATACATTTCCGGATGCTAGTAACAATCACTCCATTAAAAATACAGTTTGCGGGAAAAAATCATGTGACCGCCTAATGGAGATGAATGTTTGCGTTCTACGCCAATTTCCACGTTTCGGCTCACTACTGGTCCATTGATTTTCCGCGAGCTCTAGCGAGTCTCACGAGTGTGGCGTGACAAGTCGTACGGATGGGATGTGAAGAAATTTCTCGGGTGTGGCGGGGTCGGATCCAGACCGACAGTTGGGGGAGAGGGAGGCCAACGGCGTCCAACATCGTGAAAGCTTTTTTGATAGAATTGGCAAAAATCGGAGGGCTTCGGTGCAATTGGCCAGTTGTTCTCCTTCCCCCTGGAGCTGCCAATGGGATATAGTGTTGTGATCTCCCGGCGCTTACCCGACAACTATCACGGGTGTCATGTAACGAGTCCAGCGAGTGTGCCGTGACGAGTCATACAAGTGTGACGTGACTAGTCGTACAAGTGTGACGTGACGAGTCCCACAAGTGTGACGGAGTGTGGTGTGGGGAGTCTCTTTGGTGTGGTGTGACGGGAGTCACGAGTATGTTGCGACCATCAGATGTTTTAATTGTTCTGGTTTAACGACGCACCAACTGCCAGCGTCGCCAACTCTCACCCTGTTGGAAGGGATTTAGGGGATCAGATCAACTTATTCAGAGGCTCCGCCGGGACTTGAACCCGGAACCAGTGGCTTAGAAGACAAGGGTGCTATCCACTAAGTCACCTCATCCCCCCCATCAGGTGTTAGCGGACGGTCGTGTGGTGGACTGTATGTCGGCCATGAAGAAAGACAACACTGGATACGACCTGAAGCACCTGTTTATCGGCTCCGAGGGCACGCTGGGCGTGGTCACTAAGGTGGCGATCAGTTGTCCTCGCCGGCCCGCCTGTGTTAATCTGGTGCTGCTCGGTAAGCCTTTCACACGCCCTCCCAGACATCACATTCCACATCGGAATCGCCACCGGAAGACCAATTCTGTGGCGAATACTGGTTCACTTGTTGTGCTGACTGACATGAATATGGAAGCGCGTTGGTACAGTGGTTAGTGAGCTTGATTTCCACGCGGCCGACTCTGGTTCGAGGCCCGGTGGATTCCCTGAGCAAGGAGCAATCTGGCTTCCAACAATTGGCGACCCCATATAACCCTGACAGTTGATACGTCGATTCACCCTCAAGAATAGTATTATTTATGTTCTGAATGCGTGGCGCCAAGTGTAGCGACTGCTTGGGACCGGTTGACCCAAGATTACTTTACAGAAGGCTGGACCATGAAAGGACCACTGTCGAAATTCTGAAAATGATAATTTAAGAACAAAGAAGGTCTGAAACGAGGAAAGAATGCTTTTACCCACTTTCATTCGCTAAAAACAGAAATATATCATCTTCTCTAACAAAATGTGGCGTCATCAAAATAACATAAATCAGTGAAATCCCAAACATTGATCATAGACTCGCTGTAAAGACCCATTCACAGCGTTTCTGCATGGCAAAAATCGCATGCAGGGTCTATTCAAATACATGGTGAAATAATCGCGGGACCCGCAACCGATTTTCCGCTGAGGACGTCCGCTTTCATCATCAGTATCATATATGTTCACTTGCCACGGCAATCGTACGCTCGGTCTGTCCGTCCATTTTCAGTCTTGTTAAGCACTGGTGCAAAACCGGATCTACAGATGGCGTTGCGGCGGCTGCGTTTATCACGTTATGGGAAGATTATACATATGCATAAAGTAAAGAAACAGTTTCAGACTTGGATTTTGAAAAAAATGTTTGTTTTGGCATGTACGGAGAAGGGAGAATGTGATGTGTGTTTTGCGGCCTTTGGGCGCACTTTGGCCCGGTAACGTTCAGCAATCGACAACTACTTGCCCGAAGTTTCCGATCGACAAGGGTATTCCATGTTGGTGCGCTCTCTAGCATCGCATTTTCAGTGTGTAGGGGAGCGTTAGGGCCTACGATTATGTTGATTACTTCAACCATATGGGGAGGGGTTTTCAGTGTTGGAAATAATTCAATGAGTCCCTTTACTTTGAAATTTTAAGCTAGCGGAAATTTAAATCGAGAGCTTAGGGTGAAATTAAATACCCCTATAGTGCTTTTTCAACACGCTCCACAAAACTGCAATCTTAGTTCAAAACCAATTAGAAAGGCGAGCCACTCCCATTAAAGGAATTTTGTTCCCAGTGTGACGTCACACAGCAATGTGGCAGTGATGTGGCTGCAGTGCCAAGGCATGGCCCATAAGCAGTCTGGAGAGCTAACTTTAGGTGCAAGTATTTTTAATCAATTGTAATAAAATCCTTATAAGAGGACATTTTTACTAACAGTGAATGTAAAATTGTGATGAAAGAAAATTGGAATTCATGTAATGCTTCCTGTACCTGTCAAAGGCTTTTTAAAGTGATCAATTTAAGATACGAGCCTATGGGTAAAGGACAATTTTATCGCCAGCGTGACGTCATAGTAAAGGGGTTTGCGGATTGGTGGTTCGGGGCTGGGTTGACCCACTGGCGGCTGTGACGGTTTCAGCTGTGAAGAGTTTTCCCGACGTGCTGGCTACCTACCGCTTCGCCCAGTCGCAGCTGGGCGAGATCCTCAGCTCCATCGAGTTCATGGACGCCGCCTCGCAGAACTGCCTTATCAGAAACCTTAAGGTGGGGCACCGTCGCCTGGTCCGAGTCAGAGATGGCTGGGTCTTGGGGCGCACCGTTGAAGTGTTAGCATTGACACAAGGGCAAGTTTTAAGGAATTGGGGCTGATGGGCACTCGGCTGAAAAGTTCTCATTTTTATCAAAAGGGCCCTTCCACCTCACCGGAAGGGCACCTAAAAGGAGCTACTTGGTTGTTTCATGCATGGGGTATCCGTTAAAATGAATGCTACACTGCTGAAATACTTAGATACGAGTAAATTTTGTTTTCGTTTCCTAAATTGTCAAGGTGCATTTCGGCTCGGTGCACGGAATACTCTAACCCGGAAGCCTCTGTGGGACGTAGACGACGAGAAGCATCCTCTGTGTTGCCGTCGATCCCTGTTACACAGTGTCTGTCGCCTACTAGACTTATTGGGGGTAGAAAAAAACACTCCTTTTTCTGCATTTTAAGGCCACCACCTGACCATTAAGGCCCTTCCTCGTCTTGTCAGCTTCGATGTACGTTTGGCCCTGGGCATGGTTTGCAGGTTTTTCGAAATTCAGATCAGAGCATTCCTCCCCACCTCCCCCACCCGGTGCATTTGACCAGCAGGTACCACCTCTCCCCCCTCTCCCCCACCGGTCCATTTGACCAGCAGTTGCAACCCCTCCCCCTCTCCCCCACCGGTGCATTTGACCAGCAGGTACCAGCCCTCCCCTCGCCCCCCACCGGAGTGGTAGGAGGACAGGCGTCGCAGCCTCTCCCCCACCAGTGTTTTTGGCCGGCAGGTGTCGCACCCGCTCCCCGGTCACGATTTCTACATGGTGATTGAGACAGCTGGCAGTCAGGACTCGCACGACGAGGAGAAACTGAGCACCTTCCTGGAACAGGCTATGCAACGGGAGGTGGTGGTGGACGGCGTGCTGGCCTCGGACACCTCTCAGGTCAAGGTATGCGGCCCGAGGACGCTGGGAGCCCAACTCTGGGAAGACGCGGCGGGGAGCATTTGGCGGCTCGGACTGCTCCAAGATTAGATAGGTTGTGCTGTACAGCATATTTGTTTGGAGTTGGGGTCATTGACGGATTCTTGACGAACACAAAGGAAAATTAGACGATTGTCTGGTGCCGTACAACTTCCACAGTGTTTCGTTATACGCAACAGTTCCATGTGACTGGGGTTTCACCTCTCAACCTATCTTACTGCATCTTATGCTAAGAAGTTGTGTCTCATCGCCTTTTCAAACACTGGCTTACTTTTGATCAGTTCTTAAAGAGTTCCGTGGTCCTCACTCCCTGCGTTCCACAGTCTCTGTATCAGCTATTCAATCTCGCGGTCCTCACCCCCGGTGTTCCAGTCTCTGTGTCAGCTGTTCAATCTCGCGGTCCTCACCCCCGGCGTTCCACAGTCTCTGTGGCAGCTGCGAGAGCGAATTGCCGAGGCACTGTTGGTGGACGGCTACAACTACAAGTACGACATTTCCTTGCCCCTACACACCTTCTACGATATCGTGGGGAGATGCGGAGCAGTCTTGGGGACAGCATCGTCACCTGCTGCGCATACGGACACATCGGTAAGGACGGCAGCATCCAAACGGATATCGCCGACACCAATCTGTGCTGGTCTTTTAGCTAACCTCTCCTGAGTAGGAAGCGGTGATCCTTTCGGAACCGACAACTGTACGGTCCGTATATTGGTTGTAGCACGGTTTGCGATATATGGATCACATGGAACTGACTAAGCAGCGATGCAAGTTTAACTTCAGAGATATCATCGAAGTTTTAGTGATCCAATTTCATTGTGCAGTAGACCGTATTCTAAAGTCTTTTCAAAGAGTTCCAGAGCAAAAAAGGCGTGATAGCCAGATGATCGTAACCTCCGCCTAAACATAACGCGAGGGCGTCCTCGCCAGGTTATGGCAACCCGTAGCCGAATATGACGTCCTACCGTTGTCGCCTGGTGACTGTAACCCACTGATGAATATGATGTCCCGTCGGTTTACTTGTTCTGCTGGTGGGGGGTGGAGAACTTTGGGAGCGGCCGTAAGTGAAATCCTCGCTACCATCGCCAGTCATCCACAGCAAGTATACCTGCAGATGGTCTCGCCCACCGTGGCCTGTTCGGCGCTTCAGCGCGGGCACACTGACTAAGCAGGCGACCGGCCTGACCCAGAACACCGTGCCAGTGGACGTCTGTACCGTGACCAAGCGCGTCGGGCGATCAGCATCCAAGGAGTGGACGGAGAGTTGGCTGGATAATCTCTTCGCAAGAGACATGGTGGGTAGACTGCTGCTCCCCGTAGTCGGCGAGAATTGCAACGCAGCCTTCGACCTGCACCGCCTGAGAGCTTACCACTGCAGCAATTCTACCGGGCGCCTACACCGGGGAGGGAAGCATTCTTCCCCAGATAATAATGCTTGAGGCTTATCGGTGCGCCAACCGGCAAGCTCATATATCATCGCCAACTCCTTTCCTGTTAAAGGGAATGTGGCACCTTGGTCGAATCCTGGAATTTAGTGAAATTGGGCGTACTTTTGGCCGAATAAAATGAAACCACTCATGATTTCTCTGAAAAATGTTCAATAACCTCAATATTTGGATTTTTAAAATACTCCTCTAAAAAAAGAGATAAATATTAGCCTGTGGATGATGTCACGATCTTGCAACCACTACCATACTTGAAAAGCTTCAAGGGCTTCGATTGGCTGATGCTCATCGTCACGTCAGCATATGTCCTCACACCAGCAGCTCCCAACAATGGCCGCCCGGTGGGGGGCTGATGAGGGGGCTGGTGTCAGGCAGGTTTTGGCTTTTTTCTACGGAAATATCGAGTTCCAAGACAAATGATACATGGAGTACCGGGTTTTCCCACTTGCTTTACAACTTGGCTATCTCAGTTAAAATCACGTTATGAGGGTGCCACATTCCCTTTAAGGGTTTCTCGGTTGCCAGCTTCATTGTTGTTGTTGTTTTCCCCTCGGCCTCGGCTCAGGGCCGAGGCGTAGTCTCCTAAGGTATCGGTAGGCGACCGCCACCACGTCGCCGCGTCGAAAATCGTGTGGGCGTCGTGAATGTTCCCTAGGGAACGGAGGCGGGTGCCGGCCAGAGCCGGGCACCGTGTCAGAACGTGCTGTGGGGTATCTGCATCCTCCCGGCAGAGGGAGCAGCGAGCCGCAGGGCAAGACTTGTTAGTGGAGCCTGCTCAGGACGGAGAGGGGCGGCGGCCGATGCTGTGCGGGTACTGCTCGGAACCACTCCAGTGGTCAGCTTGCTTCGCCGGACTGCGCGCAGTGCCCCGAGAAGCGGTGCCCAGCGGCGCTCAGCGCCGTCTGCAGGCAGGAGCACGATCTCCTCCGCTGTTTGTCCCTCGCTGGTATCCGCCTGCGTTTGGGAGGCAGTGTCAATATCAGTGCTGGGTCGCTGCGGAACCACGGCCTGGTGGCTGCATTCACCAGAGGCTACGACTCTCAGTTGTTTCCCAGTGGTGGCAGCCTGCACCTGGGCGTGACGTTTTGTCGTTGTCGCCGGGTCATGGTACCGTGGACCTGTCATTGTCGCCAAGTGACGGGAACCTGCACCTGAATATGACGTATTGTCGTCGCCAGGTAACTGTAACCTGAATATGACGTATTGTCGTCGCCAGGTGACGGTAACCTGAATATGACGTATTGTCGTCGCCAGGTGACGGTAACCTGAATATGACGTATTGTCGTCGCCAGGTGACGGTAACCTGAATATGACGTATTGCCGTCGCCAGGTGACGGTAACCTGAATATGACGTATTGCCGTCGCCAGGTGACGGTAACCTGAATATGACGTATTGTCGTCGCCAGGTGACGGTAACCTGAATATGACGTATTGCCGTCGCCAGGTGACGGTAACCTGAATATGACGTATTGTCGTCGCCAGGTGACGGTAACCTGAATATGACGTATTGTCGTCGCCAGGTGACGGTAACCTAAATATGACGTATTGTCGTCGCCAGGTGACGGTAACCTGAATATGACGTATTGTCGTCGCCAGGTGACGGTAACCTGAATATGACGTATTGTCGTCGCCAGGTGACGGTAACCTGAATATGACGTATTGTCGTCGCCAGGTGACGGTAACCTGAATATGACGTATTGTCGTCGCCAGGTGACGGTAACCTGAATATGACGTATTGTCGTCGCCAGGTAACGGTAACCTGAATATGACGTATTGTCGTCGCCAGGTGACGGTAACCTGAATATGACGTATTGCCGTCGCCAGGTGACGGTAACCTGAATATGACGTATTGTCGCCGCCAGGTGACGGTAACCTGAATATGACGTATTGCCGTCGCCAGGTGACGGTAACCTGAATATGACGTATTGTCGTCGCCAGGTGACGGTAACCTAAATATGACGTATTGCCGTCGCCAGGTGACGGTAACCTGAATATGACGTATTGTCATCGCCAGGTGACGGTAACCTGAATATGACGTATTGCCGTCGCCAGGTGACGGTAACCTGAATATGACGTATTGTCGTCGCCAGGTGACGGTAACCTGCACCTGAACATAACTTCGCGCCAGTTTGACGCCGACGTTCTCTCGCGGATCGAACCGACTCTCTACCAGTGGACCTCGGAGCGGGGCGGGTCCATCTCCGCTGAACACGGTCTCGGACTCAAGAAACGCGACTACATTCACTTCAGCAAGTCCCAGGAAGCAATTCATTTGATGAGGCAGCTAAAGAGCATGATGGACCCGCTTGGTATCCTGAACCCATACAAGGTTCTTCCGGATGAAGAGAAGTGAGTTTAAAGAGATGATAGTATTTTTTGGATCTGGTCTTCTCGCAGAAGTCCGTCCTGCTGCTTCGTATCTAGCCTGTAGGTAGTGATTCCTTTAACTCTTCACCGCCTGAGGGTCTGATTGGGCCGCTCGGTTTTTCGAAAATGATTGTAAGCCGTTTCAAATGATACGCGCGTCGTTTTTCAGGCTACCGGGGTAATCAATGTGACCATTTACGACCAAAAATTGGCATCAGGTCGGGCCGACGAGGCATGACTGTCATTTCTAAACCCATGTAAGGCGATTCTGCTCTGACATGAGTCTGCCAAAACCAGGGTTTAATTCGGGTTCTAGACCAAGTTTCTAAATACCATTCGAAAGCCTTGAAACGACCAATTTCATTGCTGTCATCCATTTTGAGGTCAGGTCAGTGCCACTGTCATCAGAAGTCACGGTTTTCTAAATTGTGTCTATAACTTCTGAACGAAATAAGATACCGTCTTAAATTTTCTACCGTAGTAATGTACATGACCCGAGTTGTCGAATGATTTGCAGCATAACCTTTGAAATGTCATTATTTGACCCTGACGTAAGGTCAAGGTCATAATGTGGCGTTAAAAGTTTAAAAGGACCGCATATCATTTCAATCATTGAGTCAAGATGAACACATTGATGTATTTTGTTTTGTTTTTGGTCTAGTGATACCCGAGTTATAAGGGATTTTCCAAATGGGTTTAAATTTGACCTATTTTGGCCTATTGTAATGTTACAGGTCAACGAATATGGTTCAAACTCGGCTCCAGAGCAGAAGACTGTACGGCGCTTCTTGATAATATTTTTGGGGCTTATCAACGCACCAACTGCCAGGGCCATATAGCGTTGCCAACTCTTTCCCTGTTGGAGGGGATTCTCGGGAGCCAGCTTGTTCCCTGTTTAGGGAAGCCTCTGGGCATTGAACCCGGGTCGGTTGCGTGAAAGCCAGCTGTGCTGACCGCTCCATTACCGGGCCCCCGCAATTTTTCGGTATCACTTCTGGTTCCCCGAGGTCGTGGGGATCCGATTGGGCCCCCCGCCCCCGGGCGGTGGTGTGTACAAAAAGAGCCCAGGCGGTGCCGGGTTAAGTGTAGAGCTCAGGGATTTATATCAAGAGGGCGCAACGATATTTGTAGACGTCCTCGTCATGCTGGTAATAAATACCTTTTAGGGAGAATTAATTGAAAGTGGAATTTGGCGCGGACCGAGTCGCGTTCTCAACTGGTCGTCTGCCTTTTGTCGTGGGACGCGATGGGGAGGCTCATTGATTTTAGATTAGTTACTTTTTGCGAGTTGTGTGCCGCACCAATATGTTGCTCTGGTGTGGTGGGGAATAGGGTGACGCCCGGAACACGCTTTTTCGAATCCGCTTGCTCCCCTTGCCTTTTTCTATGCAATCGGATATGCTGATCATTGTTTTGATTACTCTTTGACAAAATTTTTATTTTCTTTGCTATCACGGAGCGATTAAAAGGCATTTTTGACATTTTTGGATCAGATTTGCTCACAGAGCTTGAAGTACTAATGTTTGCTAAACGATATATATATATATATATATATATATAATAATAAATATATAATAAATATATATATATATTAGGGTGGTCCAAAGTTCTCCAATGTTGGAAATTGTTCTGGGCTGCATGTGGCCCTTGTTTCAAATACAGAAATACACAATCGAGCCAAAAATCACGTCAATCGGACTATATTTAGAGGTCCCCCGAATTGGACGATAGATCAACACTGTAGCAGTGCAAATGGCAACCAGACATGAAGTCACATTACCTCATATATGCTGCTTTGGATGACGAAGGCTGCTCCCTCCTGTGTTTGGCTACCAACTTCAGGAGGTACTGTTTCTGGACTGCGTCCTTGGTGAGAATCGAGTTGAATGAGCTGGCCAAAGCGATGTCTCTCTCCGCAGCGTCGTTTACCACCTTCATCTACGAGACGTTCCTCTTGATGTTCAGAAATGTTTCGTCACTCTCCCATGCTGTGAGTTTTTTCTTTAAGAGGGCTTTAACTGCTTCCTCTCTTTCGGAAAGAAATATTCCCAGGGTTCCCATAGTCCTGGAGGTTACCAGATCTTTGAGGTCAATGTCCGGGGAGGACGTCTTTGACTGAAGTCTCTTGAGGCCTTTCCTTTCACGTCTGGACAGGTTTCTGACCATGGCCTCTTTCTTCGCAGCAGATTATCTCGTCCAGGAACAAGAGCGCCACAATGTCTTCCAATACCTACCAAAGGTGACGACGGAAGGCTTTGAACGCCACGTCTGCCACCTTTGGTTTGGGGATCCCTTGAGAGTTTTTGTATGAACAGGAGGTCGTTGACAGGAGCTTACTGAGGGATCATACCATCATTTCAAAAATTAAAAGCGCACTCGTTCAAAGTTCCGATGATGAAATAAAAAAGAATACTATTGAGGCTTATCATTGCGCAATTGGCAAAACGTCAACCCGGTGGCTTGTGTTCGGAGTAAGCTCCTGCGTTACCTAGTGCGTCTGTCCACCTTGCATGCACCGGGAGGGGTGAAAAAGTGCACGTCGGGGGGACCAGTAAATATTATCCGATGTGCACCAAAACTTGTATGAATGCATCTAAAATGCAGTGGAACACGGGCAACATGCAGCCCGGAAACATTCCACAACGTTGATATTTTACCATGGAGACGTGGACCACTGTAATTTATATATATATATATATATATATATATATATATATATATATATATATATATATATATATATATATATATATATACAGAGAGAGAGAACAGAGAGAGAGAGAGAGAGAGAGAGAGAGTACACAATTGGTCGTCGATTGCCACTGTTAGCGTGATTCTGCTGCATTTGTAGCGCATACAATATTTTGATGTGTTTTGGTGGCCGTTTGGTCTCTGCCACCTGGCGGATTTTTGGTGAACTAGTAGTTTAAGTTTTCCCGATAGGTAATAAACTGATGCTGCATTGTAAAACGACATTGTATTGGCAAATTTGATGGCACCAATCACACGTTTGCGATAAATGATGGGTATCTACCTGGTTTTGTGCTATGTGCTATTGTAAAAATACCATAAAATTACAGGCATCACTTGTGTTTAAATGTAGATTTCTCATGAATCTTAGGCCCACATTTTATGCATACAATTTGATGTTATGCAAAATTGTTGGTGCTGAGTGGCTGGATATACTTGATTAATTTCCTATCACTTCTTGCTAAGATAATTTAAACTTAAAGGCATAACCGCAGATTTCTTGAAATATATCCTTTTGATTCGAATCCATGAAATCAATTATGAAATTCTAAGATATTGAGCTCCGTTTTCCAGCCATTATTTTCCATCTGAACTGCATACTGGTGCATTTTACTGAATCCGACGGCCATGTTTCCCAGATCTTTGTATTATCCAGGGGGTGGACATAAGATACTTCTCTAGAATTCTGGGGGTTTTGAAGGTTCCATTTCTAGGTCTGAGTTTTTGCAGCAAAATTTAACATGTAATTCCAATGGGACTGTTTGCAGGGGTTTGGGGCATGGGCCAGTGGGAAAATTTAAGTGGTGCTTAAGGGTATATTTTTATTTTTGGTACGTACAATTGATTAGGCTATCTTCTGGGTGCAGTTTTTAGTCCCTGACATGATTTTATAACAAGGAAAATCCACGATGAATTTCATGCTAATTCCTTCATAATTCTGTTTCAAACGTTTCTCTCAACCAATCAAAACGCTGTATTTTACCTTATGCTACCAGAACCCAAGGTATCGTAAACAGAACCCTCCAAAATACTACCATATCCTCAACCTGCTGCCAAATCAGGCAGTCAGCTGGCTGTCGTGTCCGAACCGTATCTATAGGAACCGTGGTACCTCAAGCTAGTTACAACTGATCCGCTACGAATGGAGTGTAGCTTCACAAGAAGCTCAAAGAACCTGACCAGCCCGAGATAATGCCATGTGACCTACCTTAAGTCTTTCCTGAAGCTGGAGAGGTTCTTGGATGTCCCGTGAGGCCGTGTGCTGTTTGGTGTATCTGTCATAAAATAATATATATATATATATATATATATATATAATTTGTGTGTCTAGCAAACGTTAGTAGTTCAAGCTCTGAGAGCGGATCTGTTCAGAAATATTTTAAAATGTCAATCACACCGTGCTAGCAAAGAAAATTAAAATTGTGTAAAATGGTTAAGAAAATAATAATCAGCACATCCGATTACATATAAACAGGCAAGGGGAGCCAGCGGATTCGACAAAAGCGTGTTCCGGGGTCATCCCAGTGGGGAACGGCATAAACGCAGTGAGGGGAGTTTGGGTTTTTGCAACCGTTCCCAGGAAGGAGGCGCCGGCTGCAGGGTAATTAGTGGCATGGAGGAAACCGGCCAGGGATATTACCCCCACACGAGCCGCCTGTGTCCCATCTTTAACGCTGTGTGACATGATAACGCGTCGTTTCGTCACAATACGATGGTGATAACTTCTTCCAGTCTCCAGTAACACGTGAAACACATATGCTGTAGTGATGAGTGATATATCTGCCGCTGCAATGCTCACTCGTGCTGAGTGCGGTCCTTCAAGGGCTTGCGATTTGTGTTGAGACGAATTTACAGGCTGTGTTGGATTTGCAATGTGATGAGAATCAGATTGTGTGCGCGAGGTTAATGAGATGGGAGAAGCTGTTCTTTAACGATGGGGAGCAGTGCGGCCAGATTCCAGAACAGGTGATATTTTAAGGTGCGCTGAGTGGTGAGGCAATTATAGAGGATCTTACGGGTGTTGTTAAAGTGGCTGCAGACTGACTAGAAACGGCGAGAAGTCACCATTGTCGGCTGCAATGAATGAGGCTCGCTCTGACCAAGGGAAACTTTTTAGTGGCAGAAATATACCTAGACCCATAGTATCGGATCAATGGTCATATTCGCAATGAAATGTGTCCTAGCTTCCGGCGTGTCCGCTGCTGGCGGTGGAGCGTCCGAACGGAAAGGCTCAGTGTGACGCCGAGTCTTTGCCTAGCTTAAGCATCGGAGAAGTTACAGTCTAAATAAACATTGGCATGTCTTTGAGCGAATCTATTTCGCAAAATCCACGGGAACATCACGGATGTGTTCTTGTCATAGTAATCAATATATAACACGGCTGAGACGAGGCGGCCAAAATACAGAACCCCACACTTCGGGAATAAGGCAGGAGTCGGCACGCACTTGGAACGGCAGTCCACGTAGGCACAGCAGGCATTGTCTAGAACCAACACTTCCCAAAGACCATGTTTGCCCCGACAGGATAACTTCCCTGGTTAGGAAAGCACTGTTTGAAGTCCCTATCCTGATCCAACTTTTGTGTAACATCACGGTGGGATTCACCCCAATACGGTGTATTCCTCTTGAATACAGCATGATCTGATCCCCGACTTAGATTTTGCACATCCCGTCTCGTATCAAAATAATCCAAACTAGAGCCTGCTCGGCCACCGGGCGTGGCGTGAGAGACTGTTTACCCTCCCCATACCTTGTACAACCTACATGGTACGAGTGGTCTCGGCGTCAGTTCTTGAGATTGTATTGCCATGAGCGCAAATGGCCGCGTGGTGATATGTTAGCAGCCTGTAAGTGAAGTACAAGCCAGGTGTAAAACCACTGACGCCCGGAGACCAACAATACAGGGAAGGCTGGAAGTGGCAGGGCCTTCCCGCACCGCTCCGATCGCGCTCAAGCTTACAGAAACGAATTCAAAGGCAACTCAGCACAAAACAGCGCACGGAAGACGACATGTAATGTGTGACCATGCGCTGTGACTAGGAAGTAAGTGTTGCTAGGAGAGGAACAGTGGCGGTCAGACGCCGAACAATGCCAAAACATTCGCCTCGCGGGGAACACACGGCCGTGAGGCGGTACAGGTACATCAAAATACAGTTCCAAAAGTCAAGCGTACACGTCACAGAGTCACCCTTCTCAGTCGGGCGCTGACAGCAATGCCCCGCTGTTGGCACTGAGCACACGAAGAGGCTCGCGCTAATGCGCTCATTCTAAAATACTACTGCTCTCGTCAGGTCACAAAATTGAAACACAGAGCCGATATATAAAACAAACAAATGTGACGGCGGTCACCGTGCAAAAGCCTGGTGACACTTCTGGTCCCGGTCACAAGGAATGAGACAATATCGAATGGAAATCGCTCGCCGCTACAGGTCGTCAAACACCCAACTTAGCAGCTTACAGACACAACCCTACACATAACTCAATAACGCCTCCGGTGACGAACAAGCAATCGTCCCTCCCAGAGTTGCTACGAAACATCAGCAATGTAATTCATGCGGCCCAGCGTAAGGTCACCGTTCGCCGAGGCATACATTAGCCAGCCCCAGGCCCTGCTCGTGAGCTGACGTCCGCCAGCCCCAGGCCCTGCTCGTGAGCTGACGTCCGCCAGCCCCAGGCTCTGCTCGTGAGCTGACGTCCGCCAGCCCCAGGCCCTGCTCCTGAGCTGACGTCCGCCAGCCCCAGACTCTGCTCCTGAGCTGACGTCCGCCAGCCCCAGGCTCTGCTCCTGAGCTGACGTCCGCCAGTCCCAGACTCTGCTCCTGAGCTGACGTC
Source organism: Lepas anatifera (assembly GCA_034440635.1). Lineage (NCBI taxonomy): Eukaryota > Metazoa > Arthropoda > Thecostraca > Lepadidae > Lepas > Lepas anatifera. The sequence goes on along the minus strand of JAOTON010000715.1, from coordinate 206,645 downwards.
CGCCAGCCTCAGACTCTGCTCCTGAGTTGACGTCCGCCAGCCCCAGACTCTGCTCCTGAGCTGACGTCCGCCAGTCCCAGACTCTGCTCCTGAGTTGACGTCCGCCAGCCCCAGACTCTGCTCCTGAGCTGACGTCCGCCAGCCCCAGGCTCTGCTCCTGAGCTGACGTCCGCCAGTCCCAGACTCTGCTCCTGAGCTGACGTCCGCCAGTCCCAGACTCTGCTCCTGAGCTGACGTCCGCCAGCCCCAGACTCTGCTCCTGAGCTGACGTCCGCCAGCCTCAGACTCTGCTCCTGAGCTGACGTCCGCCAGTCCCAGGCTCTGCTCCTGAGCTGACGTCCGCCAGCCCCAGACTCTGCTCCTGAGCTGACGTCCGCCAGCCCCAGACTCTGCTCCTGAGCTGACGTCCGCCAGCCCCAGACTCTGCTCCTGAGCTGGCGTCCGCCAGCCCCAGGCTCTGCTCGTGAGCTGACGTCTGCTAGTCCGAGGCCCTGCTCCTGAGCTGACCCCGCAGTCCGAGGCCCTGCTCCTGAGCTGACGCCCGCTAGTCCGAGGCCCTGCTCCTCTCACACGTCAGCCAGGTCCCGCTCCTTCTGCCACCGGTCACGAGTTGGTGCTGGTTGGCATCACGTGCTACTGCTGGTATTGGAGGTGCCGGAGTCGTTGGCGCTGGAGCAGGACAGAGGCTGCGACGGCGAACAGTCCGAGCCCAGCCGCTCCTCGTCAAAGTATGGGTGCGTCAGTGCCTCGGCCGCCGTGATGCGCCGAACGGCCGAGAACGTCAGCAGTCGCTGCCGCCGGGCACGGGCGCCGTCAGAGGGGGAGAACGGTCAGAGGTGGCACGTACACCTCCAGATCAAACAGTCCAGCAGAGAGGTGGGCAAACGGACAAGGGCTGCCAAGCAAGGCGCCGTAGGATGGCGCAGGAGCGCTCTCACAGGGTGCATGGACACCCTAACATGTAACAGTAGAGCAGAGGCGCCGTCAGAGTGGGGAGGATAGGGACTCCGTCACAGAACGACAGGGGAGACAACTGGACAGATATACAGTCCGTTACATACGGATCGTTCCACTCATGGTGGTCACAACCACAATAGCCAATTCTAAGAGCACTGTCCTAAGTCATTATCATTTGGGCCTGAGGACATCTCAGTGATGACTATGATATTGCTAGGCGAGGAGCTCTCAAACCTATTAGACTGAATGGATAGACTCAAGGCCAGGAACGATACTTATGCGACAGGCTATACGGTCGGGGGAAGGCCGCCAGAGACAGGCGAGCCAGCCAGGGCGGGGACACGGGTGAAGGACCAAACAGGAAAGATATTGGTGTTGGAAACACAAATCACTCGCTTTTCATAAAACGTTACGTGGGTAACATTCATTAGAACTCACATTTTTCCCTTATCAGATCTCGCTAAAAGGCCCAATTTCCACTCTTTTCAGCCTGGCCCCGCGGACAAGACTATACAGCGGCAAACCGTCCTGCACCTGCCCACCCCCACCGCAAACCCACCAACCCGGAGCAAGTGGGCCCGTGTCCGCCCTACCTGCAGCAGGTCACGCTCCATCCACCCACGCCGCACACCACCCCACCTGCAGCAAGTCACGCTCCATCCACCCTCACCGCACACCACCCCACCTGCAGCAGGTCACGCTCCATCCACCCTCACCGCACACCACCCCACCTGCAGCAGGTCACGCTCCATCCACCCACACCCACACCACCCCACCTGCAGCAGGACACGCTCCATCCACCCACGCCCACACCACCTCACCTGCAGCAGGTCACGCTCCATTCACCCTCACCGCACACCACCCCACCTGCAGCAGGACACGCTCCATCCACCCACGCCGCACACCACCCCACCTGCAGCAGGTCACGCTCCATCCACCCTCACCGCACACCACCCCACCTGCAGCAGGTCACGCTCCATCCACCCTCACCGCACACCACCCCACCTGCAGCAGGTCACGCTCCATCCACCCTCACCGCACAACACCCCACCTGCAGCAGGTCACGCTCCATCCACCCACACTCACACCACCCCACCTGCAGCAGGTCACGCTCCATCCACCCACACCGCACACCACCCCACCTGCAGCAGGTCACGCTCCATCCACCCACACCTCACACCACCCCACCTGCAGCAGGTCACGCTCCATCCACCCTCACCGCACACCACCCCACCTGCAGCAGGTCACGCTCCATCCACCCTCACCGCACAACACCCCACCTGCAGCAGGTCACGCTCCATCCACCCACGCCGCACACCACCCCACCTGCAGCAGGTCACGCTCCATCCAACCACACCGCACACCACCCCACCTGCAGCAGGTCACGCTCCATCCACCCTCACCGCACACCACCCCACCTGCAGCAGGTCACGCTCCATCCACCCTCACCGCACAACACCCCACCTGCAGCAGGTCACGCTCCATCCACCCACGCCGCACACCACCCCACCTGCAGCAGGTCACGCTCCATCCACCCTCACCGCACACCACCCCACCTGCAGCAGGTCACGCTCCATCCACCCACGCCGCACACCACCTCACCTGCAGCAGGTCACGCTCCATCCACCCTCACCCACACCACCCCACCTGCAGCAGGTCACGCTCCATCCACCCTCACCGCACAACACCCCACCTGCAGCAGGTCACGCTCCATCCACCCACACCTCACACCACTCCACCTGCAGCAGGTCACGCTCCATCCACCCACACCGCACACCACCTCACCTGCAGCAGGTCACGCTCCATCCACCCACACCTCACACCACCCCACCTGCAGCAGGTCACGCTCCATCCACCCACACCGCACACCACCCCCCTGCAGCAGGTCACGCTCCATCCACCCTCACCGCACACCCCCCACCTGCAGCAGGTCACGCTCCATCCACCCTCACCGCACACCACCCCACCTGCAGCAGGTCACGCTCCATCCACCCTCACCGCACACCACCCCACCTGCAGCAGGTCACGCTCCATCCACCCTCACCGCACACCACCCCACCTGCAGCAGGTCACGCTCCATCCACCCACGCCGCACACCACCCCACCTGCAGCAGGTCACGCTCCATCCACCCTCACCGCACACCACCCCACCTGCAGCAGGTCACGCTCCATCCACCCTCACCGCACACCACCCCACCTGCAGCAGGTCACGCTCCATCCACCCTCACCGCACACCCCCCCTGCAGCAGGTCACGCTCCATCCACCCTCACCGCACACCACCCCACCTGCAGCAGGTCACGCTCCATCCACCCTCACCGCACACCACCCCACCTGCAGCAGGTCACGCTCCATCCACCCTCACCGCACAACACCCCACCTGCAGCAGGTCACGCTCCATCCACCCTCACCGCACACCACCCCACCTGCAGCAGGTCACGCTCCATCCACCATACCGCACACCACCCCACCTGCAGCAGGTCACGCTCCATCCACCCACGCCGCACACCACCCCACCTGCAGCAGGTCACGCTCCATCCACCCTCACCGCACACCACCCCACCTGCAGCAGGTCACGCTCCATCCACCCTCACCGCACACCACCCCACCTGCAGCAGATCACGCTCCATCCACCCTCACCGCACAACACCCCACCTGCAGCAGGTCACGCTCCATCCACCCTCACCGCACACCACCCCACCTGCAGCAAGTCACGCTCCATCCACCCTCACCGCACACCACCCCACCTGCAGCAGGTCACGCTCCATCCACCCTCACCGCACACCACCCCACCTGCAGCAGGTCACGCTCCATCCACCCTCACCGCACACCACCCCACCTGCAGCAGGTCACGCTCCATCCACCCTCACCGCACACCACCCCACCTGCAGCAGGTCACGCTCCATCCACCCTCACCGCACACCACCCCCCTGCAGCAGGTCACGCTCCATCCACCCTCACCGCACACCCCCCACCTGCAGCAGGTCACGCTCCATCCACCCTCACCGCACACCACCCCACCTGCAGCAGGTCACGCTCCATCCACCCTCACCGCACACCACCCCACCTGCAGCAGGTCACGCTCCATCCACCCTCACCGCACAACACCCCACCTGCAGCAGGTCACGCTCCATCCACCCACGCCGCACACCACCCCACCTGCAGCAGGTCACGCTCCATCCACCCACGCCGCACACCACCCCACCTGCAGCAGGTCACGCTCCATCCACCCACACCGCACAACACCCCACCTGCAGCAGGTCACGCTCCATCCACCCACACCGCACACCACCCCACCTGCAGCAGGTCACGCTCCATCCACCCTCATCGCACAACACCCCACCTGCAGCAGGTCACGCTCCATCCACCCTCATCGCACACCACCCCACCTGCAGCAGGTCACGCTCCATCCACCCTCACCGCACACCCCCCACCTGCAGCAGGTCACGCTCCATCCACCATCACCGCACACCCCCCCCACCTGAAGCAGGTCACGCTCCATCCACCCTCACTGCACACCACCCCACCTGCAGCAGGACACGCTCCATCCACCCTCACCGCACACCACCCCACCTGCAGCAGGACACGCTCCATCCACCCACCCCGCCCCACCTGCAGCAAGTCACGCTCAATCCACCCACACCGCACACCACCTCACCTGCAGCAAGTCGCGACCCAATTGGTCGATCTCCGGTACCAGCTTGTCGAGCGCGGCGTCACGGTGCGAGAAGGACGACCAGGGCACGGCCACGTTCTCAGGCCAGTCCGGCTCCGGAGGCGTGCCCACGATACTGCGGCCCACACGGCGCACATCAGACAGCGACGCCAGAGTCGCTGGTCGGTGACGCTCCCTGATGACGCTGGATGCCAATTCATGTGCCGTGGGCTTACAAGAATAAGGGCTGAGCGTCTAAAATCGTCACACCCAGGGAAATGACGTATCACTTCTACACTGCAGCGGAATATCTGCATTACTGAGCGGTGAAAATAAGCTGAAGGAAACAGCCGACAAGGCCGTGTTGCCTTTCCATGCAGTAAGAAACTACACATCCACATGGATATTCCTGACCCGGTCCAAAGACATGAACAGTGATACTATTTGCATTGGTGATGGTCCATACGCGCCGACAGCAGCGGACCGGGAGGCGCCTCGTCCCTCACTAAAAGCACAGCGCGCCGTTCCGGCGTCCCTTACTCCAATATCCTGGCGAGTTGGGCGGCGTCGTTGTTGCCACAGAAGAGGGCGGTGCGTCTCCAGAGCTCGGCGTAGATGCATCCCACCGACCAGAGGTCCACCGGCGTGGCGTAAGACGACTGTAGCAGTACCTCCGGCGCACGGTACCACAGCGTCACCACCTGCGGCACCACACCGTAATCACCTCCCGTACAACAGCGTCACAATCTGCGGTACCACAGCGTCACAATCTGCGGTACTACAGCGTCACAATCTGCGGTACAACAGCGTCACAATCTGCGGTACCACAGCGTCACAATCTGCGGTACTACAGCGTCACAATCTGCGGTACCACAGCGTCACAATCTGCGGTACCACAGCGTCACAATCTGCGGTACCACAGCGTCACAATCTGCGGTACCACAGCGTCACAATCTGCGGTACCACAGCGTCACAATCTGCGGTACCACAGCGTCACAATCTGCGGTACAACAGCGTTCACAATCTGCGGTACCACAGCGTCACAATCTGCGGTACAACAGCGTCACAATCTGCGGTACAACAGCGTCACAATCTGCGGTACCACAGCGTCACAATCTGCGGTACAACAGCGTCACAATCTGCGGTACAACAGCGTCACAATCTGCGGTACCACAGCGTCACAATCTGCGGTACAACAGCGTCACAATCTGCGGTACCACAGCGTCACAATCTGCGGTACCACAGCGTCACAATCTGCGGTACAACAGCGTCACAATCTGCGGTACCACAGCGTCACAATCTGCGGTACAACAGCGTCACAATCTGCGGTACAACAGCGTCACAATCTGCGGTACCACAGCGTCACAATCTGCGGTACAACAGCGTCACAATCTGCGGTACAACAGCGTCACAATCTGCGGTACCACAGCGTCACAATCTGCGGTACAACAGCGTCACAATCTGCGGTACCACAGCGTCACAATCTGCGGTACAACAGCGTCACAATCTGCGGTACAACAGCGTCACAATCTGCGGTACCACAGCGTCACAATCTGCGGTACCACAGCGTCACAATCTGCAGTACCACAGCGTCATCACCTCCAGTACAGCAGCGTCACCACGTCCCGTGCGGGGGCTGAGAGTGAATTGTGTTGCGCCGGCCCACAGCCGGGGAGAGCCACCACTGAACCACACCCGCGTACTCCTGCCTACCACTGTGGAATCGAGTCTCCGCCTGTTAACAGCGGTCACTGCTGTTAACGCCTGATAATCCCCCTACCACCGATTCCACCACAGGCGGTGTGGTTATTGCCGCCACACCGTTGGCACTATCTGCAAAAGTCTGCGGTGAAAGATTCCCAGCTGTCACAAGACGATCCCACGCGCTTTTTCGGGGGGGGCGACCGACGGCCTCCGGGACCACCGCGTCAGGGACCATTGTGCCGCGCTATGTGACAGGGTAGAGCCTCCCGAATTCTCTCACACTCTGCCGTGTACGGTGCAACTACGGCTGACGGCGACGTAACCAAGTCCCAGCCTGCATTCATTAGAGGACACACCTTCATAATGCGTTTCGAACTGAGATAGCCATGAGATACAGCATGCCAGGAAAACACTTGAAGGGAATGTGGCACCTTCATAACGTGATTTTAACTGAGATAGCCAAGTTGTAAAGCAAGTCGGAAAACCCAGTACTTAATATATCATTTGTCTTGGAACTCGATATTTCCGTAGAAACAAACTACACCCTACCTGAAATTTACCCACATGTACCCTGAGCAGCAGGCCACAGTTGTCATGGCTGTTGGTGTGACGACATATGCTGACGTCACGGTGAGTATCAGCCAATCGAAGCCCTTGAAGCGTATTGAATGTGGAAGCGGTTGCCAGATCATGACATCGTCCACAGGCACATATTTATTTCTTTCCCTAGAGGAGCATTTTAAAATCAAAATATTGAGCTTATGGTACATTTTTCAGAGAAATCATGGACGCTCCTTGATTTTCGGCTAAGAATTCCCCTAATTACACTAAATTCCAGGATTCGACCGAGGTGCCATATTCCCTTTAGTAGAAATTTCACTTCCGTTAGAGGAAAAAAGGGTAAAATTCACCCTCCACCGACCCCGTCCTCCGCGATCAGGTCACGTGACATGAGGCGATCTCAGGAAAGTGGCATCATGCTCAAGACCCGCTTTGCGTGCGGCGTGAACTTTTTTTGGATATCCTTAATACTCACGTGCTAAACATGGCTTTGGTGCTGTCGATTATAAATGCGTATAACTTGCTTTATTGACTAGGTTGAACTAAGAAAAAGTTTAAGGATATCATGAAGAATAGAAGAAGTTTAACAATATTTTTCGCACCCGGCCGGTGGACGTCTGCCGGGCTCCGGGCCTGTGCCCGTCCGGGCGTAATTTAGAGCGCTCGCGCCGTCGGCGGTCACGGGTTCGGGACCCAGCGCCTCCGTTTGTAATTTTCATTTCTCCACCTCAGTCGGCCGGGGCTTGTTGTAGGGTCGCTGTATATATAACGTACCGCCCGTAATGTGAATATACGTGCATGGTTGTAATATCACTTCACTTCCTGATAATACTTTTTTTAGCTAAAAAAACATCATTTGCATCTGTTTTCATTTTTTGGCACGAATCAAACAAATTCATCTGTCACAAAGTATTACCAGCTGCTACGCCGATTTGACGTCACGCTCACTTTGGAGACTGCTTGTTGCTTAGAGAAGGAAAACAAATATTGAGCTACTTAGCCATTTTTCAGCCGAAATAAGGTCAAATCCATTGTTTTGAACATTGATTGCTCCTAAAACCACCACGGTCCGGAGCTGCACCACAGTGCCATAGTCCTTTTTATTCCCTAGCCATTCATTGTTAACATTACCAGCAATCTGAATTTCTCTCGATACTGTGTGTTCGCTCCCGAAACTGAGCTCGGTTTGCTTCTGCAGTGAATCCACCGTACTATCGACGGCAGGCACTGGCGCGGTGCGACTGCCACTGTTGGCGCCATCTGTTAATCTGTGTAGAGTAGGGTTCGCCATCTGGCCTATAGGCGGAGCCGACCGATGCCTCTCGGCTACTGCTACGCCGTGACGGGGCGGCGGACCGGTGGGGATTGCGAGACTAACTTGTAGTGCCTTGTGGTAGGGGAGGGCCCCTAGAGCAAAGACGTGGGAACGGGGGGGCAGTGGGGACAGCTGTCCACCCCTCCCCCACCCCCCGCTCACTTTAAGGACGTGGGGGCATTGCCCCCCCCCAACTTTCGAGAGGAGAAAACTTTTGAAAAAGCACACCATGCCGGCCGAATTGATATGTTTCGAAGTAAAACTTTCTTTTTTTCTTCATTCATTCAGCTTTCTTCTGCTACTTCATTCATGTGCAGTCTTTCATGCCTGCCGCCGTTGTGCCGTTGGTGTTTTGACGCACTTGCGATATTTTTTGCTGATCGCTCACTCTCCAGTGATGCTGCGTTCACTGCGGGTTGCTCTGCTGATGCATTCCAGTGTTTTGCAGATCTTAGCAGGGTCACTAGATAAAATTGGTGAAAGGAAAGAAATATCCCACTAATACCCTTACTCTGACCCCTGTGGTTCCCTCGAATGTTACCAGTGCGTCATCTTTTCGGGGACTACAGGGAGAATTTACTAGCATTGAGTCGTAGCATAGCATGATTAAAGAACAAAGGAGCAGGGAGTGGTGCAACCCTATTGCAGTAACTAAAGGTTAGTTGGGTACACCACTTCCGTATGGATAGTTAGTTCAGCCGAGGTGTGGAGGTAACGCAACTTCGTGGGCCAGACGGAAAAACGAGCCAGTCACGGCCGCTACTAGCGCCATCTACAACTCACGATATCAGAAGCGCAACGCCACCTCGAACGGTATCCACAACGCGCAACCGGCATCTACCGCCACCTACCGAGTCAACGCGTGCAGCCAGACCCAACCAGGGCAAAGAGGCCGCACCTGCGACTGGCAACTACACCGGCCCGTCGAATCCGCCTCCACCGGACGACTCGGTGCTTGCTAGCGTGGACAACAATCCAACGATGCCGACGCACGCAGACGACGCCAGCAGTGGCCACGACAGTGTCACAGACCACGCCTTTCCTGACGTCACCAAGGAATTCCCAACCGTGTTTGATGGCCAGACAAGGTGCATGCCCGGAGAAGAGTTCCGTGTCTATCTAACTGAAGATACAGTTCCTTTCTCTGTCACGTCTCTTCGTCGGGTGCCTCTGGCTCTCAGGGAACCCCTCAAAATGGAACTTCAAAAGCCCGAGGCGGATGGTATAATCTCTCCAGTCACCGTCCCGAAGGAACGGTGCGCTCCAATAGTGGTGAAACCGAAAAAGGACGGAGCCGGCATACGATTGTGCGCCTATCTTTCGCAGCTGAATAAGTACGTCCACGCAGAGAACGCCTTGATTACAGGTGGAGCATTATCTCAGACTCTCACAGTTATATGTCAAGGTCAATGCAAGGTCAAAGGCCACAGGTCACGGCCAATGACCACAGTATTCCGGTCGGATGGCATTATTCAGCATGACGTGAACTCTGCTATGACTTCATGCTTAAGGCTGCTCAATCTTAAGGTCAAATGTCTTTTTCAAAGGTAACCTTCATCTCCCACCCAAAGGCTAATATAGTGCCAGTTATGTTATACATTATTGGGAATATGCCATATTGTTACGTCATAGGTCATTGACCTTGAACGACCTTGACCTCCAAATTCCAGAGATATTTGTGCGGGACCTTCCCTCTATGAGCCTAGCCCACTTCTGGTGTATTCCAGGCTTTTTCCACATAATCAAGTCATTTTTCAACAGGTCTCCAGTACGGCCCAAATTTGAACTTTAAGACCTCGTTTGAATTAGAGGATATTGACCTAAGTCAACGAAACTGCCACAACGTAGATCACCACGCCCCTAACCCCCAACGGGCGTTTTTCTTACCCCCCTTAGTTTCCGAGATCTCGGGGGAGTAAACTTTAGGACCCCTCCACTGCACGTAGAAGCCAGGCCCCTCTCCACTGCGCGTGTTAAACTCTGTCTTCCACGGAAAACCAAACTCAATGATGATATGCATGGTTGCCTGTGCTTACCGAATTGAGAGCCTCCGACACGGGCCCTTCTGGTGCATGGAGGGGGGGGTGGGGCACTTCCCGTATCAGCTCCACGGCTCGCTCAATATTCCGCTATGAATGACAACGCAGAATGTCACATTTACCTAGGTTTCACAGCTGCTTCAACCACAGGCCGATTCGTCCTCCATCCTGTCAATCACGAATTTAAGAATCACCTCCATCTTTGAGAAGACCCTTACTCTTACCTGTCGATGTCTAGTTACAGCATTGTTATTATATGAATAGAGGGTGGACGTGTTTTCCGACTGGGTGCAGCCAGCTAAGACAACTGCCACCCCCATAGTGAGCCCCCCTCCCCCCACCAGTCTGCTCCCTCCGCCGTCCACACCGTACCACGCTGGTGAGGGTCATCTGGGAGTCGTAGATGCGCGCCAGGCCGAAGTCTGTGATTTTGACGTGGCCGCCGTTGGTGACCAGGATGTTCTGCGGCTTCAGGTCGCGGTGCACGATCCTGTTACTGTGCAGGAAGTCCACCCCGGCCAGCATCTGGTATAGTATGCTCTGCAGTAGGCGCAGGCTGCGGTCAGGAATCGGAAAACACAACGGCAGCAGTCACCGTGCACAAAAACGACAGCAGTCACCGTGTACAGCAACGACAGCAGTCACCGTGCACATCAACGACAGAGCAACGGCAGCAGTCACCGTGCACAGCAACGACAGAGCAACGGCAGCAGTCACCGTGCACAGCAACGACAGAGCAACGGCAGCAGTCCCCGCGCACAGCAGCGACAGGCGATTCTGGATGCAGGACCGCCGGCAGGTCTCGAGGCTTTGCAGCGGCGTCTCAGACTCACAGCGAGTCGAGGCGCTGATAGCCCTTCTGACAGAAGGCCTTATCATTGCAAGTCAATTGTCAGGTATGTACAGCCGGCTCCATGCTGATTGGTAGGTATCAGGCCGCGGACGTTTTTGCAGAATGTATCGCAAGTGATAGCCCTCGCCGGCAGCTTTGTTGTCTCACCTGCTGCGTTTTAAGTGGATGCATGAACTGACGTGCGAAACTAGTTAATCAGGTCCAAAGTTCCTAAGTAATTGAGAAAAGACACAGAAAATCATCAGGGTGGGCGAAAATAGTTTTTTTCCATAATTGTCCAAACTGACGTCCCATCTAGTTTCCATGGTCCCAAATTTAAAGAGCACGTCAAAATACATTACTAGAGAAGAAACCTTTTGAGAAAAGTGTTATAATCTGTTTTAATATATTTCTTAAAACATCTGACACTTATGCCTACAACCAGTGCGGAGCCGGCCGTACCTAACATAAACCAGGACATTTGATAGCCGGAGTGCAGGGGCGCAGGTGGCCGCCACTGACCCGTATGACGGCCGGGCTGAGCCCGGGGGGCGGGCACTTCTCCAGGTAGGCGGCCAAGTCCTGGTCAATGTGCTCAAACACCAGCACCAGGATCAGCTGGTTTCCCTGCTCCGAACGCTGTCCATGGCAGATGTCCAGCAGCCTGCCAACCACACAAAGAGTCATACGAGAACACTAACACACACAATCAGTGCGAGAACAGGAACTATACGAGAACACTAACACACACAATAGTACCAGCACAATAGCCGTGGCAGATCTCCCAACAACCTGCCAACCACACAGACATTCATACAGGGGAGTGCCAGCACAATGGCCGTGGCAGATCTCCCAACAACCTGCCAACCACACAGACATTCATACAGGGGAATGCCAGCGCAATGGCCGTGGCAGATGTCCTACAACCTGCCAACCACACAGACATTCATACAGGGGAGTGCCAGCACAATGGCCGCGGCCAGGGGCGTATCCAAGAGGGGGCGGCAGGGACAGCCCCCCCCTGAGGGCCCTAAGGGCTCCCTGAGGACACGATTATGTAACAAGCAGGGCTCTTTTTACCCATCAGGGCCCTTTTGGCGCTGTCTCAGGGACCCTTTTCGGGGAGCCGCCCGCCCCCCCCCCCTGAACGAAATCCTGGCCGGGTGCAGATGTCAAATAGCTCCGGTCGTCTTTTTTCTTTATTCGAATAAAAGAGTGATAGGGTTATGGGTGCGTGAAGGACCGCGAGAGCTCCTGAGCGAGTGAGTGGGCGAGTGAGTGAAAGAGAGGGAAATACGATACTCTTCATGTTCTAAAAGCAAAGAAGTGTAAAATACCAGTTCACCCCGGGCGCAGCTTTCGAGATGTTACGAGTGTTGCATGGCCCAGTGGTCACCTGCTGGGTCACTACCCGCGTATCTCGAGTTCAAATCTCATTGCCGGCCCCCGCAACGAGATCAACATATCTGAATGAGATGTTATGACATTTTCCATTAGAAATATTTCAACAGTGTGAGGTTTGTAGACTCATCATGTGGCATCTGGTGCAATTTTGAAACGCCCGAACAAATGTTTTTTCATGATGGACGTGATAAGCAAGAACGTTACTTGCCGACGATAGCCGACATCCGGAGGCATGTTATTTGCTGACGATAGCCGACATCCGGAGGCATGTTATTTGCCGACGATAGCCGACATCCAAAGGCATGTTTTTTTCCGGTGTCGGCCGAAGCCCTGTATTAAACACCATCTAAGCTAAAGCATCAGTGACATCATTTCATCGTTGGGTAGGTATTCAGACACAATTGTCTTCATTCTCAACTTTCAGCCTCCCTTCATCCGGAGGCATGTTATTTGCCAACAATAGCCTACATCCGGAGGCATGTTATTTTCCGACGGTAACAGACATCCGAAGGTACGCTATTCGCCGACAATAGCCGATATCCGGAGGCATGTCATTTTCCGACGGTAACAGACATCCGGAGGCATGTTATTTGCCAACAATAGCCTACATCCGGAGGCATGTTATATTCCGACGGTAACAGACATCCGAAGGTACGCTATTCGCCGACAATAGCCTACATCCGGAGGCATGTTATTTTCCGACGGTAACAGACACCCGAAGGTACGCTATTCGCCGACAATGGCCGATATCCGGAGGCATGTTATTTTCCGACGGTAACAGACATCCGGAGGCATGTTATTTGCCGACAATAGCATACATCCGGAGGCATATTATTTGCCGACGGTAACAGACATCTGCAGGCACGTTATTTGCCGAAGATGGCCGACATATGCAGGCACGTTATTTGCCGAAGATAGCCGACATCTGCAGGCACGTTATTTGCCGAAGATAGCCGACATATGCAGGCACGTTATTTGCCGAAGATGGCCGACATATGCAGGCACGTTATTTGCCGAAGATGGCCGACATCTGCAGGCACGTTATTTGCCGAAGATAGCCGACATATGCAGGCACGTTATTTGCCGAAGATAGCCGACATATGCAGGCACGTTATTTGCCGAAGATGGCCGACATCTGCAGGCACGTTATTTGCCGAAGATAGCCGACATATGCAGGCACGTTATTTGCCGAAGATGGCCGACATATGCAGGCACGTTATTTGCCGAAGATAGCCGACATCCGGAGGGACGGAACATTAGTTCAGAGAGCGCCAAAAATAAAGGTACAGCTCGGTCGTACTGAAGACACCAATGTGTGGAACTCAATGGCTGATTCTGGTGCAGAGACCACGGTTGATGACATGGCTGGAGGTCTCTTCTCGATCGGGGCGGGGGGGTACTGGGCGGGTTAACGCTAGCATGGCAATACAAGCCATATACAAAGCCCATGGGAGACCCATGGGCTAGCCCAATCCTAAGGCTAGCCCACCCAAGCGGCGGTGTCCGGAACTAGCGCGCCCCTGGCAGTCCATACAGCAGTGTCAATGCATCTTCACAGAAGTAAAAGCTCGTGAATCTCTGAACAGGATGTTTAACCATCAGAGTCGTGCGGGTGCGCCCCTGGCGCTTCAGGGCGTAGACGACGTCCATGCCGGTGAACGTCTCCTGGGCGCGCCCGGTATAGGTGACAGCCTCGCGGATGATGTTCTCCAGGAACACCTCCAGTACTCAGCGAGTCTCCTCGTAGATCCTTGATGCGCCTGACGCAGCCAAGACGAGCCACATGACGGCTGGCTGGCTTAGTTTAGCAATGGCGGGTGTTGGTCCGTAGAGGCCGAGGGTGGAAGACATGCCACAACGGGTGCCCAAATATCTGGCACTAAATGGTGGTTACGTTGGTCTATAAAATACTTATTAACATCTAGTGTTTTATAAGCATCAGGAAGTAGCTTTTGGGAGCCCCCGTATATCTCTCGATTTCGATTTTGTTTAACTGACCTATCTGCTCGAATATTGCATGCACAATATAGCAAAAATAGTGATTAAATATTCGGGCAAAGCCCTTACTCAGAATCTTCACCAAGGCTTCACGATATGAGAAATATTTGGTTATGGTGTGGGCCGAGACTCCAAATTGTCTTCATGAAGAATCTGAGGAAGGGCTGAGCCCGAATATAGAATCACTGTGCTTTGCTTTATTGTGCACCCAGGATTCGAGGAAAAGGGCTAATTGCGAGGTTTCCACGCCCTGTATATCAATAAAGAACGTTTCCAGCAGCCCGATGCTCCGCAACATCGGCTTTCTCCTGAACATTGAAGCTCGTAAGCTATGCAGCAGGTTAGGAAAAACTAGTAAGCAAATGCAGGTGTTCATCTAGTGTTCCCATAAACCGGTTGTTACTTGATTCATACCATGTCCAGGCAGAGCTCATTCCTTGTTTTTGCCATCGCCAGGCTCAGTAAAATCTGGGCACTCAAAGTGAAATCGACGACGATGGATTTAATCCAACCAGAGCCTCACTATTAATGAGGATGTCAACCACACCGGGCCATCACATTAAATTCTCATCAGAAGCATCCACTTTTTACCGCCAGATTCTCACAGCCATGCCGAAAAACGAAGGTCGGTAACAATCAAACCTTTTTACGCGGAGAAGCGGCGGGTTGTGTTCAGAAACAGTCAACCTATTTTTTTCTTTAAACGTCCATTACGTCCATTGATGATTTGAACGCAATAAACAATACAAAAACTTGAATACCTCAAACCACAACTATATCACCGGCGCAAGGGACAAGACACACGCATTCAGAACCCGGCACTAGCTCCCAAGGCTCTCAAAGTGGCGTTGGCAACAGCTGCCATTCAGTGTAAAAGCCATTCCGGCCGGGCGTTCAAACGTGACACCAGTCAACGCTGACGGGGTCACACGCTCACCCACCAGCCTCTCACGCGTGTCTGACAGCCCCCCCCCTGCCTGTCCTCACAGGCCAATCCACATTACTGCGGGCGTTGGTGTGATTACGGTCCAGCGGACTCGGGTGTGCTTGCATGCCCTCGTCCTTCGCTCGCAGACCAGCCGGCAGAGTACAGCCATTCGTGGAGGTCGCATGGTGCTAATTCAGGGAGCTGTATGGCCGGTGCTCCTGACGCAACACGGCTCGCACAAACGACTTGTATGAGGGGACTGACATGACTTCGGAAATGCTGTTTCAAGGCTGCGTTCAGAATATTTGTGACACTTCGCGTGCATCAAGGTAGAAGGGTCCTCCTTGGAGCGTAAGGAAATACAGTCCTTAAAAGTACGAGCAGGGCATAAAGCCCCCGAATATTTTACAACACAGATATCCTACACACCTTGAAGCACATTTGAACCTTCCAAAAAGTGCAAAGGAAATGCAAAAAAAGGAGAAAAGTGTACAAGCTACGCCAGTTTGGTCCTTTCACAATCAACATGATCGACTGAACATAGGTATAACTGGATATAACTCACCTACGCACTTGCGCCTATGGTAATCTTTTATTGATTTCCTACGGTAAAAATACTATAACAGAACAAATAGTAGCCAGCCGTGCTGAAGCACCCAAAAATCGAACACGGCGCGGCCGTGATTACATCGGCATTCTACAACGATGGTTTACACTGCGTCAGCGAAACAAATCAAAGCAGAAACGCCTAGCTGCAGGTGTACAGCCGCTCTCGAGGACGGAGCGGGCCGACAAGTCCAGGGCTAGTATTGCCGTGTGAAAGCTGCGGACCAGGACAGCTTTTGATTTTTTAGCCGTCTGAAACGTCCCTGTCTGTTATACATGCTTCTATTACCTTGCGCGAAAGCTGAATGTGACAATTGTGCCTGCTCAATCCCATTGTTGCACCGTTTGTCTCCGGACATACATCAGCCATCCAGTCTACGATAATACCTCACGATTTATAAAACATAAACACAGGTATCGAACAGCCATCCAGGCAATGGAAATGGTTTACCACGTCTAATGGATAAATATATAAAGCCGAGTTACACGCGCTTGACACGGACCGGCAGAGCGTGGAGGGTGTAATGCTGCGAGGGAGCGGCGCCACACTGCGACTGGACATGCCGCAGAGCCACGCTGGCAGGCGTGCCATTACCAAGGCGTGGCCAGCAACTGTACCAACGGAAGCGACACCCGCGTGCTGTGTAATGCGGCCCTGCAGCTATAGAAGTCCACAGGGCCTGCAGCAGCCGACCGTGCGCGAGCGAGCTGCGCTGGGCCGTGTGCGTAAACCGGCTGTGGGCGATGCTGGAGCTGGACAGGTTCTCGGTCGGCCTGGGGGGGGGACACCTACTGGCCGAGCCGGCGCTGCTCGCCTCCACCCAGACGCGCATCCAGCTGCTGGTGAAGTCGGCGCACTTCCAGCCGGCGCGCAGCCGAGCGCAGCATTGCCGACGTCATAAAGATAGTGTAACAACTGGAGCGGCCGCAGCGGGTCATGAACGTCACTGAACTGAGCGGACCCACGAAAAATAGCACATGTTTCACTCGAGATTGAAAAACTGAAGCCCAGAATCTGTATTTGGTCGAGATTGAAAATAAATGAGGTTTGGACATTATAAAATTTGCTGAGTTAACACAATGGAAAATTACCATGACCACTCATGCTGTCGATGTTAGATGACACAAAGAGGAAGAATGCAACGATTACGTTCCCTGTTGGCAACTAGATGTGTGCTGTGAATGCCTGAAAAAGTGATGGAGCTGTGACTTGAAAGGCCAGTGTGAGCGAAATGCGGGTGCCTGCAGCGACACCACCAGCAATTTTGTGTACTCTCCATGAATAACAGGACGAGAATATTGCCTGAAACAATCGTTGTTCGGTTCTTTCTCTATTGGTTACTAAGTATATGCTATAAAGGCCTGAAAGCGTGATGCCGCTGTAACTAGGAAGGCTAGTGTGAACGGCATTGTGTGTCATGCAGCAGAGTTGTGCGTTTTAGAATTGTCTTGAGTCGACTCAACTCAACTCATGTGCTGAGAGTGGTTGACTCAACTCTGACTCAACTAATTGTCAAGAGTTCATTGAGCCGACTCAACTCCGACTCAATGTCAAATCCTCCCGACGTAGCTCCGACTCAACTCACGACTCAACTCAACTCAAACTTCGACTCAGTTTCAAAACATATAAATAAAGGATAAATAATATAAATAAATAATAACAAATTAATAAACCACTAAAAGACAAGCTGTACAGAGAGTCATACAGGAAAATGAAGATTAACAGATGGAAGATGAATTAATTGAAACATTAAAATCTAATTATAGCAAGGAGCCATGGATATCTGTTTTATCCTCCCAGACCATCACAGCCAGATAAAGCTGCCACACCATGTTGCAATGATTTTGAAAGAAGCCTTGCATGTTTAACCCGGTACATGGAATGGAAAAGAACTTAAATTGGTTAAGGTTACGACAAAATAGGGACATAATTGCACCTCCATACTATCAGAAAAAAGTCCGAGCTAAGAATACCATGCTCTTAACTGTATTTTCAGGAATGGTAAGGGTTATGCTTTTGTTGTGTTAAAGCACGATGCTAGATAATTTTGCCAAATGAAACATTCCTATGCCATGAGCTGAACCAAAATCTAGGCTATAACTACTAGAGTACCTAGTTGCAATTGAAAATTCTAAGAACTACAGCAAAACCTAGAAAATAGTATACCATATCAATCTATTTTCAGCTTGAAAACCTTCAATACAGCACGTACCTATCACACTTCAATATGGGAGCAGTTTGATAATTGCCAATTATGGCATATTATGGCTTTCCAAATAAAATACGGACGACCATCAGACACAACCAGTAACAAGAA
This sequence comes from Lepas anatifera, assembly GCA_034440635.1. NCBI lineage: Eukaryota > Metazoa > Arthropoda > Thecostraca > Lepadidae > Lepas > Lepas anatifera. Next base: position 188,330 of record JAOTON010000715.1, on the reverse strand, counting down.
ATAATTCGTCTGATTCGCGCTATAATGGTATTTCAATATTTTGTCAAATCAGAGTTCAAACTTTTCAATGCTAACAGTAAGAACTGCTTTTAATAGGTAAAATTAAAGCAGTAGCTGCAGACGGCGCATTTAAGACAAAAGAAACAGCTTCATATGTAGTTTAGAAATATTCATATCACTTTATTAATTATCACGTGACTTCTCCCATGTTTTGCCCTAAAGCCACTTTAGCTTGAGCCTATCCTTGACTAAATTTGTTCTTCAAAGACAGCAATGGCGCACTCTCTTGCCTGTGCTTATCCTTTTATATGGGAGAGGTGGTAGAACGTTTGAGTGTATCTACTAACTTTGAGTGGTGGCTGAAAAGAAGTAATAATGGATATTGATGATGAGGAGTTTTTGAGATATTTGAAATGCATTTCACAGTGCATTCCACCTCTTAAAATGTTAAAGACAAGGCCAGAGATAGGAGCCTGTTTAATTTTTCGAGTTCACGTATTATTTGTGCATAGGGATTTCGTCAGACCGAATGGGCCTTTAAAATAAGCAATTGAACCGCATAATTGATTTGATATATGGAAACAAATTAAAACTTTGATTGAAACAATTGAAACACTGGAGGAAAGGGTATTCAAAGGAGGTTTCCAAAAGGTAGGCAAATTCAAACTTATTCAACATATTTACATACTGAGTCAACTTTTGTCATCAACTCATTTGACTCGCTGTCTTCACAACTCAACTCAACTCATTGACGTGGTGTGAACCGACTCAACTCAACTCAACTCACCCGTCTAACTTTGTTGACCCAACTCAACTCAGAGTCGAACGAGTCGGAATTTGAGTTAAACTCCGACTCCGACTCGCGAGTCACACAACTCTGTCATGCAGCGACACCACCGGCGATTTCCGATACCATTTCAATGAAAATGGGAGCGATAGTGACACCTACAACAAATTTTAGTTGCTATTTACTTTCTCTGTTGGTAACCAGATGTTTGCTATAAAGGCCCAAAGACATGATACTTTTGTAGGAAGAAAGACTACTGAGATGGAATGCGGGTGCCTGGCAGCGACCCCACCGGCGATTTCCTGTACTACCGCCATGAAAAAGGTAGCGATAGTGTAGCCTGTCACAATTGTTATTGCGGTGCTAGTGATGGGCACAGTGTGGTGTTATACGGCGGTGATAGGCGCACAGTGTGGTGTTATACGGTGGTGATAGGCGCACAGTGTGGTGTTATACAGTGGTGATAGGTGCACAGTGTGGTGTTATACGGTGGTGATAGGCGCACAGTGTGGTGTTATACGGCGGTGATAGGCGCACAGTGTGGTGTTATACGGTGGTGATAGGCGCACAGTGTGGTGTTATACGGCGGTGATAGGCGCACAGTGTGGTGTTATACGGTGGTGATAGGCGCACAGTGTGGTGTTATACGGCGGTGATAGGCGCACAGTGTGGTGTTATACGGCGGTGATAGGCGCACAGTGTGGTGTTATACGGCGGTGATAGGTGCACAGTGTGGTGTTATACGGTGGTGATAGGCGCACAGTGTGGTGTTATACGGCGGTGATAGGCGCACAGTGTGGTGTTATACGGCGGTGATAGGCGCACAGTGTGACGAGGCTGCAACGCTTAACGATCAGTGTGAACGGTGCATGCAATCTTTAATCCTGCCCATAGTATGTTTAGCAGGTAAAGAATTATGCTTGGCAGTTTGGTGGAATTCTGAATGGGGGAGGGGGTAGCGGCCGGTGGGGAGTGTATGTCCTGTCGGTGACTGCTGAAGAAAGTACACATGATCAGACCGGCCACCTTCGGGGCATGCGCCTCCGGTCGTTGGGCACACTTCCCCTCTCTTTTTTTCTCGCCTGTACAACCTAGTGGTGCGGGTGGGGGATGGAAATGTTGGAGGCTTGCTAAGTGCTCACTCTTGCCTTCACCAGAAAAATAGCAAGTGAAGCGGAAATAACAAAGGTATAGAAAACTCATCCCAGTATATGGAGCCTGGGTCACGATGCATACATACATAAGCAAACATATATGTCACTAAGACAATGCACGATGAAGAGCGAGCCTTGCTTCCTCCGAGGTAGTTCCACGGGCTCCAGTAGAAGCCGCTAAACGTCGGAAACGCCTGGCATTCCAGGAGCTTGCCACTGTCCTGTCCCAGCTACCGGTCCGTGACTTGGCGCCCCGCTTCTGAAGGGAGCGGCTGGCGGCGGGTGGACGGCCGCAGGCGGCAGGTCAGTACACCCCGCCGCCACGGTCGGCTCCCGTCCCCACAGAGAAGCGTGCGAACGACAGCTCGCACAGGGGTGAGACGGGTCACGGCCGGCGGAAGTCCAAATTGGCGGCAGCAACCACCAGTGGGTAGTGGCTGCCGCGGGACGCAGCTCCAGCGGTCACAGCATCACCCAGCTGGTCCTGTCCATGTCCAGCCGGCCGAGGCCCCGGCGCAAGGTCACCACCCGATCAGCCGCGCTCCGTTAACCCTCGCCCCGGTGGGGCTGTTTGAACATCCCCCTTGATCCATTCCGCAACTATCTCCAAAATTTTTAGGCTGGTCATCTCAGGTCAGGTCACCAGTGCAGGTCAAGCGACCCCACCTCCAAAATGTCACCAGCCGCCCTCAGTTAAAGGGAGTGTCCCACGTTGTCGGAATTCCAAAAACGACTGCGTAGACAAAATAGGTCTGGAAACCAGGAAACCACACCTCTCCCGTCTTTGAATGCGCAGAACATAAATATTCCCTTTTTTCCAATTTCTGAGGTCATCAACACAGAATGGGGCTCACTTGGAGGGTTTACCTAAGCATGGAGGGTAATTACAAGGCTTGGTCGCTAGAGTACGGCTCGCAGCATGTCAACGTTGCATCAGCGTTGTCATAGGCTGTGTCAACGGCTACACCTCCATCCGTGACCAGTGTGTAGCAGTGGTAGTTGCTTAGGATTCCTACCAATCAAACGACTGCAAGCAAATGGCTGGAACCAGATGAAAAGGTTTCCTTCATGAAAAGGTTTCCTTCAGCGCTGTCGTGTCACCGGCCGCGCCAGCACCAGCGCTGTCGTGTCACCGGCCGCGCCAGCACCAGCGCTGCCGTGTCACCGGCCGCGCCAGCACCAGCGCTGCTGTATCACCGGCCGCGCCAGCACCAGCGCTGCCGTGTCACCGGCCGCGCCAGCACCAGCGGTACTGTGTCACCGGCCGCGCCAGCACCAGCGGTACTGTGTCACCGGCCGCGCCAGCACCAGCGGTACTGTGTCACCGGCCGCGCCAGCACCAGCGCTGCTGTGTCACCGGCCGCGCCAGCACCAGCGCTGCCGTGTCACCGGCCGCGCCAGCACCAGCGGTACGGTGTCACCGGCCGCGCCAGCACCAGCGGTACTGTGTCATCGTTGACAGGCAGCGGAGTTCGCCTCCACTGAATGGCGGCGCCGTGGATGTGAGCCGCCCTCGGTAGGTTGCTGACCGGCAGCCGCCCCCCCCGCTGTGTGTGCACCACCAGAGCAGGCCCGTCGCAGCGCCCCCGCACTCCGCCCCTGCCCAGCCTAACGACCGGCGCTGACCCGCCTCCTCAGTGCTCAGCCTCCATCGGAAACGCCTGAGGGCGGCGACTCCAGCGGCAGTCTCGGTCGTCAGATTTGACATCACATCCAACACAGACCGCGCTCCAAACATCCTCGTCAATATCAGACCGTGACTTTTATTGCTATCGGTGTCGGGCTGATGCGTACACGACTTCTCTTCAGCCGGAGGGTATTTCAAGCGGTGCCTCGAGAAAGCCCCGATGCTAAAGACGGGGCCTCGTTTTAGAATAGAAGCCTTCAGCAATTGTTCCGCAAATTGTAGTGATTGCAACACTCTCATGCAAAAGTGTCAAAGTATGGGAGCCAGTGGGGCCTGATTCTCACCTTGTATACAAATTCCCCACATCAGCCGCCTTGGGAAATACGTAAATGTTTGCAGCCAACAAGTGTGGAAGATAGGCTGATAGATAACTGAAAGATAAGCTGATAGATAGCTGAAGATACCAATACCTGAAATCCTGGTGTGAGTACTTTTGAAAATGGTTGTTGGTCACCAAACTCGTAACAATACCAAACACTATCATATTCAAGGTGATAGTATAATATAACGTGTATTTCAGCCTTCTCGCCTTTAAGGCATATTAGGTTTTATTGGCGTCCGTACAATACTTCGAAATAACACTTTTAACGAAGCTTATTACATGAGAATTCGATCTTATTTCGTTCCCAGAGCATCTTCAGATCGATATCCTACTTCGATAGTTTATCGAGAGTGCCCGGGCATTCTCCCCCCTCCCACCGATATCAAGTCAGTATATTTTTGGGGTTTTGGATTGAGTAATTTCTTGCCTGCGAGAAGTAAAAAAATATATTTATATAGACTCGCCCCTAAGCTGTTACCGGTGGCGGCGTCTTCACCCAGGGGAGTCTGCCCGGAGCCGGTAGCCGCGGACAGGAAGAGCATGTGGGAATCCATGACCGCATAGCCTATACAATCGGTGCGTTGGAGGGTGCAGTATAATTACGCCATGGCAGCTGAGTGATTCACATCCTGCGGGCCTGAGTTCGATCCCCTGCATAATCTGTTACATTACTGCCGAATGTGGTCACCACCGGGACTGTTGTCCCGGTCCACGTCTGCCGGGAGCAGTGGGTGCTCGGCTGCAGAGCAGGCGACGGCGCAGTTGCCTCGCTGAGGCGGACTGTGCGTCGTAAAGCGGCGGGCCCATGGCACCGGTGTCCGCTGGGCCCCGGCCCTCCTGCAGCGGCGGACCCACGGCGCCGGTGTCCGCTGGGCCCGGCCCTGCTGCAGCGGCAGTTAGCGCTGCGGGCAGCTCCATTAGCCAGCAGCGGCCATCTGGAGCGGCCGGCGCGGCGGTGACGTCAGGCGTGCCGTGTCGTTTCCGGTGAGGAGCGGGGCGTGACTCAGGCCTCAGGCTGCCGTGACACCGGCCGGGCGGCGCCCCGTTCAGGTGGCTTGGAGGTGGGATCATTACCACCGTCGCCGAGGCTATACAGATGAATATCACCATGGTGATTTTGTGCCACAAAACGAAACTAGCGGTGCTAAGGATCACAGAAAACTAGGGTTAGTAAAGCCACAGAAAACAATGAGTTACTAGGGTAGGAAGTGTGCGACCGCGACCGCCGAGCCGTCAATGCCAGGGAGCGGTGTGTTTTTGCGGGGGCTTCTCTGGGCCGGTCCACTCCCGACCGACAGGCCCGGCAGCCGGCTTGGCCCTCTCACCAGCCCGGCGCGACCGTCCACATGCAGACGCGCTCCGCTCCCGGTCCCAGCGCAACCGGCCGCTTTTTACAGCCCGCTGCCTATGTGGTCCCCGTCCAGGAGTTAGAACTCATTTGGATGGCAGGACCTATTTCAACTTTTTACGTCGTGACGTGGTACCAGAAAAAAATGAGCTCACGGTTCGATACAGGGTGATAGAGACACTTATCAGGCTAACACGTGGCTCATTACCAAAGATCCGCTGTCAGGTTAGCAAAGTATGGGTATGCACGTTCCTCCTGAGGAACGGGCCCCGTACCTGTGCACTTACACGCTCATTGCGCGCACACTGCAGTTTAAAAAAGACGCGGCGCACGGCACGCTATGAATGCTGTGCGCGATTCCTACCTAAACTCAAACCAACGGGGATGGAAGTAAAATCCAAACGGTCGGACAACCTAATTCATAATACTGTGGAGTACAAGCTCGCTGGTTACTTCCAAATAAGCGTTGTTTGAAACCAGACCACGCGTAGTTACAGAGCGGTGCTAGATAGTGACAGGTGGTTCCCACCAATGTCTCCGATAGTCCGAGCAGAACTAATCGGGCCGAGCAGTCTGCGGGGCAGGCCAGCCACGACTGCGTCAGCCACTGATCTGGGGCATAGTATGATCCCCTGCTCTTCACTGTGAAGCTGAGTGGTGTGCCTTCTGTTTCAGCAGGCCGTCGTCTGCCACAGTCCCGCGCGCCAGGCGTCAACCCCACGCCGGGTCACGACCTCAGCCGGCAACAGGGCCGCGCCGCACCGCCCCGCCGAGCGGCACGCACCGCTGTAACACACAGCACATGGCAGCGCACAACACAGCCCTGCCACACATATGTAGTGGTGTCCTGTTGTGGTATTTCTAACCACCGATCCGATTCCGATTCCGATTTGCATCGTGCCTCGGAGGAACGTCCTATCATACCAGCCGTCCCAGAAATGACCAAAAAAACGTACCTTAGAAGGTAACTTTTAGACTTTTCAAGCAAATCGATTTAACGAAGGTTACGGGGAAAATCAACACCTAATCAAGACCATCTGTTGCAGTAGCAGCGGCAGGTGAAAGATTTCCCTGAGCGAGGGGCGGCTGCGTTAAGACGCGCAGTTTTTTTGCGGCGAACACGGGCACCATAGATAGAAGGGGGTGCCAGTGTGATGCTTAAGCTGATTTCTGTATGTTTCGGGCGCTTTTGTAGCAAAGAAGTTTTAGTAACACTATACATACATATATATATATATATATATATATATATATATATATATATATATATATATATATATATTCTCGTGAACCATCTGGAAAGCATCAATAACCAAAACCCTAATCCCTGCCTGTAACTACATACTTCTCTTATTTAGTGTTTCGGCTGGCCGGCGGCTTGCCACGCAGCGGTTCTTTGCCGGGTGTGCCACCGGTGGGCGGATGACTCCGCCCGGCCTGCCGGGAGCCTTAGCTCGTCACGCCGGTGGGCTCGCACGCCCGGCCGGGTCGGACTCACCCGGCCGGCCAGTCCCCCCTGCCCACCAGTCGCCCGTCTGCCCGCTCGTCGTCGTCCGTCCGTCGTCCCCCCTCCGCCCGGCTGCCCGGCTGCGTGCTGGTCGCTTCCGTCGTCCGCTCGCGGCGTCGTGAGCTCGATCTGTGGCGCGCGTGCGTGGGCTGTGCGCCGTCGAGGTTGTGGTGCGGTGGGGCTGGATGTGTCACTGTTGGTGATGCGAGCTTTTGGTGGCGGAGTGACTTGAGATGGTCGCTGCTGCGGTGTTTATCTGCTTTGTGCTTATCGCATACCCAGTGCGATATTCTTAAACTGGAGCTGCGCAATGCCCCGGCGTCATGTAGGGGCCGGTCGGGGTGTGATGCGCGAGCCCGTAGGTTAAATGCTCCTTTTGAATTGTTTTAAGTTATTGATGTATTGATTAATAATACATGTATCTTTCGTAATATATATATATATATATATATATATATATATATATATATATATATATATATATATATATATATCGATCCTGATGCTGAAGCGCCGTTCTCCAAAAAATCATATTACGCCTTGGTATGAGGACATGTATCGCTTTCATTATGCCCAGTGTCTAGGGAACAGGACCGCAATCGTCTCCATTGCGCAGGTTGGCAATTTCCATTCCAGACTGCCCCCTCCGCAACGTGCCCGAGGACTGGAGGCCGGTCCAACACGTCCCCCCCCCGAGGACTGGAGTCCGGTCTGGCACGCCCCGAGGACTGGGGGCCGTCCAACACGTCCCCCCTCCCCAGGACTGGAGGCTGGTCCAACAAGTGCCCGAGGACTGGAGGCCGGTCCAACACGTCCCCCCCCCCCGAGGACTGGAGGCTGGTCCAACAAGTGCCCGAGGACAGGAGGCCGGTCCAACACGTCCCCCCCCCCGAGGACTGGAGTCCGGTCTGGCACGCCCCGAGGATTGGGGGCAGTCCAACGAGTGCCCGAGGACTGGGGGCAGTCCAACAAGTGCCCGAGGACTGGGGGCAGTCCAACAAGTGCCCGAGGACTGGGGGCAGTCCAATAAGTGCCCGAGGACTGCGGGTCGATCCAACACGTCCTTGAGAATAGCATCAGATACGTTTTGACAAGAGAGAGACTGAGTCGAGCTGGCCAAAGTATGAAGGTCTCCCGAACACGCGGCGGTGTTGCCCACGGGGGGACAAGCGATATCTCACCCAAAATCGGCATCGGCCGCGCTGCGCCCTCAGGCATTATCATCCAGTGTGGCAATGTCTCGGAGCAGATCCCTCCGGCCCAGTCACCTGCACGTCGCCCGCAACCTCGGCAGGCTAGCTGGATAATTGGCGGGAAACGGCGCGGCGCACGCCGGCGGAATTCCGACGATGGCATTTCCCGCCACCACCGGGAATGCACGGGCCAAAAGCAGGCTCCCAGAAACCAGGCGCACTTAACCGCACGGCAGGCAGATACGGCGTAGGGATCACTAAAACTCCACAAAAGGCTCAACCAGGCATACCTACATCGGTAAGACAGGTGCCTGCATACAACAGCCACCGAAAAATATCTAGAAGGGAAGCTTCAGCCGATCAATTCATCCAACATGCCAGCTTTTCCTAACCTACGCCGTCTACTCGTTGCGGCTTGGTTTAAATCCCCAATCGGAGTTGGTAGCACAACAACAGCAGCGCTCATTAGGCGAAGTGTGGTGACCCGCACTGGCGGCCGCTCACCGCAGAAGGCGCTGCACTGAAGCCGCTGGCGGCGGCAACTGCAGGTTCCACTTCTGGTGCCGGGACCTGATACTGATCCCAGCCGGGGCTTTGCGGGCACCACAGGATAGAAAATGACAGAAGCTGATTCATTAAGCGCATCTACATTAGTTTTAATGATAGTTTTATAAACTTATACGAAACCCGAATTTAACTTTAAAATTGTCCGAAGGAAATGACGGCTTCCAACAATTATGCATGTGCAAACAAAATATTTTCTAAATGAGTAGCTTTTTTCCAGGCATTACGAAAAAGGGCATCCCAAAATAAAGTATTTTCGAGCTTTCCTCCACAAAATACAAACAAAGCGTGACACAGGCACGATTCTTGCACACTTCACATGAGAATGAATTTTCACGGCGGAATATCCACGGGGATCGTCAGCAGGCCAACACTCACATCTGACCCTCACTCCATACGCTCCAGGTCAGCTCTGTACAACTGTTTCACCATGGGTAGGCGTAACTTCACAAGATTGGCCATTGTGCTGTTGACCATCCAAGCAGGATCCCGGCTGCTCATTTTGGTGATCTTAAGAATTTCTGGAATTATCGGCTTGCCTGTATATGTTCTAGTCAGGCACACCCTATACTATACGTGGAGAAACAAGGGTTTCGGGAACCAAGCCACCGCATCACCGTAAAAAACAATTGTTCCGTTGAACTTGAACTGTTGCCATTTACACTTCCCTGGACTTCTTGACGTGAGGACACCTGAACATAACCGTGTACGTAGGAAAGCCAGAAATCACGGAAGATCTGAGGATCTCCATACTTCCGAAACTAGCAGCATTTCTGGTTCGATGCCCGACAACACCATGGTCAACTACCCATGGTCAGACAGCGTCACAGAGCTGAACAGAGGTAACAAAGAAGTGAGTGCAGGCCTGTGTGGATATCCCACCATGTGATTTGCCTATCATGTAAAATATGCAAGAATCATGTCTGTGTGGCGCTTGATATGCAATTCATAGAAGAAAACGCGAGGATACTTTATTTTGGGACACCCTGTACATGCCAATACAGGCCCAAACGTTCACTCCACAATCTACTGCATCCATCGGAGATCTAGATGTACTAATGAAGTTAAAGCTTCCCTGCATTGAACTGTCGCACGCGCCACTACCGACTGTCCACGCTGGGGGCGGGATGGCAGTCGCTCCTGTCGGCTCTCCAGGCTGGCTTATCACATCTCCGTTTGAGAAAGGCGCGACGGAATGTAACTATACCAGATGGACGGGCTGTTTAGAAGTGCAACACACCAGAGACAGTCTGCATCAGGCACCATATTATCGGTTTTCGCCGGCAACAAGTTCGAGGCACCCTGAAAACCCATCGAAATATTGCATATTGACATGCCGTGCGCACTAGTGAGATCGCCTCATTAATTTCAGCAGTATTCGAAACGAACGCAAGGAGCCCACTAAATCTCCGAGATCGATGACTGCGGCGGACGTCCGAATGCCTAGAATAGCATATACCAGTTGTGTCCCCGCAGCGATTTGCACCGAGACTCGAGGGCGGCGGCGGCCATACACACAGCTAGAGCCCCCAAAAATCCGTGCTTCTGACAGGCACTAGAAACTTGGAGGCTGAGCGAGATGGTTCAGACGACCCCTTGTTACCAGCTTCAGAGCTCTCTCTTTGGCGACAATACTCGTGAGAGGCCTAGTGTTTTGAGGCTGGCTGGCAGCATAGGACCTGGAAACTCATGCATGGCTATTATCGTGCTGGAACGCACAAAGGATAAGTGAAGCTTATAAACTACATATCCATTGACCATGCCCAAGAAACCAGCCCGGACATGCTGTAGGAAACCAGCGTGCCACCCACCGCGCCGCTGCATTCCCGCCCCGGTAACGCAACGTGTCCTTTCAGGACATCTCGATTACTAAATAGCCGCGAATGTCACCTCAAGCTGACAACAAACGCTGCGAACACCCCCTCCTGTGACACAGACAGACAGACAGACAGACAGACAGACAGACAGACAGACAGACAGACAGACAGACAGACAGACAGACAGACAGACAGAGAGACATACAGACAGACAGACAGACAGACAGACAGACAGACAGACAGACAGACAGACAGACAGACAGACAGACAGACAGACAGACAGACAGACAGACAGACAGACAGAGACAGACAGAGACAGAACAGAGACAGAACAGAGACAGAACAGAGACAGAACAGAGACAGAGACAGAGACAGAGACAGAGACAGAGACAGAGACAGAGACAGAGACAGAGACAGAGACAGAGACAGAGACAGAGACAGAGACAGAGACAGAGACAGAGACAGAGACAGAGACAGAGACAGAGACAGAGACAGAGACAGAGACAGAGACAGAGACAGAGACAGAGACAGAGACAGAGACAGAGACAGAGACAGAGACAGAGACAGAGACAGAGACAGAGACAGAGACAGAGACAGAGACAGAGACAGAGACAGAGACAGAGACAGAGACAGAGACAGAGACAGAGACAGAGACAGAGACAGAGACAGAGACAGAGACAGAACAGAACAGAACAGAGACAGAGACAGAGACAGAGACAGAGACAGAGACAGAGACAGAGACAGAGACAGAGACAGAGACAGAGACAGAGACAGAGACAGAGACAGAGACAGAACAGAACAGAGCAGAACAGAACAGAGACAGAACAGAACAGAACAGAGACAGAACAGAACAGAGACAGACAGACAGACAGACAGACAGACAGACAGACAGGGGATAATGGTGACCTACGTGGCGCAGTGTTTCGCGCAAGTATTTTACCAGCCCCTCTGTCTCTGGCCCGTCTGGCACTAATGGGGTGACACTGCGAGCTGCGCGGCGGCCCAGTTTTTGCTATCAGCGCACACCGGGTGGTCCCCTACCCGTAACTGGGCACGGAGCCGCCGCGCAGCTCTCTTCCCATTCCCTCGTCCTCTGTGATTTCACTGCCACTCTAAACGGACGTGAACCGTCACAATTAGTGAAAATATTCTACACGCTGTCCAAACTGGGCTACCCTCCAGTGATACCTATAGCCGGCAAGTACATTTTCGGCAGTACCGTGCGGTTGACAAAGGGGAGGGAACGGGAAGTGCCGGCTGACACGTGGCCGGCCAGGTGGCGGGCGGCCACTACACCCCACCGCAGCCCAGCGGGCCGCACCACACCTGGCCTGTTAAATACCAGTGAACCGCCACGCACCGGCGCCGTCCCTGCCGGGCCGGTGGAGCCGCTGCCACAAGGCTCCGGCCGCCAGACCGGCTTCTCAGCGCAGCCCCGCGGCGGAGCTGACCTGACTAGCTGAGACGTGGAGCCGCTGCTCAGAGTAGCTGAGACGTGGAGCCGCTGCTCAGAGCAGCTGAGACGTGGAGCCGCTGCTCAGAGCAGCTGAGACGTGGAGCCGCTTCTGAGACGTGGAGCCGCTGCTCAGAGCAGCTGAGACAGAGATTAGCGCTCAGAGATGTGGCACAGGCCAGTGGTAAGAGAAATCACGACTCAAGCTATTCGAGGCGCGAAGTCAGCGCTCAGAGGAGTCATCACTTACACAGACTGAGCAAGGCATGGAACCAGCGTCCAAAGGAGCTGCGACACAGACCAGCACTCACACGAACTGTGAACAACAGTCAGTATTCAGAGGAGCTGTGGCACAGGTCAGCGATGAGAGGAGCTGTGGCACAGGTCAGCGCTAAGAGGAGCTGTGGCACAGGTCAGCGATGAGAGGAGCTGTGCTGTGCAGCCAGTGCTGAGGGGAGCTGTGCTGTGCAGCCAGTGCTGAGGGAAGCTGCGCTGTGCAGCCAGTGCTGAGGGAAGCTGTGCTGTGCAGCAAGTGCTGAGAGGAGCTGCGCTGTGCAGCCAGTGCTGAGGGAAGCTGTGCTGTGCAGCCAGTGCTGAGGGGAGCTGTGCTGTGCAGCCAGTGCTGAGGGGAGCTGTGTTCGGCAGTCAGTGCTGGGGGAGCTGCGCTGTGCAGCCAGTGCTGAGTGGAGCTGTGTTCGGCAGTAAGTGCTGAGGGGAGCTGCGCTGTGCAGCCAGTGCTGGGGGAGCTGTGTTCGGCAGTAAGTGCTGAGGGGAGCTGCACTGTGCAGCCAGTGCTGGGGAGCTGAGCTGGCCAGCCGCCGCACCAGCTCCGCAGATGTATACCGTCCAGTGACGGGACGCGGCGAACTCAAGAGCACTGATCCCGTGCGCCTGGCATATGGATCTTCAGGATTCAGAACCGGAGCTTCTTCCTCTGAGTTCGCAGAGGATATGGATATTAGGGACTCAGGTCCAGTGCCTCCTTTGAATTCGCGGAGGATGCACTTTATCATTTGCTCTTTTTTACGTTGGGTAATTTGTATTAATTGGGCATTATATTTAATTTAATTGGGTAATTGGTATCATTTTAATGGTTTATGATTTGCTGTTGTGTAAATCGTAAATCAAGGAGAGGAAGTAAAGAGATAGAAGTCTATTTAACCTCAGTGTCTCGTCACTGCGCAGTGAAAGAATCCGTTTCCCATTACCTAGCTGATATGCTGTCATCCTCTGACAGTTATATGCCATTCGTTCTAGACAAAAACGTGACCTGGTTGACGAGATAATCGAGTCGAAATTCAAAGGGTTGCGAGGCTCCCAGGTGAGATCGAGGCCACATGTCAAACCTTCTCCGTCCACGCTCCAGTAAGCTAAGCACACCAACCGATCTCGGAGGAGACGTCAATAAGCGTGGCGACAGATACTACTGGACTACTCCTTCCAATACATCTCAGCGCACAGAATTATCCTCCATCGGAATGCAATTCCTCCCTGAACGAAGAGTTAGCGTCCTGTAGCAGCCGCCTATGTAAGGGTGCACCCGGTCACGCTGCGTCATCTACCGGGTTCCGGGTGAGTTTGCCACACCACCAGGCGGGACAGACCGAGGACAACCCAGCCTTCGCCGCCAGCGTCAACCGAGCGCCACTATCGGTTAGCAAACAGTGGCGGGCGCCGCTCAGTCGCCTGGCAGCCGTCTCATTCGCGGCACAGAGCCACGGAGTCACGGCCCAGTCAAGCCGGAGTTACAGCCCAGCCAAACCACTGGGGACAGCCCAGCCACGGCCCACGGCCCAGTCAAGCCACGGAGCCACAAACCAGCCGAGCCACGGCGCCACGGCCCAGTCGAGACACGGAGCCACAAACCAGCCCAGCCACGGCGCCACGGCTCAGCTGACCGGAGCCACAGCCCAGGCCCAACCACTGGGGACAGCCCAGCCCAGCCACGGCGCCACGGCCCAGTCAAGCCACGGAGCCACAAACCAGCCGAGCCACGGCGCCACGGCCCAGTCAAGCCACGGAGCCACAAACCAGCCCAGCCACGGCGCCACGGCTCAGCTGACCGGAGTCACAGCCCAGCCGACTCATCCCCAGCCCATCAACAAGGCAGCAAACGCTGCAGCCCCTACAACTGACCAGCCAATCATGCGGTAAAGATGAAGCTACCAGGTACTGTTACAACACTGCCCGCATTTTAATTATTTAAAAAAATATATTAGCATCCACATTCCTGCACAACAGGTGGCCATTCTGTTGCCATATTATCCGTTAGAGCGCCACCTTACAGTGAGCACGAAGGTCAAAAAGAAAACTGGTGATTCCGACCAGATTCTCACAATGCCGAGGAAAAAGGCGGCTCAGATGATCCGCCCCATCAGAAAGAGGCGTGCTGTCTGATTGAGTATTAACCCTGACCATGACACGGCCGGTGCGGCACGCTCCTAAACCTCAGCGTCATGCCCGCATTGGCAGTGACGCCATGCCAACGGAATGCTAACGTGGGTGGACTGCAGGGCGGCTGTAAAAATCCAACTCTATAAGGCTCCATACAGTGGCGCTGCATTCAACAATGTATGGCATTGCCGGCAAGCACAGGTCAAGGCCTCGTGTCACAATAAATAAGCCGTCCCGGCTCGGGGCCGGATGAGCTAAGCCACATTCTGGTCACCAAGAGATAGTTACGAGATACCAGGAATAATGCGGTGTAAATGATAGCCCGCAATAGTCGCGAAGTCACCCAGCTACCTCCAAGTCGCACACCGATCCAGAACAGCCGGCAAATCCCGCCGCACCCGTGGCTTCAAGTAGGGGCGACACGCAATGGTGCGGCAGCCGACAGACAGCTATCTCATCAGACCCGACTCACGTCAGACGATACCATGCCCCAGACGCCGCTCACTCGACCACGCTCCACCAACACAGACGGTCTACAGCTGACCACGCTCCACCAACACAGACGGTCTACAGCTAATCACGCTCCACCAACACAGACGGTCTACAGCTGACCACGCTCCACCAACACAGACGGTCTACAGCTGACCGCGCTCCACCGACACAGACGGTCTACAGCTGACCACGCTCCACCAACACGGACGGTCTACAGCTGACCACGCTCCACCAACACAGACGGTCTACAGCTGACCACGCTCCACCAACACAGACGGTCTACAGCTGACCACGCTCCACCAACACAGACGGTCTACAGCTGACCACACTCCACCAACACAGACGGTCTACAGCTGACCACGCTCCACCAACACGGACGGTCTACAGCTGACCACACTCCACCAACACAGACGGTCTACAGCTGACCACGCTCCACCAACACAGACGGTCTACAGCTGACCACGCTCCACCAACACGGACGGTCTACCGCTGACCACGCTCCACCAACACAGACGGTCTACAGCTGACCACGCTCCACCAACACAGACGGTCTACAGCTGACCACGCTCCACCAACACAGACGGTCTACAGCTAATCACGCTCCACCAACACGGACGGTCTACAGCTGACCACACTCCACCAACACAGACGGTCTACAGCTGACCACGCTCCACCAACACAGACGGTCTACAGCTGACCACGCTCCACCAACACGGACGGTCTACAGCTAATCACGCTCCACCAACACGGACGGTCTACCGCTGACCACGCTCCACCAACACAGACGGTTTACAGCTGACCACGCTCCACCAACACAGACGGTCTACAGCTGACCACGCTCCACCAACACAGACGGTCTACAGCTGACCACGCTCCACCAACACAGACGGTCTACAGCTAATCACGCTCCACCGACACAGACGGTCTACAGCTGACCACGCTCCACCAACACAGACGGTCTAATGCGAGTTGTATAGATTGGTTGCAGTCCCACACTAAGTACACTGAGGCAGACAGCCTTCAGCAGCACAGCCCAGGTGCAAGTGATGTGAGATCTCCGTCTTAGATACAGCACGCACCAAATAGTATGCATACCCCATGCTGATTGTCGCCTGAAGCACGCGGCCACACCGACGCTGGCGCAAGACCTGACTACCAGACAAAGGCATTGTTACCAGACCAAACTCCAGTATGCTACCCTTCTTGCTGCATAGATAGGGAAACAAAGGTGTCGCTACGGACTTTGTGGCGGGGGCGGACCCAACGATGGAAACCTATGCCAATCCGGCCCTAAGTTCGGTCGGCTGGATACAACGTGCAGCACTTTGCCGTATCCAACACCGGTGTAGTCTTACGAAAATAGCAAAAGGGAACATTTTCGTCCCAAAATTTGGCCTTTCCCACGCGAGCCACCTTTTTTCGAGCGGGAAGCCCGGCCTGCCAGCCTCCCCCTAGTGACGCTCCTGTAGGAAGGTGGGAGGCGTATATCCGATACAATCGAGCGCCAACTCCGCGTTCCAGCCCTCAACAAAAGAATGTCCATTTCGGAAAAGACATGCAACATCGCGAGCCGATATCTGCACTTTTCCTCGACGTTGAACGACGCAAAGTCAACTGAGCAAGATGTTGAGAACTGAAACAACAGCTTCTACCTTGTGCAGCCTCCCGGAACAGCTGCTAGGTCCTGAGGTCAACTTTTGACCAAAGTGCGCGGCACTAGAGATACAATGCAAACACTCCCGGAGTAAGAAAATCTCCCGGAGGAAGACAGACGTCTCTAGGTATCACCTGACGCCTCAGGCCTGGCGTATGGAATTTCATCGTCGGGCGCTAAAAACACATGCGCTTTTATTTTGAGTCACGCAAAGGAATGTTATTTACATGAGCATGAAAATTTAATTATGAACATAACCTACCTGGAACTTTCCCTTAATGTTCATGCCTACAACTATACAACGGATCAACATGGATAGAAATCAGTATTTTACGGGCAAAACTGTATTGAAGCAGAGTGGGTAGTGGGTGTCACAAACACCCTTTCAGCGACGAGAACCATGCCACTGTTAAGCTAACAATCAGACTTCTCAATCAACTGCGACCCATGTGGCTTGTTGATAATCTGACAGACAGACAGACAGACAGACAGACAGACAGACAGACAGACAGACAGACAGACAGACAGACAGACAGACAGACAGACAGACAGACAGACAGACAGACAGACAGACAGACAGACAGACAGACAGACAGACAGACAGACAGAGAGACAGAGAGACAGAGAGACCGACCGACCGACCGACCGACCGACCGACCGACCGACCGACCGACCGACCGACCGACCGACCGACCGACCGACCGACCGACCGACCGACCGACCGACCGACCGACCGACCGACCGACCGACCGACCGACCGACCGACCGACCGACCGACCGACCGACCGACCGACCGACCGACCGACCGACCGACCGACCGACAGACAGACAGACAGACAGACAGACAGACAGACAGACAGACAGACAGACAGAGACAGACAGACAGACAGACAGACAGACAGACAGACAGACAGACAGACAGACAGACAGACAGACAGACAGACAGACAGACAGACAGACAGACAGACAGACAGACAGACAGACAGACAGACAGACAGACAGACAGACAGACAGACAGACACAGACCCATGTGGCTTGCTGATTAATGTAAATGTCTTGTTGACAAATGTTTGTAATGCATTAAAGCGCGCAGGGGGAGAGTATCCATACTTAGCAGCTTTCAGCTCAAATTTAGGACCCAATACCCCCATCAAAGGGCTTCTTAGATTCTGAAATATTGTTGTTTGCTCTTACTTGGAATGGGAGTGAGATTATCATTTTGTCAATTTAACTTTCTATTTTCACTTTCAAAGGCGGAACTTTGTTTCACCGAGACCCAGCTTGTCATTGTCACATTTAAAATGTAGCTAGCGTCTCAGATAGGTGCAATGTATCTGTAGAGCCAGGAGAAGCAACAATGATTTCGGAAGCTTATAATTCAGACTTTCGTTTGCCTACCCTGCAGGGCTGAAACATCCACCATGTGTACAGTGGGCTATTTAGTATCATAGAAAGGTAAAGAACATACCGTTACTGGCAACACACGTAACATGATACCATTAAAGTCTACTATCATCTTTGCTGGTAGTACATCATTGGTTGTTCATCCCCAATCTAAAGTTGGTATTCTTAGCCAAACTTCTCCTGTGGATGCCTCAAACAAAATTTCAAAATTCCAAGAACAAAATTCCGAACTTCTCCCTTGTACTTCAGTCTGCAAAAATCAGCTGTCGACAGCACAATCGTGTTGTGACGAACGTTGTTACAAACTGTTTACCCAGGTTGTGAAAGCCAGCCATCTCCCAGTTGACGAATCATACTTTATACGACACCACAATTTATAGTACCGTAACGAGTGACAGTTGCATTTAAGGCGGCTTCGCTCAAATAGTGATCCGCCGCAGCGATAGCCGACCGGAATCAGAAAGCACGAGCTTCACTATTCGCCATGCAGCAGAGCAGATCTCCAGATCCACGCCGGCGGCGGCGCCACCTTACACAATGGGGCGGCGGCCTCAGTCTCAGCGGCCCAGCACGTGGTACATTTCGCACGTGCCGGCACCACGCACCGGCCCGGCCTCTGCCCCAGTAGTACGTGTCGGCGCCACCTGCGCCAGCGTACTAGAAGAGTCGGAACAACGCGGCGGCTGCCGGAAGCTAACCTCCCACGTTGCTAGTTTTCATATCAGGGAGTCCATGACATAGCAGTGGCGAATTTGACTTATGCAGAGTTGAGAGGAATTCTCTCCGGTCTGCTTTCCGACCCACTTGCTGAGGTCGGGATCCTACAAGCCGATGGCCGTTAAGCGGTCGGAGTGCATGCCTTCCTGCCACCACCAGTGCCACACGGGGGCTGGAGCGGCCCTGGGGCGGTCAGTGGAGCCGGTCCAACACAAACAACGTCCGGCGGCGTCCTCTGAGCGGCGCTGATACGGAGGCCTCCGACGGCGCACACAGCCGAGAGCGGCCCGGCCTGGTGGTGCTGGCGGCACTCTGGGCAGAAATACGGCGGCCACCGCTGGTGGGATTATCCAGTCGGTGTCAGAGGCGCTGGGCAGGTGCACCCATCCGGCACTGTGGACCGGACACCACCGCAACAAAGCGGCTGTTTCCACACTCAGCTATCAACATCCCTGCCATATCAAGGGTAGTTGATATGGCAGGGATCTCCGCACTCTCCAGCACAAATTCAACAGAAACAAAACAACCTCAGCCGCCGCAAGGTACGTGGGGACTGGCCCACCAGCGAAACTGACGGTACATGGCAATGACTCATTGAACACTAGGAGTCGCGTAGTCGTTTTGTGGTGGGTCACAAACAACTGTGAACCTGGACCATGAACGTCAAGCTAAGGCAGCTTTGAAGCAGCATCCGTGGAATTTTAGACTTCATGTCACCGTGGCTCTGATAGGTGACACCTTATCTTCCACATACTTTCGATACATGGATGCATTTTAACAACAAATACGTAGTTCCGACGGAAGAATTCTGAGCCCGATGGTGTAAGACTTGAAAATGATTCTTTATAAAAAACTGGACATTTTTGCAAGACTCTGAGCGGTTTTATATCCCTTCTCGAGATACCCTATGAGGCTGACACCATTCTCGATGATGTACCCTTGTAAAGCTGACTGTGCGACTGTGGTGATCATCGAAAACAGGGCCGAGGAACCGACAGATCTTAGAGAACTATTTTCAGTGCAACTTTCCGGGACCAGAGCACAGAATTGAACCACAGCTGAAGAACACAGAAGTGACACGCGCAACCTCCATCTCCGTTTATCGGCTAACCAGCTGATTATGGACCAATTTTCGAGGAATATAAGCGCCAGAAACAATACGGCGTTTGGTTCCTTAGTAGACAGTGTGACGATAGTTTCAAAAGGATATTGTTTTATGCAGCAAAAAAAACAATGTTTGACTTCGCATTGGAGTTTTAGCCACCTCAGCTACTAAGGCAATATGCGATTATAACGCATCCGCTTGACTTCGGCGGAGGTGTCGCCAACGTAGAGGCGGAGGAAAGGGCGGTGCCTCTCTTTGGAAGACTGGGACCTCCTCCACTTTTCCCTCACAATTGCATTTTCCAAAGCCATGACCTACTCTGAAGAGGAAAAGGCTCCAAATAAACGAAGAAATGTTTGTATATATATTTTTCATATGTTACTCTGACCGATTTAACATGCGAAATAAATATCGTACTTAGGCCATGGCTGTGTAAGTTTCCCCGTCTACTAAAAACCTGTGGTGACGTCCTAGACGGACTTGTTGAGTCGCGACTCAGAGTCGGAGTCGACTCTGAGTCGGCTCAAGTTTTCCTTGAGTAAGAGTTGAGTCGACTCACTTCCAGATTTTGGTTGAGTCTGAGTCGACTCAAGTTCCCGACCAGTTGAGTTGAGTCAGAATCGGAGTCAGCCTCTAAGCTGTGAGTCAGGAGCTGAGTCGAGTCAAGACTCTATTTTCTGAACATATGTGATCACATGGCTGACACTTTAGAAATTTTCATGACTAATTTTGAAGACTTCATATTGCAATTTGCTAATAGTAGGTACTTCATTATTTTCATATCCCCACTACACTCATCCCGGGATCAGTAATTAACAACAATAAGTTGTGTAAAATATACAGTTTCAAAACCACACACAATTGCTATTATGTTCCATTTAATATTAGCAATAGCATGCAAAATCATACAGAAAAATGCGATTTGGAACACATTCAGACTTTTTTACTTTGAGGGTGCACACCAGACAAAGTCCTATACTGATAATCATGCAATAATTCACTCTTAGGAAGCCACATCTTTATTTTCTATTTCCTTGCTTCGGTTGACTGAAAACAAAAAAAAACTCAGCAATATAAGTGCCAGATAGAGGATACCAAAAATCTTGTTTTGCACATAAGCCTTGAAATGGGTCAAAACGGAAACTGAAAGCCTCAATTAGCTGTTTTTCAAAGTACTTTCTTGATTGGTCATGGTTTGAGCACATCACCTGGTAGATAATATCACCACTGACGACACAGCACTGTACCTACTGTCCTCTGTATACGGAAAGTAAAACTTAGTCCTATCTCTGGCATTCCCTACACATCAAGTCTCTCACAAACCACCACTCTTTAAATTATGTTGATGATTATTTACCTATTTACCGCCCACCCACCCACTGCAGCATCCCCCGCACCCCACGCGCGCCACGCCTGTCACAAAACCATCATTGGGCGCCATAATATGTTAGTTCTTCTTTATTTTGAAGCCTGACTGTAGCCTGAGGGCAAGATGATTTTCTTAGATTTTGAAAGTCACGTGACTTTCGAAGTGCTATTTATCGTCATCTTTTGTGTCACCGGAGGTTAGGTTCGCGTAATGTCTTTAGTGCGCCATCTACAGCATTCCCTACAGCTTTTTCGGGAGGATGACGCGATAGTTCATTGTTTGTCTTGTTTTTGGTTGAGGTGGTGCACAGGGTCGGTTCGACTCGGCGAAGTATTCATTTCGAAGCTTAATTTGCCACAGGATTGTTCTGAATGCACTGGGGCAGGAATTGCCACTCAAAATGTCAAATTTTCAAACATTGAGTCCTGTTCTTTGTAACCTCGCTTATTGCCTCAATTATGACTAGTCATGAAGGACATACCTTCAAAATTAAAGGACATACCTTCAAAATCAGGGGCGGACGCAGACCCGAGCTTTGGGGGCCAAACCCATGTTTGCCTCTCCTCCTGGGGGCGGGGGTGGGAGCGAACATTTTTTGCTCTCCAGACCTAGTGTAAACACCTTTTTCAGTGCTCGACAGACCTAGTATAAGCTACTTCTCCAAGTGCATGATCGCTCTGGGGGGGGTGGGAGCGAAGATATTTTTGCTCTACAGACCTAGTGTAACCTTTTTTCAAAAATTTCCGGCGTTGGGGGGTCAAAAAATGGTTTGCCCCCTCCTCCAGCGCTTTGGGGGGCATGACCGGAATGCCCCCTGCGTCCGCCAATGTTCAAAATGAGAAGCTTTCAGGCCCTCCATCTCACTAACATGTTCGCATTTAGCACCTTTCTTCATTCGGATGCCGACATAATTCAGGTCATGAATTAATGCATTGCAATTGAATTTTTTGGAAAGAAATGTGCAGTTATTAAATAGTTAATCCCATGAATAAATGTACTAGAATGTGTGTACTATGAAAGGAAATTTGCATTTTTATGTACATACTTGTCCACCATTCTGAGTCGGAGTCGACTCTGACTCAATGCTTATTTGAGTCGGAGTTGAGTCGACTCACTTCTGGAACTTGGGTTGAGTCGAGTCGGCTCACCATTTTCAACACAGCGAGTCGAGTCAGAATCAGAGTCAACCTTTAAGCCATGAGTCAGAGTTGAGTCGACTAAAAAAAGAGTCATCAACAAGTCTGGTCCTAGAAAGTCCCAAATGACGTGAGCCTGCTCGACAGAATGCCAGTGTTGTGTTTTGGCACAAGAGAAACTCTAAAAGCGACGTTTTTAAGCTCGGCCCTTCACACGTACAGTGGATGCTTTTCAGCGCGCAGCAAGGAGAAGCCCGATAGTTTTACAATGGTTCTGGGGTGTGATATTTTGACTTACCAAATAACTCCTGCGGCCATCTGTGATTTACCTCTGACTGCTGTTAGCCAGTGTTTCTGAGACATCTGGCCGAGCCAATTCATCAAACAATATCCCTTAGATGAGGCAACTAAATGTAATGTAACATTAC
Source organism: Lepas anatifera (assembly GCA_034440635.1). Classification (NCBI taxonomy): domain Eukaryota; kingdom Metazoa; phylum Arthropoda; class Thecostraca; family Lepadidae; genus Lepas; species Lepas anatifera. The sequence continues at coordinate 165,799 of JAOTON010000715.1, read as the reverse complement.
TGTGACCAGATGGAGGGCTGACAGCAGGGCATTTTTAAGGAAAAGTCAGTGGGGGGGAATTTCTTAACTCCAGCGGCCAGCTGTGATTTACCTATGACTGCTGTTAGCCAGTGTTTCTGAGACATCTGGCCGAGCCAATTCATCAAACAATATCCATTAGATGAGGCAACTAAATGTAATATAACATTACTGTGACCAGATGGAGGGCTGACAGCAGGGCATTTTTAAGGAAAAGTCAGTGGGGGGGAATTTCTTGTACTGGCCATTATAGTGTCTTCAGGGGATCAAGACCCCATTTTGATGAGGTTTAATAAAACTCAGACGCGTTAGTGTTAAAAAAATGTTTCTCAATTTTTGTGCTATTCCATGTCTAGAGATTATAGATGCTGCCCAGGGCTGCCAGCTTTTTCGGCAGAAAAGGTCAAACCTAGTTAGAAAAAAGGTCAGAGAGGGACAAAATTTTATCTCCACGAAAATAGCCAAGTAAACACCACAAAAGCCAGACTTGAGGCCAGAAAGCCCCTAGCGGTAGTCATAAACCGACGGAAACAGCAACTTGTATCACTTTAAAACTAAATGTTGACAGTTTGATATTGACTTGACGCAATATTTTCAGCACACTACAAATCTAATAGGAAACCCAGGGTGCCCTTCCAACCCTGTGTGGCCATCAAATGATTTTTTCACACAACCAGAACATTTTTAGCATCATCAATCACTACCTCCTCCCCCACTTTTTGACCAACAATTTCCTGATCTCATTCAAAATGGGAGTAAACCGGAAATTTGTATAACCAGCCGCTGCGGAAAGCAACGAGGAACCCAAATTCGAAAAGTTTTTGGTACTAACGCGGAAAGTTTGCTGTCAGGATCAGGTTGAAGTTTGGCTGGCCCCCTCACTTTTGCCGGTGGTGACGCTTATGCATGCTACCACCACAATAATAAATAAAAAGGCTAAGCACTTCATACCGCCACACCAGCAACCAGCCTTACGCACTTTGACTACACCGTGTCCCGTCTAATCTACGAACGAGCTCTAAGCGCTAACAACTGACTGCGTGTGAAATGAGAGCATCATGCAATGCCACGGTATTGGCTGGGATGAGGGCTTCCGGTCGGATAGAACAGGATTCTTGATTGGTTTTAGGCCAGTGTTCATCTCCAGCGTTGTGATTAGCTGATACTGAGGCTGCTTTGCCGGTATTTCCCGTAACTACGCGCTTTGTTTCGTCTTCAATTTCGTTTCGTAACACAATTTTTGTGGATTGCCAATTTGGGACCAGAAATAGAACAAAGTTATAATTATCGGGTGGTGTTCTGTCTTATTTTCGTTAGGTAAGTACACTTGGTAATTTTAAGTCATCACCGGTGTATTTCACTGGGGGGCCAATTTCTGGGCACTGGGGGAGGCATTTCGGCCAACTGGGGGGCAAATGGCCCCCAGTTAACATTTTATTGTTTTTTCTGTCTTAGTTTTCGTTTGCTGCCCTGAAATATCTACAATTTTCCGTCCTCTATTTCTGCCACAAAGAAAGATGGACGTTTCCTATTAGTCATCTTGAATTTGATTTTTAGCTAAAACCGCTAAAACTATACCTCTCCTGAATAATATCATATATAACATAACAGATATAATATAAATATAAAAAACGATCACATCTCGAGATATTCACACAAAATGGTTCCTTGAGTCAGAGTTACTTGCGTTATGAGCCTAATTACGCGGCTGAAAGAATTGTGGATTCCTTTGCTTTTAAAGTGAAAAAAATGTATATGCCCAACCCAACCACGGCGGCACTATTAAAGTCCAAGAGCATCGCTACAGGTTTTGAGTGCGGCAGGAAGAAGACCCAGAGATGGATGTTTAAGTAGATGCATACTACTATGCACTCCACTTATTAAGCCAGCCAGAGTAATATGTATAAATCCTTTGTCCTATGAACTAAAGCTCTGACTGGGTAGGGATATGCAGAAAATAGCTCTCTAAATTTCATGTTGAATTTTAAATGTCATGGTTAATTATCATCTCGGGAAATAAATGTCTAAGAGAAATGTGGGAAAGAGCCGGCTACCAGTTTCTTAAGCGAGAGGGCACCGTCTACCTCCAGGCCTCTAAGCTGGCAACGTTTAAGTCAAGAAATGACTGTTGTGTTGTTTTAAAAATTAACCCTTTCGAAACTTCTATTACGCGGCTTGCTTAAGAAACATACGGTGTACCTCATATTTTTGCACTTTCAATTCTCGGAAATTAGCCGATAACAAAACCGGCATGACTTCATAAATGACGTCACATGTAATATTTTCTGATGCCTAGTTACACGGTTTGAACCAAGTTGTTGCTCGTTCTAAAATCTTCTTTTGGATGACATTAGCCCGTGTTCTATATTTGCAGTGCAAAACCGACGGTAATGCCCATGGGAGGCAGCACGGGAGCATAAGTGTGAAATGGTCACGCACTCCCACGCGTGATAGACCAAAACAGTTTCCAGATTCCGAATCAGTACGAAAAAAACGTTATTAAGATTACTTCACAGCTACCTAATATCTAACAACCGTGCACCATAGAACGGTCTAGAAGTTACTGGCCAGTGCAGCACGTCAGTCCACCGACCCGAGCCGGCGTCGGCCAGCCACTCACCGCACGATGTTGGGATGTTCGGCCTAGCACGTCAGTCCACCGACCCGAGCCGGCGTCGGCCAGCCACTCACCGCACGATGTTGGGATGTTCGGCCTTCTCCAGCTGGCGCAGGGTGGCGATCTCGCGCAGGGTGGACATCGGCACCCCCTCGTCCGACAGCCGCACACGAATTTTCTTCAGAGCCACCATCTGACCCTCGTTTCGCAGGTCGCGAGCCTTGAACACAGTGCCGTAAGCACCTGTCGAGCGCGAAACTCGTCCGTCATTCCCGCGTCAACGTCAATCACAAAACAACGAGCACTTGTATCACTTTTAACAAGATTGCACTGATCTTCGGACCAGAAGTCTCGGTACGCAAAGCATTAGGACACAATCAAAATACGGTCAACAATAAAGACACTGGGAGATCCAAAGCAGTTGTCTAGCGTCACGATTAGAGCAGCAGAGCGGATAAGCTCGGACACGAGACACGTGAAGCTGCATGTGGTAACTAACGGGCGCGATTGTGCGAGCGTCTGGGCAAAACATCGGATGCTACAAACATGTCAGTGCAAGGGAAAAGCAAAAAAGATCAGCATACTAAAAAGTAGAATCTCCTACTTCTAAAAATGATAAAACTTCAAACGAAGCAATTTGAAATGAGACGCAGTAGTATGGAACCAACAAACAAAAAACAAAGCACCTATGACACATTCACGCTTATGTTACGCCACATCTGGAGGGTACAAACTTGATAATACCGTTTAAGCAGGGTATTAGTATAATAAAACGCGTGCTAAAGAAAAAGCAGCATTAGGCACGTTTTCATCAGACTTGAGGAATAACCACCCTATGGGCCTACCGCTTCCGATTGCCGATCCCTCCCACGGAGTAAAGGCCGCCACAGCTGTGGAGTCCCAGCCCGTGGCTTCCCTGAGCCGAGACCTGGCGCTGGCGGCTGCCAGCACTATCAGCGTACTCACTCCGCCTTTCCACCCCCGCCGAGTGGGAGTCAGAAGTCCGCTCCAGGGACTTCTGACTTCCACCAAACTTCCCTGATTTCTAGCGAGAATTTGAGCCCCACACAATGCACATAGTTGGAGAAAGCACGCTGAATGGAAACAAGTCGACAGCTTCTAAGTAATCACAGCGGCGAACGCTGCGATCAGCGCTGAGAGCGACTACGCCTCGCCTCTTCGGCATGCGGCGTCAGCTCCAGCGCGGCTCAGGCCGATTGCAACACGCTGGACTGGTCGGCGGCCCCGTCCCTCCAGTGATAGTGCCCTCGTCTCAGCACACATCTTACCAATGCCAAATATCCCAACCGTGTGGCTTAGCAGAGTTGCTGGTTCGATTGTCCCTACCGTGGCCTTGCCTGGTCCTTCAGTTAAGTACTCGTTTTCTAAAATAAATATACGGAAAGGCAGCTTGTAGCAGAAGAGATATGCCGACGCGCTTGGAATGCCTAACTGCGGGCGGAGGTGCAGGAGCCATCCTTCACTAGGAACAACGTCCGAGCTGTGTTAAATAGCGGTATCTGGGTGCACCCAATTTTGAATTCAGTTTGATTTGTACGGGGAACCCGCCCTTTTTAACCAGCCGAATGTCATATTTGCGATAAAATCCGACCGCACTTGTCAGATTTACCTTTGAAAAACGTGCAAACTATCATATATGCTATTCACGGCAGCTAGTCACTCGCGGTAGAACTGGGGGGGCACCAGGGCACGGTGCCCTCCCTTAAATAATAAATTTCAACACTAGCCCTATGGCGTCGCATGGAAAGAAATGGGTTGGAAAGTCCATGGTGAGTCCCCCGAAAAGTCTCCCCCTTAAATTCGGACGTTCCACCGTCACTGCAACAAGAAGAATAAGTGTGCAACAGAAATCAAGGCTCGAAACAGTATGCCATTAGAATGAAAACTTACATGTAATATAAGCGTTTATGTTTGGTTGGCACAACAGGCCATTAAGAGCGTCGGGCACTCCGCTACTTGGGCACTGTTCGTGGCAGCGGAGAAGCAGTAGCGGTTTCAATCGCAAAAACATAGCGGAGAAGCGGACAGCCAACTCACAAGAATTAAAAAGCCCTACCATTTCCGTCAGCCTGTTTAGGGGCCATCACCTAAAAAATGAGAGATGGAGATTGTGAGAAATGTTTTTCACCATAGCAAAAAAAAACGAACCAAGGTTTTTCTGATTTTATTTGGATGTCTTACAATAAAGCTGATAACTTGTAATTTAAGATAAGAACAAGCAAGAGTAATCCTTAAAATATATTAAAAAAAGCAAAACAAAAAAAACATTTCGCGGGTAGCGCATTTGTAGCACTATAATAAAAGGTAGAGATAGACAGCGGAGTAGCGGGCAGCGGCTTCGCGATTTCGAAATGACCTAGTAGCGGTAGCGGTTTCAGCTAACTAAGGCAGCGGAAGTTGGGGTAGCGGTTTCAGCTAACCAAGGCAGCGGAAGTAGGGGTAGCGGTTTCAGCTAACCAAGGTAGCGGAAGTAGGGGTAGCGGTTTCATAAATTTGGTATCAACGCCCTCCTCCGGTCCTTAACAAAATCGCGAGGAAGACTCATGCCAATGAAGGGAGATATACCTATTAACACACGTATTGACGGGGGTCTGAGCTACCTTCGCTTTGACGGGGGAGGGGGGCGGGTCGGATGGGCATCTGATATCGAAAATTGAAAGCTAAAATTATTGTGGACGAATCTTTCACGCGGCACAGGAGTTTTTCTGGTGTACGTATATATATATATATATATATATATATATATATATATATATATATATATATATATATATATATAAAACACAATTGCTATTAACTTTAACTTAGAAAACTACCTCTCCTGGTAATTGCCCTGATTGAGTACGTAAACCTCTTTCTATTATGTCCTCAGAAAAGTTGGCCCGGATACACGAGCAGCCTCAGCAAGGTACGAACCCGGGGCACGGCCCAATCGACTCCTGTATCCCGGTGTCTGGTTCGGTTCCGCCAATCGGTCCTGGTCTTTCTCTAGAAGAACCATGGGCGTGCTCCGTACCATTGGACAAAGTTTTGATTCAAAATCCAATATTTTTGTATCGGATATTAGTAATTGTATGATACATTATTTTTCTTTAGAAATGACAGAAAATATATTTCATAATCTTACCTGAACCATTGTGTTCATTCAAATCTACCATTGTGTGTGTTTTGTGGTTTTAGGGCGCTTCAGCGTCTAGGCTATATCGCGCCCATCTGAACATTTCATTCAAATAAAATGAATTCGCTTCGTACAACATCATGTTTCGCGTCACCACCTCCGTGTGAGCCGCGCCATATTTGGTCTGGACGTAATGGTGCGTGAACCAGGTGCCCGTGGTACTGAAGCTGCTAATGTATCTGGGGTAATTAAGTCCAGCAGGATTTGAAAACAAAGCAGAGGAGTCTGGTTCTGGCATGATTCCAAAATTTCCAATCCAGTGCATCCCCAATCCAGTGCATCAACAAATACAGTTTGGAGGACCGTCAGTAGCCAAATCAGGGCTCTGGCTCATGTGGTCGCTCTTGCCTGTAGCTTCTGTGGCCGCCCCGGCCGCCCGCCGCCACCCCGCCGGTATCCGGTCTGGACTGACCTTTGTCCGGTGCCGAACATAAAAACCAGCATTGTCCCCAATTGCGGCCGGCGGGTACACCCTGTCAGTGACGGACATGACCTCGCATACGAATAGCCCGAATAGCCTGCGCACGAGCTCAGATGGGTCTCTCTCTCTCTCTCTCTCTCTCTCTCTCTCTCTCTCTCTCTCTCTCTCTCTCTCTCTCTCTCTCTCTCTCTCTCTCTCTCTCTCTCTCTCTCTCTCTCTCTCTCTCTCTCTCTCTCTCTCTCTCTCTCTCTCTCTCTCTCTCTCTCTCTCTCTCTCTCTCTCTCTCTCTCTCTCTCTCTCTCTCTCTCTCTCTCTCTCTCTCTCTCTCTCTCTCTCTCTCTCTCTCTCTCTCTCTCTCTCTCTCTCTCTCTCTCTCTCTCTCTCTCTCTCTCTCTCTCTCTCTCTCTCTCTCTCTCTCTCTCTCTCTCTCTCTCTCTCTCTCTCTCTCTCTCTCTCTCTCTCTCTCTCTCTCTCTCTCTCTCTCTCTCTCTCTCTCTCTCTCTCTCTCTCTCTCTCTCTCTCTCTCTCTCTCTCTCTCTCTCTCTCTCTCTCTCTCTCTCTCTCTCTCTCTCTCTCTCTCTCTCTCTCTCTCTCTCTCTCTCTCTCTCTCTCTCTCCTACACGCGCGCCGTCGGCGCTGCCATCGACCTCGAAAACGAACACGGCAGGTCCCCTTCCAAACAGACGGCAGCACCAGGGCAGGCATCACATCTCGCCGGGAGAGCCGACTGCCGTGCCATTCATTGGACGGCTCCCACGGTCTCATCAGCCCGAGGTAGCGGTGTCAAAAAGTACAGACCCCAGCGCCCACTGCCCGCTGAAGCCAAGCGGATGAAAGTTATTGTTGTTCAACAGCAGAACAATGTGTAAGGAGTCCCTGCCTCATTAGAACTAACGATACGCTCCGCCCAACCTCCGACACGAGTTTCCGCCTGCTCTCGCAGCCATGTGGGAGAGCTGGACATGTCTCCCGGCGCTACTGCGACGTGGCCGGGGACACCCAGCTCGAGTGTTTTAACCAGCTGGCACTTGGGCGACAGCAGCGGAGTTCTCACGCCGCGGCGCGGCGCGCCACCAGACGAAGGGGAGGGGAGGAGGGGCGACAGACGGACCGGCCGAGCGGCGAGGTCGCCGGTGCTGACCCAAGACAGAGATGCGGGGCTGAGAATAGAAGTAGAAAAAAACATCAAATAATCCAGCTCTTCCATACGCAAGGAACGTCAGAATAACTGACGGGAACACACCGCAACTTCACAAAGACATGACGATTTTCGCCACTGCGCACTGTCGTGAACCTGCGTTAAAGGGAATGTGGCACCTTCACAGCGTGATTTTAACTGAGATAGCCAAGTTGTAAAGCAGGTCGGAAAAACCGGTACTCCATATTTCATTCGTCTTGGAACTCGATATTTCCGTTGAAAAAGCTAAAACCTACCTGACACCAGCCCCGCTCAGCCCCCCGTCGCCGGCGGCCATTGTTGTGAGCTACTGGTGTGACGACATATGCTGACGTCACGATGAGCATCAGCCAATCGAAGCCCTTGAAGCGTTTCAAGTATGGTGTGGTTGCCAGATCGTGACATCATCCACAGGCTGATATTTATTTCTTTTTCTAGAGGAGTATTTTTAAAAACCAAATATTGGGCTTATTGTACATTTTTCAGAGAAATCGTGAGTGGTTTCATTATTTTTTACTAAAAGTACGCCTAATAACACTAAATTCCAGGATGCGACCAAGGTGCCACATTTCCTTCAAAGGCTGCAGCCTTCCATATGCCCGTTCAGCGGTGTCAGAAGGGCACTGCCCGGCGAATCCGTGGCATCAGCGGCGCTACGCGGGCAGGTCTGCCGACGCGGCCCTTTACGCACGCACGCACACATGCGTTATCGGCGGACCCTGCTGAGACCCCACAATTAAGTGGAACGGCCGGCATTGGGTGGATGGTGGGACGGGTCGATTGGGGCTGGGGAGGGACGGCCGCCGGACCGGACAACGGTGCCGCCCGCGCCGGGGCCGGCAGCTGCCTGTAGTAAATCAACGGCCACTGAGCGCCGCCGCGCTGGCACACAATGTCCGCTCAGCCTACATAGCGCTCGCCCCATCTGCGGAGCGCGCTGGAGTGTCGAGGTCGGATCGACTGCGGCCAACTAGTCACGATGCGAAAAGTGAGTACGATCAACTGACGGATCTGTAGTCGGACTTCGAAGCTCGTGCTTAAGTTTGACACTTCACCTCATCAAATGACAGAGAGCCAGCCCACGGCGAGACGGAAACCGGAGCGAACGGACGGACTGAATATCGCCGTCCTTTAGATAGGAGGCATCCCACAATCATGTGCCCCGCATCACCAATCCTGGATCCGCCTATTATATGGCCGACAAAACTAGCAGTCGGAGGTGACAACACCCGGCGAGGAAGCAGCTAGACAAATGTGGGCTAACTGTGCTGGTCCGACAGGAATGCAGTAAACAGAAATCCCCTCGCGGGGAAAAAACAAAACCATGCCTGTGAAACATCGACGGTACAAATCAGTGTTACACAAATCGCAACGTCAAAAACCAAGCAGCATGCAAGAAGATTTGGTGAAGGCACGTGACGCTTATCACACATCTCAAGATTGACATTTTACCGTTCTTGATCTTCTTTTGGTAGCAAATCCTGCTGCTGGCTATCTGTAGCGAAGCCACAATGTGTCCGATTAGACCTCAGAAACTGGGTATTACCACACTGTATGCTATTGACCCCAACGCCCGCTTCCGCTATTCCATTGACAAGCAGGTCACAAGTCACAAATCACGCTGCTATTTTGTCCGACTTTTGGGTGTATGGAAATGTATATCATGCGAAGAGGCAATGATTTAATGCTCTGAAATATGTACAAAAAGCAAAACTCAAGTACCAGTTCACCCTTGATAGATATTTCACAACATAAGCTCTTATCTAGACCCTCTACCCAGGCCTATTCTCAGCAGTGGGAACACACCGTTCCCGATGGAGCCCTCCAACAGTGGGACTGTCCGTCCCCCATGAATCCCTCACAGAAATGGGACTGACCGTTCCCGATGAGGCCAATCTCTTCGTAGTTGGTGGCCTGCCGCAGGAACTCGGTTCCGGGGCAGAGGAAGCCCGCGGCCGGGTCGCCGCCGCGCTCCCGGCCCTCCATGGCGCCCGTTCGGCGGTCCCTCAGGCGCCCCTCATACGCTACCGCATGTTTCTGCCGGGAGAACGCCAGCGGTGATATCGATACACGGGTCAGACGTAATGCACGGGAGACGGTTCTGAGGCAGACAATGCGCTGGGCCTAGGCGAGACTGTAAGCATGTCCGTGTTCTACCATTGCACTGAGGCAGAGTTTTGCGTTTCAGAATTTTCTTGAGTCGACTCAACTCAACTCAAGTGTTGAGAGCGGTTGACTCAACTCCGACTCAACTCATGATCACGAGTTCAGTGAGTCGATTCAACTCCGACTCAAGGCTAAATTCATCTGACTCAAATCTGACTCAACTCACGACTCAACTCAACTCAAACTTCGACTCATTTGCAAAATGAAAGAAATAAATCATAAATGTATAAATATAAAGAATTAGAAATAAATCAATAAACCAGCAAGTCAAGCTGTTCAGAAAGTCTGACACGAAACCGAAGATTAATTGAAGCAAAATTGATTAATTGGCATTCAAACATTGGTTAACAATTAGCCAGCAACCATTAATAACTTTTGAATTCTTTCAGACTGTCACTGCCCAAAAAAAGCTACCACATGTTATCTTTAATCTGTCAATCTGTCCTATTATCTTTCAATCTGTCCTAGTTTGACTTGTTTACATTGGTTGGTTCACCTTGCAGGTCATTTTTTGTGTAACCTTTTACGTTTTCCTGAACTTGGGCCTCAATGCGCCTATACATAGGACAGACAGCCATACAGCTCGAGTTTTCACCAGTATTACTCTTTTTAAGGACTGCGCAATTGCTTTTATATACTAGCAGATTTACGGGGGGGTACGTGAGATGTGGTCTCCCAAAGCCCGAAATATCATCTATTGACCACCGCCAAAAATGCACATTTTGGCCATTTTTCTTGAAAAACACTTTTTGCGACTTTCACTCGATACTAGTATCTAACCGGTTTTCTTCACAATGTTCTCCATTTTACCCCTCTCCCTTAACTGTTGATTTACTCTCCCTAAAAAGTGTTACCCAGATCCACCGATGGTTATCTTTAATTTTTTTCGAACAACAATTAACTCATTCTGGACACGTCAATGCAGGTTTGACTGGCTTGTGTCTCATAACGCCTATGTAAGAAAGCACCTTCAGAAAGGGGACATAGCCGAGTCACTGAACCGCCCTAAAGGCCAACACATACAAAGTTTTAACTCTCTGGCCAGATATCTCTTTTCCTGCGGAATCCATTTTAACAAAGATGCCAAATACAGCAAGCGTGAATAACCCCTTCCTTGACCAGCCGAGGGCAGAACATGGGTAGTGAGGGATCAAAATCCGAACAAGAGGGGAAGAAAACCCTCCCTGAGTGGTATTTGGTGGGTCAAGCAGTATCTTGCATTGAGGCACCAAACTGCCCAAAAAAAACGTCAAGTACAGACATTCTTCTTCCAAGCTGTGCAATAAATCCGTCGACAGACAAGAGCCGTTCGAAGGAACCGTGGAAAATATCATGGTGTTCTGGAGCATGGCGCGCACTTTGAAAATTTCTAACAGAAGTTGTTGCGACAAGCTTTCACAACTTTGGAGGAGTTGCGTGGCTTACAAAGGAGTGGAGGACATAGCCGAGATAACGGATACAAAAACGAAGGACATAGCCTTCTAAAATGTAGAAGGACACATCGTAAAAGATGTATAGTATGTAGAAGACTATGACGTGCTTTGTTTTGTTGGTGGGTGTGAGCAGCCGGTTTTTCTTGATCTCTTCAATGGCATCAGGAGCTCCCATATCTCAAAGTTTATCCAGGTTTCCCGGAACTTCTCGCGTCTTGCGGTGTCATTTGGTGGGGACTGTTACTATTCGTAAACCAAGCAACTCCTTCCAAAGTTGTGAAAGCTTGTTGCAACAGCCTCTGTTAGAAATTGCCTTGGTGCATGCCATGCTCCAGAACACTATGCTATTTTCCACGGTTCCTTCGAACGGCTCTTGCGTGTCGACGGATTTATGTACAGTGTGGAGAAGCATGCCAGTACTTGACATTTTGTGGGCAGGTTGGTGCCCCAATAGAAGATGCTGATTGGCCCACCAAATAACGCTCAGTGGAGTAGTTTTTTCTTCCCCTCCTTGTTTGGATTTCGATCCCTCATTAGCCATATTCTGCCCTCGGTTGGTCAAGGAAGGGGTTATTGACGCTTGTTTCATTTGGCATCTATGACAAAATGGATTCTGCATGAAAAGAGGAATCTGTTCAGATAGCTGGAACTTCCTGCGGGTGCTTTCTTACGCAGGTGTTATGAGGCACAAGCCAGTCAAACCTGCTTCGACGTGTCCTGGCTGAGTTAAAGGGGATACGCGAAAAAAATTGTATTGATGTCTCGTGCTATTTGACAAATCTTGATTACGAAACTCAATTATTTGTGTATCTTTGGTAAAATTTTTGGATGCGACTTAACTACTATTGAAATATGTTAGCTCTCCCGGTAAAAGGCTGGAACCTGCTCTTTATCTCAATGTTTTCAAAGGCTTTTAAGAGTTTTAAAGTAATTGTTTTTGTAATAAAAGGGTCTGTTCCCTGCATTTTTATCTGAATTAATTTTACCTAGCCTATAAAAAAACTAAAAATGAATAAATTTTCCCTAAAATTGGAGCACAAAACAATTAATCAAGCCTTCAATCGTTACGTACCTCAGGTACTCAGTCGTTTTGGACGAAATTCCCAGGCTGACGAAACTTGCGTCAGATAGGTCTCGTGACCCAGGTATGAGAATGCCTGGGCTTCCGATTGGTCAATTGATCTCTTTCATGTCCTATATTTATGATTCAAAAGAGCTTTGGAATACTATTATTTCAAGTACTTTTTTCCTGTGATAGTTCGAGGTTCTACACCACTGTTTAGGACAGATGCGACCTAGTTCTTAGAGAAATTGATGAACAGCCGAGGCTACGTTATTTGATCGATAGTGAGAATTGTCGATAAGTACTCTAGAAATTGTGTCTCGAAGCAATTAAAGATAACCATTGATGGATCTCGGAAACACCTTTTAGGGAGGAGAAATCAACAGCTAAGGCGGGAGGAGTTAAAATAGTGTACATCGTGAAGAAAACCGGTGAGATACTAGCATCCAGTGAAAATTGTAGTGTTTTTGCAAGAAAAATGGTAAAAAATGTGCCTTTTTGGTAGGGATCAACCGATAATATTTCGAGTTTTGGGGTCATGGCTCAATTCCCCCTCCCCCTGAATCCGCTAGTCTATAAAACAACAGTTGCGCAGTCCTTAAAAAGAGTAATAGTGGTGAAAACTCGAGCTGTATGGCTGTCTGTCCTATGTATAGGCGCATTGAGGCCAAGTTCAGGAAAACGTGAAAGGTTGCACAAAAAATGACGTGCAAGGTGAACCAACCAATGTAAACAAGTCAAACTAGCACAGATTGAAAGATAATTAGCCCCTCTTGAACATAAAAAGGACAGAATTAGGCTAAAATATGTGGTTGAATATTTATAAATAATTTTGTCCATTTTTTGGCACATTTTTGGCAAAATAGAAAACTTTGAGCTCGATGCGCGACCCCTAGAAATTATTTAATTTTGCTGATTTTGGTGTCAATGGACTCAGAATTATCCAAATAATGGGAAAAGTCACCCCCACCTATAAATTTCAAAACTTCATCAAATATGCGCCACCCTAGTGCCTAGTTGCAATTGCTAATTATAAGAATTACATCAAACCATAGGAAAAGTATACCATATATGGGGCATTCCACGACAAATCGACAAGTCGATAACACCCTCATGTCGCAGATTTCTGTGTATTTTTTGTCAGGGGGCTATTGATGGAGCTGGTGACGATTTTTGTATTCATTTTTGGCTTACGGTTTGAAAATTATAGCCTCAGGCATTTGACCATACCCACTTGCATGTCTTTTTTAAAGACGAAATTTTACCTGTATGCTTCTACAAATGCCATAAAAACTTGATCTAGGTATCTTAAGGACGAATTACGAATTTTGGCTCATTAGAAATATAATTCAAAAAATTAAATATTACATATATTATACTTCTTCAATTCTTCAAAATCTATAAAAAACTATTTTCCTATGACTTATTTTAAACGTTTTGAGGCTCACATTACTCTTTATACTTTTCTCTATAAGATTCAGTAATAAGAATAATGGACATTTTAACAGAAAGCGAGATCTGAGCTCCCAAACGTCACGATCCCCACTTTTGTGAGGTTCGTGCGAAAGCGCGGCCCGCCGTCGCTGCAACTATCAAACGTCTCTGGTCACGAAAAAGGTGTCAATCGTGGAATTGGTCGGCAGTGACGATAAGGATGTATTTAAAACAATAAATTGTAATCAATGTCCCATTCCTTAACACCCGCACTGCACAGTGATGCAGGAGGCCTGAAAAACGGGACGAAATTCATAGCTCAATAAATAATAATGATAGAACAATGATTTTGGGATCAATTTGAAGCTCTCCATCAGACGGCTCAAACAAGCACACCAAATTTAGTTTTTCCCCTTAACCCTCATTTTGCCAGTGGGTTGATTCTACCCCCTCTTAATGTTTTCGCGATGGGAGAAAAACTGCTCGGTTTAGCGCAATGCCGCGTGGCAAGTGCGAACCAACATCAATTTGATACATCTTGACGAAATTTCAATCCAAGGTCAGATCAGGTCACCCAGTTTGATGTCATTTCTAAACCGATGTAAAGCAATGTTGGTTCTCAAAACAAGGTTGGCAAAAGCCGGGAATACCTCGGCTTCTAGAGGAGTTAGATCGAGTTTCTATACACCATTCGAAAGCTTTTGTAAAGACAAATCTAGGACGGACATCCATTTTGAGGTCAGGTCCATAACGAAGGCACCAGAGCACCCCTTGGGACCCATTGGGTGCGCTACTTTATGCAGAGGCAGGCTATCCAGGGTTTTTTTAACGGTTCTGACAGTGCCTGTAGCTTTATGAAATAATTACATAGTCGCAAATCTGACCATGCGACAAGCTGAATAAAGGTAATGGTAAGGGAAACAATTCATATGATTGATAAATTGATTTGATGATTGGATTTCCCCAGTTGTTAGCCGGCAAACATTGAAAGTGAAAAATGCATTCTAACCTCGTATGTATTAGCATTGGGAACACATTTATTTAGCGTAGCGTTGGGTATTAAAACATCATCAGAAGATAACCACTGTTAGCTTTAACAGCCGGCAAACGCAACAAAATGTGCGACAAGCGACTTTCTTCAAAATCCAAGAGAGGTAGTATGCACAGCCGGTTCGATACTGATTGGTAGGCATTAGGCTGCAGTCGTTTTTGCAAAATATCTCTCAAGTGATGGTCCTTACAGGCACCATTGTTGCCTCACCTCCTGCGTATTAACTGGATACATGAACTGACGTGCGAAATATTTCATAATGGGGGCATTCCAGGACAAAACGACCAAAAATATTTCAATTTGACACCACCATGTCTAGAAAAAATCTGAAACTTTGTCTCCGGAGTAGCTTTGGGCCAGAAACACGCCTGTGAGAATCTTAGCCCCCTCCGACCAACGGTGACCGAGGTATAGCCCGAGGCATTTTCGGGAGGTCACCTTGTAGACTCATCTTTGATGCTTCATAACTCAAAAACGCATAGTTTGATTAACAGGTTTTGTATATCATTGAACTCGTCTTGAACTACACTTTATTTTGAAAAAAGAAAATTTCAAAATTTGAAAAATTTTTACTTTCAATTTGTTTGACCTTTTCATTTTTTACCTAGCTTGACCTTTTTGCAGTTGAAACTGCCATTTTAGACACATCAAAAATTTTGATTCATAAAATAGTTTTCGATAGAAAAAATAAAAATGCGTTCTTGCTTTAAGTTCCAAATATTTAGCACCTAAGGTAGGTATGTAGACGGTTTTTTACCACTGCGGTAGTACAGCCTTATGTTTAACGCCGCAAACACAGTGATTATTTTTTGTAATCGGTTGCTGGCAATCATATTGCTTTGTCTTTGCGAAATTTTCATCGTGCAAGGGTCAGAATTTATGACAATCAACACGCACCCACCCGAGGGGGTGGGCAACCGGCCTCCTCAGGTCTCTACAGGTAGTAAAAAAAAACACCTTAATGCAGCGCCACCGTACTCCATCTATCTCTAACACAACATTTTGCAACTTCTGGAAAAATAATTTAGGTCAACTGGGAGGTGGTAGGTACCGTAAATACTGAAGGCCAGCTGGGAACTGACTGGTGAGGGGCGCGACCTGAGGTAGACGGTCGTCGTTATGCCTTGTGGGACTTTCAACTTTGGTTCATTGATTAACACTTCATCGTGGGAGTTGCTTGTTTGGGTGGTGGGGTCGGGGTCTCCGTAAAAAGTCCCTTGATGACTCTAGTGAGGCACCTACTCCTAAAACTGAACTGGAAACAACTTATACAATATTGATAAAAATAAAATTGCAGCCATTAAAAGAGATAGAAAGGGATCCATTGTTTCGAGTGAGACGAGGGCAAATGAACTTATTAATAATGGACATTTCAGCCTTAAACGAAAATTTACAAAGATGTCGCGAGTTTATCCATAATTGAAACAAGTATAACTTATCCTATGAGTACCACTAACCCAAGCAATTACATCGTCCCCCGAGATGGAAAAATAGTATCGATACAAGGTGACCCAGTGCAGCACAGCATACCTTTGAGAGGATTCATGCAATGTAAACAAACGTGTCTGAAAGGTTTTCATTCCCAAAAAGTAATTTTAATCTGCTCTTATGTGCGAAAAATGTCCTGAAATTGTAACGCATTCGACTTGGCCACTTGAACAGGTTGCCTCATGATATTTTTACAAGGTGATCATTTCATAGCTGACACGGATCTCAAAACCCCAGATGAATAATTACACAGTGCACTGGGCGTGATGCCGCTAATCAGTCAGTTTTAATCACTACCGAATATGTTACATAAAATCGTTTGGTCGTGTCACCTTTGAGGTTGCTCAAGGTCACAGTATTTCTTACAGGAACTAAGTGGAAACCTAAATTTTGTGGCATGATAGGCGACAGAGGAGAGCCGTAGAAAGAAATTTTCAGCGTCATTGGAACACTCTTGTTGAGCCCAAACGGATTATGTATCTTATAATATTGCCTAGTCAAATGCCAAAATTAACCCGCTTTGACCTAGAGCCAGGCTTAGGTCTGTCTGGTAAAAAGAATATTAATTTAACTGCAGTGGCAAGCCAGACACGACAACGTAAAAATAAAACCTCCATTGCAATTCTCGACAATTCTCAATTCTCTCAAGTTATCAAAATTTACCAATTGCCCCATGCATTTCTAATGGAAAGATCATGACCCTGACCCTACTCCCGGTTATCGACATAGAAATCCTGATACGAAAAATTATCTTGCTCGGCGACCTTACTATGTAATGTGAATCTAACCACGACAGGCTAAACTTGATATTATTGATGCACTTCCCAAATTTTTTTCGAGGTTAGGTCTCTTGACCTGGATTGGCGGTTTGACCTGGTATGACCCAGACCAAATATTTTGCCAGAAGCTGCAAAAATTTCGAGTTAGAGGTACATGAAGTACGGTGGCGCTGCGCGAAAGGTGTTTTTTTTACTACCTGTGGAAACCTGAAGAGGCCGGTTGCCATCCCCTTGTGTGGGCGCATGTTAATTCTCACATATTTTGCACTTGCATGATGAAAATTTCGTAAAAACAATGCCATATGATTGCAAGCAACCGATTACAAAAGCAATCGCTTTGTTTGCGGTGTTAAACATAAGGCTGTACTACCGCAGTGGTCAAAAACCGTCTACATACCTACCTTTGGTGCTAAATATTTGGAACTTATAGCAAGAACGCATTTTTTTCTATCGAACGATATTTTATGAATCAAAATTTTTGAGGTGTCTAAAAGGGCAATTTCAACCGCGAATAGGTCAAGCTAGGTCAAAAAAAGGTCAAACAAATGAAGTCAAAAATATCAAATTTTGAAATTTTATTTTTTTCAAAATGAAGTATAGTTCAAGACGAGTTCAATGATATACAAAGCTTGTTAATCAGGCTATGCGTTTTTGAGTTATGAAGCATCAAAGATGAGTCTACAGGGTGACCTCCCGAAAATGCCTCGGGCTATACTCGGTCACCGTTGATCGGAGGGGGCTAAGATTCTCACAGGCGTGTTTCCGGCCCAAAACTACCCCGGAGACAAAGTTTCAGATTTTTTTAGATATGGTGGTGTCAAGCCTTGGTCGATCTGTCCTGGAATGCCCCAATGTCCAAAATTTGGAAGTAATTGAGAAAAGACACAGGAAAATCATCGGGATCATTGAAAACAGCTTTTTGTCCATAATTCTCCAAATTTACGTCTCATCCAGTTTGCAGGGTCCCAAATTTAAGGAGCTCATAAAAATTCATCGCTAGAGACGAAACGTTTATGAGAAGAGTAATCGTCTTTAAGATATTTCTTAAACGGAACTGACGCTAATACCTACCAATCACTGGGGAACCGGCTGTATGCGCACACATGACAGTCAGTTTTAACAGGGGGCGGAGGCCAAAGATTAACGGAAAATCGGTTTAAAATAATATTTTACAAGGGGAAAGAATGTGAGCCAAGGTTAAAATCTGAATTTCCTTATTCAGGGCCTGATCTCACTATGCACTAATAAGTATTGAACTGACCCTAATACCTACTGAATTGACACTAATACCTGCTTTCGTTGTCTCAATTTACCCTCCTGCTTCTCAACTTTATTGTCTCCTTCAATTAGAGGCCGCCCATAAATAACGTTACACATATTTTGTATTGTTTACACCTTTCCCCATTTAAATGTGTCATTTGATTGGAGAAATGAAATAATACACGGCGATTTGTGGATGCCGCGCGCGTCATTGCCACAACCACCCGCCGACTACGGGTAGAACATGAGCTCACTAAAACTGTCATATCTTTTTTCGGCCGTCGGTTGCCGACTTACGGATTCCACCAATGTAAAGAAGACACTTCCCAGAATACATGGTATGATTTTCTAGCTGATCCTGACTGTGCCTTTTTTGCCAGTCTAAGGAAATATGATGTATGTTATAAATTTTAGTTCGGAAACATATGTTTATTAGAATGAACTCACTGCATTCTCTGGAGCAGCTACAGCCGTATTTTTGTAACCAGAAGGTCACAAACATCCCAAGCTTTACGGAAGTCTACGTTTTTTATGGATGGCGAGGTGTGAGCACCTGTTATTGACGTTTTAGATCACGCTATTATTTCTGGCCAGATACCCGTATTTAGATAGGCAGAATAAAATTCAAGTTTCAGCTCCTGTGAAACCAATGCGGTACGCTAAAGGAAGAAAATAATTATGTTTTCCGGGTCCCAAACAATTCTCAAACACATCGCATACATTTGATATTAATTCTAGAAAGTCATTTTTGGCATTTTCGTCTCGTTTTTAATGCCCGCTGCATCACTGTGCACTGGGGAGGCGTCCGACACTTACGGGCACTGGAGAGGGGGACTGGTAGGCCCCTGAGCTCTCGGAAACTAGGAGGCTTAGAAAAGCTCCGGTTGGGGAGTGGGTGGGAACTATTGAAATCTATATTATGACTGATCTTAATTGACCTAGGTCATTATCGTCAAGTTCAAACGAGGTCACAACGGTCAAGTATTAGCAGTGCTGGGTATTCATCCGGAAATGCCGTGATTAAGCTCAAAGAAGTCCAGAATGCACTAAAAATAGAGCAAGGTCACAGTGAGAACGTCCCAAAAATTGTAAACTTAGTTTTTGGGGTGAAGGTCATTCAAGGTCATTGACCTATGACGTCACAATATAACATATTCCCCTTATTTAAACCATGACTAGCATCATAGCAACCGTTGGACGGGAAATGAGCATTGCACTTTACCCATGACATTTTAATTTGACCTGTGACCTTGACCTTTACATTGATTTATCTTGACTATGACGCCGTAGCATAATATACGTCATACTGGGTAGTGCCATGTGACCGGAAGCACAGGACCAATGACTTTGAGAATGCTGGTATGGCCTTGAAATGTGACCTTGACCTTCATGAGAGGTGAAATTGACATATAATCTCGTTTTATATGGCGCTATAACGTTGCCAGTTGGTCTTTGATGCACGCGAACTGGTGCAACCGCACGATTGCAGTGATCTCAAAATAAAGGGTTTAACTTTGAAAGGCTATGATTACAAAATTAGGCCGATTTTCAAGGTTATTTGACCAATCTACTTGCCATTGAATATTCTCAAAAGTAGCGAAATGGCGTTTTTTGGCCACGAAGGGTTCTCCAGCCACCTAGAAAAAGTAGGTGGGGGCCTCCGAGGCTCCCCTCCAGTTTGCCTTTTAACACGCGCTGGTATGAGGCCCCGGGCTACCTTTACTGGCAGAGGGTACCCATCTCCTTACGATCTCAGCAACCATGCTTGAAGGGAAAACAGAAAGCAGTGTTCCATTGCTTGCCTCGATCTCTACCGAAAATGCATCAACAAAAAGTACTCACATTAGCTACTGAGCTCAGAAAACGTTCAATAAGGCAGTCGCGAGAAAAGGAACATTGAAGATTAACAAGTTCGTACCGGTTAATTCGAAGACCGTTATTGTCTAATGACCGTTAGCCGTTAGCTCTCGAATGATGAGGGACAGAAGGTTCGAGTTTGAAATTGAATCTGTGAAGCTCAATGGCACCATGTGATGGAGTCGTTCTTCCGATCCGTGGGTCAGATCTTAAATAAAGCAGCATGTCTTAATCTTATATGTTCGAAAAGCAGTTGTCGGCGTGGACGCTATGTGGATTTTTGTTTGTGATGTGTTCTTTCTAATATAAATTGAACTGGGATACATGCAACTTTTTGAGGGTATGGGTAGAAAAAGAAAACTATCTAAAACAAACCTAAAACAACAGTAATAATCGGCTTCTGAGGCATAATCCTCCCACTACATTTTCCACCAAATGCACCAATGTCGGAATTGTTCCGAATGTTCCGGTAATACTTTCAGTTTTTTTCCGAACGGTTCAAATTTTTATGTTAACATTAGTAGCCTCCACACCACATCTAGTTCATTCGCAATGCCACCGAAGCGCAGTCTTGCTCAGTTCTCCCCTCCCCGTTACCCCACTTCCAACCGGACGCGTCTATGCGGCGTGCCGACTGTAGGCTGAGTGGCCGGGGACGGTGCTGAGCTTGGTTTGCGGTGCTCGTTACTGATTTTGCTCTGTAGTCTCCATTCTTTTTATTGACGTCATATGTAGTTTAAGCAATGCTCTTTCACATGAAGTTGTTTTGAGGTCCATAAAAACGTAGGAAATATGTATGCCTATGTTTGCAAAAGTTTGGATTTAGATTTTATACATTTATACATATTCGCGCCAATTAATAAAATTAAACTTACATATTTGTAGTGTTCAGACTTTTGTAATTATTTTCATGTAAACTCTTGAAGAAACAACTTAAATTTAAATGGCTAAAAACTCAAGCGAAAAATCCGATGCACGCGTCCGATGCTGGATTTCCCGAGGCTATAACTCCGAAACGATTATCCGGACGAGACTAAAAAGACCACAGTCGTTTTCAGCGCCACTGAAAACCTTAGTCCCAAATTTGCATGAAAATCTGAGATATGAGGGTGTTATTTTCACGATTTGTCGTGGAATGACCCATATGACAAAGGACAATAGCAATGAAAATTCTATCAACGTTGATGTGTTGGATTTAAATATATTCATATTTTAAACCCAATCCAATTTTCAGCTTCAGTCAGAACCTCCAATACAATACATACCTATCGCTCTCCAAACAAAGTTGGAGAACGATTTCATAGAAAATTGCTAATGTATTATAGCTTTCCAAATAAAACACAGATGCCAAGCAAAGGTCTGTGATCAGACAAAAACAGTAAAATGAAATAATTCCTCTGATTCTTGCGATAAAGACATCTCAACATTTTTGTCGAATCATGGGTCCAATTTTTCAATGATAGTAGCAGTACCTGCTATTAATGGGCAAAATGAAAAGAGCGGCGGCAGACGGCGCATTTAGGACAAAAGAATAAATGTAGCATGTAACTATGTATATAAATATGTGCATTACTTCATGAACTATCACGTGATATTTACACTTTTTGCCTTGAGGCTAATTGAGCTTGAACTTATACTCGGTTGAATTTGTTCTTCAGACAGCAATGGCGCTATTCTCAGACAGCTATTCTCAGAAAACCACCACTGACGACAACAATCAGCGACGACGACGCGTGTTGTTGGAGTGTTTAAAGTAAAGAAGTAATATTAATTATTGAAGATGAGAAGTTTTTGAGAGATTTAACATGTATTTTGTAGCGCGCTTCACCAGTTTATATGTTTAAGACAAAGCCAGTGATAGGAACCTGTTTAATTTTTCGAGTACATGTATTATTTGTGCCTAGGGATTTCTTCAGACCGGATGGGCATTTAAAATAAGCAAATGAACCATATAACTATTGGTTTATTGAAACAAATTGAAACTTTGATTTAAGCAATTGAAACACTGGGGGGAATATATTTAAAGGAGGTCAAAGGAGGTTTGCAAAAGGTAGGCAAATTCAAACACTTTTACTTGACATTAGGTTTACCTGTTGAGCCAACTTTTTTCGTCAACTCATTTGACTCGCTGTCTTCACAACTCAACTCAACTCATTGATGTGTTGTGAACCGACTCAACTCAACTCAACTCACTTGTCTCTTTTTTCGACTCAACTCAACTCAACTCAGAGTCGAATGAGTCGGAATTTGAGTTAAACTCCGACTCTGACTCGCGAGTCGCACAAACTCTGCACTGAGGGAAGAGAAACGGCGCCCGGTGAGCGGTAGCAGCGGCAGGTCAGGAAAACGACTCAGGCGACCGGCCCACAACGGCTGACAACGGTCAGCCGTCACCTTTGTCACGCGTCTCTCGGACGGACGTCGAAAAAACGCGCCGGTTCAAGGACTTGCGGCCAATGCCAGCACCGAGCGAGGGGACCTGGTCACTCGGCAAACGCAGGTAATCACCGAGCCACCAGCTCCATTCAGCAGGGCTGGGCTAAGCTTTAGTGCGGCTGGCGGGGCGGGCCACCTCAGTCTGTCTGCATAGCAGAAATGTGTTCCGACAGGCTTCTGCACATTCAGGTTCTTCGTGTGGTGAAAACGGGGATACTGTTAATTCACCATGATCATCCCTGGATGTTCGTAGTTTTATTTTACCCCCACACCCCTCTGGATCCGCCCGTGCAGTCTGAAGTTTGAGCCATGGTAGTGGCGACATTTCGGACAGTGAAAACTGAGGTGTCACGCGGTCGACAGTCTGGTATGTGACATCGCAATCCACAGCGGCTACGCAGTCATACACAGACGCTGGTGCTTACAAGGACCCTTATATCAAACTCCCGAATGCGACTTAGAACATCAGAATATTGTTTAACATGTGCAATCACTTGTGATCGGAAATAGAAAATTTTTCAACAGCGTCAAAATATTTACAACAGGACCAGCTTTGGGTCTTACCAGTAACCTCTTGAAGGGAGTGTGGCACCTTTATAACGTGATTTTAACTGAGATGGCCAAGTTGTAAAGCAAGTCGGAAAACCCGGTACTCTATATGTCATTTATCTTGGAACTCGATATTTCCGTAGAAAAAAGCTAAAAGCTACCCGAAATGTACCTCTCATGTACCTCTCGCCAGGCGGCCATTGTTGTGAGCTGCTGGTGTGACGACATATGCTGACGTCACGATGAGCATCAGCCAATCGAAGCCCTTGAAGCGTTTCGAGTATGGTAGTGGTCGCCAGATCATGACATCATCCACAGGCAGATATTTATTTCTTTTCCTAGAGGAGTATTATAAAAATCAAAATGTTGAGCGTATTGTACATTTTTCAGAGAAATCATGAGTGGTTTCATTATTTTTGGCTAAAAGTACGCCTAATTACACTAAATTCCAGGATTCGACCAAGGTGCCACATTCCCTTTAAGGACAGTTACGTTTCTTTTGCGGGAGTTTTGAAATTATAGTGAGAGAGATCGGGAACGGACGGGTACATCGACTGTGGTAGCCCTCCTTTTGATTGCCATTTTTGTAGAAAATGTCCAACCGCTGTCCATCTACCGGTCACTTGAGCGTACTGCAGCGCCACACGTATGTAGCCCCGGCTGATGCGCTGATGACCTTGGACAGGTCACTGGGCGTCAGCGCTGACACTAACATAAACTCGGCGTGGACGGGTTGGACGGCTGCGTCGGCTCCCACACTTCTAGGTTTCCAGTCAGCTTCCGTTTACACCAGTCACCCTGTCAGGTCGTCCGGCCTAACCTAACCACCACTGGCCTCCCCGGGAGCGGCACCGACACGCACCCTGCTAAAAACCGACACGCGCACTTGCAGCGTGTGAGACGAGCTACATCGTCAGTAAAATGCTGAAGATTCCCTACCCAGGTGTCGCAGTTTGTTATCTAGAAGAATAAAAACTACATAACGGGTGCAATCAGACATCTGGCCTCCATACCTTGTGGGATTCGTTACACTCCTTGTTGTCGGTATGCTTTCATTCACATACATACTTCCCAGGTTGACATTTTGCTGTGCATGAGGTAAAAATATATTCAGAACCTAAGTTACCAGTTAAACGCCTTTGAAAGACGTGGAAGGACTCCGAGCGGGCACCTGACATGGAACAATTAAAGTTATAAGCATATCTTATGAATAAAAGCCTATATCATGCGGCCGACCCCTAGGAAGGCGACGTTTTAATTTTCTGCAAGCCATTGATACTGCTGCAGCACTGTCCTGAAAGTACTCTGCACAGCAGAACGTATGTCAAGCACTTCCACACCCGGAAGTCGACTTTTCCAGCGTTGCCGCAATGCGTATGGGGTGATAAGCAGCTATGAAAGGAGACAGTATGGATGAGGATAGGTGAGGATAAATGAATGTGGGATATTACCTGGAGGGGTCGCTGCTGCCACAGGCGCATGCGCTCGCTCCTCCAGGTCGAGCAAGGATACGGGAAAACATTACTGGCATAAAAGCACTCACACACATACCATTTAACAAAGGCAAGATATTCCAAATTAAAGACAATGGACATGAACAGGTAGGTTCTTCGCCTTGGTTTACCTAGCGTATCCGTTCGTTTCAATTTTATTGCCTGTGCCTCCGACACCGCGTCTTAATTCTCTCCGAACAGCCTTGTTTATCTTCCATCAGGCTTCCGTCATTTTGATTGTGAATGCATCTTGTAAGCATTCCATTCATTTTGACACGCGCAGTGGAGAGGGGTTTGGCGTCAACGCGAAGTGGTGTCAACACGCAGTGGAGGGGAATCTTAAAGTGCCCCCTCCCCTGAGATCTCGGATACCAAGATGATTAGAAAAACGCTCATTGGGGGGGGTGGTGTGAGGACGATGATGATCAACGTTGTGAAAAAGTTATATTACCTAGGCCAGTATCTTCAAGGTCAAACGTGGTCGTAAATGTCAAATCTGAGCCGTGCTGTAGACCTATTGGGAAATACCGTGATTATGCGGAAAAAGCCGGGAAAACACCAAAAGCGGGCCGAGGTCATAGAGAGAAGGTCCAACACAAAGTTCTCTGAAATTATGAGGTCAAGATCATTCAAGGTCAATGACATAAGACGTAAAAATATGGCATATTCCCAATAATGCACAATATAATTGGCACTATAGCAGCCTTTAAGCAGGAAATGAGGGTTTGACCTTGAACTTGAGTAGTCCTAGCTATGAAGTCATAGCATAGCATACGTCGTACTGAATTATGTGATCTGGCTGGAATGCTGGGGTCAATGACCTTGCCCTGTGACCTTTGAACTTCATGTGGGTTAAACTTGACTATAACCTAATTATATCATTTTATGACGTCAGCAGTTGGCCTACAGTGCAGGCAAACTGGTGCACACTAGGTGCCCATTTTTGGGCAAGGAATCCATATTTTAAGTGGGGGTTGTTTTTCCCATTATTTGGTCTGTTCTGACTTCATCAGTGGAAAAATTAACGAAATCGAACAATTTCTAGGAGTCGCGAATTTAAAATGAAAACTTCCGTTTTCGCGGAAATTGACCTAATTTGACATATTTCACCCGTGAATTGCCAGTGTTTTACATCGGTCTTAAAGGGAATGTGGCACCTTGAAGCAATTCTAGACTGTGGTGGTTTTAAGGTCAATAAATTCTGAAAATCATGGATTTGGCCTTATTTCTGCTGAAAAATGACTATATTTCGTTGTATTTCACTTTTCTCTGTTTGCAATAAAAGTCTCCAAATTAGCGTGACGTCACATCGGCGTAATGCTTGCGCAAAATTGAACATGTTTGTGTTGCGCCAAAAACGAATACGAAAACGAATGAAGCGGTCTTAGATAAAAGAGGATTCCATTAGGAATCAAAGTGACAATTATCCATTTTTTCTACTTTTCTTGATATATTGAAACATATTTCACGTTTCAACCAAGTCAATAAAGCAAGTTATACGCATTTCTAATCGACGGTACCAATATTATGTTTAGCACGTGCAAGGTCCAAGCAAGAAAAATTGTCCAAGCAGCACGTGCAGAGGGGCTTGGTCATGACGTCACTTTCCTGACGCCTGACGAGCGTTACGTCAAAGCCGGGGAGATCGGGGAGCTTAGAGCATCTTTTAGACCTATTGACCCCGGTCACGCTCACCAGCGGCGCTAGTGTGCCCTCCAAGATGGCCGCGAAAGAGGGACTCCAAAAGGTAAACAACGTTAGTGGGTCCCGGGAATAGCATGGTAAGCGGTGAATTATACGTGTTTTATGTTTGGTATGTGGCAGCGGCTTATAAACAGCCACTGCGGAAGACAGAGAAGAATGCAAATTCGAAAAGTTTTTGGTCCCAAGGAGCAAAGCTTGTAGTCAGCATCAGGTTGAAGTTTGCTGCCCCTACTTCCATGCCGGTGGCGACGCTTGTGTTTGGAAACGCATTTTCCATCGTACATTCAAACTGGAATTTCAGACAACTTAAAACAAATAAAGGTGTATATCTACCGAATTATTTCAAGATGTCAGTTTTCCGGGCTAAAAAATGCAGCCACAGGCGGATACAGGGGGACGGTAAAGTGGGCACATGCCCCATAGGCAGATCCAGGGGGCAAAGGGGTATGTGCCCACCACCATCGACCCTCGGCGTCCCCTGAAATGGCCACGCCCCTGAAATTTCCCTTCCCACCACCATCCCCCTCCCAGGATACGAAAGTCGGCTCCCACCGATAGGGTTTCCCGGTTAAGAATGGTGCGCCACCCCCGGGAAGGTGCCCCTGATCGGCAATCCTGGATCCGCCTATGATGACGGCCCAAGGATTAAGGCTTACTCCTGCTAGAAGCAGGCTCAAGGGAGTGGAAGGAGGCCCCCAGGCCTCCTCAGTGTCACTCCATACCGATATTGCGCCCACCTGCGCTCTTCCGTCAGCTCTTCACATTCGAATAAGAGGTGCTCCATAGTTTCCCAGGCACTCCGACAGAGAGGTCAGATCGGGTCCTGGCCGCTATGCTTCCTGATGTTACTCAGTGCGAGCCGTGAATGCCCCGTGAGCAGCTTTAATCTTGTTAGAGTGGCCAGCCTCCTTATCACACTATACCTACTTGCCGGCCAGAAGTTACGCGGGGCTATGTAGCGCTCTTCCTCCCTCATGAGGCCTGGGAGCCATCGCACGCTCATGAGTGATCGGCCAGCGTCATCAATGCTAGCCTGGATCGCTCGTGCAATGCCATCCCGGGACACCTTATCCCAGCACTTGCTGGCTTCCCCGGTCACATCTGACAGGAGCTGATGCATGCTCGGAAGCCCAAGCTCGCACAGCATCGCCTCCCACTGCTGCACTAGGCTGCTCAGTCGCCCCTCATTTGCTGTCCCATGCAGGAGCACATATCTTGTAAGCGCATGCTCCTCCGCGGCTCGCAGTAATAACCCGATGAGTTGCAGAGCCACTCCATGGTCAGTATCCGACAGGGTGGTGCCCCCACCATGGAATATACTACGATGTTCCAGACGTCAGTCCCTCTACTGGCGTTTTCAAAAAAATCCGCCAGGTGCCAACACTTTCGATGACCGGGGCCAATTGGGGTAGGTTAGACCTAGGCAGCGATGCCCAGTACCCGTTCCGCTACGGAAACATATCTAGTTGGTCAGCCAGCTTCCTCGATTGGAGGCAGTAAACTTCCAACAACTCGCCAGGTCCTCAGTTTCTTCTTCCATGCAGTGAAGGAATCTGCGAACAGGCAGGATGCGTTCGAAGAAACAGTAAGAAACGTACTCACGTTCTGGAACTTAGCTCGCATCAAAACCGTCTCAGAAAGAGGGTGCCAAGAGAAGCTGACGAGGTTATGGGATCAATGGAGAAGTCTGCAGAAGAGCAAGGGTAAAGCCGCAAAAGACAAAGTGGAAAAGTTCAAGACTGAGCTCGACCTGTTGTGGGACATAGGGGCACCGGACGCCATCGAGGTCATCGAGAAGAACCGGCTCCTCACACCGACTGACAAACATCAAGATATTGCCTTCTATCAAGACCAACGCGAAAAAGACAGGGCTCCATGAGTGGTAACGACAAAATTTTCGCGGCCAAGAAAAGGCAGCAGGAGGTACGAGTCGAGAAACAAACATGCAAGCAGGGAAGGCTCACAGCCTGTGAACCAAGCAGCAGCGATTCGATGCTTCAAAGCTCCGTGGTGGCTGAAACATCAACTGAAGAAGAAACGGAGAAAATACTGATCCTCAAGAGAACACTGACCTTGACGCATCGATACGACCTGGAAGGTACACGTCAAAGAATCCTTATGTGACGTTACAGCTCCCACGTCGCATTCTTCAGGAGTCGTCAGTCAAGGAACTCGCTGACCGCCTCCGGATATCCAATAACGAGATAACTTCGGTGGTGGCAGCTGTACTGCGCTCTGCCAATCCTCCAGCCGATCTCTCCGAGTTCCGGATCTCGAGAGAGACAGCGAGACGGGTGCGAGCTTCACACCGTCGTCAAGTGGCTGCTGATCAAAAGGAAGCCCTTGTTCCCCCACCACATGCAGTGGTGCACTGGGATGGCAAGATGGTCAAGGTGCGTACTACTCACGCGTTTGGGTTTCACAGTGACGTTTCATATAGAATAGGCCTACAGAATATCACAATATTAGGTATCATTAAGAGTAAAAAGTACGATCACAATTATAAATTCTATGGAAGCTATCACGAACTTTCATCAAAACGAATTATCATCCAAAAGCGTGGAAAGAGAGGCAGCCTCGTCAATTATCCGGTACCTGACTGAATTTGTGTATCTCTCTCATTTCAGAACGTATCGGGAGACCCAGAACACCGGCAGGCCATCCTCATATCAGGCCAGGGCCATGAGGAAGGGAAGCTGCTTGCGGTCCTGCCTGTGGAGGACGGCACTGGCCTGACCCAGGCGCGCGCACAGCTCGTGCGATCGAGGACTGGGGCTGTGCCTCAAACGTCAAGGCACTGTGCTTTGACACAACATCATCCAATACAGGACGAGTCCAGGGTGCTGTTGTCCGTCTAGAGGCACTCCTGGAAAAGCAGCTGCTGAATCTGGGGTGCAGACATCATGTCATGGAGCTGATAGTGGGAGCCGCTGCCAGCAGCATCTTCGGCAAGACAACGGCCCCTACGGACCCTCTCTTCCAGACCCTGAAGAAAAGGTGGACTGAACTGGACTACTCGCAGTACCTGCGGCTAGACATCCGAGATCTGCCAGACTCTGACTGGCTCAGCCACCTCCGAGACAGGACCGTTAGCTACCTGCTGACAGTCACAGATTGGGCCCGAGATGATTACCGAGAGGCGGCGGAACTGACGCTCATCGTCCTCGGTGCTGAACCTCCGCGCGGCACGCACTTCTGCATCCTGGTGCATGCCACCACGCGCGCTGGATGGCTAAGATAATCTACTACATGAAGCTCTACATGTTCAGTCACCAGCTAGAGCTCAGCAGTGATCTGTGTGTCAAGCTGCGGAGGATGGCGACCTTCGTGTCTCTGTTGTACACATCATCGTGGCTGAAGTCACCCGTAGCCGAAGATGCGCCTGTGAATGACCTGCAGTTGCATCAGGAACTCCTCCGCTACAGGGCTGTTGACTGTGAGGTAGCTGGTGCGGCTCTAGCTGCTGCGACCCGCCACCTGTGGTATCTCAGGCCACAGACGGTCGTGCTGTCGCTGTGCAGCGATAAGCTGAGTGCGGCAGAGAAAGAGGAGATGGCGACCAAGCTGAACTCGATGGAGGAGACGGACGATTACACGAACAGCAACATGGTCATCCAACACGAAACGCATCTGGCTGACCTTATCGACGAGCGTTCCTGGATGCTCTTCAAGGAGCATGACGTATGCGGCACAGGGTGGCTGACTTCACCGTCGGAGTCGTGGAAAGAGGATGAAGAGTTTATGAAGTTCAAGGAGTTCACAACATGCTTGAAGGTTACGAATGATGTGGCCGAAAGAGGTATAAAGCTGATGCAAGACTTCATTGGCTCGGTTACGAAGGACGAGGAGCAGCTACAGGATGTGATGCAGCTTGTTGAAAGGCATAGGAAGCAAGTCAGCAGCTTCAGCAAGTCTGCTCTGATGAAGCTGTGACAGTTTGGTGCGTGTCCTGACTGAAGCCGCTGTAGCGAATCAGTAATTCGTGGTCCTAGAAAGGATTGGCGCTCAGGAATGGAGATTTGGTGCATAGGTAACTCAGTTTGGTCTTGCGCTGATTTTGGGAAGTGTTTATAGTCTTCGTGAGCTCAGTTTTTCCTAATTAAATATCTGCCTAAGTGCACTAAGTAGGTAAGTGTAGCGATGCATGGTTTGACCTCCGTTTGAACAAATACAGTGAAATCTGACCTGACCTGTTTGACATTTTGTCTTTAGCTACCTCTGCCATGAGCTGAAAGGTGAAAAGTCACATTTATATGACCTGAAAGGTCATGGAAGGTCACAATCACAATCTGTATACTTAAATAACCTGAAAATAGGAAAAGTAACGCCACAACGGCCAGACTGGTGCTACCAACAGCTACCAAATCAAAACTAGCTCTGTCGCATTCTTACCAACATTAAGACGCTGCGCTCCATGTATTTCGTCATGCGGTTCTGATATGGGCTCATTATTGCAGGAAATATACACTGTTAAAGCCTTTGACCTGACCTGGGTGGTCAACTAAGCGATGCACGCGATCGAAATGGGTGTAAAAGAAATCTAGATAGCTACTCTAGCCGGCCATTAGGGTTAAGTAGTGGTCAGTGACGCGACTTCTGATCAGTGGGAGAAAAGGCCCAATTTTAGGCATTTCTGCATAAATACACCATTTTAAATCTCAATTCGCAAGCCCTAAAACTTATTATATTTCATAAATTTTGGCACAGATGGGTTCAGGAGCGACGAAATAATGGGAAAAAACGCCCCCACCCAACATTTTCTAAAATCGGGAAAAATGGGCAACCCTAGTGCACACACGCGATTGCGACGGTCACAAAATATAGGTCTGACTTTGAAGGCCTAAAGTCAAAATTATCGACCGATTTCAAAATGTTCACCCACTCAAAAAGCCCTTCACCCATCAACACGCTCATAAATTCTCTTAAATGTGGCCCAGTAGTATTTTCCGGCGGCGAACGTTCTCCGGCCAACTTGGATATTTTTCAATGAATTTTTTCCATTCATCTCATAAAACAAGTTGCCTCTTGAAACTGTTGCAAAATCTTTCCTCGCTGGCAACTCAAGGGTTGGTGCAAAAAGTATTTGCTCTGTTTGAAAATCAAGTTTGGAGCCGGTAGCGACCGATGTCTTAAACAGATATGGCGGAAATTCAAAAAGTTGCCGGATTGATGTCGAACTCGACGTTCAAGTGTGATGTCGAAATCCGAGGTAGAGAAGACGTCAAAACTAATATGTAGAACGTTCCAGCAGTCTATGCTTTAAACTGCACTAGGAGAAAATCAGGACATAAGAAACTTCGGAACGTAAGAAGAGCCGACTTTGATAGTCAGATCTTCCCGGTAAGTTATATTATCAAGTTGTGTTGAAGCCGTATCCAGCAGCTATTGAAATCATAAGCGACGTGGTTTGGTTCTCTGCACGGTATATAGAACACCAGCTAAGGTAAGCTACCTCAGACCGCGCCAATGGGATGAGCTTGGTCAACTGAATTTGAAAACATTTAGAAAAATGTTAAGTCTCTCCATCCAGGATTACTCTGGTAATTTTAATACATTATTGCATAGTGTGTCACTAACGTTACAATTTTGGTGAATGCATCTGTGTGCATGCATGAATGATATAGTACCTGTGCTCTCCCCGAATGTTACTAGTTTCACTATTCTTTTCGGGGAGGGCGCAGGGAATCAACTAACCCTTACTAGCAAAAAAAAAGAAAAGAAGATCAGTGCAGACCAGACTCTTTCTCTCCTGACTTGACAATAGCACAACAACATGACGAGACCAATGGATCGGCTACATTCCCTGCCAGGTAACCTTCCTCTCTTTGTTGCCCGTGATTTCCGGTGATTGGCAGGTTCCACCTCGTTCACTGGACTGACCGGGTAACGGAGAGGGGAGATCATGCTCATCTTAAGTCACTCTCACCTCATCATCACATAAAAAGACCTAAAACATGTCATTGTGTTACGGATGTTTAACAGATATTTAACATACCTGTAGTCGAGCCTCCAGATTGACAGATACTAAACATGTCTGCGGTCGTGCACCCAGTGTTATAACGCGCTGTTGGTGTATATACGTAAGACAAACATTATTTTCAAAAAAATATTGAATTTAACATTGAGGTTCTGTTTATATGATAAAAGTTTCAATTATTCAGTCAGCAATAATATTCATCCTTTTCTCAAGGTAGCTACAATGTTTAAATATCGGCAGGGGATTCGGAGCTTTCTGGCGCAGAAAACAACACTTCAGGATAGTTTGAGATAGTCCAGAGAATATGAATGAAACACTGCAAATAAGTCCTGTAAACAGACAGCTTATAAAAACATGCATGCCTCTCTTTCAGAATCCAACAGTTTATTTGTAACCAGTAGCGTGCAGGCAAGTTATTTTTACATATAATTTGCAAAATTATTTTAAGCAACAGGGGTCCTGTAATGTGGAACTCCAGGTTTTAGGATCTCAAAATTACTGTGCTGCGGGCGTGAGTTTCCACGTAAATCATTAATTGGTTGATTGATTGGGTTGAAGAGTGCACAAACTCAACTTACACTGGTCAACAAAATTTAACTTTTGTCGTGGATCCAATTTAAAATAGTCCCTTTCTAGAGTAATTTGTGGCACTGAACCCGAATCTGGCAGCAGAAATGCCGTATCAGATCAGAATTTTGAGATCCAGTATGTCTGTGTGTCGTCTTTGTGCAAGCCTAATTGGCATCAGTGACATTGACAGTGCAAAACCCACGAGGTCTAGGAAAATGAACGTTTAGGTGTTTGTGGAGGCCAGGGTTTTCTACCTTAAACTCGATTTTCATAGACCTAGGTCAATATATTCAAGGTAAAACGAGACCATATAGGTCAAATTATGTATGTGCAGGGTAGCCATTGGGAAATGCCGTGATTATGCGACGAGAAGCCGGATATGGAGAGAAAGTGACCTAAAGTAACAGAGGAAAGGTCTGAGGCAATCTTCTCTGAAACTTTTAGGCCAAGGTCGTTCAAGGCCATTGACCTCTGACGTCAAAATATTACATTTTGCCTATAACGTGTACTGTAACTAGCACTATGGCAACCGTCGGGCGGAAAATAAGGTTTGACCTTGACCCATGACCTTTGTCTTGAACCCGCGACTTTGAGCTCAAGATTGAGTGGCCTAGCGTATGACGTCATAGCATGATATACGTCATATTAGTCGGCATATTCCGACCAAAGGCACTAGGGTCAATGACTTTGAAATGGTGGTATGACCTTGACCTGCGACTTTTTACTTAGACTCGACCTTCAACTCTGACATAAAATCCTCAAATAATGTTGCGACGTCACCTCTCGGTCTACAATACCGGCGAGCTTCTGCGACCGAGCGCAAACCTTGTTCAATGTAGAATGTCCATGCATTTGAATGCGAGGTAGTCTTTGGTTGCAATAAATTCACATGTATATTGATAAGCTGCATTGTCTGGGTGCAGATAATCCGGATTCTCGACATCCTTGATCTATATTTTTCCACAAAAGGCTAGGCTGATGACAGTGTGTGGAAAGTGTAGGGGCTAAACAACAGGTATGCTCTGGTGAAGAAACCAGGTCCGATGGCAAAAAAACGGTTACTAAATTTGAAATCAGCGGTATCGAAATAGAGAGAAACAGGTGTTCACGTGCCAGATCCATTTTGGCCGTTGACCAGTGTTATCGAAACTCAAAATGCCGCAAAAACATGTAAAACGGAAAAGTCGGGGAAAGATTGTGGATATAGTCACATATGACCTTTTTACTCGTAATATTGATCGTGCTAAAAATAAAATCAACCATAGTGCACAAGCGATCATGTGATGAGGGATCTATAGACGTAGAACCACAGATGCTGCACCCTCCTACAAATGCCAGCGTCTAGCGCTGATATAGAGGGATAATCACCGAGGTTAGACATCATCACGAGGAAAACACGATATGACGCATTATCGGTATCAAATTTCGCAACGAAAAAGTATTTCTAGTCACTTTCTTCGGCGATATTAGTTCATCGTTATCGATGTGATAAAAAACACATTTCAATGGGTGAGTTTCGAAGAGAACAAACACCTTTCCTTGGATCCCACCACAACGATCGCCGAGATGCACCGCCTCCGTACACCCCACAGCTCAGACAGCCGGAAATGCCTGAGTCAGTCAGCCCGACAACCTCCCTCCACTGATCCAGGCTTCTCACATCAAGTTTGGATTACAGGCATTCAACATGCGGTCAAAAGCTATGAAATTCAAAATCCTTTGGACAGGAACTCCTCAGACGAGGGCACAGAGAACGCCTTTCACTGCATATCAGACGGTGTGCAGATCTATTTTCTTCTGAACCACTATGCATCGTTTTATACTCCTCTCCACCGCCTATCCGCATTGTGCATCGCCGAAGCAGGCTTCATTTGAATGAAATGCCAGCGGGCCGATAAGGATGCACCGGATGCACTCGATTGGACCTCCCGGCTTACGGTGAGTGGGCGGAGACGCCATGACGTACAGACTAATGACATTAGCATACCTGCACCGGTACCGGGCCACCAATTACTCCCAGCCCCGGGCACAACGGCAGCGACCAGAACAGACATTGCACGCAGCACAACTGCTCCTGTTCTAGTGGCTCCCCAACACGCCTCCAGCGATCGATGCGTGAGGCCCATAGCACGGCATCTGTGAGTGCGGTCATCGCAGTGTATCGCGGGCAACATAGGCGTAGGAACGTCCAGAATATTGGGGGGGCCAGCGGGCTTTTTGAAGTCATTTCTTTCCAGTCAACGCCATAGGGTTAATGGTTAAGAATCATGAATATTGGGGGGGCATGGCCCCTGGCCCACCCCGTTCCTACGCCTATGACGGGCAAGGTGGGCGGAGTTGGGCACCGATCCAGTCAAAGGTGTGCGATGTTGGGCACCGATCCAGTCAAAACGTGCGCGGAGTTGGGCACCAATCCAGTCAAAGGTGTGCGGAGTTGGGCGCAAATGCAATGAAGAGTGAGTTGGGCGCCAATTCAGTCACATTATGATGCATTGATGGTATTGGGTATATTGCATAAAAATATTGAGACTTATATGCTTACACACCAGGCAACAGGCAACCTGCAGTAAGCCATATGCTTGAGGATATATGCTTACACACCAAGCAACCTGCAGTTTGCAGTCACTGACATGGCTTTAGAGTAAAAAGTCCAGTCTTATGATGATGAGATGAAAAAATGAGCCTACTAGATAGGCACAGGAAAATTTAAATACAACATGATAAGCGCAAGTTCGGGTAACCAACAGATATTTCAGATTTATGCAACCATAGACAATAAAGCTTCTATGCACTATTTCATTTTTAAAGACGGTAACAGATTCTTAATAGCTACATCTTTTCACGATTCTGATTGCGTGTGTGTTGGGGTTTTATGGCGCTTCAGCTGTCAGGGATATTTAGCGCACTTAAGAAGTCAATTGAATAAATCATAAATAAGCTGATCTTGGGTGTCATCCTACATGCTAAATGCTCGCTAAAAATAGAGCTAGGGGAGACCGGGGCTAGTTGCAGCCCGGTGCAAGTTGAGCCACTCGCAAGACTCCGCTGTTTCTGAAGTGATAACGCTATAATTACAACCGCGCAAGTACGCAAGCTCCCTCCTTTCCGCCGCGAACCGTCATGGTGGCAGGTTTGTAGGGGGTCCCAGACAGCAAAGTGCTTTCAGACCAAAAATAAATTTAGTTTTAATCAACAATGTTGCAAAGTCCCTATAGCTACTCGAAATGAAGCTTAGCATTACCGAATGAAAAGACTACAGATACTTACACCTTATTTTGACCGAAAACGGAGAATCGATCGCTCAGTTTTTGCATGATCTGGCTCCGAAATGGCGACTGAGTCTCATAGTAGGTTGAGCCACAGAGGTGTTGGGGCTAGTTGAGCCATGATAAGAGGCCTACGTTGAAAAAAATACATAACGTGGCTCCATTCTCCCCAGGCACGCAACAATCACAAGTGTCATAACATTAAAATCCAGCAAGTATGAAATGGGAGGGTAAAATAGAGACCAAAGAACATAAGATGTTCAAACGGGAAGTTACTTGAGGTCACACAAATGGGCTAAAGAATCACTTCAAGGTCAAACGAATGGGCTCGCAGCAATGTCAGACTTAAGTCTGTACCTGCAACCACCTCTGAGATGCGAGACCTCACCAGAAATCACGTTCGACTAGCCCCGGCTTCC
Source organism: Lepas anatifera (assembly GCA_034440635.1). Taxonomy (NCBI): domain Eukaryota; kingdom Metazoa; phylum Arthropoda; class Thecostraca; family Lepadidae; genus Lepas; species Lepas anatifera. The sequence continues at coordinate 129,422 of JAOTON010000715.1, read as the reverse complement.
CCTACGTGGCCTAGTCTAGACTAGTTGCGTTGTGCTTGTCTCACTGACTCCGGTTGCGTACAATATCAAAGCCTATCTCCGCTGGACACGATAAAACTCAACAGAACTCAAGTCATCATATGTTACCTAATACACTCGCAAGAGTCATCGGTGCAAATAACGTGCACGGATTGTTCTCAGCTAATCGCATCCTGTGACAGCGAGTACAAGCTCAACAGAAAGTATTCTCCCACAGCAAGGACAGCTGCTTGGTTCAGAACCAGAAAGTAGTGCCCATGGGTGACCAATGCGGAGCCGAGTGAGGCAGACCTCCTCCCTCCTACTCCGCCAGCTACTCGACCCCTCTCATTCTATAGATGGCCTGATCTGATCTGTGAGTACAATCCGCCTCAGCCTTTCATCTGGCTTGCCACTCAGTTATGAGAAGACTGGTGATTTCAGCCTTCATGCCAGACGTGCGAACTCTGAATGCTCTGACTCAGGCAGTCTGGCAGTCAAATCAGCTCTCGTATCACCAGGTCTGCATGACTCGGGGCCCACAGAAACTGTAGCCTGCCCCCTGTGGCAATAGCGACATTCAGAAGCCTCCCGACAGTAGGCAGTGGCCAACATTTTGTCGCCAGCCAAGTTGACGGTAGATATCGCAAGAGGCTTTTTTGATACTAACAGAAAAGAGCTTCAGCTGGCTTGGCCTTTTGAACATGAACTAGCTTTCCCAGTAACAAATCATCGCATGGAGAACCTTTTAATAGATCCTTTTTCTCAAGCACTGAAACTGAGGCTCCGTTTTCTTTCCAAGCGCTAAATTCAGGTCTGAATATTACAGTATTCACTCAACTCCAAAATTATATCCAAGACTATGACCCAAGCAGAAGCGATCAGCGAACCTCGCCCAGCATATCGATAAATTGGTAACGTCAGGCCCTCGTCTAGTAGGGGTGGACGCCAGCTCCGGTGTAAGGGGTCAGAGGGAACTTCTTGCTACAGCAGCCATAAAAAACACAATGAAGAATATCTTCAATCGACTGCATACATCTAGCAGGTCTGAAGCCGTCCAACACTCTGCATACCCAATTTGTCAAATGGTTCTTTGGACAGAACCTCGGACTTACCAGCACTAGTTCCAGCAGACTGACAATGTATGCAGCATCCTTGGCAACGGTGGGTTAGAGCGGCCTGGTAACAGTGCCAGTCGTCTGGAGCAGCATATTTGAACAGCACACAGAGCGAGCCAGACGGCAGGCAATGGAAGAGACAGCCGTCTCATTACTGGTTCAACGGAAATGTCTGCACACCTGGCACCGTGAGCAGACCATGGAACGCCGCGTCATTATGACGTTCCTTCACGGACAGATTATTCATGATATGACGGCGTCATTCAAGTTGTCATCTGCGTCATGTAAAGCATAAGTTTCAGTTCCAAATCGCCTTGTCCGAAACCAGTTGATCCTTGTCTCGTTTTCGCCAACACCCTTTGAATAAGCCATGCACGATGAAGGCGACACCGCAGCGGCGCTGATGCTCTGGGCCAGTGTTTGGCTGCCGCGCGACTACGGCAGGGACGGTGGTGGCGCCACTCTGCAGATCGGCTCTCACTGCCACTAGCGCTACTTTTTGTCCAATTCGCGAAACCACTACTTGCTACTCCACTATCGCTATTTTTCATTAGAAAACACTAATAAAGTACTATCGAAAAATATTTTTTCATTGTTCTGTTCAAATATATTTCGAGGAAAACTACCGCTTAAAATATTTTACATGAAAAGTAGCGTTTTCTTTGAAAGATGCCTATACCAAACAAATCACGCAACAAAAACATTCAACCTCCTGATTTTGAAGTGAATAGAACACTTCCTTTCTATATCTCTGTCCTTTGTTGGGGGGGGGTTGGTCGCCTTCCGGCTTTCGGTAGCAGTTCCGAATCATTTTCGAGTCCGCTACCCAGTTCTTGGCTACTTTTTGGTTATAGAAACCGCCAGCGCTATTCCGCTACCATTTGGAAAATCCGTAAATAGCGGAGTAGCGGAGTAGCGAACCTAAGTGGCGTGCCGCCCGGCTCTGTAGGTCACACCATTTATATGTAGAGGAACGTAAGCCACTGTCACTGAAGGCCCACCGCACCGCGTCGCGTCCCCCCTCCCCCTCATTTTAAACCCCCATCCTATTTCAATTCCTTTATTCTTCCTCTCGCTGAAACGTAACTGGTGCATCGGGTGTCCGTGGCTGTGGGGTCCCCCACTCCAACGGGTGGATGAGCCAGCCACCACTAAACTAGCCCCCGCCTACCACCAGCATTCGAACGGTATCATGCCCCCTCCCTGTATTGTCCCCTATTTTATTCCTGGCGTGTTCTTTTCACAATATGTGTAAATGCATGTGAATGGCTTAAAACATTGAGTGAAATGCGCAGTTTGAGAGCAAGTCTGGACGCTTGCTTGAATTTGGCAAAATACGACTTAGTTCTCGTTCAAGTAACGGAACAGCTCATGGTGACAAATTCTACAAATATACAGGTCTCATATGCGCATCCTGTTGATTCATGTTACCTTTGAAAGGGCTTTCCCTAATTTTGAAAGTTGACCGGTTTCACAAAAGGTCAAGTACGAAGCCGAAGACACTGAGCAGCCCCGCGATCTTAAAGAGGCGGTTGGGTTCTTTCATGCAATGATTTAGTAGAAAATGTGTCAGGCTTCTTGAACACCTTTCAAAAATTATTTCTAAAATAAAATAATGTGGAAATTCCGCCGCGTTGCCTAAAAAAATTCCGGCGAGTTAAAAAAGGAAAATGTCACGCCATACGCGGTAAAGCTGTGCTTTTCGGCAGTGACGGGCGTATGCGTATCCACGATTGCCGACCGTGGAGAGGGTGCACATGACCTGGGGTGCCATCTGCGCGAGAGGGGCGCCACTTTTAGACGGAAACCTGGCAGGTGTGCGCCCAATTCCATCGTGGGGACGCCCATGCTCGCATCCTGGGGGGCGGGGATGGGAAGCAAAATTTCAGGGGTGCAAAATCGACCTTTCAAGGACGCGCCGCGACCATTTCAAGGGGCGCCAAGGGTCGATCGGGGAGGGGCAAAGGTCCCCATTGTCCGATTGACGGGATGACGCCGCCAAATTTATTTCAAGTGATGTTGATTGCGTCAAAGAAACATCGTTAGAAATCCCAGGTCACCCATGACCAGGTACCTGCCCCTCCATCATGACATTGGAATAGCCACAATAAAATTTGCATATTATAAAGCTCTAATACATGCGATAACATCTGTAAATTTCCAGCTCTGGAATCTGAGCCGATGTAAATTTAGAACCGGGTTTTTGGGCCCAGCTATTTCTTGCTAAATACAGGCTGCAAGTATGGCACCAATGAATTCGACCGTTACAGATGCACGATGTGTTTTTCGACGTGCAAGACAGGTTTGCCGATCCAACAGCCAAACACCGTTTGAACAGTGGTACTTTCCCCCCACTACCTTCACTATCAACATTGCTACCAGTAGCGCATCCAAGGAGGGAGGCAGCGGGCCCGCCCCCTCCTTCCCTCCCAAACTTTCGATTCTAAAGTGCCAGTTCTAACTCTAACTCTCGACAAGCGCCGCGGGAGCCCGACATGGGTCTCGGGGGAAAAGGAAGGCGCCCATCGAGGGCAGGGATGAGCCTTGACCTAACTTTAGAGCGAGTGCTCCTCTCACATTGTCGCCCCCGCAACCAGCGTGCCACCCTCTCACCCGAAGTGAGGCCCCTGCACATTACATTAGCAGTATGCCTATTGTGCCGCCCTTTGGTCAACTGTCCCCTGCTTACAGGACCGTAAGTAAACATGCCGCTCACATACCGAGCGTGCCTACCTCTAACCCAAAGTTGAATTTTACTCATGAGTTGCAGCCTCTTAACTTTAAGAAATTCCGGCTCCTTTACCAAAAGTACCATCCCTCCGTATGGTGTGTCGCCTCCCACCTTGAAGAACAAGCCACCCCCGAAGTACTCGTACCGATTCTACACTAATATAGTGTGCCATCCCCTCGCTCAAAGTGGCACTCGTGCATCTGCCGTGCCACCCCCCCCCCTGCGCGCGGAAGTTTCCGCCCCGGACCTAAATGTGACTCCCCTGCCCATGACGTGCTGCCCCCTTGCGTATAGAACCGGTCGCCCAATAAATGACTCACGCCGTCCCCATCACCAGGGTATCAATCTTGCTTAACACGTGCCAGCCCATAGCCTAAAAATGTCCCAGCTTCCTACTTTGTAGTACCATTCATGCCGCCCTAGCTTATAGAGCCGTCCAATGCTGTGGTATACCTTTCAGCCCCCCCTTCCTCCCCCCCTTCCACCCCCCTCCCTTCACACCCAGGGAAGAATAATAAATATGACCGATAAAACTGATCAACAGGCAAAATGGATCCGGCACGTGAACACCTGTTTCTGCCTATTTGGATACCGCTGATTTCAAATTTAGTAACCGTTTTTGCCATCGGGCCTGGTTTCTTCTCCAGAGCATACCTGTTGTATAGCCCCTACACTTTCCACACACTGTCATCAGCCTAGCCTTTTGTGGAAAAATATAGACCAAGGATGTCAAGAATCCGGATTATCTGCACCCAGACAATGCAGCTTATCAATATACATGTGAATTTATTGCAACCAAAGATTACCTCGCATTCAAGTGCATGAACATTGTACATTGAACAAGGTTTGCGCTCGGTCGCACAAACTCGTCGGTATTATAGACCGAGAGGTGACGTCGCAACATTATATGATAAGGATTTTATGTCAGAGTCACCTCCCTTGAAGGCCAAGTCTAAGTAAAAAGTCACAGGTCAAGGTCATACCACCATTTCAAGGTCATTGACCCTAGTGCCTTTGGTCGGATGATGCCGACTAATATGACGTATATCATGCAATGACGTCATACGCTAGGTCACTCAATCTTGAGCTCAAAGTCGCAGGTTCAAGCCATGGGTCAAGGTCAAACCTTATTTTCCGCCCGACGGTTGTCATAGTGCTAGTTGCAGTACACGTTATACGCAAAATGTAATATTTTGACGTCAAAGGTCAATGGCCTTGAACGACCTTGGCCTAAAAGTTTCAGAGAAGATTGCCTCAGACCTTTCCTCTGTTACTTTAGGTCACTTTCTCTCCATATCCGGCTTCTCATCCCATAATCACGTCATCTCCCAATGGCTACCCTGCACATACAGAATTTGACCTATATGGCCTCGTTTTACCTTGAATATATTGACCAAGGTCTATGAAAATCGGGTTTAAGGTAGAATACCCTAGCCTCCACAAACACCTAAACGTTCACTTTCCTAGACCTCTTGGGTTTTGCACTGTCAATGTCACTGATGCCAAGTAGGCTTGCACAAAGACGACACACAGATATACTGGATCTCAAAATTCTGATCTGATACGGCATTTCTGCTGCCAGATTCGTGTTCAGCGCCACAAATTACCCCGGAAACGGACTATTTTATATTGGATCCACGACAAAAGTTAAATTTTGTTGACCAGTGTAATCTACATCGTGCCTCGGATAACGACCCCCCATTGTCCCTTCCCCCAACGTCATATCACCTACCCTTCAGCTGCCAGCTTTGAGCACTGCACGTACCAGACATTACTATTACCATATGATTGGCTCTGAATACATGGAAAACATACTCCTAGACCTGGAGTAATTTCTCCACACTATACGTCGTTTTCTCAGTCCGAACATTTTTACACGAAAAACTTTCCCGGACATGGTGCAAGTTTGCTTTCAAATAGTTGCACCCCTTTACATGCACTCCATAGGTAACCCCAGAAAAATTGAAATTTTGCATGATAAGGGCCCTCTCCGGCCAATATTGTCACGTCCGGTAGCCTGCCGCCCCTCCTCCCCCAGTCAAAATATGCCGACCCCTTATCAGCCACTGCTCCCCCCCCCACCAGCAAAATCCAGGGTGCGCGCTTGATCGCTGCCATCTCTCCGAAATGTAAGAAATGTAAGAGAAGAGTCGACTTGCGTGGGACGTGTCAGCCAGGTCGGAGCGGAGCGCGGTCAGCTGCAGTCTCCAGCCAGAGGCGGACAGGTGCCGCCCGGAATGTCGCGGCGGCGATTCGGCTCCGTGCCGCGCCACCGCACCGTCGGAATGCAACAGCGCCGCTCGCTCAGCCAGCGGCACGCCGGCACCGCCGCAGGCCAAGCATGCCGGACACACTGAGACTGGCCACCGGCCACACTGGGACTGTACAGCACATCCATGTCCGTCTCCGTGAGACTGGACACCCCAGCCGGTCTCCCTGAGACTGGACACTGGGTCGCTCTGAGCCTGGACACCCCGGCCGGTGTGAGACTCGACACCCCGGCCGGTCTCCGTGAAACTGGACACCCCAGCCGGTCTCCGTGAGACTGGACACCGGGTCGCTCTGAGTCTAGACACTCCAGTCGCTCTGAGACTGGACACCCCGGCCGGTCTCCGTGAGACTTGACACCGGGTCGCTCTGAGACTGGACACCGGGCCGGTGTGGGACTGGGCACCCCGGATGGTGTGAGACTGGACACCCCGGACGGTCTCCGTGAGATTGGACACCGGGTCGCTCTGAGACTGGTCACCCTGGTCGCTCTGAGACTGGACACCCCGGACGGTGTGAGACTGGACACCCCGGACGGTCTGAGACTGGACACCCTGGCCGCTCTGAGACTGGACACCCCGGCCGGTCTCCCTGAGACTGGACACCCCGGCCGGTCTCCGTGAGACTGGACACCGGGTGGCTCTGAGACTGGTCATCCAGGCTAGTCTCCGTGAGACTTGACACCGGGTGGCTCTGAGACTGGACACCGCGCCGGTGTGGGACTGGACACCCCGGACGGTGTGACACACCGCCCGGTCTCCGTGAGATTGGACACCGGGTCGCTCTGAGACTGGTCGCCCTGGTCGCTCTGAGACTAGACACCCCGGACGGTGAGAGACTGGACACCCCGGACGGTGAGACTGGACAACCCGGACGGTGTGAGACTAGACACCCCGGACGGTGTGAGACTGGACACCCCGGACGGTATGAGACTGGACACCCCGGCCGGTCTCCCAGAGACTGGACACCCCGGACGGTATGAGACTGGACATACTGGACGGTATGAGACTGGACACCCCGGCCGGTCTTCGTGAAGCTGGACACCCCGGCCGGTCTTCGTGAGACTGGACACCCCGGCCGGTCTCCGTGAGACTGGACACCCCGGCCGGTCTCCTGAGACTGGACACCGGGCCGGTATGGAACTGGTCACCCTGGCCGGTCTCCCTGAGACTGGACACCCCGGCCGGTCTCCTGAGACTGGACACCGGGCCGGTATGGGACTGGACACCCTGGCCGGTCTCCCTGAGACGGACACCCCGGCTGGTCTCCGTGAGACTGGACACCGGGCCTGAGTGGGACTGGACACCCTGGCCGGTCGCCCTGAGACTGTTGAGGATCCATTTGACAGAACGATACAGGTAAAGGAACACACTGACAAGTTGGATATTAAATATATATATATATATTCAAAAGCAAGCACACGGACGCGTTTCGTAACTTCTTCAGCGTGTGTTTGAAGGGTAGAATTATCCGTTGACGTATGAAGGTTTCTGTGAACTCACGTGGGCTAAACGTGGATAATATTTGCCAATATTTTTGATATTGCGAAATCTCCTCTCTTGGAATTTAGATTTTCTTTTTGTTCAATTAGGGCCGACTCCAAAAACTTTCTTCTATTTTTTGGTAGACCTAGAAATTCTCCACAGAGGTCTACCAAAAAAATAGAAGAAAGTTTTTGGAGTCGGCCCTAATTGAACAAAAAGAAAATCTAAATTCCAGGAGAGGAGATTTCGCAATATCAAAAATATTGGCAAATATCATCCACGTTTAGCCCACGTGAGTTCACAGAAACCTTCATGCGTCAACGGATAATTCTACCCTTCAAACACACGCTGAAGAAGTTACGAAACGCGTCCGTGTGCTTGCTTTTGAATATATATATTTAATATCCAACTTGTCAGCGTGTTCCTCTACCTGTATCGTTCCCTGAGACTGGACACCTCGGCTGGTCTCCTTAAGACTGATCACCCTGACCGCTCTGAGACTGAACACTCCGGCCAGGCTCCGTGAGACTGGACACCCCGGCCGGTCTGAGACTGGACACCCTGGTCGCTCTGAGACTGGACACCACAGCCGGTCTCCGTAAGACTGGACGCCCAAGCCGGTCTCCGTAAGACTGGACGCCCAAGCCGGTCTGGGACTGGACACTCCGAGTGCCCATCAATCATACTGCCTGATACAGTCCGGCGCCCATCGGACTCAGTCTGCAGCCAACAACCGGAGGGCAAACAATACTATCTGATGACCACACTCAACGACCAGAGGGCTGACCACACTGTCTGAGGCACGCCAGCAGCCAACTGTCTCAGTCGGCACTCAGAGATCAGATGGCAGACCATGCTCCACACTTCCCGCGGGAGTTATCGGACACGTTTGTACCTCATGACCTGATGGGGGGTTTTCTCACTCGTCTTGCCGAAATGAATACTTCCAACTTCTGACGAAGATCATAAATTACATTACAACTCGTCAGGAAGGATAAGCTGTGAATCGCGGCAATTTCAAAATTTGCACCGGTAATTTACCACCATAAAAGAAAGAAAAAGTTTGAATACAAGTTTCTTGAGTCGCCGCATCCACATATTCTGATCGGAAGCTGAAAAGGCTGCTGCCAGGAATGGAAATATCGGAAAGGGAATACGCAAACGTTGAAAAATCCAAATAATAATAAAAGTACCTTGGTACGTGAAACTGTGGTAACATAGGCGGGCCTTGCTTTGAAAATAGCTGTGTAAAGGAATTAAGACAGCCTTGCGACAGTATGCTGACCAGATAATCTCAGCACAAATAGGCTTGACGACACAACGCTTTCTACAGAGCGGAACAAATACCCTGTGATAGACATTTCACCAATGAAGCTTTCATGATCAGTTAAATCATTTTATTCATCAAAGGAATTTGGTACATGCATTCACTGTGGTCGGCGAGGCTTTGAAACCGTTCGCCGATGCCATTCAGCTCATGGCAGTGCGATGTACCGCCCTCAGTAACGAGGTAACAACCGTCAACAGCCAATTATGTAGCCCACGGAACAGAGCATTTTGCATTGTGGCATGCACTCTCCGTGTACCCGATTTGGTCTGAGGGCGGCGACCTCAGCAGAACGGCAGGAATGTCCGTTAGCTGAGCCGGCCGAACGTGCCGGCCCTGCCGGCGGGGCGGGGCCGGGTCAGCGGGTCACGTGCCAGAGCTATCTCCACTCCGCCCCGGTCAGCGACGGCACAGCAGGGTCTGCAACGTTTGCTACCCAATTATTCCGAATGCCACTAGTGTCGCTAAAAAGCACCCACAAAGTGCAGCGATAAGGAAAAATTGTGAGTAAATTAACGAAATCCAAGAGGTGAGAGAAAGAAAGGGTGATATATTCAAACCCATGGGCTGTTTCAACCGTCACAACGACAGCTTCCGCTTCCACGACCGACATTAAGGGTGAGAGCACCAAGACGAGTGCTGGGAGAGACTGCCAGCTGAGTCGGGCACACGTGGCGAACATGCGCGCGTCGTGACGGGGCAACGAACGGAGCCACAGCTGACATGAGATCCGTGCCGATCAGTGCATGACCCGGGTCAGAGAAAGGGCTGGATTATAAATTGTGGCTGCCACACTGTGTGCCATATGGCGCCAGCGGTGAGGAGCGCCATGCTGCACCAAGCCGGCAGGACAGGGGCGGACAAAGCTATCCCGCTCCGGAGAAAAACTGAACACTTCAATACCTCAAACAAAAAAGTTTCTGAGGACGAAAACACCCTATGAACCTGCAGCAGGCTGGTCTAGGAGCCAAACTCGTTCAATCTGGCTCGGCCAGCAGTGGAGCCTGTGACTGGTCCCAGGCCGGGATTCGGAGTGCCATGTGGACTTGCCTGCCTCAGCTGTGCAGTCGTGCCCGGGTGGTCGGCGCCGGCCCGCTGATGCATAGCAACCTGGCTCACAACAGGACGGCGAGCAGCTGCAGCCACAAGGCCGCCGCGTAGCGTCGCCGGGACGGCATTCCAGTGGGTCGTCTCGCGCACACGCCCTGCACCCCCAAACTTCGTTTCCAAGTTTCCGTAGATCAATTCAAATCAATGGTTTCGACTCTCCCATTTTATATCTAGGAGAAGAATATCAAGACAGCCGGCGTGACAAATATCCAAAATTAATAATAACCAGAAGAAAATATTTCAAAGCGGAGGCCCATGCCTATCAAACAAAGCATTTGACACCCTTCCGTGAGCAGTCTCCAGGAAGTTTTGACAAACGTGGACTGTTTCAGTGGCAGGCCAATTATAAATCATAAATAACTATGCGAGGCTAACACCGGAACGCTCGAAATCCCTATCCCTATTACCTTTGCTTTACTATGATCGTGCTGCAGTGAAACGTCACCGCAGATTGACAGCTAACTACCAAGACACACCATACCACAAAAATCCATCCAATTAGTCTCCATAGTGACTGCTTTCTTTCTTCTGGCTCTGGCCTTTGGATGGAAAAGGAAAATTTTTCAGACTTAACACGCGCATTGACGGACGGACCCCCATGGATTTTTTCCCAGGGAGCATAAAAACCGCGCCGCGTAGCGCCGCCGTACTTGGCATACCTTTACCCTGATCATTGTTACAAATTTTGCAAAATTTTACGATTAAGTCTTCACAGGTCAGGTCACCAGTACAGGCCGTGACCTGACCTAAAAAAGTTTAAGATAGCATAAGTCAGAGCAGGATGAACTTATCCAATTGAAACTTATATCACATAATTTCCTCACCGAGTACACTAAAATTTGTTCCGTTATTTTCGATATCGATAACCTAAGGTCAGGTACGAGCCATGACCTCTCCTTTGGATATACCTACATGGGAAAAAATGGTTTTAACTGAAGAACTTATCAATGAGTGGCGATAGAGTCTATATATATAGAGGCGATAGTTTGACCTTGACCTGACCTCACGCCAGGTCAAATCTCATATTTGACCTAGCAAGGTCATATTATATATCATTCGATTCGGCTTGCTGCGAAGATTCGAAGGGGTCCAATTATTTTGCTCTATTTTTACTTGTTCAGATGCAATGACCAAAAACCTGCATTTACATGTTATCCCTATGACAACATGTATTAACCTCTAGTGACCTCAAATGTGATCTGACAAAAAATGGTTCAAATGTTTTCGATAGAGAACTGGATGGGCTACCCAACGCCGTTCACCGTTTTTCGGTATCTAGCGTGGTTTTCGAGACCTTAGGGGGCGGGTACCCACCCCTCCCCGCCCCCCCCGTCAAAGCGAAGGTGGCTCAGACCCCCGTCAATGCGCGTGTGAAGGGCGACTGCAATCTAAACACAAGGTTCCGAACACTTTTCAGGATAGTGATAAGCAAATGAATGATACCAGCACGTATCATTCATCGCGACTTCAATTCGAGGTCGCGGCTCAAGCGATGACCGATAGTTTTTTCTAATACTTTCCTACATGAAGATTCTGATGAAGGGCGTGCCCGAATATGTGATCACGCTGAATTGTGAGGTCACTGCATGTTCAAAAACATTAAAAGCCTGTATCCGAGAAAGTTCCGGAGATAACCGAAATCGGATAACGATTTCGAATGGACGAGCTTCATAGATAAAAATAAATGTGAAAATATATTTGGAACATTTTCAAGCACATAAAAATGCACTATAACACATGAATTTGAATATCTCAAAATAGGCGAAATCGAAATCGAATAATGTACCCTATGACCATTTTAGGGCAAAACATGAAAATGACATCACATCAGGTTAGGTCAGGGTCACATGCTGACCTGGTAACATCACATCGCACATAAATCGACTCCCAGGGATAAGGCAAGCACACCAGTATCACAATGGAAGCTATATCTCAGTTTGTGTAAAAGAATCCCAGCAGCCTCTTCAGATGACCTCAGATGACCTTTCAAGTGTCCAATGCTCCAACACTTAACTTGCGACAAACGTGCTAAGAATACATCGTATGAGAGGTTTCAACTTGATTTAGCACCTATTTACTGAACAGGAGCTTTATTGTTCTCAATTGAATTTTATAATGGGATGGCCAAAAATTGGACTCACCCTAGGTCAACCATAGGATATTTCAGGGATGGTAGATTTGTACATCCAGTCAAGTCATACTGTGAAGCCAAATTTTCCTTTGGCACCGCCTCAAATTCGAGATTTTGGGTTTTGAGGTTGTGTAGCATGACCATGCAAAGCTCCTTCAGCTGACGTGGCCTGACCTAAATTCATGATCACAGGCGTGAAATTAATAAGAAATAAGGTAACTCACGTCACGTTGTTCCGCGTCACATCCTATTGGCGTTATTCAGGGGGCTCCAAGAGGGGGCGGCGAATTTTGCCCCTCCCTCAACAGAGCGTTGATTAAAATCCTTTTTCTCTTTTTTTCTTGCTGGATGAGTTGGCATAAAATGCATCATAGGTATAGTGTCTTACTGTCTGCTCAGTCCAGATGGTCTAAATTGTTTGCAAGTGTAGTGTTCTCCACCTTGGGAGTGTTAACTAACACCTGGGTTACAGCATGGAGGGTCGAGCTCTTGCTGCACTGGCCAATGAAAACGATTTGGGTGTGTTACAGTTTGTAAAGTATGACATTTTCGACAAGATCTTGTCAGTGCCAGTGCCCTTGGAGACAGGAGCGAGTGGTGCGAATTTTATCAACCTGGTGCGAATTTGTGAGACTGGCACGAGGAAAGTGACAATTAAACCCAACAAATAATGGCTAAATGGTTATTAAGACAGAGGAGGGGGCTTGAGGAAAAGTCCTTCACTAATAACAAAGGTAGCATTGCATCGTGTGGGTAGGAATAGGTGGGTTTTTTCTCCCTGGTATATGGCATATTGGTGTGAATTTTTGTAGGCTGGTGGTGCGAGAATTTTAGATGGTTGGTGCAACATTTCTGGCCTGCTGCCATGCTTTGCAGGCCGGGGTGTGTTAGTGGATGACGACCTCAAGTTTAGATTCCACATAGGCGGATCCAGGATTGTCTATCGGAGGGGGCACCTTCCGGGGGCGCCATCCGGACCAGGGGGCGCCACTTCTGACCGGCAAAACCTATCAGGTGGGCGCCAAATCCTATCAGTGGGCGCCGACTTTCGTATCCAGGGGTGGGAAACAACATTTCAGGGGGCACCATCGACCCTTCAGGGGGTGCCGAGGGTTGATCGGGGGGCACGTGCCCCCCCTTGCCCCCCTGGATCCACCTATGAGATGGCATGCAGCCAGTGCTGTCTCTAAGGCCCACCAAATCCTAGGTGGCATCAAGAGGCCCTTTGTCTGCATTGATCAGCAGGTCCTTCCACTTCTTCACAAGGCCCTAGTGTGTCCACACCTGGAGTACGCCAACATTGTGTGGGGACCCTTCAATAAGTCAGACCAGCTCCTGGTGGAGCGAGTTCAGCGCCACGCAACTAGACTTGTGCCCATCCTGAGTACTCTTGACTATGAGCAGAGACTCTGCAGTCTCAAGTTACCATCCATCCAATGCACGCAAGAGAGAAGACATGGTCTTCATGTACAAGGATATATATATATATATAAAGTGCCCTGACTTAGTCTTCCGCTACACAACATGTCCTGGGCTTGATGAGTGTGGGCAAGACAAGCACCTGGCATGCCTTATAAAGTCCTGATCATCTAAGGTATCTAAGGTAAGGTACTTGTTGAATCAGAACTTGACGCAGGCTGCTGTGACTTGTTTAAGTCTTCAATCAAGGGCTATTGCTAGTGGTATGCGTAACTATTGCTCGACGCAGACCGGGCAGATCAAGGCACCGTGCGTGCCTTAAAGAAGACCCGAAACATCTACAGGTCAATCTACGGTATTGCTACGGTATGTCATGACACCAGGAAGAGCAGCTCAGCCCGAGCCTGAACTGTGAAAATTCGAGCCATCACCAAAATTAATTTCCTATTTGAAGCCGCACTTAGCTTCTCAAAATAGCTGGATACGTAAGCCAACTTCGAAGACATGGGTCAGGGAACCACGCCACGGCTATGCAGGTACTTCAACTTACCAAAGCAGTGACAGGTGTAGGAAACACAGTTGCGGTCTCAGCGCCTTCTTGACCAGCAACCAACTCTCTAAATTATTTGTTCTAGATACTGTTGACAATAACAAACTACCACTTCACACTCGCCATCAAATTGGGACGACAATGACAACGACAGAGACCCGCAGCCATGCTGGTGTTGTAATGAATGAAATACTTCCATGCCGACAAAGCAGCTGATTGCTGATATGGTAGCACCGTAAAGCCCCAGGGTACGAAATATGCAGAGGATTCCTCTGGGTCCTTATATCGAAAATAGCAGGATAATAAGAATGATTATATTTTTGGAATGTTGAAATATATTTTCTCAAAGATCTTTTTATTTCCAAAATATAAAATATATTTTCTATACCAGGGTACAAGAGGACATCAATATTTAACATTTCCTTGTAAAGGGATTTATTACCAATTTTCCATTTGATACGAAAACATGAGCTTCTAGGTAGCGCACCTGTGACATTTGGTGGCGCTGCACATGTCTCAGCTGCTCAGGGCCTTTGGTGCTTTTCATCTTTTAGGGCCTTGGCTCAGGGCCGGGTAAAGTCAAATACCTCATAAAGGTACGTCAGATTCCCACGCCGGTACGTCACACGGGCGTGGAGGAACTTCGCGGTGAGTCGTGTGTAAACGCTGCATGGCACTTCACAATTAAATACACATATCAAGTTTATCCCAAATGCAATAGTAGGCATTACATTTTCGATTCAGAGCCTCTTTTCAAAAATTGGATATTTAATCATTTAATTTTCCCATGTTATATGCTACCAGGTGTACGTCACATCCGGTGCCTGCGCTTCTTGGAGGGGCTGGGGTAAAGTTATCTTGCAGGGCAAGGCTCAGGGCTCGGTTCCCAGGGTAATAGAAAACCAGCTGCCTGCCCTGCTCACCAGCGTCTCTATTGCTTTGCTCACGAGCCGTGCTTACAAGTAAGTGTCGCAGCTAAAGTACAGAAAAACCTTACCTTACCTTACCTTACAAATAGTCGGGATTTTGAGGCCACTGTGGCCTGCGGGTCCCGTTCTCAACGAGCTCCAGATGAATGTGTGCTTATTGATACCATACACGTATATTCACACTACGGGGCGATACATGATCCATACAGTGACTTAAAAAAAAACAAGAAAACAAGCCCTGGCCGTGGTGGGCAAAGATAAGCTACACACGGAGGCGCTGGGCCACCGAACCAGTGACCGCCGACGGCGCTCACGGGTTATCTCAGTCGTTCTCAGGGATCAGGTACCTGAGATGGTTCCAGTGAGTGTCTAAGTTGGCCTTGAATTGAGACAATGTCTGTGAAGAAACTACAGACTCGGGTAGAGAGTTTCAGTCAGAGACGGCTCGAACCCCAAACACACATCGGCGGACCCTGGTCTGAGCTGTGGGTTTCGTCAGTTTCAGCGGGTGGCCTCTAGTCCGTGTGTTTGTGTTTAGTGCTACGAAGTCTGAGAAGTCCAGAGCGACCCTCCCATGTAGCAACTGAAACATTTTCACCATATCTCCTCTTCGTCTATGGTAATACAATGACGGGAGATCTAGACTTCGGAGCCTATTCATATAAGGTAAAAGGCGTAGTGAGGGGATCATACGAGTTGCATGTGTCTGTACCTTCTCCACCAGTTGCTGGTCGGCCCGATTAAACGGCCCCCACACAGCGTTGCCGTACTCGACTAGAGGACGCACAAGTGCTTTGTACAAGCAGGGTAGAGTGAATTTGTCAATATTGGCAAAAGACCTTCGAATCACAGCAAGTACCCTGTTGGCCCTGGATACCGCAGAGGCCACCTGGTGCCTGAACTTCAAGCCCGAATTGATCATGATGCCCAGGTCTTTTTCCTCACTGACTTCACAGACAGGCCCACCTGACATTGTGTACTGTTGATGAACGTTGCCTGACCCAAGGTGCAGAACTGAGCATTTTCCTGTGTTAAATGGGAGCTGCCAGTTTTCTGACCAGTGTATGATGCGGTTGATATCATCTTGCAGTTTGTTCCTGGATGCATGATGTTGAGCTGAGTTGTATACTTTAGTATCGTAGGCAAAAATTTTGATACTGGATTCTACAATGTCAGGCAAGTCATTTATATACACCAGGAACAGAAGGTGACCCAGAACAGAACCCTGGGGGATACCACTAGTCACCTTTGCCCAAGTCTACATCCACTGCCTTTGTCTCAAAATAAACAGCCTTTCCTTCCATCTCTTCACTAACGCTATCCTTGCACCCCAGTTAAGCAAACGCCGTCCGTTCGTCTCGCCCTCAACTGTGGCTCATGTGCCTCGCTCCATGTTTCTCGAGCCCGCCGCGCCATCAAATTCTCCGCTACCGTGTCAGTTGCGGTATATACCACCAGGGGGCCCGCACGGACTCGCCGCCGCCGCCGCCGCTCGGACTCGCCGCCTCCGCCGTCCCCCCCACGCCCCCCCATCCCGCCGCCGCCATCGGTTTTGCGGTCGAGTATGGAGTGGGACGCGTCAGAGTCGCGCTCTTCCCCCCCTCTTTGCTCCTGGAGCGTGCGGTGCTCAAATTTCAAATCGTTCATTCAAATACCTTTCCTTCATTCGACTTCTTTCATGTGTGGCACTTGTACTGCCTTTTTTGCTGCATGGTCCTAGTGTGTGTGTGTATGTGTGAAATACACATGTATGGTTCCAAGTGGAAGCTTCGGTGCCTATCACCACTTGTTGCTGTCGATTGGTCAGGAAAGCTCGGATCCAGTTTAGGAGTCTACCCCGCACCCCATAGCCATACAGCTTTAGGAGTAGTCGCTCATGGGGTACCGAATCAAACGCTTTGCTAAAATCGAGGTACAGCGAATCAACCGGGTAATGGTCCTCCATTAAGGAACTCCAGTGCTCCAAAACTTCAAGCCTCTGAGTCTCGCAAGACCTTCTTGGCCTGAAACCGTGTTGGTCCTTGGATAGTAGGTCAGTTGCAGTTAGGTGCAGAAAGAGCTGGTCCCTAATAGCAGACTCCATTACTTTGCATGGCACAGACGTTAGACTCACTGGTCGATAGTTGTTGGGCAGCTGCCTGTCTCCCTTCTTAAAGATGGGCACGACCGAACCCTTTCGCCAGTCATTGGGTAGAGAGGCTGAGTCTAGGGATTTCTGGAATAGCCGAGCAAGAGGGATACACAGGGAGCTGTGGGTCTCTGAGAGGATGCGAGGATGAAGCTTGTCCGGCCCTGGGGAACTATTTCTCTTTAGGGTTTTTAGCTTCTCAGCAACCAACTGTGGAGTGAAGGTCATGTGCTCCAAATAAGGTCCCAGCGAGCGTGGTTCAAACTCAGGGATGAAGCAAATGTCCTCATGTGTAAATACGCTCGAAAAGAAAGAGTTCAGAACGTGTGCCTTTTCCTTGTCAGAAGATACCAGCGCACCATTCATATCCTTCAGGTCTTCAATCTTGCTTTTGGTTTTAAGCCTGCTGTTAATGTACTTCCAAAATGGCTTGGGGCACTTTTTGGCATCTGCTGCTAGCCGGCGTTCATGTTCCAACTGGAGCTTACGGGTAAGATTTCTCAGTTTGTTTGAGCACAAGGAATAACGACCATAATCAATTATGTCACCGGACTGCTTGTATTGCTTCCAAAGCCTATTTTTCTTGTCCTTCATGTTCGGTGCAAAGCTAGTCATGTAAATGTTCTTGCGGTTTTTCCTGGGTCGTACCTTGGGAATACACTGCTCCACCAAATTTTCTAGTGTTTGTTTGAAGAAATTATGCGCTTCCTCAATGGGTAGACTTCCAATGACGTCCCGGTTTGTTTCAGATATGAGCTGATTTAGGCGACGAAAGTCAGCACCGTTGAAGTTGTATCTTGTAATATTGCTGATGTTGTGTTCTGTGTATACATTGAGAAGGAACTTCAAAATCAGATGATCACTCCTACCAAGTCCAGGAAAATACCTTAGGTCACTAAGCATGCCTTCTTCGTTGGTGAATATAAGGTCCAATATGTTTCCAGTTTCTCCAAGCCTCAACCTAGTCGGAGCATGCACATGCTGAAAAAGAAAGTGCTGGTGCATAATTTCAATGAGCGTGTGAGAAGGGTGTCCAGCAGGAGCTCTGGAGAGTTCAATATCCCAGTCTATCTGGGGGAAATTGAAGTCTCCCAGAATCATGAGGTGAGAGGCTTGATGAGTGTGTATCGATGCCATGAGATCCCTAAATTCATCCATGATTTGTGAGCCAGAACCACTGGGGCTTCGGTAGACACCGCAAATTAACAATGAGTCCTGCCTGTGTAGACCTAATCTAACAACTAAGAATTTCTTAAAGCTTATCTGGGAAAACGAAACAAGAGATGAACGAATGTGTTGCTGAATGTAGATGACAATACCCCTCTCACCGCTGCTTCCCAGATTCTCTCTGTTTGGGTCAAAACTTGTGTACAGATTGTAGTTTGGAAGAGCCAGAAGTGCCTCTGTGATAGCAGTGCGCTGGGCCTTGGGGATAACTTCTGTGAGCAAGATCACATCAGGCTCGTCTCCTGCAATTTTCATGAATAAGTCTTCACGCTTGTTGAGAAACTGGTCTACATTTGAGTACAACACCTTTAGACTATGTGCCTCCTGGGTGCAGAGTCAGGATGTCTGGTGCCCCACAGTTGGAGTTTCTCTGCTTGCTCCTTCTGTGGTCTCAGGTTGCGTGACTTCGCTTAAGGGTGACTCAATAGGTTCTTGGGATTGTGGAGTATGAGCGGCAACCACAGGAGGATCATCTACAATGTCCTGCACAGAAGCGGCTGCTTCAGGGATGGTTCGATCCGAGTTTTCAGCATAAGCTGGAGGATGGGTCGACTGGGATGGCTGGTTTGGACGGGCACTTCCATTCTTGTTCACAGCCACTATTTTGCCTCTCCTGATAATGAGGTTTTCCTCCCCTGCTTGTTTGCGGCTCCACAGCTCTTCACGCAGCTTCTTCTGTGCTTGACGTTCATTCCATGTTAAGTCTGGAGTGATGAACAGTCTCTTCCAGTTTGTGGATGACTTGAGTTGGGCTGCCATGCTAAGGATCTCATGCTTGACCTCTTCATTTTCCAGTGTAACTATCAGAAGCCTGGGTTTGTTGGGAATCACCTTGCCAGCTCTGAAGGATCTTGTAGGCTTCTCGTCCACCTTCTCGAAATATTTTCTAGGTATCCCTACCTGGTATTATGGTAGTAGGCAGATCACATCTCGCGGTTCAAAAGGATCACATCAGAAGGTCCACAGTTCATAAGTTCTACTGCTTAAAATGTCTAACCTGAAAAGGTCCAACATTCAAAAGGGTTAGGTTAGGTTAGGTTAGGTTACTGCCTACTCCCATAATACCTCCCTACCTTACCTTACCTTAGATATCTTACCATTACATACATTTTAGATACCATTAGATGCATTACTTACCTTAGATAAGCAGGTCTTTAGAAAGGACACTAGTGCAATAGAAATGATATATCCAGTATATCTAGTATATCTAGGTTCTAACTGAATTCAAACTGAATTGTGTGGGACTGAAACTGAATTGTTCTAGGTCTTAACTGAGCTGTGAACTGTGCGGTGGATGTGATTTCATATTTAGCTTTTTTGGTTGTGTTTGCTGCCTGGGGATTGTTTTGAATATGAAAGTTAATGTTAACTTTACCATGACCATCTGAACCATGGAAGCCATGGCTATCTGGCTTCCTTGTTATATATTCTATTAACCTGTGCAACTGAATCATCATCAATTTTTATTTCATTTTTCATGAAGACAGTCAGCATAAATACAAGTGTTGTTCAACTCTGTTCTGGTCTTCTCAGGCCAGTGTGCAAAGTATGACATTTTCGACGAGATCTTGTTGGTGCAAGTGCCCTTGGAGACAGGAGCAAGTGGTGCGAATTTAATCGACCTGGTGTGAATTTGTGAGGCTGGTGTGATGAAGGTGATACTGAAAACCAAACAAATAATGGCTAAATGGTTATAAAGACACCGGAGGGGTCCTTATAAAAAGTCCTCAACTAATTAACTAATAAGAGAGGTGGCATTGCAAGATACAGAGTAAAAGGTAACCTTCTCCGATGGATTGAGTTGTTCCTGTCCGGCCGACTGCAGCGTGTGAGGCACTATCTGAATGGGCACCTGTCAAGAGTGGGATCCCTCAAGGATCAGTGCTGGGCCCAACGTTGTTCATTATATTTGTGAATGACCTCCCTACTGCTCTCTCATCTAGTGTGAAGCTATTTGCTGACGGCACTAAGGTATACAGCAATGTTGACACAACTGTTGGAGTAGGCAGTCTTCAAGCAGACCTACACAAGCTTGAGGAGTGGTCCAGTATCTGGCTCCTTCCATTCAATGCAGGGAAGTGCTGTGTGCTTCACCTCGGAACTGGCAACTTGCGGACATCATATTCGATGTTCAATACTAGCTTGGAAGCTAGGTCAGTCGAAAGGGACTTGGGGGTCATGGTGGACAAGGAGCTTAAATTTAAAATGTAAGCGGCTTCAGCTGTCACCAAAGCAAGTAGGATTCTCGGTACCATCAAGCGGACATTCATTCACTTGGATCATATGACGCTCCCTCTTCTCTACAAAGCTCTCGTCCGACCTCACCTTGAATATGGCAACGAAGTCTGAGGTCCCTTCAACAAGGCTGATATCCTGATGGTAGAAGCTGTTCAGCGCAGGGCAACGAGGCTTGTACCATCGCTGATGACCCTGGACTACGAAGAAAGACTCCGGAACCTCTGGCTACCCTCTCTACAGTACCGAAGGAGGCGTGGTGACATGCTGATGATGTTCAAGATCATGAATGGCCTAATTCACATCCCACGCGAGAAGTTTTTCCGAGACCCGCGTGTGTCTACCAAAAGAGGACATCGCTTCAAGGTGGACAAGCCCCGAGCGGACACATCCCGGATTCGCAGGCGCTTCCTTAGTATCCGAGTCGTCGACGACTGGAACCGGCTACCGAACTGGGTCGTCGACGCCACAACTGCCAACGTATTCAAGGCGAACTTAGATAGACATAGGGTGGAGCTGAAGTTTAAGGCTCCGAGCCGATACAGGCAAGGTTCATGACCAGAGCTCGACGAGACCGGGCAGATCACCGTGTGTGCCTCAAGAAAACCCGGAACATCTACGGTATCTACGGTATTGCATCGTGTGGGTAGGAATGGGTGTGGTTTTCTCCCTGGTATATGGCAGATTGGTGCAAATTTTTGGTGGCTTGCGGTGCGATAATTTTAGATGGCTGGTGTGACTCGTCTGGCCTGCTGTTATACTTTGCATACTGATTCTCAGGGAGACACCAGAGTTCCATATGTGCGGTGTATTGCAGTGGAGGTAACAGCCGGCCAGAGACACCCACACACACACTGCCTGACCTGTGAGGCGGGTCAGGGCAAGGGCGGTCACGTGACATCACGCATTAGCTGGCCCCTGATTGGGTGGCGCCAGACTGCCGATGCAGCCGGCGCTGGGCACCTAGTGGTGTTATCAAACTAAACCTACACAAACTCTAGATATATCATTTAACTGGCTTGATCATGGTTGGGGTTTTTGGGTAGATCAGCAGCTAAAGACTTTGCCTGACTTTGGGCCAAGGCCCTTCTTGGCTCTATTTGCTGAGATAAATTTACCCTCTTAACCCTTGCCCCGGTGGCGGGTACGAGCCACCTTCGCCCTGGTGGGGGGGGCTAAAAAGACCCCCCCACGATCTCAAAAACTAAGAGAGCTAGAAAAAAGCGCAAACCGGCAATCGAAAGCTCTTCGAAAATGATATCGAAAAT